>OY754475.1:11200000-12400000 GCA_963575645.1 Xanthostigma xanthostigma
TCGTGTGAAGCGAGCACATAAAAGCATTATTAAGAAAACCAGCGCTAGAAAACTAGTAGTGAAATCTAGCAAGGTAACTGTTATAAATTTATGATTTTTTATAATTGATAAAATATACTTTAATTGAATTAGATTTTTATTCAATTTCATACAAAAAAGTGTTCGTAAAAATAATTCACAATTCTATTTATAGGCATCATTACATAATAGTATAATAGATCAAATAATTAAATAATTCATTTCTGCAGGGTTGAACAAATACACGACAGTAACCTATACCGGCAAATCCAGTCTCGTGTGCAGCGGACCTTACAGAGTATACTGAGGTTTGTTGTCAAACATTAAAACATAATAAACATGGATGTGATTCATAATTTCCATATATTTAATACCCTCTATATTGCTAGCAAAGATCGGGAGAAAGACTTAAACACTACGGTGCAGACATTTATACATCTGTCTGACTTATTATGCTCTGAGTCTCATGCGCATGTCCGTAAATGGATGCGTGTCAGTTGCAGCGGCAGTTTGGAACATGCGACTAAGCTGTGAAAGAAAGTGGCTTGCTTTATTCCACTTACTAATTGCCCCACTACAGGCGCGACACTTGCGCACAACGGGTCAAGTAAAAAGAAAGAGATATAAAACAGTCATTTGATGTCTCACTTCATGGGCCACTAGCAATATAGAAAATATGAAATATATTATAATTTCATTATCCCTCCCCTTCATTACTAGCTCGTGTTAGGAAGTATAGGTAGTTCCGGTTGACCGTGCAAAATACCCCTCTAAATATTAACGATCCGCCACTGATTAATTTCGACCAGGATCATAAACGATGTTTGCATGTTGGCGCATAATATATAATCGACTAGTGGTCTCGCCCGGTTTCACCCGGGTGCAAAAGAACGAATGGGGAAGGAAGGGACATGAGTACGCACATTCATCTTAGTTTACCGAGATGAATGCTGTGTCCAAGCTTCATAATGATCGGAGTTATCGTTCAAAAGTTTTTGTCGTTAAAAAGCAGTATTTATACTTTTTTTAAGTAATAACTTTCTTTTAATATAAATAGTCAATTGAAAAACTGTAGAAAAATTATTTTTATATAGGTACCTATAGTTGTAATAGTTTTCAAATGAGCTATTAATTATATTTATTTATTTTTTGAATAGTCGTAATAAAATTTAAAAAAATTGAAATGTAAGCCTTAGAAGAAAGCAATGTAGAAAAAAAATAAAAATATATTCGCCGACGTGGAGCTTGAACCCAAGACCCTGGCATTAAGAGTCTTACGCTCTACCGAAAGAGCTAACCGGGCTTGTGAACATAACGCGCTAATATTGCAATATTAGTTAAGGCATTTCACCTGATAATATTTGTCAGACGTTTTGAGATACATCTTGCAATATTTTTCATTGATGTTCCGCTCCAATTGGTCGTAGCGTGATATTATATAGCCTATAGCCTTCCTCGATAAATGAGCTATCCAACAAAACAATTTTTTATCAATTCGAACCAGTAGTTTCTGAGATTAGCGCGTTCAACCAAACAAACAAACAAACTCTTCAGCTTTATATCCCTATTAGTATAGATAAAATCAGTTTGAGGACAGGAGTTAATTAAACATAGGTATTGGAAGTAGATATGAGAAAGTAAAGAGTTAAATGTATAGTTTAAGTGGAAACATTGATGTGGAAATATAAAAGCAGCCACAGCAGCTTTCAGTAACATTGTTATCGTTGACGTATTGTGCTTTAGGTTGTTTTTTGTGCATTGACGATAACACACTCAAAACGCAAACAAGTACGAATAGAGAGCAAACTGTGAGCGAATAGTCGCTCGAATCAGACAAGAGCGCTTGTTGTTCTTCCTGACAGCATTAACACATCCATATTGAATAACATTGTAACAAACTATCGCATGGATGAACATTATTTATCTATACAAACACAGTAGAACCTTATTAAGTCGAACTTCGATAAGTCGAAAACCTCCATAACTCGAAAGCAGTATATATTACATATTAGATTAGATTAGACTTTTTCAAGTACATATTGTACTTGAAAAAGTCTAAATCTACATAGACGAAACGTCGTACATTAATAAATCTAACTTTTTGTCCACAATCCCGCGATTTTTATTATTGACAAAGTATACACTTTCGGCCAGTGTGGTGTATACTATTTTTCTTCATATCTCGTTCGTAAGCACGCCTATTAAATACATAAATTAATTAATTACATAAAAACACAGATAAATTCCAAGCAAGAAGCTTTGAGGTTATATACGTAAAAACAAGAATGACAGCTGTTCGCGACTATTAGCTAAAATGTAATAGAGTTGCTATGGTAACTACATCTAAACAACAGTTGATTGGTTGTTTTTGCTTTACTACCGCACGAACGTACGAACTTCCCGTATAGTAGCGTGTAAACCCACTTTACAATTGGTACCGATAGTATGCACTTTCGATCGAAACATACTTTGTTCCCTTCCCTGCAAGTCCCAAAACCTCCTTTACTCGAAATCTCAACCCTCTATATGTCGAAATAATCAGTGAGTTATTTCGGTACATATTTTACCTCCACAAATTCGAAAAAATAAATTGGGCCTCTGTATCTCGAACATAGCAATGTTTGATTTTACAACCTTCACAACTCGATCATTTAGAGTGAATCTTAACCTCTCTACAAGTCGAATATAAAGTGTAAACTCGATGTAAACGTCACTCGATGTAACGACAAACTCCTTAAAACGTCGAAATTACTTAACTCTAGTTGGTTTACCTTGTTGCTCATACAATGATACACTTTAAATAACAACAACAATGCGTCATCATTAAGCAATAAACAGTACTTGTTTGTTATTTTGTTGCTTTGTTGTCGGCATCGTTCGTACCGAAGATTCTAAGAAATTCGTTCTATTGAATTATCTTTCATATGTTTAGCTCAGCTGCTTATCAATAAGTTATCATATTCTTAGTTGCCCACAAACTTGCAAACTGTGAACATGGCGAATAAAAGAAAATCTTTGTGTATTGACGAAAAAAATGGATTATTTCTTCTGTCCGTTTGATGAAGACTCTCAATAACGGCACAAAAGTTCACAGTCCCTTGAGTGTCGCTATATAGAGTTTACACTGTATTCTTACAAAATCTTCATAAATGCAAAACTCTATAACTCGAATTTTTTAACGTATCCCGTGAAGCGCGACTTACAGAGTTCTACTGTATATATAAACATTGAAAAAACTGTCATCATCGTGTACTTCTGTCTACACTCTACAGAGTGCTTTTGTATAAATGGTCATCACTAACCAACATCCAAATCAGTAATTGTCAAAAGCCAAAACACTTCTTTAATTTTTAGATGCACGTCTAGCGTAGGTTTTTGTTAAACTTTTTCCTATATACAAAAAAATTAATAATGGTAACGCATAAGACTACTAATAAACAACATTTAAGTTAGCATTAAGCTTATTCCACTGGGTAATTAATAAGGAACCAGTAGGTATATAAAAATATGTAAAATTGCAACTTACTTTTATAATGTGACAATAAAAACGTATCTTATCTTATCTTAGATGCACAGTCAGAACTAAAGGCAGCTGATTGCAGGGCTGGTTTTGCTGCTGAGACTTGTGCTGACTGGCGTGCGAGCTCCGAGGATTGAAATGACGTAACTCCCGGCTCGCGTGCGAGGTCACAAGGTGACAAGATGGATTTCAAAATTAGAACCGGAATTATTTTTCTTGCTTGTTCGTCTGCTTGTTTTGCACAAGAACCAATCAGGAAACAGTATCTTGTCACGTGGACAACATGGACACGCTCAAAAACAAACACTGCGTTATAGCGTGTGTTCTGTTCAGAGATAATAAACGCGTTCACTTTAGTTAACATTCGAACTGTCACTTCGCGCCCATCAAACCCATTTACAATGCAAGCAAAAAACTGTTACATAAAGAATTCAGTACTGTAGGAAATTTCAAAATCAGGTAAAATGATTAACACAATTCTCAAATTAAACAATTACAATATTTATTACAATAACCGATCACGTTCACATTTCAAATAAGTTCTGATAGCCTTTTTCAAAAATAGCTACGAATTTATATTGTATTGCGTAATAGTGCTTCATTAGATTTGATGTCGTCACGCAGATACAGCGGTTCGAAATAGGTGGATTTCCCACAGTACCTACGATAGTATTTTTTTTTATTTGCCTTGAAAGGATCCCGCACTAACCTTATGGAATTTAGTTCTGAGTTAAATTGATTGAAAATGGTTTTATTTTATACTTAATTCAAAGGTCACTAAGAAAAAGTGTCCATGGGCGCATAGCCTAAAAACCAATAGAATTTTTGCTACAGATATGTTTACCGAGATTTTAGATATAGGGATATCCATTGAATTCACAATCGTAAAAAATCCTAATCTCTAGAAATATGTTTTCTAGTGCGCTGAATCCGAATATGACATTATTATTTTATACAGGGTGACACCTTCCAACATTAAGTACTACCTAGTTTTCGAATATTTTTCTATTTCCAAAAAAAGCACAAAAGTTGAACATGGAACATGTTTGTGAATTCAATGGATATCCTAATATCTAAAGTCTTGCTAAATATATCTGTAGCTAAAAATCTATTGATTTTTAAGCTATGCGCCCATGGACACTTTTTTAGTGACCTTTAAACTATAAAATAAAACCGTTTTCGATCAATTTACCTAACCGATAACCAAATCCCATAAGGTTTGTGCGGGGTTCTTTTAGTAATCAAAATTATTCTCCACAATCGTAAAACGATTACGCAATGAAATCGATTACTAAAAGAAGTATAAAATTGTTTGGCTATGCAATTTGTGTACACAGAGAGCAATGCCAATAAATCCAGAAAGTTGTACCTGCGGAATCACTGCATCCGATGGCAGTTCTATACATCGGTGTCCAATATAGTTTGACAAGTGCAAGTAGTATTTATAAAGCGATTTCTTTTTGATGCCAGTTTTCATAATTAAGCCAAAAAATTGGTTGTCTGTAAAGTCGGTTTACGGACGATAGTTTTACGTGATAACGTATTCCGCTCGTATATCATATTCAATAATACATAACCTAAATTTTAGTAGCTGTCAAACTTGGGCTTATACTGCGCTCTCGCTTGCACGCACAGGGTCAGGCGGAACGTGACACATTTCGGAACGTTACACTTTTTCGTGCATGCAGCCGGTGTTTCATCAATTTATAAGACGTTATCACGTCAAAAAATTTCGTTCTTTTAGTAACTTCTTATTTGATAACTCATTTAGTCATTCACTAACCGTTGCACGTAGTTCATAGAAAAAAATATGATAAATTTGTCATAAACGGATTTGCCTTTTGATCGAAGATTTTATTTTATTTGACACGACAAATCTTTTTCCACATAGAAGTCTGCGAAACAATAATATAAATTGTGCTTTTAAATATATTGTCGAGGAAGATTTTCTTACAACTGAAGTCTGAACATGTCAACAATGTGTTCTGACAATGACCTTATGATCGTCGCCACAATCTGATAGTGACATGTAAACATGTCATCGGTCAACAATGCAAAACCCGCGCACCAGTTATATTCTTGTAACTGTAAGATATTACAAAGAAACGATCACAGCGGTCGTAGGCCGGAGGGTTGTTGAATGCATGTATTAATCTGGAATCCATCTCTGCGTTGTACAGCTATAACTCACGTCGGCTGAACACCCCCGCACAGACTATCTTCATCGTCGTCGACTACGCCAAGAGCATGTTCTTTCAGTGTACACGTGACACACATTCTAAAAATACGTGCTGTCGCTCTGGAACACCGCTCCTACAGGCTGTTCCTCAACTGCTTCATATATACCCGGAAGCTAGGACACAGCGTACGGCATGCTGGGTTGCAGAACGCGTTACCAGAAAATCTGATTTTGCGATAAACTTAAATTGTGTTCATGTATCACATCATATATTTACCTAAGAACAGTCTAATGTCACTGTCAAATTCTTTGTTATAGGCTGAAAGCCCGCGATCTTTTTTGTTTAGACATTTCGCGGAAGCTGATTTGTGTTTCAGGTACGGAATAAGGTTCAGGGGACGCAGCTCATCTGGATTGCGTAAAGTATTGTAACACAAGATGTTACATTTTAATTTAATATTATTTTTTTTTAATCTTTTGCTGCACGACACTGCTGAAACATGAGTACACACATTCATCTTAGTTTACCGAATGTTGTGTTCAAACTTCATAATGATCGGCGTTACCGTTCAAAAGTTTTTGTCGTTAAAAAAGCAGTATTTATAATATATATTAGATATCGTGTCCATCGATAATAGTTAATAAGAAAAAATTCGCAGGTTTGTGGACAAAAGTTATATTTATAATTGTACGACGTTTCGTCTATAAATTTAGACTTTTTCAAGTACAAAATTGAAAATTATTTAAAACAATAATTATGAAAATAAACATTAATTACTAACCATAGCAATTAACAAAAGTTAAGGTACATAAGATAAAAACATGGCAACTAGTTTATGTATAAATGTTTTAAACAATAAAAATAAAAATTAAAAATTAAAAATTAAAAATTCGTAAGTTAGTTCAATTTCATAATATAGTTGTACTGACTACTTAAATTTTGAGTGTCTGTTCTATAATTAATAGAATTGTTTTTTCTAATAAAACACATTTAAAACGTAATATCAGTGAAATGTGTTTTATTAGAAAAAACAATTCTATTAATTATAGAACAGACACTCAAAATTTAAGTAGTCAGTACAACTATATTATGAAATTGAACTAACTTACGAATTTTTAATTTTTTATTTTTAATTTTTATTTTTATTGTTTAAAACATTTATACATAAACTAGTTGCCATGTTTTTATCTTATGTACCTTAACTTTTGTTAATTGCTATGGTTAGTAATTAATGTTTATTTTCATAATTATTGTTTTAAATAATTTTCAATTTTGTACTTGAAAAAGTCTAAATTTATAGACGAAACGTCGTACAATTATAAATATAACTTTTGTCCACAAACCTGCGAATTTTTTCTTATTAAGTATTTATAATTTTTTTACGTAATAAAATTCTTTTAATATAATAAATATTTATGTAATTGAAAACACTGTAGGAAAATGATTTTTATATAGGTGCCTATATAGTTGTAACAGTTTTCAAATGAGCTATTAATTAGATTTATTAAATTTTAATTAGTCGTAATAAAATTTAAAAAAATTGAAATGTAAGCCTTAGAAGAAAGCTATGTAGTAAATAAAAAAATAAAATAAAAAATATATTCGCTGACGTTGCACCCGAGACCCTGGCATTAAGAGTCTTGCACTCTATCTATTCAGCTATCCGGGCTTGTACTCTATAAGCGCTAATATTGCAATATTTAGTTAAGGCATTTCACCTGATAATATTTGTCGGACGGACTAATTTTGAGACACATCTTGCAACATTTTTCATTTATGTTCCGCTCCAATTAGTCGTAGCGTAATATTATATAGCCTATAGCCTTCCTCGATAAATGGGCTATCCAACAAAAAAAAATTTGTTCAATTCGAACCAGTAGTTTCTCAGATTAGCGCGTTCAAACAAACAAACAAACTCTTCAGCTTTATATATTAGTATAGATTAGTACTATAGATAACTGATTTCACTAACAAACTTACGCATGTTTTAACCTTTATTTTAAATACTTATGACGAATTCGACTCTTTGTAGTCTTTTAAATGATTAAATAAATAAAAAAAATATGAATCTAGACGTTATAAAAAGAAAGTTAGAACATTTAATAAACGGTTGTCCATACGAGTCGAATTTTACTCTTTAACAATTATTATTTTTCAATAAATAAAATTATTCACCAAAAAAAAATAAGTTGGTCGATAATTGTATTTATTGAAGAGTTCTAATCAGACGTTAATCAAAGTTTTGAATTATTATTTTTATTGAATGCTATTGCATATGCATATTGTATTGACGTAGTGCATCATTTCATTTTGTAAATGCAAATAAAGGAATATCTATCTATCTAAATTATCGCCGGATTACTGGAAAGATACAGGGTAACATTTGATAAAATTAAAACGTAGCGTTTCTAAACCATACGGTATATATAATCTTAACTACAATATTGTATGTTATAAATATGAAATAAGTAAAAACTTTTCAAATTGCTACGTTGTCAACATTTTAAATGTTCTGGTGAGAACATTGATGTAGTTTTGCATTCTTAACAATACGCGATATAAAAACCCTTACAATAAGTTCTATAGACTATAGATGTTATTTTTACTTTGTATTTTGTCTCTATTTTATTTTAGAATAGCGTCTTCCATACAAATTGAATTTTCTCAATATTGAAATTAAATTTAAAAAGTGGAAAAATCGAATTCACAATGTGCAAATTTCCTCTAATAAATTTCATAAGATATCCTCGAATGTAGCAGATGTTATCTGTCAATATTTGAGATTCAATTCCGATGAAAATTTCGAAGTAACTAAAACTTTCAACTTTAACATTTCTCCAGCTGACACGAAATGATTTATTTATGCAGTAGCTTCATAAATAAATTACTTTTTGAAAACTTCAATATTTTGGTTATATTGCATCAAAGTTAATAAATAAAAAAAGTAACAGGACTTCCGTCTGTAATTTTTTCTTATGAATATTGTTTTCTGTGGTCATTTTTTGGTAGAATAGGTACTTGGACGATGAATCAGTTCAAACTATAATATACCAGCTTTTACCCGCAACTTAGTGCGCGTGGAATCAGTGTGTATACAATCGATATAATTGATTAAAATTGTATACACCACACTGGCCGAAAGTTTGATATTCTATGCACTGCGCGTCATAATGTCCTCGGCTTCGGCTCGGTAAGATTGACACGCAGTGCAAGAATTTCAAGCTTTCGGCCAGTGTGGTGTCTATTATGTTTCTTTATACCTCAGTTAATTAATATATCAATTAATTAATTACTTATTAATTACATAAAAGCACAGATAAATTCCAAGCTAGTAGCTTTAAGGTTATACTTAAAAACACTAATGACAGTTGTTCGCGATTATTACCTAAAATGTAACAGGGTTGCTATGGGAACGACATCTAAACAAAAGTTAGTAGGTTATTTTTTCTTAATTGCCGCCCGAATTTACGTACTTCCCGCATCAGCGTGTGTAATCCCACCAATGTGTATATGATAGATTTTCTGCCTTGCAATTGATGACGAAAATATGTAATTTCGATCGAGGTATGAAGAAAAATTCATAAATTCAAGCAGCACTCTAATTTTAGACGGCCCAATAAACAATGTTTTTTGTTTTATCATCTTTTGCAAAAAAATAAAGATTCGATACACGTGAACAAGCTACATACACCTGACCGTGCGAAAACGTCGTTTTTCTAAATGAATGCCAACTACCTTAAGTGTTTGCCCATGGGCTTTGCTCATAGCTATTCCGGAAGCAATTTTTAATGGAAACTGTAATCTTTTAAATTGCAAGGACAATAATTATAATAGTCCTAGCAATATTTCGACCTAGGTGAGAAACTTATAAACGTGTACCATTACACAATTTAGGCGTTAGAAGATTTCGAATTAAAAGTACCGGAACATTGACTTTAAACCTTAATTTATGAGAAGACAAAAAAGTAGTTTATGCTCTTCCCAGAGTAGAAACTATCTCCATATTAAACATCACAATCGGTCCAGCAGTCTGATCATGAAAGCGGAGCTTCATAAAATATTACAACACTCACTTCATTCCCAAAGGGGTTAAAGTTTGAAAGAAAAAATAGTCTATATCCTTTCCCAGGCTTTAGACTATCTTCATATTAACTTTATCAAAATCGGCTCAGCCGTTTGGCTGTGAAAACGTAACAGACAGACAGAAAGACAGAGTTACTTTAGTATGGATTCTAAATCGTTTAAAAAACATGAATACAATGTTTTTTTTTAATCAAAACATATAGTCAGAGTGCCAGTCGGCAAAAATTTTATTGACAGATTTCTCCCCAAACTTTGTATATGGCTTCATTAGGCCTAGTCTGACACCTATTTCCTCTATGACTTTTCTTGATTTTGGGGCGTTTTTCCTCTAAATTTTCCGAAAGATGTCGTTTTGACGACATGTAAAAATTTGTAGATACTGCTTGTTTTTTTAATTGGGTAGCTTAAAAACTTCAACCAAAACGCTAAAAATGTTCTCTGACAAATAACATGAACCATTTAAAATGTCTGACACCTCGAATATGTTCAACATATTCGAGGTGTCACACATTTTAAAATTTAAATGGTTCGTATTATTTATCAGAGAACATTATTTTAGCGTTTTGGTCGAAGTTTTTAAACTATCCAATTAAAAAAACAAACATAATCTATAAATTTTTACATGTCGTCAAAACGACATCTTTCGGAAAATTTAGAGGAAAAACGCCCCAAAATCAAGAAAAGTCATAGAGGAAATAGGTGTCAGACTAGGCCTAATGAAGCCATATACAAAGTTTGGGGAGAAATGTGTCAGTAAAATTTTTACCGACGTGCACTCTGGCTAATACTGGAAAAGCTCTGAGAAAATATTATGCATTAAACAGATGGCGAACAGGATAAGCCCATTTCCTTTCCGACTGCCTGTAAACATCATTCATTATTATTACAAATTATCCACCTAATCAAGCGATGAAACTACACTTAAATATCTGTACTGTTAACATTACTAAGCTGCAACATCGGCCTTTCCACATTAATTTGCTAATTACTTAGCTAAACAACTCTGCATCCTGCAGCTTATAGTGCATTCAGTGATACCTCTGACCAATATTGCACAAACACATAAAGAAGTATCTCAAGTCGCCGAGAAATGGATGAAATTTTATCAAAATATTTGACGGGTCGGTCCGATTTCGCCCGAATTTTTGATTACCAGCGTTTTTTTGTCGACTTACGTTGCAAAATTAGTCTCCACGAAAAGCCCTTTTATTTTATCGCGATAATATATAGCTTATGGCCATCCTGAAAGTCCATTCTAAATATTGGTGAAAACATTTTTGAAATAGGATGAGCAGTTTCGGAGATTATCTCCTATATCCGATTTTACAATAGTATATTATCCCACAAGGGATATCCACGCACTGCGCGCCATGATGCCCTAGGTTTTATACCAGGATCCCAGATCTTTGTCTTTTCACTACTGCTAAGACATTATCAATAAATCTATACTAATATATAAAGCTGAAGAGTTTGTTTGTTTGATTGGTTGAACGCGCTACTATCAGAAACTACTGGTTCGAATTGAAATTTTTTTTTTTGTTGAATAGCCCAGTTATAGAGGGAGGCTATAGGCTATATAACATCACGCTACGACCAATTGGAGCGGAACATCAATGAAAAATGTTGCAAGATGTATCTAAAAATTAGTCCGTCCGACAAATATTATCAGGTGAAATGCCTTAACTAAATATTGCAATATTAGCGCGTGACGATCACAAGCCTGGATAGCTCACTCGGTAGAGCGTAAGACTCTTAATGCCAGGGTCTTGGGTTCAAGCCCTACGTCGGCGAATATGTTTTTATTTTTTTAATTTTCTACATTGCTTTCTTCTAAGGCTTACATTTCAATTTTTTAAAATTTCATTACCACTAATTAAAATTAAATAAATCTAATTAATAGCTCATTTAAAAACTGTTACAACTATAGATATAGGTACCTATATAAAAATAATTTTCCTACAGTGTTTTCAATTAAATAGGTATATATTTATTATATTAAAAGAAATTTATTACTTAAAAAAAGTATAAATACTGCTTTTTAACGACAAAAACTTTTAAACGGTAACTCCGATCATTATGAAGTTTGGACACAACATTCATCTCGGTAAACTAAGATGAATGTGCGTACTCATGTCCCTTCCTTCCCCATTCGTTCTTTTGCACCCGGTAGAAACCGGGCGGGACCGCTAGTGCACAATATTGAGTTAAAAACGTATGCCAATGTGCTAGCTTGGGAGCGGGCAAGCTTTTTGGAGATAACAGGTTCTTAAGGTACATAAAACACGTGCTTACCTACGTACGCAATGGTATTATGCATGCATATGAGTGCGAGTGAGAGAATTAGATGATTTTTTGTTACAGCTTCATGAAATTTAGGTTTCTTATGTGTTTACACACACACACACACACACAGAGAGAAATCCATGAGTTGAAGAGAGAAAAACTCCATGGAAACAAATAAACAACCTAAATTTCATAAGGCTGTCAAAAAAAATCATCTAATGCTCTCACTCGCACTCATATGCATGAATAAAACCATCACGTACGTATAGGTAAGCACGTGTTTTATGTACCTTTAGAACCGGTTATCTATAAAAAGGCCCCCGCTTTCAAGCTAGCAAATTGGGATACGCTTTTAACTAAATATTGTACATTTACTGAAAATATCTTAGTAGTACTGAAATGACGTAAGTCTGGCGGGTCTGGGATCTTGATCTATTTGTGGTTTATGCTGGTCTAGTGTACGACATCGTGCATGTTGCAGCTTTGTGCTGTGTAGGTCGTGCAGGTTTATGTTGGACAAGTGTGCGCGGTCATTAAAAGTAACGCATGGTACGCCCCGTTTCAGGTCGTTTAGAGTCTATTTAGTGCGCGTTCTATTTAAAACGTCACAGGAATAATAATAATACTGATATCCAACTGTGTCTTTAAAGTCACTATCGAAACCTGCTTTTGCAGTATACATTTCCCATCTCTAATTTGATTAAATATAGTAGGTACTGTATACTAGAGACGAGAAAAGATCTTTTCGCACACATAAAATAGCTGCTTTACATGCATGACTCACTAGTTATGTAATAAAAATTCCAGGCAATTGAGCGACGGGACTATTCCAACTTCAAAAATGTTGACATTTGATTATAATAAAGAAAATAAAATTTCTGATATCGAGTGAGGTGAGCCGGGTAATGGCTAGTATTCAATATGATATTTGCTATTCGTTGCTATGGTTACCTACATAATAATATGTTCCACGTTATGTAAAAAAAAATTATCAAAGCATGCCTAACTAGTTTATTTCTGACAGATCCATAAAACAAAAGAGCGGCTGATTTTTTTTTATTTTCAAAATATTTCCGAAACTATAAAGTTTAGAAAAAATTTTTTTTAACAAAACTTTCTTAAAAAAATAAATAGAATAATAAGCCGTTATGAAAATCATACCATTATTATATTAAAAACACCGTTTTTAGCATATCGTCGTTGGTTCTGTAATACCTCTTACGTGCATAAAAAGTGCAGAAAAAGTCAAAAAGTGGTTATTTCAGCAATGGATGGTAAGAACTAGCAATTTCATAGGTATATTACTAATTCATACTTATCTTTACTGTTTAATTAAGACGAAGTATTTTCTTAAAAAATATTTAACATTAATTTCGGATTTATTGGCACATGGGAGGAAATATTTCATACAACTTTTCACATAAGAGTTACTTCCCCTTGTTGGTTACTGTAAAATTAATTTGGAGGTATTACTAGTGTATAGAGCTCCGTTTCCTGAATCTTTTCATTTAAAAAACGTATAATCTGCCAATTATGCACGTAAGAGCTACTACAGAACCAACGACGATATATCTCTTCTGTGCATGCACCGATTTTCCCCAAAAACAATAGGGCTCTTCATATTTACAGACAAAACATCCTCCCAAAATTTGGTTTCAATCCGCTCATCCGTTTGACCTGTATTGTGTTCACAGACTAACAGACGCACAGAGTTTTTCCAAAAATATGTATTTTGGATTCGGGGGACCTCAAAACGGAAAGATATTGTAAAATTTTTGAAAAGTGTATTTTGACCTAAACTAGTAGGTACCATTCCTCACTTGTGGGTTAGAATGGTAAAAACAAAACTGGTCGCACTATACAAATTCCGTAGTAACTTGATGTTTTTTTATAACCTACTATTACAAATGAAGTTTGTTCAAAAAAAACTGTCAAATTCTTTTTTTTTAATTTATTAAATATACAGACAAAATTATTTTAAAAATTTGAAACTTTGAAAATAAAGATTTAAGACATTAAGGAACATAATTGGTAGAAATATTAAAACCTTATAAGCTTGTCGTTGAATGTTTCTTGCCATAGTTCTTCCCTTTCTGCGTATCTTTGACATCACTGCTCTAAAGTGACTTGAGACAAAACATGACCATCCCTCGTATATATAGAGGAGACAGCTGTAGGTACAGAACATACTTTGTATTGATCTGGATTTGTTTACGCAATATCCATCTAGTTTCTTAGGTAAATATAATTAAACTTGTCTCGTAGTGCAATTCTATGAACTTGCATGTACAGAATCTGTTAGCGACAATCTGATGGTTTTGAAGTCGCTGGTCCAGTGTTTCTCAACAAAAAAGGTTCGCATATCCCCGGGAGTGCCTTAAGACTTGGAGACCTGTGATAAAAATTTTATTGTCCAATACACCGAAGATTTGCCAGGAATTTCCAAGGCAATGTAATCAAAAAAAAGAGCCAATGTATTTTACACACACACTACAAAAGTAAAATTGGTATAAATAAATTAAAAAAAAATAATAATGCGTTTAACTTTCGTTTCTCGACTTTATCATAAGTATATATTAATACGCTAAAGTTAAAGATGTTTGCCTCCCTTTTTAGAAAAAAACCTCACAATTTGTCCACATAAATTATATATCATTTTACAGATAACTGCTTGCTCTACTGACATCAACAACTAAAAAATGTATTATTGCTTTTGTTTTTGTAAATTAATTAAAATACAGCAACGCTGAACAACGTCTGACATCTGACGACTTTAATTTTGAAACAACGTCAACACTTCGATCTGTCATCTGTCCTTCATATCGTAATACAACAGACACAATACTGCATACTGCCATCTGACGGCTTTAATTTTGAAACAGCGAGCAACGCTGAACAACGTCACAGCAATGCTGCATGATGCCATCTGACGGCTTACCTCAACGCTTTTGCTACTTGCGCCTCTATATGACAATTTTAGTAAAATATTTCTTTGATCTGTCATATTCTGAGCTTCATATTGTAATACAACAAAAAGAAGAACGTTATAAGCAGTGTGCAAAATTAGAAACGAATTGAATACCTGCAATCATATTTAAAAAATAATTTTGTAAAGTGATAACTATTATACTTATTTAGTGCGAATAATTCACACAGGTCACACTAGTATCATAACAGACGCCATTCGCATCATTACTATTTTTCACTATCACACTTCCCGTTATTTTCTACATTTTTAAACTTCCACTTAATTAATAGCAATGGACAAACGAAAGAATATTAGAACATTAGAATAAGGTAGGCAAATTTTGAGCATAGGAGTTTGACAGGTAATCGGCCATGAATAAGGAACCATCTCGATATTTATCTGGAATTATCGAGGGAAACCATGGAAAACCTCAACAAGATGGCCGGTACAGGAATTACCGTTTCTCAACGAGAAGCAGCAGGAAAAAGTCCCAGCCACCTCTGCCCCCGCCGGGATTCGAACCCGGTACCTCCCGAACGCGAGTCTAGTGCTCTCACCACTACGCTATACCGCTTGGCTATTTGTTAAATGATAGATATTTGCAGAGAAAATCGTCAATTGATAATTGCTACAAAGGCTTCAAGAAAATTAAGTCTCGTTGACAATGAATATTATAAAAGTAAGAAAAATTATTTCAACGTTAATTTGAATAGCTGACAAAAATTCTTTGTCAGATAAAATGAGACAAAATATGACATTAAAAAGTCGTAAGATTTTTAAAGCGGAGGTATCTTAAAGTATGAAAATTAAACGTAAATAATTCGTTATATAAATAAAGATTTTAAATACTGACAGGCAGCGCCGAATTTAACTTTTTGGTACTTTAGATATTTTTTATTCATAGCGCAGAATCTCGTTTTTTTTATTAATATCGCCTTTTTTAAACGCTTTATATTAGTTTGGGTTGTAAATATGTATGTTGTATGTATGTTGTATGTATCTAACTATGTATGTAACTATGTGTAACGGAATCTTTGAGCATAATTTTCACCAATTTCCCGAAGTCTGATTAATTTGAAACTTTGCATACGTATCAAGGACCGATGACAATGCAATAATTTGATAACAGTTTCCCATTATCCTTATTAGGACCCCCAGGATTAATAAATTCTTTTATAGATCCTCTGTAGTAAACGCTTTATTTTCACCAATTTCCCGAAGTCTGATTAATTTGAAACTTTGCATACGTATCAAGGACCGATGACAATGCAATAATTTGATAACAGTTTCCCATTATCCTTATTAGGACCCCCAGGATTAATAAATTCTTTTATAGATCCTCAGATTAATTTGAAACTTTGCATACGTATCAAGGACCGATGACAATGCAATAATTTGATAACAGTTTCCCATTATCCTTATTAGGACCCCCAGGATTAATAAATTCTTTTATAGATCCTCAAACTAAAAAGTGAAAAATAAAATATAGTTTAAAAAAAACTAAAAAACACGCTTTATATCGCACTAAAAAGTAAAAAATAATTGTTTTAAAATAAGCTTAAAAAGCGTGGGGCGCTTTGTTCCACATTTTCGTACATCGAGCGCCCAACGCTTTTTAAGCTTATTTTAAAACAATTATTTTTTACTTTTTAGTGCGATATAAAGCGTGTTTTTTAGTTTTTTTTAAACTATATTTTATTTATTATGATCCTTTCACTTTTTAAAGATCCACAATTTTTCATAACAATTGATTCAGAAGAAACGCCATCTACATATTTTCATGGAGTGATCATAAATGCAATAATTCCTGAGTAAACATGTAATTTTTAATCAGAAGTCTAATAACTAAAATATTTCTGACTAAATTTTGTGGTGTCCCCTCTGTGGTGATACCCAAGGTCCGTGCCTAGTAGAGCTGTAAAAATAACGAGAAATTGTATACCCGTATGTATTCGTTACTTAAAGAACCAGTACCCGTTACTTTCGTATCGTTACGTTACTCGTTACTTTTCATACGGAATACAATCGTGTACTAACAGCATCAAGAATGTATCAAGCATGTACCATCCCATCGAGGCGCTTCGCATACGTGATACGGTATGGCTTCGTTCGTATAACGTATAACCGCATCAAACGAGTCGAACTGACTCCATGTCAGTTCAACTCGTTTGATGCGGTTATGGATACGACAGATGCGAGTAACGAAATGAATTTGTAAGTAACTATTCGTTACTTCGAGTCAGACGATGTACCCGTTACTCAGTAACGAATACATACGGTTTGTTACAGCTCTAGTGCCTAGAGTGCATTATTATAAACCCATCACTGCTGACAGAAAAATAGATTTTGATTTAAAAAAAATCGGACTCGCGCACCAAGGGTTCCGTACAAAATTGTAGGTATATAAATAGGGGTCCAGTTCGATAACACTATCTATGCACCCAAATTTTGAAATTTTTTTTTTAAGTCATAGAAAACGCTAAATTTTGACGTTCAAAAAAAAAACTTTGCGGATTATTCACAAATTTCCTCAAAAATACGTGAAAAAAATGGAACTACTTTTCGTCTTTCACTGTCATTTTTTGAATCTAACTAATCAAAAATCACAAATACACGTCATAGCAACTGGTGTAGAATTATTGTATAACTATCTCACTTTGTATGCAGCTTTCGATTGTGTTATGGAAGCAGGGTCGTATTCAGATTCGCATACCCGTTTATCGTTCACCCCGGAATTGTTTTTTTAAAAACTCAATATTTGCCCCTTCCCGTTTCACTGCGAGACAATTCGCATACCCCTTTATCAAAAAAAGCGGTGGTTTTCAATCTTTATGAAAATGTGAGTTTTAAATTTAAAATTCGTTTTATAAATTAAAATTTCCAAATACGACTCTGCCCTGAACGTTCAATTGTATTTCATTCCAACCAATTGATATTTCTATCTTTGTTTATCATAGATACAGGTATATATAACTTTCTCTTTTCTTATCACTATATGAGACAAGATAGCGATCGCTATAGTAAATAATATACTCTAAATCAACTTACTATACCATATTTAATTTTTTAAAATTAATTTTTAAAAATTAATTTTCCGCACTTAAAACGACCAATAATGCTGTTATATGTTATATAAAACAATAATTGTGAATTTCCAGTGGATATTTTGCATAGCAAGTTATCGTACTCTTACCTATAAATAGTTCGTTCATCACGAGAACCGAGCCGTTGAAGAACTGTTGTCCCCATACATCGACAAACGTCGCGGTCAGTTTGCCAACTAATCGTGTAATTGCAATGAGTTCAGATAAACTACTGAAGTCTATGGTACCTGATAGCCTAGTTGTCGTACCGTGTTGTATGCGAGAGTTCTCATATTGTGCTGTATAAACGCACCGGGTTTTGTATTAGAACTGTTACTGTGTACGTGCGTAACATGTTGTGGTTCAAAAACATTATTTTTTTTGTCATGTAACGACAAATTTACGTGTTTTCGGATTTTTCCCTTTATTTGCGGTATAAGACATTGCTTCTTGCTAAATTTCATGATTCTAGGTCAACTGGAAGTACTCTATAGGTTTTGATTCCCAAGAATTGACAGACAGATGAACAACAAAGTGATTCTATAAGGGTTCCTTTCTTCTTTTTGAGGTACGGAACCCTAAGAAACATTAAAATTACATGATATTAAAATATTATGTATTTAAATGAAAATGTTTGAACCTGATTTCGTATCCCGTGCAATCATTAAATGCAATCGATTTGTGGCTACGACAGAAGTTTATTTTATAGCTGGCTAGGTTTTCTGCAATAGTGCATTCAAATTATTATACCGCCAGTGATGAAGCTGGAAAAAAGTTAGGGAAAAGAAAAGTTTACTTTTTAAAAGCTAATTAAGTAGTTTCCTTAGATATCTTTTAACTCAAAGACATAATATAACTTTCCATTTATTTATTAGGACGCCTGTGTATCATTCCGCGCGTTCTAATTTTTTTAAAGCACTCCCCCCAAACGCCCTCCTCTTTTCACTGCGCAATAAAACGCCATCGTATCGACACGACCCCGTAATTGTTTCTTAAAGAACTCCTCCAAACGCCTTCCCCTTTTCGCTGCGCAAAAAAACGCCATCGAATCGACACGACACCGCAATTGTTTTTTTTTCTTAAAACTCCCCCAAACGACTTCCCCTTTTCATTGTACAATAAAACGTCATCGTATCGACACGACCCCGTAATTGTTTTTAAAAAACGCCCCCAAACGCCTTATCATTTTCACTGCACAATAAAACGCCATCGCATCGACACGACACCGCAATTGCATTTTTTAAAAAAACTCCCCCAAACGCCTTACCCTTTTCACTGCGTAAAAAAAACGCCATCGCATCGACAAGACCCCGCAATTGTTTTTTAAAAAAACTCCTCCAAACACCTTACCCTTTTCACTGCGTAAAAAAAAACGCCATCGCATCGGCACGACCCCGTAATTGCTCTTATGTCGGGGGATATTTTGGCCGTAGGATATTTTGTCAGGGGATATTACGTCGGTTGATCTCCCGACGCGCATTACCACTGTGTATTTAGTAGAGGTAGAGGGAATATATCGCGAGAGTTTTTTGTTTTTTAACTTCCTAGTATATTAGGAAATTATTGTAAATGGTCCGAAAGACGAAATAAAAAATTTTAAGAAATCTTTTTTTACGGGAATGTATACACATTCCCTTAAAAAATAACACATTTCAATAATCTGCACTCTCTATACCATAATAGAAAATTAAAGATAGAAATATAGGTTAGGTTTGATATCTCTGGAGAGCAATTTCCCAACATAATGTATGTATGTGTACTTAACATGAAAAACTAACATGCGATCCTTTTTAACAGAACGAGAAACAAGCCAAGAAAAGCAAAAATAAAAACGGATAAGACCTATACAACATGCGTTGAATAACGAATAAATACCACTGCGAATAACCGAGTCGCCTATACGGTAAAACGACGATTATTAGCATCTAAACTAATAATTTCTAGGGCTTTCGGGTAATGAGAAAAGAGAGCGATTCGTTACACAGTTTTCTCGAGAGCCTGCCGATTCTTCAATGTGTTATCAGTCATTATTAGCGATTTTCAAAAAAAAAGTTAAAGTTAAAAAAATGTCAGAAAAAAAAATTTGATGATAAAAAATGGAGGTTCCCATTTAAAAAGCAAAAGTCACTCCTTTCTATTGCTAAGGGGTGAGATGGTGTGTCTAAACGATTTCGACGGTCTCGAACTGCGCACTGTATACCTGGCTCCTAATCTTTAGTACACGAACTGCGCACTGTACAAAAGACCATAAAAATTCACAGTAAACGAACTGCGCACCAGGCAATTATAATAATAAATTATTATGAATGATCAAAGGAAAGAAAAATAAAACTTAACAGCTCTGCAAGTTTTAAAAGCACAGCGCCAAAACGACTCACCATTTTTTAAAACCTTCGAAAAGGAAAACTTTACACCTTACAAAACCAAAACTTCGTTTCCTTTTTCACTATACTCAAAAACGGCCATTCGTAATGAATATCAGACGCTAAAGTAACTTTAGCAAGATTTCACTACAAGCACCTCCACAAAATAAATCTGAAGAACAATTGAAAAATGAACACCTCCATCAAACGCAAAGGCACATCTACCTGACAATGCGAAGATAAATCAATTAAGAAAAGGGATTAATAATTATTTTTGTAAATACCAGCGATTTGACGAGTGCGGACTTCATGTTAAGTATTACAGGTAATAAAACGAACCCTCATTAAAAGATTAAAAAAGCGGGCAGTTTATGCACGTCCAACGATTTCCCCCTCGAAACCCAACAACTTACGTCCGAACTTTTTTTTTAATCAACTCGTTGTTTTTTAAAGAAAAACGTCCAAAGTTTTCAAAAAATTGATATGGCTCAGAGACACCATCTTGATAGTACAAATGTGTTTTAATCTTTCGTTTTCCGATCATCAGACATTCTGATAAACGCAAATATACTGTGAATTCTACTAAGATTCTATTCTCAAAACATGTAAGCAGATTGAGTGAAGCGTTCATCTCACTTCCACTTATCGTGATATAATATGCGATAAAACAAGACGGTATGATTTCATTCTGTCTGTGTTTGAGAATAGTCCCTTTGGTCCAACTCTGCGCTAACTCGCATCAAGCTTCACCTCAATCCAGTATACGACCTGACATATGTCTAACTGGCCTCAGCGGGATTCGAACCGACGGACCATAATCTCACAATTCCAAGCACGCACAACAAAACTGTTTCCTAAACATTCACACACAGACTTTTTTACACTTTGAAAGAAAGAGTTTCTTTGTTTACGCACATTTATTTAAATTCCTATAACGTATCAAATGTTACCATCAGTGCTCCTTTAACACCAAACCACAAAGCCTGAATTCAGCGTTGCCAACTCAGTACAGTTTTTACTAGATTCAGTAGTACCTACACTGAATCTAGTAAACTTTTCAAAACGTCGAAATTACTTAACTCTAGTTGGATTATCCTGTTGCTCATACAATGATACACTCTAAATAACGACACATCCACTTTAAATAACGACAACAATACGTCATAATTAAGCAATAAACAGTACTTATTTGTTATTTTGTTGCTTTGTTGTCGGCGTCATGCGTACCGAAGATTCTAAGAAATTCGTTCTTTTGTTTGTTGGGATTATCTTTCATACGTTTAGCTCAGCTGCTTATCGATAAGTTATCATATTCTTAGTTGCCCACAAACTTGCAAACTGTGAGCATGGCGAGTAAACGAAAAAAGTTTTATTAATACGTGAAATACAGGCGGGAGAAAAAATTAGTGATGTTGGAACTGGAAGACGCTTTGGATTCAGTCGCTCGACCGTACCGACAATTTGGATTATTGAAATAATGGATTATTTCTTCTCTCCGTTTAACGACAACTTTCAATAACGCCACAAAGTGCACAGTCCCTTGAGTGTCGCTATATAGAGTTTACACTGTATTTAAAAAAATTTCGGGTGGATACCTACCGTAAAATTTTTACAAAATAGGTATAGTCGATATAGTCATTTTTGCATGTTCAGAGTCATAACTTTTCGAAGGGTTAATCGATTTAAAAAAATTCAACGCCATTTTCTTCAGAATATTTCCGAAACTATAAAGTTTAGAAAAAAAAATTTTTAACAAAACTTTCTTGAAAAAATAAATAGAATAATAAGCCGTCATTATATAAAAAACACAGTTTTAGCATATATCTCTTCTGCGCATGCGCCGATTTTCCCCAAAAACAATAGGGCTCTTTATATTTGCATACCAAACATCCTCCCAAAATTTGGTATCAATCCGCTCATCCGTTTGACCTGTATCGTGTTCACAGACAAACAGACTAACAGACAAACAAACTAACAGACAAACAAACTAACAGACAAACAGACGCTCAGAGTTTTTTTCAAAAATATGTCTTTTGGATTCGGGGGACCTCAAAACGGAAAGATATTGTAAAATTTTTGAAAAGTGATTTTTGACCTAAACTAGTACCATTCCCCGCTTGTGGGTTGGAATGGTAAAATCACGCATTGCTCACCCTCAAAGTTAAACCGTTAAATCATTCCGAACTAGTCACAGTTTCTTCTCCCGAGAGAAATACAAGCAATTACCGGTCATCCTATATGACCTTATATCTTCAACATTTATGAATAGATTTTGATGAGTCTTTTTCCATTCAATAGGGCATATTCCAAGAGTCGTGTTTTGTCTCTGAATGCTGACGTCACCTGGAGACAAAACACTAAAGAGAGATAGAATACTATCTGCGCCTGAGCATATCTTCCCTTTAGTTATATAGTATCATGGCTGTATTGTGTATTTATATTATTGTAAATAGGTAAAGATTTTTTCCTTCTTCTTGAATTCCAATTTTTCTAATTAACTAAAAATCATCATTACTCGATATATAAACTGTAAATTGACGCTGGAATAATACTGCGAAACCTTTCTAAAATTAATAACCGTAAAAAAGATGAGAGAACATTCGCCACTTTCGATGATTGTAAATTTCACTGCTGAGTTTAAAGCATTTCAGTGCGCTAATGCAAACAGCTTTAAAAAGCAGAGATTGGAAATGCGTCTCCAGATTAGGGTTGCCAAGCGTCCGACATAAGCCGGACATTTTTGGCATTTTACGATCACGTTCGGCCAAACATTTACCTGTCCTGCTTTCTACAGCGGTGTAACGTAGTGGTGAGAGCACTAGAGTTGCATTCGGGAGGTACCGGGTTCGAATCCCGTCGGAGGCAGATGTGGCTGGGACTTTTTCCTGCTGCCTCTCGCCGAGAAACGGTAATTCCTGTACCGGTCATCTTGTTGAGGTTTTCCATGATTTCCCTCAATAATTCCAGATAAATATCGAGACGATTCCTTATTCAAGACCATGTCCGATTACCTGTCAAACGCCTATGCTCAAAATTTGCCTTATCCCAAAAATCCTTTCACTCGCCCATTGCTATTAATTAAGTGGAAGTTAAAAAATGTACAAAATAACGGGAAGTGTGATAGATGGAAAATAGTAATGGTGCAAATGTCGTGTTATGACATAAAAAGAGAAACGGATGTTAAACGCATTATTATTATTATTATTAACAATAACTATTAACAGTAGCTATTTTTGTGTGTTATCTTGTATTTATCTACGATAAAATTGTGTTTACAAGTATTAGGATATCAGTTTATTTAATACTCTATAAAAACATCATACTGTTACACACTCCCCGTTGCGACGACAAAGGATTTCGTGAGACAACAATCAGCTCGTCATTCTAACATGACACACAGATTGTTGTGTGGCAACAACAATCGACTTGTTGTTCTAACAATATGCGTAGGTACAAAGGACTTTGTTGCCAAATTCCAGACAACAATGAATGCAAGAAAAGAAAGACCGATCCAGCACATATATAAACTACGGAATAGCTCAGTAGACAGGCAGTCATACATGGTGTTTCATCGAGTGAACAATCGACATAAATTGACAATTAGTACCGTGAACAGTACTGAGGTAACTGCTGAGATAAATAAATAAACGAACTGTGTAAATAATCGTGTATATAGTAAATAAATAAGCGTACTAAATAAATTTTGGTGTGTTCCTGTGTTGCTTAATCTTCTATTTTATCAGTTTGAATTGGTGTTTTGTTTCTGTTACGCTATAAGGAAGTACTTTTTCGTTTGTTTGTTTATTTGTTTTGTTAACGTTTTACTATTGTAAATAAATATTTTCCACCAAGAATTAGAACAGTTTTGTTACAATACGACGTCTTATCAACCATCACGGACTATCAAGTACTCAATTTCTTGCATCTATTCGTCATCAGTCATGTATTGTGTTATTGCAGATTTCCGGAACAGTATATTCCCGAACAGACAGACGAATTTTTATATATTATACTAGCTTTCAGTCATATTATACTAGTTTTCAAGTCGAAATGTCCGACTAAATATTATAATGTCGGGTCTGACTTTTCAGTTTTTGGGCCTGACAACCCTACTCCAAATAAAAGTATATGTAGATAGATGTCTAGATATTATATAGTCGAATGTGTGGTGTTGAAGATCCTCCTGGTGTACGTCTGTGAAAGCAGAGGGGAAGTCCCGATCTGCGCCATTATAGTAACAGAGACGACGAGATATCTCGTCCTGTTTCACTCTCTGTGTGTATTCACTTCGGTGCGCTCTTTTCGACCTCTCATCGGGAGCTTCAACCGTTTTGAAATTCAGATTCACCACATCGAGAGTTCTACTTCAGACCCTACCTTGACGTATACGAGAGCTGTTTCATTACAAACGTCTCCGATAGGTGCTATCAACTTCGTTGTCAAGCGTCTATAATGTACAGTCTCTTCCTCTCCCATACACACACAAAAATGATTGCTAAATTACCTTAAAGCATGAGAACAACAGTAGAGATGCAGGCGTGAATAAATCAAGAAAACCAGTGATGTAACAATAGGGTGGCAGAACGGGCAAAATGCCACGAGCCCCTGGCCTGTGGGGGCCGAGAGGCTGTTAGGACAGGAACAACGAAACACTTATTCCAAAATTTGGTAAAACATATACATTTTGTATGTAATCAATTTAAGTTAGGTATTAAACTCAAGAACATACACGAGTTACATACAGTATGTAAACACGTAAGGTGCACATAAGGAAACTAACATTGGGGAAAAAATGACTGGATCGGAGTGAGTCTTGAAATCTTGTTTTTCAATTTGACAGATAATATTCTTTTGCAAAATGAATGTGTATACTACCGAAGAAAATATTCAAATGATAACAACATAATCGAACTTTTTTATTAATGGGACATTAAATTCCCAAAAATACTTAAATATGGTGCGAGATCAAATATCTCCGCCTATTCGTGTTGAACCTAAAGACATTGGGTCACTGGTTTACCAACACGCGTACGTCATACCAGTCAGCCAATTTTTGAATGAAATGTTTCCAAACAGATATAGTTGTTTTTTTGTTTTATTTTTGTACAAAAAAATTAAAATAATGATTTATAAGAGCTTTTTATTATTAAAAAAGCCAAGTAAAATAAAAATAAATCAAAATAAAATAGAAATCCTCAAGATTACCACGATAATTCAATAGAAATAACAATTAATGCAGTCATGGCAAAATCTGATCCAAGTATTTTTTCCCAATGCTAATTTCCCTATGTACACCTTACGCGTTTACATACTGTATACAAATAGCTACTTTACTTCGTGTTTTATAAAGATGAAACTACGTGAAGCCTTATATTAAGAAATGGCCCCATCCGATGAATTTGTCACGGGCCTCAGGTGGTATGGTTACGCCACTGAAGTAAACTACGCCCTTTAGTGGAAGTGCCTGTGAGATATCAAAGTCACCTTCACTTTTTTAAATATAAACCCATACTTTTAATCCCGTATTTTTTTGGTTAAAGAAAATAACTTTTGTACCAAACATTTCTCGATTTGATGCAATCCTGAATCGCTGTTAGGTTCTTAATTTATCCCATGTTTCCTGTTTCTGCCTAGCATAGGCTGAGTTGTCGCATTTTGTTTGTTTGTGCAGTGTGAACGTGCGTGTATGTGTTCAGCATCCTCGAAAACTAGTTGCATCAAATAGTTGGGTTTTTCGGGGTTTTTTCCGACTCACACAATTCACTAAAATAGGAAACATGAGATGAAGAAACAAACAGCGATTCGGGATAGCATCAAAATTAAAAGAGTGGTGGTGACTCTGATATTGATGAAGCACCTCCAACAAATGAAAAAAAAGCTACACCAATGTTCTTCCCTTTTTTTGTCTTTTGTCCGAAACTATTTTTCGAAAACCCTTCCTCTACGAGCGGGGCCGGATTAACCCTGTCCGGGCCCTTAGGCAATGCAATCAGGTCTTTTCAAGTTGATGAAGGGATGTGATCATGTGAGTAACTTTCAGATGATCGGCTCCAGGCATCCTGTCTTATGTGATATTGTAACAACATGATTACAAGCACCTCCAACAAATGAAAAAAAAACTACACCAATGTTCTTCTCTCTTTTTGTCTTTTGTCCGAAACTTTTTTTCGAAAACCCTTCCTCTACGAGCGGGGCCGGATTAACCCTGTCCGGGCCCCTAGGCAATGCAATCAGGTCTTTTTAAGTTGACAAAGGGATCTGAGTAGCTTCCAGAAGATCGGCTCCAGGCATCCTGTTACTTCAATGTCTTATGTGATATTGTAACAACATGATTACTTTGACTAGATGCTGCAGCATCGCCTTTCCTGACTCGTTAGCTTTATTGAAATGATCTTAATGAATAGGTTGTAGATAATAGATGATCCAAGTTTTTTGATGGGTCAGGAAAGAGAAATGAGACGTTTAAATTTTATCTTGTTAAATGCAATAAATTACAATAAACAACGAAAGAAAATAATATTGTTGTTGGGAAATTTCATATATATTTGCAAATAAAATTTTCGTTCAATGAAAAGTTTTTTTTCTTGGTGCGTGCACGGGCCTTTAGTCGATGCGGGGCTCCTAGGCAGTTGCCTACTCTGCCT
Organism: Xanthostigma xanthostigma; assembly: GCA_963575645.1. Classification (NCBI taxonomy): domain Eukaryota; kingdom Metazoa; phylum Arthropoda; class Insecta; order Raphidioptera; family Raphidiidae; genus Xanthostigma; species Xanthostigma xanthostigma. The sequence goes on from OY754475.1 coordinate 11,227,143, forward strand.
AATGACTAATCTAGCACTGTCTACGAGATAAAAGGGTGTTCAGGTCTTAAAAATCCATTCTGTATATATTTTTTAAATGTAGTAGTAGATTGCACACCTAGTGTCGTAATGAATTATTGCATACTGCAGCGATTCCTAAAAGGTGGTTCGCGGAACCCTGAGGTTCCGTGGAAGGGTTACAGAGGTTCCGCGGTCTGTTCAAGAGTTTCATAAAACGTCCGTGGAAAAGACTCATAACCGCGCCACTTTAGTTATCAAAATAGCCAGCTAGGGTTCCGCCAAAAAAGTATGATTAATTTGAGTTCAATGGCTAAATAAAATTGGGAACCTCTGGCATAGTGGGTAGTGTACAAAAATAATTCTGAAACGCCCCACGTATCAAGGTTCCTAATGCAAATGTAATCTGACCAAACAATTTAAAAATTGACCTAGGAATTCTCATAAATAAAATATACGTTTTATATTCGTTCTTCAGAAATAAAATATTCATTTTCGACGCTTTTGACATTTTTTTAAACAAATATTATTTTTTAATACATCAAAGTGATTTTTTTTTTAAATTCATACTTTGCAAAAAGAAGTAATAATTTCTATACAATGCAAACGAGCGTTGTCTATGTCAATTGAGATTTAAATCACGCAAATATACCGAACGATTCTGAAAATTATGACTGAAAAAAAAATAAGTTTCGCAAGTCCATCTATTTATCAATTTATCAAATAAAATATTACAAAATCGGTCAAATATCAACTCTGTTGTGGGCGTTATGCTTAAAATTCCATAATGTACAAATATAATGAATAAGCGGTCCCGCCTGGTTTCACCCGGGTGCAAAAGAACGAGTAGGGGGAGGGGCATGCATATCTACGCACGTTCATCTTAGTTTACCGAGATGAATGTTGTGTCCAAATTTCAATATGATCGAAGTTACCGTTCAAAAGTTTTTGTCAAGCGGACAAATTTTGAGTTACATTTTCTATTGGTCATAGCGTGATATTATACAGTATGTAAACGCGTAAGGTGCACATAGGGAAATTAGCATTGGGAAAAAATACTTGGCTCAGAGTTAGCCATGACTGCATTAATTGTTATTTCTATTGAATTATAGTGGTAATCTTGAGAATTTCTATTTTATTTTGATTTATTTTTATTTTACTTGGCTTTTTTAATAATAAAAAGCTCTTATAAATCATTTTTTTAATTTTTTTGTACAAAAATAAAACAAAAAAACAACTCCATCTGTTTGGAAACATTTCATTAAAAAATTGTCCGACTGGTATGACGCATGCGCGTTGGTAAATCAGTGACTCAATGTCTTTAGGTTTAACACGAATAGGCGGAGATATTTGATCTCGCACCATATTTAAGAATTTTTGGGAATTTATGTCCCATTAATAAAAAAAGTCCGATTATGTTGTAATCATTTGAATATTTTCTTCGGTAGTATACACATTCATTTTGCAAAGGAATATTTTCTGTCAAATTGAAAAACAAGATTTCAAGGCTCACTCCGATCCAGTCATTTTTTCCCAAAGTTAATTTCCCTATGTGCACCTTACGTGTTTACACACTGTATAGCCTCCAACTAGTTTGGGTTTTTTATTTTAATTTTCCCAATTCAAATCACTGTTGGTTCTGTATTAATATTCTTTTGTATTTGTTTAGTCAAGCAGCAGGTATTGGGAACGCTGCCTAAGAAATTGTTTTATTTTTCTGTACTGTGACAATGCCGGCCCTGTTCATAATTATTTTACAGTATTATGTACTAAGTACATAATACTGTAAAATAATTAAATATAAAATTAAATATAATTAATATAATTAATTAAAATTAATTAAAATTAATTAAAATTAATTAAAATTAATTAAAATTAATATAATTAAATATAAAATAAGTACATTGTACTTATTTTATATTTATTGATAATTATGCAATGGCCGCCCGGTATTGTCACAAAGCCTATCAAAAAATGTAAAAAGATTCATTTAGTGTTCAACTACGAAATACTTAACATTATAAATTAAAAGTTATTTAAAACTAGCAAGATAACCTGATATAATGAAATACTATATTCAAAATAGATATTTCACGGCGCCCCAGGGCGGCACTTAGAGTAAATCCAGCCCTGGCAATGTGGACTAAAAAGAAAAAAAAAATTTTAAATATAAGGACAAAACCCGTCTGCAAAGGCAGCTTCAATACCTGCATCGTGTGAAGCGAACACATAAAAGCCATCACGAAACCCAGCGCCACAGCACGTTCGAAACTTAGCAGCCAAATATAGCAAGAAATCTAGCGGTAAAACCAGTCTCATTAAAATAATTGTTGTGGTTTAAACTTCGATAAAGGTATAGTCTTTATTTCGAAAGACAGCAAGTGAGTCACTTCGTATATTTTTATAAAAAGAAGTAAAATGAATGAACATAATATAAAAAAGTGTACCTGGTTAATGTCAGAATAAATTTTCCATTGAGTGTATTCGTTGAAGTAGAAACGGCGTACTTAGGCCATATATCTCAGGACACTGAAACAGAACAAAGAATTTTCAACCTTTCGCAGATTTCAGGACAATTGAACGCTGTACGATAGAAACTAAGAATGTTTGTACGTACAATAAAACAGAGAAAAACAAAACACTGTGGAATGAACATCAGATGAAAAAATTCCTCAGGCGATCCGTGTAACAGAGCTGTTAAACCTATCTAATCTTAAAATATACAGGATGTATCGGAGAGTTTTAAGATGAATGAAAATTATATTTTTACCATTCCAACTCTGCAAATGGGGAATAATATAAATTTATTCAACACGCGTGAGTAATATATAATTTCGGGGCCCTGCTAAATTCGGGAGCAATAATAAATTACTTCATGTTGACGCGTAGAGTGCTAATAATGGGCCGAAACTGTACGATAATGTATTACTGCATAGTTTCTGGACCAATAGGAACGCGGTAGCGAGCCGAAACTGTACGGTAATTAATTATTACTGCATAGTTTCTGGACCAATAGGAACGCGGTAGCGATTTGTATATATGAAAACAGCATCGCAATTCAGCGAAAGTCAGGACCATCTTGTGTGCATTGAGGGCGGTGGGTACGTCAATCAATGAAGTGATTTATTGTTTTTCCCTCTTTTATCAGGGCCCCGATTACATATTACTCGTGCTAGTTGAATAAAATATTATGTGCGACCATTGATCGAAGGAGAATATTCCACTCGCGTGCGTTTTACCGCACTCGCTACGCTCGTGCGACAAATTTCACGCTCATGGAATCTTCTCCTTCTCTCACTAGTCGCACTATATACTATTAATCTTAATTAATAATAATAATAATAGTAATAATGCGTTTAACGCCCGTTTCTCGACTTTATGTTATAACAGACGCCATTCGCACCATTACTTCCCGTTATTTTCTATATTTTTCAACTTCCACTTAATAGCAATAGGCAAATGAAGGGATTTTTAGGACATTAGGATAAGGGAGGCAAATTTTGAGCATAGGAGTTTGACAGGTAATCGGTCATGGCCTTGAATAAGGGAGCCATCTCGATATTTATTTGGAATTATTAAGGGAAACCATGGAAAACCTCAACAAGATGGCCGGTACAGGAATTACAGTTTCTCGGCGAGAGGCAGCAGGAAAAAGTCCCAGCCACATCTGCCTCCGCCGGGATTCTAAGGGAATCTAAGAGCATTGTCAGATCAAATTTTCTGATAATGTTTTCTGCAACCCCGCATGACATTTTCAATTCTCTCCGCTGTAAACATAGCAACAATTAGATCGGTTCATAACTTCATACAATGAAACATGGAACATTGTTCGATCCTCTAATCATCTAATGCATTGTAGACCAGTGAACATAAAAAGTCACAACAATGTATTAATGGCGATTAGAAGCTTGATTTTTGGAGTTTTTCCAAACCTGTGTCGACTTTATTGGCAGACCTTTTGAACGCTACGAGCGACATAGCTTTGGTTTGTCGCCACATTCATTTGATTGAAATGTTTTATGTTGGCAATCGGTACGAAAACAAAATGTACCATGATATCATCTATGTTACGGTCAATTCGTAAATGTGATTAGCTTAGACGCGATCTGATTTCTATGAATCTTTCACTTCGAGCTATTGAAAATTTTCAAAAAAAGGGAAATTATTGGTTTCGGTCCGGTTTTTTAAATTAGAATCCCATCAAAAACATGAAATGTCAAAAAATGCCAAGTCTTGCAACGTAGTTCTTACGCTACAAAAAGTTGTGAGATCTCATGTAAAACCAAGTCAGTTATTTTAGTTAGTGTCTATAAAAGCACCTGTCCAACAACTTTGTTATAAATTGTTACGTAATCAATTGCCTATCAACATTTATACTGACCGTATCAATATTAGACATCTTTATTTCTATAATAATTATAATGACTTGGCAATTACACGGCACCATATTCTACTAATTAAAATATTTTATTCTTAAGTGCACTGTTTAGATTTAATTAGTAATCGAAGTAGTAGATTTTTCTTTCATAATTATGGTGTTGTGCAAATGCCAAGCCATTATAATTATTATAGAAATAAAGATGTCTAATATTGATACGGTCACTATAAATGTTGATAGGCAATTGATTACGTAACAATTTATAATAAAGTTGTTGGACAGGTGCTTCTATAGACACTAACTAAAATAACTGACTTGGTTTTACATGAGATCTTACAATTTTTTTGTAGCGGAAGAACTGCGTTGCAAGACTTGGCATTTTTTTACATGTTATGTTTTTGATGGGATCTCATTTCATTTTGTAGGTCATCTTCCTTTTTTTCTTGGGTAAGTAATATATCTTGTCCGTCAGCTACTGATTTTCTTAAAGCCCACTCCCTGTCTCTATTGATTTTTCGAATAATGAAATTTCTAGATTTTTCATTTTTTCATTTTTATAGGCAAAACGTTAACTAAAATTCAAAATTTCAAGTTAGTGAGACTGCTAGAAGCACCTTAAAATTTTAATGATCGGTGAGTGTGTCAGTGACAAAATTAAAGAACTTTGACTAGCGATAATTCGTAAGCTACAAGGTATAACTATTAGGTATATTGACAATATAACAGGTTATAGTATGTCCTCTTGATCACTAAAAATTGAGCATATTTTTAACAAGTTTGAGCGTTCGATTATGAAACATTAACTTAACTTCTAATAAAGGTATTTATGAAAATTACTATTCGCGCCTGCTATATAGGTACTTCTAGCTGACAGGTTGTTTATGAAAATTACTGATCTGGTTAGATCGCGTACTTTTGTATTACTTTACCACACTAGTGCGTATTGGGTCATTCTAATTGCCTGTAAAATGCATGTAAAGCTGCTATTTTACAGGTATTTAACCGCAACATATGCACACAGTAGTGTATACAACTAATTGCCTATTGCTACATACATTAGGTACTCTACTCGTAATTACCTATTGGCAAAATATAGAACTAAATACAAAATAGACCAACGCTTTTTTCATCGAGAGTAAACAATAACTCATAATTTTAATGTTGTTGTCGATCCTCTTATGTGATTTAAAAATAATATAATAACGGGAAAATGGAACTTTCAGCTTATACAATATGTATATTTTTATAGCCAACATTTCGTCTATAATTTTAGACTTATTCAGGGTTCAAAATGTAATTTATTGCACATTCTTATTACTTTTTTGTGTTCGTTTATTATGCATGGTTGTAACACCACGTCTTAAAAAGCCACGCGCCGTCACTGGTGTACCCTGGTGGTCATGTAGAAAAGCAGAGGCAAGATGGCAGCGGAGCGTATGAACTAGGAAGTAGTGTTTATGTTAAAAAACTTAAATTAATAAATGTGTTGAATTAAATAATATTCATGTTACAAACTTACGTTAATAAATATGTAGATTTAAATAATATTCATGTTACAAACTTACGTTAATAAATATGTTGAATAAAATAATAATAATTGTTATTATATGGTTTAGTTTGTCAGTATAAAACAATTCTTTTAAGATTTAAAATGTCAAAATCACAAATTCAAGAAAATTTCATATTTAAAACGCGCCTGTAAACATTGTTTTTTGTTTTATCATCTTTTTCAAAAACATAAGCTTTTGTGGATTAAAATACATGCTAGCAAGCCACATACAACTGAGCGTGCAAAAAACACTTTTTTTCTAAATTAATGCCAGTGTTTGCCCCTGGGCATTGTTTATAATTATTCCGAAAGTAGTTTTTAATCGAAGATGTAATCTTTTAAATTTATGGTAGTACGATCACCAAGGCAACTTTAAAAGGCTTGATTTTTTATATTTCGGTAGATGGATGACGTTTTAATTGAAACTTAAAATTTAAAAATTTAAAAAAAACTATTTAAATTAAAGTTACAACCTTAATAAATTATTGAAAACAAAAAAAAAACCGTTGTGCCCGACTAATTAAAAAGATATTTAATCTTTTTAATTAAATATCTTAGGGAACTAGATTTTAAATGCACTTTTAAAATTAAGTTCGTTATTATGACATGTTAATTTAATAATTTCAAACTAATATTACTTAACAGGGGTGACAGTAATAAAAAAAATGTCCTTGCTTATTTTTTTAAAGATCTTTTCAACATTACCACTTTCGACCTATCGTGCCATTTAATATTCCGGAGTTCTGAACATTCTGGAGCAAACTAATAGGGAAGCCGATCTTTCCGGGAAAAAAAAATATCACCATTCGATTCTTCCTTAGAGCTTTTATAATACAGATTTTTGACACAACTCTCTACGACTAACCGTTTTCAGGTGTTCTGACTCACCCTCTATAATACATATTATACACTGTATCTCTATATTAAATTTCATCAAAATCATACCAGCAGTCTGGCCGTAAATATAACAACCCCCACTTTATCTCCATAGGGGTTGAATTTTGAAAAAAAGTGGCCTTTGTCCTTTTCCAAGCTTCAGATTATCTTCATAATCGGCCATGAAATGTAACAGACAGACAGAAAGACAGTTATTTTCGCATTTATAATATTAGTACGGATTCTTAGACGTTAATTTTTGAAAAAACGTAGTTTACGTCCTTTTCCAGAGTTTAAACTATCTCCATTTTGAATTTCACCACAATCGGTCCAGCGGTTGGCCGTGGAAATGAAATAGTTATACTTTTGCATTTAAGATATTTGTATGCATTTATTTAGAAAAAGACGAAATTTAATACCGTTTCGTCTTTACAGAGAGTACAAAACAGTTTTTCTTTTGATGCCTTGCATAACTTTTTTTTTCAAAGATGATTTTCTCAAAGCGTCTCAACCTGAGAAAACAATCTTATCAGCAATATACATCGACAATATCCGTTTATGGCTTCATCATTTTATCAGTAAAATGGAAAATGAAAGAAAAACTAAACAACAAAGAACTCTCTGTGTCCAATCCCAATATACTAAACACAAGATTACGACAAAGTAGAGCTATCATCGTTCTGCAGGTACGTATTTGACCTGAATTACATACAAAACCTCACTGCATACCGTGATAATCTCTCTCGTGACACGGTGCCTACACCATTCCGACCCACCACCTGCACCATCGTAACTTCTTTATTGAAAAACACCAGATTTTATTTATTTTAACACGTTAGCTGCAAAATAATTCCAGATACACGGAGATTATAGGTGATATGTTTTAAAAATATTGATTCAATCCTGAGATTAAAGGAGGTGGGATAAGGGCCATTTTCCGCCCATCACACACTCGAAAAAAAAGTTTAGGTTTCGGACTATTTTGTTGAATGCATTTGTGTACTTAAAGATGTGTATCTTTTATTAGCCCTTTTTATACATTTTATCGTGTTTTTAATCTTTGAATTATTTTTATTTACGAACCAAAATAAAATATAGTACTCATTCTCAAGCTTATAATGAGTAGAATCATTATGAGTCAAAGTTAATATGGTTTATGGAACGTTTCGTAAAAAAAAATTGGTTGTCTGTAAAGTCGGTTTACGGACGATAATTTTACGTGATAACGTATTCCGCTCGAATATCATATTTAATAATACCTACATAACCTAAATTTTAGTAGCTGTCAAACTATATTTTTACCGACTAATAATTTGATCAACCAAAGCAAAATACATATTTTTAAGCAATTATAAAAGACATTTAAAAGAATGTATATATATATTATATATTTGTTAACAAACCGTATAATTTATCTGGCCATCTGTCAGATGTAGCTTTCGCTGGAACAGCCGAAAAAAATATTGAACGCACACTACTCTCTGACGTCACGCGAGAAGAGAGAGACTATCGCTTATATCGCGCTCTCGCTTGCAGAACGTTACTCTTTTTCGTGCGTGCAGCCGGTGTTTCATCAATTTATAAGACGTTATCACGTCAAAAGAATTCAAAGATTAAAAATACAACAAAAATGTACAAACAACGCGTACAGTACGCGCTGATCGAGCAGAATTTCCAGCCTAAACGTTTCAACAATAGTTGAATTCAACTCTGTTATGTAAGTTCAGAAATGATATACATATGGTAAATAAAAGTCACATCGAGTTTATTCAGCAAATGGTAGCATGCATACAAAACAACTGCCTGCATAAATGAATCAATATCCGTCTGCATTGAAACAAACTTGAAACAAAAACCGCATTAATACTCAAACCAAAATAAACTCCATAAGTAAATGTCAACGCTACAAGAGAAGTTTTATAGGTCGATCTCATCTGTTGAACATTTTTATTTATGTAAATTGTATTCAAATCGTGCACACAAGTATCCAACAACATTTGTCAAACCAAAAATGTATCGCTTGAAATGTATTGAAGTTAATGTCAACGTTCAAAATTTAAATTAATTCGATTTATTGTTTTGGAAATACAATCTATAATAGGTACCTAGAAAAAATAAAATTCCAGCCAATTAAGCGACGGATTCATTCCAACTTCAAAAATATCGACGTTTGATATAGTATAATAATAAAAGTAAAATAATGGTTATCGCTTGCGGTGACGCGGGTAACGTCTAATATTAAATATTTTGATATTTGCTATTGGTTTGCATGGTTACCCACATAATAGTGTAACAAAACTGTTCTAAAATATTTATTTACAATAGTGAAGCCTTAACAGAACAAATAAACACAACGAAGAAGTACTTCTCAAAACGTAATGTAATAAAACAACAGTTCCAACTAATAAAATAACATTAATAGTAATGAAGAATACAAAGTCACTATACAACTATACACTACTATACACAAGATTATTTACAACACAGAAGCACACTTATTCACACTTAGCTATTTATAACTACTTATATACAGTTCTATTTATTTATTACTCTATTATTTACACAGTTCATTTATTTATTTACCTTTGAAGATTATTTATGTTAAACTATTTATTTCAGTAGTTACCTGAGTACTGTTCAAGGTACTCACTGTTAATTTATGTCATAACTATTTATTTCGCGCACTGTTTGTATGACAGTCCCTGTGCGACTGTCTCCGTGTGACAGCTCCCGTGTGACTGTCTTGACGACTGCCCCGATCGTAAGTTATCTCGTGTTTATATAAGCGCTGGATCGTTTTTTCCTTTGTTGCTTTCATTGTTGTCTGGAATTTGGCAACAAAGCCCTTTTTACCTACGCATATTGTTAGAATAACAATCAAGTCGAGTGTTGTCCCCTACAACAATATGTGTCTCATTGTAGGAATGAGAGCCGATTGTTGTTAGACAACAATGTATGTCTTTGTCAGAAACTCAGAATGACGAAATCCTTTGTTGTCCCAACGGGGAGATTGTAACTATAGGTTTCACGTCGCGTAAAAACTAACCAAAAAATGAACAGACAGACAGACGAAAATTTTTTAAATGATCGTTTATATTCTGAAAATAACCCCGTGAGCTCAAAAAGTGACAGTTATTTCAATATTGCAGACAGATGCTTCAATTTTTTTATATGTATTTAATACAGACCAGAGAAATCTTTCCCAAAACGTATTTTCTCTGGAGCGATTCGCAAGACACAATGTAATGAATTTTTCCTGTCAAAGTATCTTAACAATAAAAGCTGTATATTTCCAAGAACTTCAAGCATTTTGTCTGTAGTTAACGGTTATTATAATTAGAAAATCCAAAGTGAAGAAATTATCGTTCACGATTTATATCCAACAGCGGCATTTAACCTGCTCTTAAATTTGAATATAAAGCTGTTTATATTATGGTTCAGATAGAGCTCTAAACTGTTAGAGACAAGGTACAGGGATAGCTTCCGGTGTTACAGAGATGAAAGAAAAGCAAGAACAACAAACATGTAACAATGGTGATGATAATAGGCGGTTGTGATAACTACAGCACTCACTTGTTTACACGGTGTATCAACTCTTTTGTTTTGTTCGCAAACAAAAACAAAAGAGATACGAACAAAAGATTTATATGGATTACGTTCGGTCCGACTAAAACTAATATTATCTTAAAACGTTTTTTTTTGTAGCTAGTGCTTGCTGAACGCAGTAAAACAGTTTAGTTACCTTTTTTATCCGTTCCTATTTTTTAGCTTTATATTAAATTCATTGGTGATTTAAAACAGAGATACGGTTTTTATCATTATAGTTTTTTATCATGCATATTTATGACTTATATTCACCGAACACTATTATATATAGAAGTTTGAACAAATTTATTCGTTAGAATAAAATTTACTTTCAATTCACCAAGCAAACCAGGTAGAAAAATCAGTTAAAAAATAAATATACACTGAACTATACTCCTTGCTCTTTTTGTTGAATATTTTGACGTTCACCCAAAAATTCGACCGATGGCGTTAGTGTAAAGGTTAAAAAAAAGTTTCACAAAATAATAATGTTTTATCCTAACCGGATTGCACACAAACCTTCCACTAACTTTAATGTTTTTACAACTAAACACTTCACAAAAGGTTAATAAACAACGCATAAATAAATTCATAAGAGCAGCTGTAGATATAATACTCCACGTTTTTAGGTTCGGGACTATGATCTATGTGGCGGCGATTATGATTTTATCAGGCGAATAAATATTTATACCCTGGAATTAACACAGAATAGATTTATACCTGCAGTAAACATAATTATAGTTGGTGAATTGAATTATCGCTATTTATTCGGAGGTATAGTTACTTGAAGAACAAATGAACCGAATAAATAACTACTTACGTTTTGTGAATATGGCCATTTATAACATACACTGATATTTAGATTGACCATTAAGAACTGGAAATAATCCGATAGGTGGCACTACGTAACGGTTGTTTATTATCCGTGGGGTCGTTTAATTTCTCTCTCTCTCTCTCTCTCTCTCTCTTTCTCTCTCTCCCACAAATAACAGCACTTGTCTCGTAAATTCAGAAAGAATAATAATTTAAACGATGAATGAAAATCCGCGGTCGATGTAAAAAGTCGTAATGGAGACAGATCATATTTTTCCGTAATTTTATGCTTCTCTAATCATTTAGGCAAACAATTTCAAAATAAAATTGTAGACGATACAATTCTGCATCTAAATCAAGAAACAAAATTATTTTTTCACCCTTTATAACGACATAAATTGTGAAATATCGAAAATTACCAAGCACCAATCAGGAAACAGTATCTTGTCAGGTGGACGATATGGGTAAACGCCTACGATCAAATATGACATCGTAATGTGTGTTCTGTTTAGAGACAATAAAAGTTCACTTTCGTTAACATTCGAACTGTCACTGCGCGCGCGTCAAACCCATCTACAAAACTAGCGATTTATTGACACCCTTTCTGGAGTCCAGCATAAAGGCCGCTGCATACGAGGCTAGAAACGTGGCTAGGATTTCTGCTAGCCGGTAGGCTGGATACGAAGCTTGAAATGACGTCACTGCGGGATGGCCTGCTAGCTCACAAGATTAGGTTTTAAAATTAGAACAGAGGCTATTTTCCCTGCTAGATCTGCTGCTAGGTATGAGCAAGAACCAATCAGGAAGCAGTATCCTGTCACATGAGCGATTTGAACAAACGCCCACATAACATGACGTCATTCTGCTAAGAGTCGGACAACAGACACGTTTTGCTTTGTGTTTATATTTGAATTGTCACTGTGCGCGCACTACTTCTATCCACAAAACAAGCTTGAAAAATAGTCTCGTGTGAAGCGAGCACTTAACAGCAATCATGAAAACCAGCGCTAGAAAAGTAGTCGTAAAATCTAGCAAGGAATCTAGCAGTGTTTCTAGCCTCGTGTGCTGCGGCCTTAAGGCTTTTTCAATATTAGTTAAATCCCAGCGACGTCGTGTGGAATATTTACTTTTGAAGGTCCACGGAGAGTTTAATTTTCTGTTCTTCCATAATATATTAATGAATAGCCTATCAATTAAGAACAGTTGTTAATTTATTCAACAAAGTGAATTTTTGACCCAAACATAAGCTATAGTCGCTTAATTAATTGTTTGTATTCATCTTCTTTGTAATTTATTAAAACATTTCTATTTTAATTACCTTTCGCCCTACGTTTGTACATTTTATATTTAAAACTAATCAGTGATTATTTCAAATAAAACAATTAACGCTAATTAGCAGCTTATTAAAAATAAATTTCGAATATTCATTTAAAATTTATTTCACTTGATGATTTTGTTTTATCTAAAGCGGCCCATAGACGCTCAATATTATTGCGCAATATTTTTTGTTATTTGTGTTCAATTTGCTCACCCCTGGGACCAAAATTCAAAAATAAGTGTAGCCTATGTTACCCGGGCCATAATAACGAATCGATTGACATCTTTAATTTATCAAAATCGGATGAATAGTTTAGGCGCTACAGTGGAACATCCGTAAATACAAATATACCTATATTGCTAAACTCATAATCCTTCCTTTTGGCTTCGCCGCAGTCGGGTAAAAATAGCTGTGCCAGAAAATTGAATGACAACCAAATCAATTTTTCTTTATTAATACATTATATTATCAAATTTTATTGGAAAACTCGATGCATGAAGATCAAGCCAAATCGGGATCTTAGACTATGAGCTTGCAAATAAAAACACGACAACCGAACGATCAGATGGTAAAAACCGCATTCAAATCTGATCAATATATTATACAGTGTAATCTCTTTATAACGTCCTCGTTATAACGAAAAACTCCCTATAACGTAGAAATTTTTACGATTTGGTTGGTTTACCTGAAAACCTATACATTAATACCCTCTTTATAACGCAACAGCCATTCTCTAATACGAAGAAATATGTTCATACTTAGGCGTCAGCAAATGTTTACAGACATAAAGAGGACCATTCTGAACCATCACCATCTATTCAACAAGCACTTGATGACGCCAAACTTATCGAAAAATTTCTATTATTTAATGAAGATTATTCCACCACATTGAAAAATTGGTTATTTTTCTTTCTTCCCTCCATATAACGAAAATTCTTTATAACGAAAAAAATGTTCGGTCCCTTAAAATTCGTTATAAAGAGATTATACAGTACATTGAAGATTATTGTTAATTTGGTTGTTTTTCTTTCTTCACTCCATATAACGGTAACTCTCTATAACGATAAAAAAATGCTCGGTCCCTTGAGTTTCGTTATAAAGAGTTTACACTGTATTATATCGAATTCAATCAGATTGGCCCCTATAAACAAACAAACAAAAACTTTCCTTTTTTATATAATATTAGTATAAATTGCAAGACTCGACCAAAGAATTCCATTCATTCATATTTCATCTACCGCTAAGGTAAGATATAGTAATATTTCCCGCAGGCCCTAAAAGTTCTATGTAATTTATGAACGATAAACCTTAGGTAAAATGTTATAATATAATTTATAATATGATATGAGTAGTTGAAAAGCACGTTCAAAGTTCTCCTGGTTTGTTGTAAAACAAGTTATCTGCTGAAACCCACACATAATTAAGCTAATACGATGCAGCAGTTTCGCCAGTTGCATTTAGCTAATACAAATGCACACACACTCTTAATTAAGCTGTATTGTTTGACTTTAGTTTCCACGTAACGAATACATATAACAGGGGTGGCCAAACTTTTGACATATGAGGTCTACTTTTGTTCGAAAATATTTCTTGCGGTCGACTACAAGGTAGTAAGTATTTATTAATTAAATGTTATATACAAAATTTGCATCTTTCATTGCGTTTTACGCTTTTCGGTGGATGTTTGGCACTGCATATTCTCCACAAGTTAATCGTCAGTGTTCTTGGCGCGAATAGGTACATTTTAAAATAAGTAATATTATTTTTTAATATTTTTCTGTTCAGATTATTTTACTCTCGCGGGCTACCTAAATCGCCTTCGCGGTCGACCGGTAGACCGCGGTCGACTTCTTGGCCATCCCTGACATATTATAAGGTAATACCTAATAGTCCATGAGCCCGTAACGCTAAAACCTTATGGATCTCCGAATAGGCCAGTTCCCGGATATTTGGCAAATTTAAGCCCTGCTTAACAAAAAAATTTTGAAAAGAAGTTTGACCCTGCTATTTTCGAGTTCAAAACGCTCAAAAATATATAAAATATAGCAAGAAGTTATTTTTTAGCTCTTCGAGCTCAAAAATAAAACATTTTGTTACGAAATTTTCGTTCACGATATCTCATGAACAAATGAACCGATTTTGATGCGATTTGCGGCAGTCGACGCAATATTTTAACCTAAAAAAGTAATTTATTACAGACAAATCAATCTCATAGGAATTTTACGAGCAATTTAAAAAAAACACTTTTTTACAAATTTTTCGTTCATGATATCTTGTGAACAAATGAGCCGATTTTGATGCGGTTTGCGGCGATCGACGCAGTTTTTTTAAACTAAGAAAGTAAATTATTACAAAAAAATCGATTTGATAACAATTTTACGAGTAATTATAAAAAATTACTTTTTTCCTAATTTTTCGGTCACGTTATCTCATGAACAAATGAACCAATTTTGATCTGGTTTGCGGCGATCGACGCAGTTTTTTAGCCTAAGAAAGTAATTTATTACAAAAAAATCGATCTGATAACAATTTTTAGAGTCATTAAAAAAAAACACTTTTTTACGATTTTTTCGTTCACGGTATCTCGTGAACAAATGAACCGATTTTGATGCGGTTTGCGGAAATCGACGCAGACTGTTAAGGAGAAGAGCTGATTAGATTTTGGAATTAATCGGTTTAGTAGTTTAGAAAATATTTTACAAAAACAAATTTTAAAAAAATTTTGAAACTTGTTTTTTTAAGATTTTTTCAAAAAATTTTGGGTCGAATCGTTTCAAATTTTCAGGGAGTCTAAGTTCACCAAGTTCACGTCAGATGCCGCAAACCGCGTTTCAGTCGGACACTCCGTTCAAAAGATATAAAAGGTTTACATACATACACACACACCATCACACACACACACACATACAGCCCTACGGACATCATCGCCAAAATAGTTTCAATAGCTTCCTAGGACCTCAAAACGTCGAGATCTGGCGAAAACTCGATTTTCGAAAATCAGATTGAAACCAATAACTTCCCGATTTTTGAAAAAAAAAATTTTTTTTTTTTTTTTAAAGCGGGAAGTTAAAAATACAATGGTTGGCAGGCTGGAGTGGGCCGGACCGTGAAAAAGGGGTCACTTCAGGTCACCCAAAAAAAACGGTTATCCTATGCATCCCCGAATAGATTGTTGTTTAATTTATTTTGAAGTTTACGTTCTTAACGTGCTTAAACTCGGTAGGTTGATGAGTTCCGGTGGGCCGATTTGTTATTAAACCTATATAAATAGCGATATCTAAACAATGTCAATGGTTCAGTGGTAGAATACTGATCTGCCATGCGGGTGTCCTGGGTTCGATTCCCGGCAGATGCGCAACAAATGTAATTTTTATTTTTTTTAGAGTTGCAAATCACACGATTAATTTTTGTTTAATAATCATATTTTAGTATAAATAAAATTTTCAATTAATTTATATACAAATTAGTAAAAAAATTATATGATACATAATAATTAGCGAAAAAAAAATTGGTTGTCTGTAAAGTCGGTTTACGGACGATAGTTTTACGTGATAACGTATTCCGCTCGAATATCATATTTAATAATACATAACCTAAATTTTAGTAGCTGTCAAACTATATTTTTACCGACTAATAATTTTAAGCAATTATAAAAGACATTTAAAAGAATGTATATATATTATATATTTGTTACCAAACCGTATAATTTATCTGCTGTTATGAAATGCAGATATCTCCCAAGATTTGTTTTTGATACAAAATGTAGCAGCGTTTGTGTACAAACTATCAATTGATCAATACATTTCCATTCGTTGTGAATAATATCATATTTTATCCATAATGACGGCGATCAGTTATTTTTAACAAAATAAAATGACATTTATTAATTATTATTAGCGCCATATTGCCATTATCGCTATTGGATGAGAGTGCAGTTAAACTTTGGCTTGGATGAATCGGTAATAATTATATGACACAAAAAATATCCGTGCAAAAACGAACAAATAACGATGTATTATCTGAAAAATTGCTTTAAAAATTCGATAATTTGTGACATTTTTATTAGATATCTTGATTTTAAGTCTTAATTTCCACGGTTTATAAAACAAAGGCCATCTGTCAGATGTAGCTTTCGCTGGAACAGCCGAAAAAAATGTTGAACGCACACTTTGTCAGAACAAACGTCAAATAGTTTGATGAACTCTCTGACGTCACGCGAGAAGAGAGAGAAATGCGTACAAGCCGACGCTTGGGCCGATCGTGCCTCTCTATCGCTTATATCGCGCTCTCGCTTGCACTCTCAGGCTCAGGCGGAACGTTACACTTTTTCGTGTGTGCAGCCGGTGTTTCATCAATTTATAAGACGTTATCACGTCAATAACTTCGTTCTAAACAGGCGTCACAACACCTTTCGTCTTTTTTGAAGCAGCTAAATTTACAATTCGGCTGTAGATATAGGATTCAACAAATATAATAATTTCTGCTTGTAGTTTAAAAGCACAAACTGCACTCATACTTCAACTCGGAGGTGTACAGGTTACGTATGTGAAAGGGATTATCTGAAAATTTCTTCTTCATATAACCTTTAAATTCAATAAAAAAATAATTCAAAAAGGTAATAACGGAAAAGTGGGATACATACTCGTAGGGAATCAATAAAAGGAAGTGCGCAGAAACTTGGCCCTTTAAAGCGCACCAGATACTTGTCAAGTTGGTATTCTCAAGTGTTTTTTGAAATGAGTATTTCTAACTAAATGAGGCATAATATAAATAAAGCCATAATACAGTGCGTTCCCGAATGTGGCAACAGTGAAAAATTCGTGGATGTAGACACAAAAATGAAGTTTAAATAGTTTTTTGTTCAACTCGAGATTTACTGTCGGAAACTGCTTACATATATTTTTTGTACTTCAAACTTAACCAGAAGTGTACATGCATTTTTTTCAAATAGCAACCTATATATTTCCATTCCAACCCACTAGTGAGGAATGGTACTAGTTTAGGTCAAAATTCACTTTTCAAAATTTTACAATATTTTTGGTTATGAGGTTCCCCGAATTCAAAAAAGATTTTTTTTTTTAAACTCTGTGCGTCTATTAGTCTGTTAGTTTGTGAGCACGATACAGGTCACACGAATGAGCGGATTGAAACATAATTTTGGGAGGACGTTTGGTATGCAAATATAAAGAGCCCTGTTGTTTTTGGGGAAAATCGGCGCATGCGCAGAATAGATATATGCTATAATGGTGTACTTTTTATAACGGCTTATTATTCTATTTATTTTTTTAAGAAAGTTTTCCTCGGTCAACATTCTGCCTTAGTAACACAATAAACTATAGTGCGACTGTATTTTATTTGTATTCGCTGAGTGCGAGTCGGCAGCACCGCTCACCTTCCGCATTTTTTCATGCTCTTATAACATTATGTCAAGTGAGCATTTTTCAAATAACTATAATAATTATTAATTAAACGAAACCTTTAATTATCGAAATTTTTACACCCAGTTAAGGAGATATAGTGTTTATGTTGTTGCAAATGTAAAAAAATATATTGTTGCGTGCTCCTTGTTGGGACGACTATGGGTTCTGTAGAATCTTCTAGCAACAACAACAATGAAAAACAGGTAGCCAAGAAAACCCGACCTTCATAGAATGGCCTGGAGAAGCCAATACAGGTAAAGAGAGGTTCTCGGCGCTTCTAGAACATATAAAATGCGAGCGGAGTGGTCAATCAGTCAGACAACTGTGGAATACATTGTTCAGTGTCGGTACAGCAAGACCAAGGTAGCTGCTAAGATAGAAGATAAATGAGCTGTATGTAAACCATTGAATGCAATTATATAAATCTGGTTCTACATAAACCGCTTCTGTGTTGTAAATAATCGTGTGAATATAGTTAATAGACAAGTGCGAATAAGTGTACTAGATAAACTTCGGTGTGTTTGTGTGTTGTAAATATTTTGTGTACATAATTAGGACTTTATATTCTTCTGTTAGGTACTTAGTTTTCTATTTTATTATTTAGAACTATTAGTTTTTTTCTGTTAACGTTATTATTACTGTTTGTTAAAAAAGTACGCTTTCTTTGTGTGTTTAACTGTTTTGTTAAACATTTATTATCGTAAATAAACAATTTCCACCACGGACTAGAACAGTTTTGTTACAATATATTATTCGACGTTTATTTCCACGAAGACTACTACTAGCAGCCGCTAGCAGGCAATAGAGCGGGATTGAACTGCCATGTTACTATTGTTTTGAACCGCGAAGCTTTTTGATAAACGATATGGCAGGAAGCGCGACGAAAACGACATCAGACAGCCGCACATGAAATGCTCTATATAACCGTTGAATGATTTATTGCCCATTTAGTCCACAGCTCACGCTGCCATCGATTCAATACTCCATACTCTGCACTCGGCCAATACTTTAACAAATGTCACTTTTGCAATAAAGTTAAAGCCAGGCCTGTATAAGTGTTTGCATTTTGTTCTTAATAACTGAATTATCTAGAAATGTATATAGTCTAATTATAAACGCATTTGCGTTATGCGAGTCGGAACAAATATTTAAACAAAAACGTCTACTCATTGTTCACTTCCTCTTCTCCACATCGTTTTACTAAATGCTTGACTCTATATACAGCCAAATATCCCAAGAATAAAACATTAATTAACATCAAATTGCTACAATTAAGTCGTTCTAATTTTCATTTCATGCTTTTTTATTTGCTAATGTAGTTTTATTTACAATGAGCATTTGGCTCGTTTGTTATTTAAAATAAAACTATAAAACAGTAAAATTCTTAGTGTCCGACCAAAACTTCGGCTTCGGTCACCTTCGGCCAGATCTTCGGCTTCGGCCAAATTGGGCCGAAGTTTTGGCCGAAGCCGAAGGTTTCTAACAAGCGCCGAAATTGTACGAACTGTAACGAATGACCGAGAGCGCGATATACGTGGCGACTTCTAGAGATGATTAAAATTATCTTTTTATGTAAACCTTCAATTAAAAGTTTTAAAATCATTTATATTATTAATTGTAGCTTGTAGCAGTTGTAGCCAATCTTGAATAGAATTTCTTAGGGTTTTTAAGGCCTCGGCCGAAGGTTGTGGCGATAGCCGATTCATCGGCTCCGGCCAGATATCGACTTCCGGTCGGACATTAACAATAAGTCAAGCCGAGAGAGAGAGAGAGAGAGAGAGACTATCTTTATATATAAAGTATATTTTACTAACATGTTGCGACATCTGATAGAATTTGCTCAAACCTATTAATTCAGAAGCAAACAAAAAAAACTGCTTTAGTACCAAGTAGCGACATCTCATAGAATTTGTTCAAAGCTATTAGTTCAGACGCCGGATCGCAAACGAAATACATTTCGCAGAATTATATCTATCGCACCCGAGTGAAACCGGGACGGTCCGCTAGTATATTTATAAATATCTACACATTTATATAAATTATTGTAATGTCACGAGTTCTTAATACGTGTGCAAAATTTCAAATTATTCAGACGTCTGAAAGTTGGTGAAAATCAATTTGGAAAATTCCATCACATAGATACAGCCATACCTACTGTAACGAGACACCACTGGAGGCGGCGGCAGTGCACTGTTGTCAGAGCCGCGTAGACAACAATACTTTCATTGTTGTCGGAACCGCATAAACAACAATAGGTATTCGCATTGTTACACACATTGTCATCGGAGCCGCAAAGAAGAATGCCGAAGCTTCTGGAACGCCAGAAGGCGGCTGAAGAGCTTATATAAACAGAGGCAGGCGGTCAGTCAGAAGTCAGTGTCAGTGACAATGAACAGTGTGCGACATAAATAAATAAGTGTTCTAAATAAATATAGTGACATAAAGAACCATTGCAAGATAAATAGACATCTCTGATGCAGGCTATTTGTATTTGTGTATTTGGCATATTTGGCAAACAATTACCATGTGTGGACAGTCTATTTGACAAAGTTTTGGCCTTATTTGTCTATTTGACAAATAAGGCCAATACCAAATACGCGTTACCGTGCGCTTGTCGGTTTTTCGAGGCACATCAAAGGAGTCAAATAGTCAAATACGGCAAATAAACCGTCCACACAATGGCCATATTCAGAAGCGCACGCGCCGTGAATCTGTACGAACGTGCAGTATTTTTGTGTCTGTGCTGTGAGCGAGAACTGGAACAATTACTATTGAAAATGAATTGGGACAATGAAACAGTGCTAAAAATCCTGGATATTTGAACCTTACGTTCTGCTGCCAAAAGTTTGTGTGTGTGTTATTTGACTGCCATGTGTGGATGGTCGTATTTGCCTCTATTTTCATGTTTGCCTTGAACGTCATATATTTTGCCAAATACAACAAACACCCAATAGCGAACACAAATAGCCATGTGAAGTGCCACCATGAGATATAAATATTCTGTGTACATTGTAGTTTAGTGGTATTACAGTTGTTTTAGAATTAGTTTGTTTTTCGTTATTTATTTCATTTTTTCATTATTATTACTTTTTAGTTTGTTTTTGTTAACGTTTCTTTTTGTAAATAAATCTTTACACCACCGAGTTCAGAACAGTTTTGTTACAATACATTGATACATCCATACAGACATATATACAGGTGCAGCTAATAAAAGCGTGTTAAAACGAGTGAAACCGCCGGCATGAAGACTGGTCGGTAAATATATAATATGATCGCAGATAGATGTGGAATGTAATTAGCACGGGTCGATCACCGGGGGGATTTCCCCGGCTGATTTTACAGCGTCGTCTGTTTTCGTACTTCATGGATTGTTAGAGTCAATTTATCATGCAACCGGAGCTATTTATGTCACTATATGCTATCTCCGTCACTCTGTCTCTTTGTTTCTTCTATCTCTGTCTCTTTCGTGTGTGAGTGGGCGGATATGCGTAAAGTGTGCACGACTGCCAATAAAAATCAAACGTGATTGATGTTCGATCGGAATTTTTGAACAATAAATTAAAATGAAATCGATTTTGCAACTGACAAAATCTAACGTACATAATTCCTACGCAGATTTGAAAACAATGAATCGAAATATCTCATGTGTTAAAAGCGTGTAGTTGGCAAGTTCAACGAAGCGAATGTATTTTGTTAACATTGAAGAGATTTATGCAAGAGAAGCAAATATTTTTTGCACACATTTTTTTAAAAATAAATATAGTACAGGTAAAAGGACCAATGACATAGATATAGGGGGGAGGGGGTCTGAACCCCCCAGAACTTAAATATAATGTAGTTTTTACTTCATTCTTTAATATTATTTTTCAAAACAAGCTTTTATGAGTTGTTAATTAAAAAGTTAAAAATAATTTTATTCCGATTGGAATTAAGCCGTTTTATTTCAAATAAAAGCGTGTTACACCCTCTTTTTTTCTCTCTCTCTCTCTTGCTATTGAAATGTAACACGCTTTTATTTGAAAACTTGAGACTGTGATAATAAAACGGTTTATTTCCAATCGGAATAAAATTATTTTTAACTTTTTAGTTCTTTTTTATTAAAATCTTTGATTAACGTCTGAAAAATAAAATTATAAATCAATAATAATACAAAATATGACGTTTAGATCTGGGTTTAGATCTTCTTCAGAAATAACTAAAAATATAAAAAAATAATTAGTAAAATCTACTTATTTTATAATAGAACGCAGAAGTTAATTATCGCAAAATTTTGCGATAATTAAATTCTGCGCTCTATTTTACTAATTTACTAATTATTTTTGACGTGATAACGTCTTATAAATTGATGAATCACCAATCTTATAAATTGATAAAACACCGGCTGCATGCACGAAAAAGTGTAACGGTCGTAACGTTCCTAACGTCCTAACGTTCCTAACGTTCGTAACGCGTAACGCGTAACGTTCCGCCTGACCCTGTGCGTGCTTTTTGCTAATTTCTCGCTCAATTTAAATCAGATCGGTTTGAAACCAGTCTTAAACGAAAGGGGAGAACATTTTACATAGATTTCGTATAACAGAATTTGCCTAAACAGTTTTTTTATACAAATTTATATAGAAAAATAGCTGTATAAAATATAAATGCAATGTTGTCTAATGCATGGCGCGACGCGGTCGGTCGTCTTTGTTTGCCGTACATGGAAATTAGAATATAACGTATGTCTTGTCTTAACATGAAAACGGCTGCATTTCTAATGTTTAATTCAATTTTTTGACATTAGTATTTTGTGAAATGCAACGCCTTCTAAGTTAAGTATTGGAATAACTAATTATTATTAGAACATAATACTTTGACAGTTGCAAACGTCACTTTTGATATTTCTTATCATTCCGACACCAAGGATAAGCGGATTGAAACCAAATTTTGGGAGGTTTAGGTTATGTATTACGGAATACGTTATCACGTAAAACTATCGTCCGTAAACCGACTTTACAGACAACCAATTTTTTTTTATATTTTTAGATATTTCTGAAGAAGATCTAAACCCAGATCGAAACGTCATATTTTGTATTATTGATTTATAATTTTATTTTTGTCAATATATAGTCTGAAAAAAATTGTTCGACAATTTTATTTATTTGAACTTTTTTATTAACATTTAATAAAAAGCTTGTTTTGAAAAGTTAACTAAAAAAAAATAGGGGATCAACTTTTATGAACTAAAAATCATCAAACATTTTTAAAACTAATATAACTTTGAGAAAAAAATCGTCATTAATGCAATTGAATGTTAGGGACTGAAAAATGAAACCTTATCAAAATGTTGTATATTATCATAATTTTACTTATATTTAATTGATTGCCAAAATTGTCAGACCCCCACCAGAGCAAAAACCTATCTACGCCACTGAAAAGGACTGATATTACATCACATATGCCTTTACCGAAATTCAAACGCAGTAATTTTCGAACCATGCAAAACTATTTTGGTAATCAGCTAGAAAATTTGCCTTATAATTAATCAACCATAATCTAATTTTGTAATTTGAACCATAATCGAAAAATCCTATTAAAATAATGTTTTAGAACACCTGATACCATTTAGTGACTCCTTTATAGAGTCAAACTATTGAACAATAATTTAATTAAACGTCTAATGAGAGAACTCATTTGTCGACAGCAAAATAGTGACTGAAATTATATATTCCCTTCCATCAAGACTGTGTAAGATACCTTTGCTTATAGCATTTTACTAGTTAAACAACAATACATAGTATTCTGGACATTTTTTTCTAAACCAAAAAATGCTCATTTTCAGCTGGAACTCTTATAATAGTGTGACGCACAACATCGACACTACGCGCATTGGTAAAAGCAGGTGGAGAGTAGTTTTTGTGGAAGCAGGTCGAGAAGGGTTTCAAACGTTCGAGAAAAAGCTAGAATAGGTACCCCACACATATAAATAGATCCCGCCTGCAATTCACAAGTCAGACACAGTTAAGACGGTATAGTGTTAACATACAGTGTTGTTCGGTCGCCTGACATAAATTATTGAGTTCAGATATACATTTCTAGAGCGCTTAGATAAATAGTTCTTGTATATATTTCTGTATACCTAGTATTTTTATTACTTAGAAGTTGTTGTTTTGTTTCTCTATAATATCTAGACACGCGGCAGTGTGTCAAGCCAAGTTCAACCAAGAAAAAAGTAGCAGCAGCCGTGTGTTATATTACACGAACCATTTGGAGCCACTTTTGACCCCTTAATAACTTAAAATCTATTTAACATAAACGCATGAAAATTGGATTATTTATTAAAACCCATTAGATTAAGTAGAACCCTAAATTTCATAAATAGAGCTCAAACGGTTATTGAGATATTAACGTCTAAAAATCGGCATTTTTATCACTAACTGACTGACTGATTGACTCACTGACATATGGATCAAAAACCTATTTTAACTGTTTTAATTTCTATGTGTAATGTGTATGTACTGGACGTATCCTCTATTAACTCTGTATGCATTATTTTAGGATAAATAAAATGAATATGATTATATGGAATGCTAGTTTACTAGTAGATAGAGTCATTTAGTTCAGTCGACGTAAACTTGATAATTTCGGAAAAATTTAGAGTTTTTAAAGTTCAAACTCGAGGTATCTAACAACGCTGGGTAACACGCGTCTTGATCCCCTGACAAAATATCATCTTGACTAAATATTCTACGGGCAAAATATCCCACGACATAATAACACACGATATAATAACACCCGACGTAATGACCCTGAAAAATATTTTGGTGAATTGAGAACCTCATGAAACTGTCTATTGCTCTAGGTCAGTAGAAGAAGTCATTTCCAAACAACTGGTCTGCAAGCTAGATACCTATAATTTGGTAAAATTTTACTGAATGGACAGTTTCGATTATGGCGAATTTTGAAACGCACGCAACTATCGATTACTATAGGACAGTTGAAGAAATGATTACTCTTTGAAACACACTTTTTTTAAAAAACAATTACGGGGTCGTGTCGATACTAAGGAGTATTTGGTAATTTCTACTGAATGGGCACATGCGAAAACAATAACGGGGTATGCGAATTGTTTCGCAGTGACACGGGAATGGGGAAAGTGGGAGTTCCTAAAAAAACAATTCCGGGGTGAACGATAACGGGGTATGCAAATTGTTTCGCAGTGAAACGGAAAGGGGGGAAGGGGAAGTTTCTAAAAAAACATTTCCGGGGTGAACGATAACGGGGTATGATGTTTTTAAATATTCATGTCCATTTTAGTGTCGGGGGATATTTTGTTCGTAGGATATTTTGTCGGGGATATTTTATCGGGGTATCTTTTGTCGGGTGATGTAAAGTCGCGTAATCACAGTGCTGTAGATAATTGATCGAGCTTGTTTAACTACACTTGTGATATAAACAAAGGTTATATAGAACAGACACTATAGGCACTATTCAGTGCACTAACACTACCTGTTACTTATATATATTATATCGTCAGACCAAACTACATCACGCCAACCCTTAACTAGATCCCTTCATTTAACATTATAACCTACGTACATTCTAGGCAAATTAAACAAGTGCTTCTCAATTTGGTTTTAAAATGATGAACACTCTCTAAACATGAATTAGTTAAATTTTCACTAATTCGCCGTGGGAACTAATTCTAGTGCTCCCCGGTGGCAGAAAATAAAAGCTATATATGCTTTAATCAATTTTTATTAATCAATTTAATCAATTATTATTAAGTATTTGGGTAATTCTAAAAGACATCTAGTAGAAGGAGAACAGTTGTTTAAGGCGAATCACATTATAGTCAGGGGGCAAGTACATTTTTGAAACTTTGATTTTTTCTTCATCGGCTAGTTCTTTTCTTTTCTGTTTACATACCTACATCAATTTATTTTTTGTCATTTGTTCTATTAAATAAAAAAGTGTTTTATCCCATATTCCATAATGATGAAAATTGTTAACTGTCATTATGAAATCCTTTTTACCTAACTAAATCCTTTTCTATCCTTTTTTTAATTTATTTGTAGCAATGATATAAATTCAATAGAATCTATAACACGCACAAATCTCAGAAAAGAATAAATTCTTTTTTTTCTTTAGTTCACTCATTACAATAAACTAACTGTTAGATGAAATATATAAATGTGATTAAAACATATATAGCTTTTATTTTCTGCCACCAGAGACCACTAGAATCAGTTCCCATGGCGAATTGCGTATAAGTGAAGCTGTATTTATTTGATAATCAGTGATTTTCACAACAAATTACTGAATTTTCACTTTTACTCTCTAAAACTGAAATAGTGAAAATGTCACTATTTGAAATTCACATCAGGAATAGTGAATTCAAGTAAAATTCACTATCAGAATAGTGACACCCTTGATTTTATACGTGTCGCTTGAGGCACCTCCATACAGTTACTATAGATATTTATTATTATTCATGTAGAATGTAGATCGTTTTATTAACCTTGGACGAAATCTATACTAATATTATAAAGAGGTAAAGTTTGAAAGTATAATAATCCAATTCCAAATTTTTTTCATCTCTATTTAGAATGGACCTTCAGGATGAACATTAAAACGTTAAAACAAAGGCGCTTTTCGTGAAAACCAATTATTCAACATAGGGCAACACAAAACGGGGGCAATGTACAAATTTGGCTCCTTTCTTGGAGCGGGGCGAGTTGTTCTTTTTTTTGTGAATGACTCACTCCGAGCGCCACTGCTCTGTGCTGAGCTATTCTGTACTGTTGCATTTGCACATTTACAGAGCGCACACAGCACAGGCCACAGAGACGCACTAGTGAATTTTGCACGTACGGAGTTATCTTTGCTGAGTCATTTAATGTTGAATGACACACTGTAGGTGTAATAGTACTAAGCTAGTGTCGCTGCTTTGAACGACTCGTTCTGAGCGACTCTTTTTAGTGAGCTGAGCGCACGGAGCCAGCTCCCAATAGAGAGTCATGTGGACACATCACTAGGGACCGAGCCGGTTGTTATTAATATAGATGTCATATTACCGCACGCACGCGTGTTTTCTAAACGGCTTAGAAAAGTACCGATTGAATATAGTTAGGGATACGAATTAGTGATGTGCCGGATCGTTAAAAATGTATATCCGCGGATACGGATCTGAATACGGATTTTTGGTTTCAAGATCCGCGGATACGGATACGGATCTTAACTTTCTTAGAGTACGCGACGGTAAATATTGCACAACGACCTTTGGAAAGAGACTATCTGTTATGGGAAAAAGTTATTGACCTCTTTAAGAGTTAACTCTCATAACAGATTGTCTCTTTCCAAAGATCGATGTGCAATATCTCATTATAAAGATAGATTTTTAGTACCTTTGAGTACCTATTGGTATGGTACTCACTACGATAAATGATTGCAATATAAAGGTGCCAAATACGATTTTACAAAATAAAAAGTAATCTTAATTAAAAATTAATAAGATAAAAGATCTGTAAAAGATCCGCCAAAAACTAACAGATACGGATACGGATCTTTCTGCTCCCTCGGATATCCGCAGATACGGATATCCGGCACATCACTAATTAATATAGATGTATATATTACCGCACGCACGCGTGTTTTCTAAACGGCTTAGAAAAGTACCGATTTAATATAGTTATAGGGATACGAAAACAAATTGTTTTAGAAGCACTGTGCTAGAGGCAAGCCGTATCGTGTCATGGCTGTGTTGTGAAACCAATTCCTCAACCGCGATGCCTCATCAGTTTGAGGGACGAACGACGATAAGGACAAGGGCCTCATGTCAATTAGCCGTAACTTACTTAACTATATTACTGTACACACAAAACACAAACCTCTGACCTCATCTCGGTGCACATCTAGTCGACTCCAGCTGATTAAAGTACTCTCGTCATCGTGATAAAATATATACGGGAAGATCCCTTCGACTAAACAATCAAAAAGTTTACTTTTGGGATGTCCAATACATTCTAGAAACTTTGGGATAAATATCTTAACAAAACCAAATCGCTTAGCGATACCCACAATACGATTTGTTCTTAAGACATAATGTATAGGCTGTGTGCACGAAGCCTACTAGCGCCGCTAGTGTGTAATAGAGAATTATTGAACTCACTTTTTATGGAAATCGCGACATGTTTCTATGGTGATAAGTCAAAAACTTTAGTTAGCCATAATGCGTCAAAAAATGTAATAAGAAAAACTGTTGTTTATTTTTTTTTTACACTGACAGCGGAACGTCAAATTAGGGCGTCAATGGTCTTTATTTTACTTAAATCGCCATCAGCGCAACAGCCCGGACCACAACAAGCATTTCCAAATCACTTAGTTTTCCTGTGTTTTCTTTGTAATTAAAAAACTTCACAAAATTATAACTATTTTCACTTTTAATAAACATTGCTCACAGACAGACGGAAAATTTGAGTTTGAAGTTTCCCCTAGTGCTCACCACAAATGCTCGCATCGAAAAATTTGTAATTCCGCCTCCCTGCACATAGCCCATTGCCGTAAAATGCCGCTTGCGGTGAGAAGAATGTCACTTTAAATGAGACCTTTAAGTGTGAAACCGATATTCAGGCCACTCATTCCCACTGGACACACTGGGCACGTGTCCAGGGCCCCGCGATTGACAGGGGCCACTTAGTTCCTGCCAGATCACCAAACAATAACCGATATTTATTACCGAAAAACATATTTATTTCAAAAAATCAAACGATTATACTTGCTTATTAGCTTTTGCATGCTCGACGCTACTCTACTCTCGCCCGAAAATCAGGCCTTCTGATTTCAGCATGTTTAGGTAAATTTAAATATATAAAAATACAATTTAAGTACAATGCTTCAAGAGAGACTTGCTGATGTCAATAGAATGTGATATGCTCAAAAACATAGATTTTGAAGAAGTGATCGATTTGGCCCATCACAAATCTGGAAGATTTAAGTACCTCTTCAATCAACATAGATTTTTAAGCATTAACGTGTTAATGCTAAAAGAGTTACTTTTGTGGATTATAATAATATTAATAATAATAATACGTTTAACGTCCATTTCTCGACTTTATATCATAACAGACGCCATTCGCACCATTACTATTTATTTTTTCTACCAAACTTCCCGTTATTTTCTACAATTTTTAAACTTCAACTTAATTAATAGCAATGAGCGAATAAAGGAATTTTTAGGAACTTAGGATAAGGTAGGCAAATTTTGAGCATAGGAGTTTGACAAGTAATCGGCCATGGCCTTGAATAAGGAACCATCTCGATATTTATCTGGAATTGTTGAGGGAAACCATGGAAAACCTCAACAAGATGGCCGGTACAGGAATTACCATTTTTCGGCGAGAGTCAGTGGGAAAGACTCCCAGCCACATCTGCCCCCGCCGGGATTCGAACCCGGTAGCTCCCGAATGCGAGTCTAGTGCTCTCACCGCTACGCCACCCCGCTCAGTCTTTTATGGATTGTATTATATTTATCTATTCATTTAATGTGACTGTAAGGCCCCCATACACCTTGTTCTTTTTTGGCAGTTTTAACCGCACGGGCAAAACTGTACGGGTAAACACGAACAACGACCATATCCATACACTAGGCGTTGTTTCGTTTAGTTTTTCTGAAGTCGTGGCATTATCTGATATGCTTTGATGGATCCTACAACGTTACAGAGTCGAACAAAACCCGTCCTTTTTAACTGCGTCGTCACACACACGGGCCGACTTGAACGACACGTTTAAAACGGACGGTTTAAATCAAGCAGCAGCAGATATTTTTGAACGCCGGTAAGAAGGACGGTTAAAACTGCCAAAAAAGAACGAGGTGTATGGGGGCCTTAAGGAAATAAAAATTAATCTAGCACCTTGCTTATCTACTTTCTTTGTCTATTCTAACAAAATAGTGCTCTGTCAAGGTCATAGAGGCCCCATTATCCTAATGTGCCCATGGCCTCCAATAGGTTAAAGACGGCCCTGCCAAAACCTTATTCGAGCATCAAATTACGTAGGTAATTCGCCTTAGTCTTTTATAAATCTCTCTATTAACAAGTATTTTTGGAACCTACTATTTCCGGTATCGATATATAAAAAGTTCCGTTAAAATAACTGCAATGTTTAATTATTAATCAAGTCAAATAAGTGAACGTATTTAAAATCTACCAACCAGATCCGATGTATGATCTAGTCTACTAGACTCATTTGTTTACTTATTTATTTTACAGTGAAAGGTTCGATATAATAAAAAAGCGGTCAAGTGTGAGTCGGACTCGTACACGAAGGGTTCCGAGCACTCCTTTCTCGACGTAGACTTTCCCTAATAAATTTCAAAATTGATAAATTTCACGTGATCAACGTCCTGATAAACCTTGAAAATTACACCCATGTTAATTTCAGACTATTTACCTCTTTTCACCCTCTGAAGGGATTGTTCTGAAGGGATTGTTTTTGATAAAGCATGAAAGATGTGTTATTTGTTGACAGAAGTAATCCTATACATTTTCGAATTAATACATCTCTATCTTATATGAGTTCTCAATACAAATTTTGAACCCCCGTTACACCTTTTTAGGAGTAAAATTTTTAAAAATCTGTTCTTAGTAGATGCCTACGTTATAACTATCTGCGAATCAAATTTCAGCCCAATCCGTCCAATGGTTTGAGCTGTGCGTTGACAGATCAGTCAGTCAGTCAGTCACGGTTTCCTTTTATATATTTAGATAGCGGTCCCGCCCGGTTTCACCCGGGTGCAAAAAAACGAATGAGAAGAGGTACATGAGTACGCACATTTATCTTAGTTTACCGAGATGAATGTTGTGTCCAAATGTCATGATGATCAGAGCTACTGTTCAAAAGTTTTTGTCGGACGGATAAATTTTAAGTTACATTTTGCAACATTTTTCATTTGTCATAGCGTGATATTATATAGCCTATAATAGCCTTCCTCGATAAATGGGCTATCCGACAAAAAACAATTTCTCAATTCGAACTAGTAGTTCCTGAGATTAGCGTGTTCAACCAAACAAACTCTTCAGCTTTATATCTATACTTTACTTTACTAATATATAAAGCTGAAGAGTTTGTTTGGTTGAACGCGCTAATCTCAGAAACTACTAGTTCGAATTGAAAAAAAAAAATTTTTTTGGACAGCCCATTTATCGAGGAAGGCTATTATAGGCTATATAATATCACGCTATGACAAATTGGAGCGGAACATCAATAAAAAATGTTGCAAGATGTATTTCAAAATTAGTCCGTCTGACAAATATTATCAGGTGAAACGCCTTAACTAAATATTGCAATATTAGCGTTTGCCGTTCACAAGATCGGATAGCTCAGTCGGTAGAGCGTAAAACTCTTAATGCCAGGGTCTTAGGTTCAAGCCCCACGTCGGCGAATATATTTTTATTTTCTTTATTTTCTACATTGCTTTCTTCTATGGCTTACATTTCAATTTTTTAAAATTTTATTACGGCTAATTTAATAGGCCACCTATATAAAAATAACTTTCCTACAGTGTTTTCAATTAAATATTTACTATACTTATTAAAAGAAATTTATTACCTAAAAAAAGTATAAATACTGCTTTTTAACGACAAAAACTTTTGAATGGTAACTCCGACCATTATGAAGTTTGGGCACAACATTCATCTCAGTAAACTAAGATGAGTGTGCGTACTCATGCCCCTTCCTTTCCCATTCGTTCTTTTGCACCCGGGTGAAACCAGGCGGGACCGCTAGTATTAGTATAGATTACGTTATTGGTACAACCCGACAGTAAATGTTCACACTTCCAGCACGACTCGTACATCAGAGATCTGACTAAATTCCGTTGCGTTAACAATGTACAGGAATTGTATGCTGGACAGCTCTGTTCGAAGAGTCGTCGCTGTGAATACAAACTACACTGAAACAAATGACTGGCATAACAATCCTTTGTTTCATCTCTTGACAACTTACTGTTTACATATTATTAGCGCGGTACTTCTCAAAACTTTACCTTAAGGCCGCTGCACACGAGGCTGGTTTTGCCGTTACAGATACGTTCCTTAATTTCCTTGCTAGGTTCCAAGCATGCTGTGGCGCTTGATTTTGTGACGGTTTTGTTCGTGCCAGCTTCACACAATGCGTGTTTTGAAACTGGCTTTGTAGACGTTTTTGATGCGCGCGCAATTTCAAAATAGGATAAGGTAGACAAATTTTGAGCATAGGAGTTTGACAGGTAATCGGCCATGGCCTTGAATAAGGAACCATCTCGATATTTATCTAGAATTAATTAGGGAAACCATGCTCAACAAGATGGCCGGTACAGAAATTACCGTTTCTCGGCGAGAGGCAGCATGAAAAAGTCCCCACTGGGATTCGAACCCGGTACCTCCCGAATGTGAGTTTAGTGCTCTCACCACTACGCTACACCGCTCGGTTACATATATATAAGTAACTAGCGCTCCCGCCCGGTTTCACCCGGGTGCAAAAGAACGAATGGGGAAGGGAGGGACATGAGTACGCACATTCATCTTAGTTTACCGAGATGAGTGTTGTGTCCAAATTTTTTGCAGTTTTCGGCAGTTCCCTGCTTTGTTACTTATTTTAAACTCAAACCTCCATTTTTGATGAAAATATTTACATGTATATGTCATCTAGTGTCGAATAAATATAACTGTAAAGAGATGTATACTTCAAGCAGATTAAACAACATAACTTAACTGTCCATAGATAGCTCTAAGTACTTTCACGTTTTGCTAAAAAAAACAATGATAAAAAGCAGCATTAATTCTTTTTTTAAGTAATAAATTTCTTTTATTATCAATAATTACTGTAAATAATAATATATAATAAATACTTAATTGAAAACACTGTAGGAAATTTACTTTTATATAGGTACTGTAAGCTGTAACAGTTTTCAAATGGGCTCTTAATTAGATTTATTTAATTTTAATTAGTCGTAAGTAAACTTAAAATAAATTTAAATGTAAGCCTTAAGAAAGCAATGTAGAAAATAAAAAAAAATTAAAATATATTCGCCCAACGTGGGGCTCGAACCCACGACCCTAAGATTAAGAGTCGCATGCTCTGCCGACTGAGCTAGCCGGACTTGTGAATGTACGACGCTAATATTGGAATATTTAGTTAGGGAATTTCACCTGAATAGAAGCATATGACGGACAAATTTTGAGATACATTTTGCAACATTTTCCATTGATGCTCCGCTCCTATTGGGTCATAGCGTGATATTATATAGCCTATAGCCTTCCTCGATAAATGGGTTATCCAACAAAAAAAAATGTTTCAATTCGAACCAGTAGTTCCTGAGATTAGCGCGTTCAACCAAACAAACAAACAAACTCTTCAGCTTTATATATTAGTATAGATTATTGTGGTTCTCCACTTTCCTGCTCAATCGGTAAATAGCATAGACTCATAGAGATATAAGTACCTAAAGTTTGCTAGTTCGTATGCTTGCCATAAGTGAAAGTGTCCTCAGTTGAGAGAGAGAACGCTGCAGCGGCTCCAGAAAACCAGATATATGTTTACTCAAATCCGCATTGTTTTGTATCATTAGTTACCACAAAGATAAGGAACTTTTCTCTCTCTGAATTGCAGACACTTTCACGGCTCACTCGCGTACTCTAGTATAATATCTATATGGTACATAGACATTAGGACTGTGAACTCTCCATCTATAAAGATGTTGAACATCCTGTAGGCTAGAAGAACGGAATCAAATTGAGGGTACAGCGTTTTATTTATAATCTAAACATGTTTACAAAGTTGTGCTTCACTGGATTTGTGTGTTAATTAAGGACAACCTTCTCCATTTACTAGCTGAACGACTGAAGGATCAACGCAGAGAAGAAATAACATTGGCGACATCATTCAGGGTAGAAAACTTTTATGTACAGTATCGCTTGCACTGCCACTGAATAAATTGTTTTGTTTTCGGAGCCTTGCTCATCCTTTTCCTTTCGATTCAATAAAAACAGTTTCCTTTCTAAAACAATACACATTCTGTCTATACCAGCGTTTCAAAACGTTTTCACTTATTCGAAATACTTAGAGATTAGCCAAATTTTCGCAAAGCCCCATTAACATGCGTTAAAAGTAAATTATTTATTTAGTTTTTTTGAGATGTAAAAGGCTATTTATAACATTCATGCTGAGTTGAAGAATGAATTGTCAAAAAATTGATTTGACAATGACCTTAGATTGTAACCACAATTAATATTTTCTTTATAAGAAATAGTCTAAGAAAATTAGTTTCAGAATCGTCGATCAGACCAAATAATTCATGTAGTTTTGAAAGTTGGTACAGTTATTTCTTAAGGTGTCCAGATGAATATACTAAAAGCCCCCGAGGGTAGGACACGAGCCGGCGGTGGGGGAGGGGGGGGAAATATCTCTTTTTCAAGGTTTTTGCTTGTGACTCGAAAACTATTTATAATATCTCTTTAGTGACTTCTACATTAATTATCTACATTAAATTTCCTATAAATTATGTCTAAACATTTTTACTGTACGATCAATACTTTAGGAGATACAGAGTATTAAAGGTGATAAAAATAAGAAGCTAAATCGTTTTACAAATTTTAATTCTGAAAAATTAAACAAATTTTTTTGCACGAGTATGCCGACTTATCAATCAAATTGTGTTTCATCTTCGTCATCTTTATCATTAACATCGATGGGGGCTCCATTAGTACAAGCGCCTAGGCAGCCGTTACAGACAAGACTACACTTAATGCCCGCTTTTCGGCAACTGCATTTTCCAGAACAACCACTTTTACATCGGCAAAAAATTGAACTTAACAACGCGTCAGGAGCAGGAGGACCCAAGGTCGTGATTGGTTCTAAGTTTCCATCGACTCCTCGCTTCCAACCCCATATTTCAGGAGGCAGTTGGTTCCCAAGCCACTCCTGTACTTGATGGAATACTCTGTTTTATCGAAATCCGACACTAATGTAAATTTGAAAACTAGTGAGACGGTTATTGATGGTGGCTTTCTTTTGCATCGTACCAAGTGGCAATTGAGCTCCTCTTACTCAGATATATGTGATCAGTACATAAATTATGTAAAATGTCATTACGGGCCACCTTCTACCGTAGTGTTTGATGGATATGATGACGTAAAAAATAACACAAAAACATCTGAACAAAGAAGGAGGGCGGTGAAATCGTCTGTTGATATAAACATCAATCTCTCGATGAAGGTCACTGTTCAGCAAGAGAATTTTCTATAAAATACAAAAAAACAAGTCCCAACTGATTAAACTTCTGACAGAAAAAATGCAGGCTCCAAACATAGAAACACAAATAGCTGCAAGTGATGCTGACTGCACAATTATTCGCACTGCAATTGATAAAGCTGTAGACAATCTTGTGGTCACTGTTATTGGAGAAGATGTTGATCTTGTAGTCCTTCTAATGGCTCTTACTCCTCCTGAAAAAGAAATATTTTTTGTCAAACCGGGAAGAGGAAAAGTGGAAACCAAAATATTTTCCTCCCAAGAACTTTAAAAACATTCATTTTGCGGTTCTATTCTCTTTCTGCATATTTTCAGTGGGTATGATACAACCTCAGCTATTTACAGAAAGGTCAAAACATCAATTATCAAGATATTTGATCAAAAGCCATTACTAAAGGAAATAGCAACTGTATTTTATGACCCAACATCAACTCCGGATGTTATAGCAGAAGCCGGAAAAAAAATGTTTCTTGAAGTATACCGAGCGCCCTGTGCTCAGTCTGACATTAACAGACATCGATTCACAGTTTTTCTGAAATCTTGTACCAAGCCCAAACCGGATCTTTCTTCCCTCCCCCCTACCAAAGTGTCAGCGAAATATCACGCTTACAGAGAGTAATATGGGGTTGGAAGCTAGGAGTCGATGGAAACTTAGAACCAATCACGACCTTGGATCCTCCTGCTCCTGACGCGTTGTTAAGTTCAATTTTTTGCCGATGTAAAAGTGGTTGTTCTGGAAAACGCAGTTGCCGAAAATCGGGCATTAAGTGTAGTCTTATCTGTAACGGCTGCCTAGGAGCTTATACTAATGTTATACTAATGTTAATGATAAAGATGAAACACAAATTGATTGATAAGTCGGCATACTCGTGCAAAAAAATTTGTTTAATTTTTCAGAATTAAAATTTGTAAAACGATTTAGCTTCTTATTTTTATCACCTGTAATACTCTGTAGTCTGTATCTCCTAAAGTATTGATCGTACAGTAAAAATGTTTAGACATAATTTATAGGAAATTTAATGTAGATAATTAATGTAGAAGTCACTAAAGAGATATTATAAATAGTTTTCGAGTCACAAGCAAAAACCTTGAAAGAGACATTTTCCCCCCTCCCCCACCGCCGGCTCCTGTCCCTCCCTCGGGGGCTTTTAGTATATTCATCTGGACACCTTTAGGAATAACTGTAGCAACTTTCAAAACTACATGAATTATTTGGTCTGAATTTCTTAATTTTCCTAGGCTAAAAAGCATTGCAGAGTTTTAAATCGATCCTGCTCGAAAAATAACTGAACGATTAAAACGATTCTTGTCCTAAACTGTGCATACATGTATTTAGCATCGTTTTTTTTGTACAGTTTCCACTTCGAAACAACGCATTTTTACTTTTAACTTGAAAAGTGTGTGTGACTAATTAAAAAGATTAAATATTTTTTAATTAGTCGGGCACAACGGGTTTTTTTTTGTTTTCAAAACTTTATTAACGTTTTAACTTTAATTTAAATAGTTTTTTTTTTAATTTCCACCGACTAGTTTTGGAGAAATCAATGAATACATATCATCCATCCACCGAAATATAAAAACAATCAAGGCCTTTATTTAAAATTGCCTTGTTGCTCGTACTACCTTAAAAAAAGTTACACATCTTGTAGGAACTGTGCTATATAATATCTCAGATGTATTTTGATTTTTTCAACTAATTGCTTTTGACGACTGTATCCATACTTGGCTCTACAAATAAAGAACTATTCTATTCTATTCTAATCTATAAACAACATATCTGGGTGCACGGCAATGTACCCGCCAAGTCTAGCACTTCTCAAAATAATTCGACGTATTTTTGAACCCTCGTAACTTCGGTCTGTATACCATTTCAGGTCTAAAATTAACAGGATAGGAGAAAGTCAGCAAGCTGACGTTACGTACCAAATTTCATTTTTATAGCCATGCTACTTTAATACGCAAAGTTTTTTCGTCATTAACTCACTCCTGATCATTAAAATCTTTAGGGTACTTTTATCTAGTGATGTGTCGCTCCTGAGCGAGTCGTTCATAATGAACGACTCCCTTGTCGGAGCGGTGCGAGTCGCTCTTTTTTTGTGAATGACTCACTCCGAGCGCCATTGCTCTGTGCTGAGCTATTCTGTACTGTTGCATTCGCACATTTACAGAGCGCACACAACACAGGCCACAGAGGCACTAGTGAATTTTGCACCGAGTTATATTTGCTGGGTCATTAATTAATGTTGAATGACACACTGTAAGTGTAATAGTACTAAGCTTACAGTGACTTAAACCACTCATATTGACGTCGTTAAGATATAATATTGTTACAATAAATATTATTATTGTTAAGCTTTTATTATACTTTATAGTTTATCCGAAATGCGAATAATATAAAATCAGAATCATATTAAAATGAGCTCAGAGCTGAGTGTGTGTATTGTGCTGTGCAATGCTACGTAACTCCTGAGCATGTATGATGACAGCTCACACCTCTGCAGTCTGCACTCTTGTGTAGTGCGTACTGTCTAGTGTCGCTCCTTTAAACGACTCGCTCTGAGCACTCCTTTTAGTGAGCGGAGCGCACGGAGTCAGCTCCCAATAAAGAGTCATGTGGACACATCACTACTTCTATCTGAAATAAAAACATACACGTGAAAAAAAGGACCACGCTCGGTACTAAAAAAATTGGTTGTCTGTAAAGTCAGTTTACGGACGATAGTTTTACGTGATAACGTATTCCGTAATACATAACCTAAAATATAATAATTATAATAATTCGAATCTATGATATTGCATCTTTCGCTTCAAATTTAGGTTAATTTTATTTATTTAAATTACTCACCATATAATATAATTGTATTTTTTAACTTACTTTCTTTCGTATTTATTTTAAGTCTCAAAGATTAGCTGTCATAATATTTATAAAACAATTGTTTCACTGTTTATAATATAAAATTCCAAAACCTACTTACAATATTTAAGTATTTTCATACGTCAAAAAATTGATTTTTATAATGATAAAATTTGTAAGAAAACGATTTTTTCGAGAGATGAGACCTAGCTAAAACGATTTTTTGCCCCCCAAAATCCCTTTTCAGTAAATTTCATCCAAATCGTTAGGGCCGTTTACGAACGTTAGGAACGTTACACTTTTTCGTGCATG
Organism: Xanthostigma xanthostigma; assembly: GCA_963575645.1. NCBI lineage: Eukaryota > Metazoa > Arthropoda > Insecta > Raphidioptera > Raphidiidae > Xanthostigma > Xanthostigma xanthostigma. The sequence goes on from OY754475.1 coordinate 11,265,510, forward strand.
CAGCCGGTGTTTTATTAATTTATAAGATTGGTGATTCATCAATTTATAAGACGTTATCACGTCAAAAGAATTGAGATCTAATTAATGAGTGCCAAGCTTTCAGATATTACGAGTCATTTATTTATTAAATAGAATATGAAAACTTGCTGAGTGAAAACGTTGCACCCTTTTAGATCTCAATTCTTTTTGTACCGAGAAAGGTCCCTGTTTTCACATTTGTTTTTAGTGGCACATCAACGCGAGACTTGACTACATTTTTACTGGAAATATTTTTGATGGATTGTTTTTACAGTTCAGTGGGTCTCAAATCTAACCTCGCTGCTTAGAATTTCTAATAACGCTTTGAGAAGCTGAATTGTCATAAAACACGGTTCATTTATTTGAACCGATAATAATAACAAACAACGCCAGAAGGAAACAAATTTGTGTGTTTTCATATAACAGCGAGGATTTGTAACGAACAAACATTCCCATTTAAATATGACAAGAGACAATCGAGATCATTCATCATCTTTTGTTTTCCTGTGAATATTCAACGGCTCATCTCCATTTCTACTAATCAGAGCATTCTCTTCGTCTTTATTCTTACCCCCCCATTCCCGAGGCGTACCGTGATACAAAACACAGTACAATCATGTCATACAAAGATATCTTCTACTAATGATTAGAAACCGTTTGAAAGTTTGTGATGTTTATTAATCAAGTAAACTTTGCTTGATGTTGAATGTGACATTCAACAAATTAAATAATTATATCGGCGCCAGAATATAATATTTAATAAATTCAGCTGTTATCCGGTGTTGCCAGTGCACGGAGCACCCCTCCTGACTTGATCAATTTTATTTGTTGTAAATTATACCTAGCGTAGTAGTGAGAGCACTAGACTCGCATTTGGAAGGTACTGAGTTCAAATCCTGGCGGGGGCAGATGTGGCTGGGACTTTTTCCTACTGCCTCTCGCCGAGAAACGGTAGTTCCTGTGCCGGCCATCTTGTTGAGGTTTCCCATGGTTTCCCTCAATAATTCCAGATAAATATCGAGATGGTTCCTTATTCAAGGCCATGGCCGTTTACCTGTCTAACTCCTATGCTCAAAATTTGCCTACCTTATCCTAATGTCCCAAAATTCTTTCATTCGCAGATTGCTATTAAGTGGAAGTTTAAAATATGTTGAAAATAACGGGAAGTGTGATACATGGAAAATAGTAATGGTACTAATGGCGTCTGTTATGACATAAAGTCGAGAAATGGACGTTAAACGCATTATTATTATTTTTATTATTATAATAGATTATAGACGCTTGCCAATTAAGGTCATTCGCGTCTAATTACATTAAATTCAACATAAAACGTCTTTGAGCGAATGTAAGATTTGAACTCACGACAGTTTGATCTAAAAATCAGAATGCTAACCGTTCTCCCAAATGTGCATTGATTTGACTAATTTATTCTAATTTTATTAGGTACTAGCTGTAACCCACGACATCGTCCGCGTGGAGTTTACTATATTTGTTCAGTTAGCAGAGTTTACGAAAAGACTTCCCTCTTTTTTTAATAACCAAAGTTACTCCTTATAACATTAGATATCTACCAGTGAAAGTCCGGTCAAAATCAGTCCAGTCGTTTCGGAGATTAGCCGGAACAAACAGACAGACAGACAAAAACTTTAAAAATTCCTTTTTTTTTGTTATAAGTACCGTATATACTATATACTTTCATATGTATTTAGTAAAAAGCTGTTATTTTGACGTTACAAACAAAATTTTATTTATATGACGTATAGATATATAAGCGAAATACCATTCACTCACTCATTCACTGACTGACTCACTCATTCGTCACGAAATTTCAGAATTCTCAAAAATAAGTGTATTAGAAAAAGTATTAATATTTTCCCAACAATTAAATATATTTTCATTAACAATTCTAAACACTCGCACAGGTAAAATACGTGCTTGTTTTTTCATAGCGTACTTCAAAGAAACACGACTTTTACCTAAAATGGACATTTTACAAACCAATAATAAATCAATCAAGGACTTATTATATTTGACATTTATAAAATACTCACAATACCATAAATTATAACGATTTAAGTACAGTAAAATCTCGTTAATCCGGAATAACCAAACAAACTCTTCAGCTTTATATAGTATAGATAGGTACAAAAAAATATAAACAGAAAATGTGATGAAAACTGAAAATTCGCTCTAGGAATCTTTAAAACTGTTCAACAGCCTAAGTTTGATTGAATTTTATTTGAATTGAGCTAACGTCTGTATAATTCATTAAAAAAAACAACTCTCACAGTATGTGGATTTTGTAATCCGTTACTATATATACAGACACCGGACAACCATACCATATTATATGTAAAAATATATTATAAACAAACTCTTCAGCTTTCTATTGCACATACCGCTAAATTAGCGGTATGTGCTTTATTATCGCTTTGTGCGTCAGAGCTGACTTTCATTCATATAAGAAGTTATATCTAAGTTAATTTCACACGAAATCCATTCAAATTGAAGCTTTTTGAAAAGAGGAGATTCTAATCTATAAAACAGAACCATTTTTAAATCAATTCGAGTTCATAAATACTATTAAAATTGTAATTGAAAATCACAAACAGCAGTTGTCGGTTGGTCTGTACGTATGTACGTATGTACGTATGTACGTACGTCACGACTCTACAGATCGCAATTTTGGTCGGATTGCCTTGGGTCATATTTTATTCACTTTGTTTACTATCAGACCAGAACCCTATTTAAATTCACTAAAATGTGTTCAGTAGTTTAATTTTTATAAACAGTTTTATTTTATTATTTTTGACAGCTAATAGTTTAAAAAACAATAGTATAATAATTGCTGTGTAAATATAGTGTAATCCATAAAACAAGTGCTACACTTCTATACCGTGATAACACCACTATGCGTAATAGGGCGCCGTGGCGTAATGGTTATGCCGTTGGATCCCCAAGGGCAAGGTCCTGAGTTCGATTCCTTACGAGATCATTGATTTTTTTCTTTTTTTTTTCTTTTTCTTTTGTTTTATTTTATTCCACTTGATATTAATTATATATTATATTATGTATAGTTCTTAATTTTTTTTATTTTTGCAAACTTAAAAAAAATATTTTTTTAATTTTTAATTATTTATTTCTTTAAATTTTTAAATCTTTTTAAATTTATTAAAAATATGTTTTAATTGTTATTTTTTTATCATACAGTGGAAAACTTGCGGGATGTGCACTTTTGGTTTTGCCAACTATAATAATATTGCTGTGTAAATATAGTGTAATCCATAAAACAAGTGCTACACTTCTATACCGTGATAACACCACTACAGTTAGTAGGATTCGTGGCGTAATGGTTATGCCGTTGGATCCCCAAGGGCAAGGTCCTGGGTTCGATTCCTTACGCAATAATTAATGTTTTTCTTTTTTTTTCTTTTTATTTTGTTTTATTTTATTCCACTTGATATTAATTATATATTATATTATGTATAGTTCTTAATTTTTTTTATTTTTTCAAACTTAAAAAAAATATTTTTTCAATTTTTAATTATTTATTTCTTTAAATTTTTAAATCTTTTTAAATTTATTAAAAATATTTTTTAATTGTTATTTTTTTATCATACAGTGGAAAACTTGCGGGATGTGCACTTTTGGTTTTGCCAACTATATTAGTATAGATATTAAAAACAAAAGCCAAACAGCTTTTCCCAAGAAGTCAAATTACTGTTGCAATAATTGTAGACCAATAATAAATTTATAACAGGTTATTTTAGAGACACAATTTTATGTACCTACATCTGAAAATATATATATATATAATGATATTTATTTGCACTTGAAATAATATTATATCGAAGAAAGAACATGAAAAAAGAAAATGTAAAATTAGATTATTTCCTGTATAAGATTCAGACATGTGTTTTTCTTTTTCTTACCTTTTTGCAATCTTTCTTTTTATTGCCATTCCATTGACGACTTCATTCACACATATTGGTTTTCACGTATTATTATTGGAAATTATTTTTATAACAAAAAAAAAAAAAACGGCCAAGTGCGAGTCAGACAGTTAACCTCAGCTGTTGACTGTCTATAACCTATGATTTCTTTCTTTTATTTCACTTTCAAAATTTTTGACAGTTCACAAACATCACTTCTAATAGTAGGTTAAAAAAAACAGAAATTATAATTTTGGTAGAATGGAAGCATGTCCTCCTATAGCAGAATTTAGTCACAAATTGATTTTAGATTTTTATTATTATTTTTTTTGGAAATAATAATTTAATTAAACACAAATTGAACAGTACAATAATGTTTTTTAAATGTCTTTTAAAAATTGAGTTATAGTATTGTTCATTCTCCGTTATGGAAGCATCATCTGTTTTCGCATTTTTATTTTTTTTAGGTTGCTTGCATAGACTTGATCCAACACTTCTCGCTTTGAAAAATTAATTTTAAAAATTTTCGATAACGTCATAATAGCTGTGAAAGCAAATACAGAACTGTGCTTGTATTTTTTGACAAAGAAAGAATTATTTTTGTAGCAATGTCATTTCATTATGTGAGTAATTAAAAATTACATAATAAACAAAACTTATGGGGAAAAAAGATACAGTAATGCTAATAAAACTTGGCACTGTTACAAATGATTTAGGTACTATTGGAGTTGCGGGACTAGTTTTGATTTACTGTACCACACTAGTGCGCAATGGGTCATTTTACATGCCTGATGCTAAAAAATGATTTTAGCGCTCGGGTCGTGACTAGCAGGAAATCGGTTATTTTATTACATAGGTATACTTTTAATTCTATACTGAGCATAGGAATAAAATCGCAATCGAACCATTAGGGTGCAAACATATACTTTAATTTCAATAATTATGTATAATGGGAATGCGGACACATAGGTATATAATTCTTTCCTTTATTGCTAACGTTTCGTCAAAAATATTGACTTTTTCAAAGCTCTGAAAATATGGATATAACAAAATTGTTAATTACAAAACAAATTTAAATAAGAATTTAAAAAAAATATACATTACCAAAAAAACAATTCTTTTTAAATTAGAAAATAAAATTAAACATAAAAAATTATAATTTATTTTGTGCGGACACAGGTATATAATTCTTTCCTTTATTGCTAACGTTTCGTCAAAAATATTGACTTTTTCAAAGCTCTGAAAATATGGATATAACAAAATTATTAATTACAAAACAAATTTAAATAAGAATTATAAAAAAATATACATTACAAAAAAAAAACAATTTATGTTTAAGTTTATTTTCTAATTTAAAAAAAAAATTGTTTTTTTGGTAATGTATATTTTTTTATAATTCTTATTTAAATTTGTTTTGTAATTAATAATTTTGTTATATCCATATTTCCAGAGCTTTGAAAAAGTCAATATTTTTGACGAAACGTTAGCAATAAAGGAAAGAATTATATACCTATGTGTCCGCATTCCCATTATTCATAATTATTGAAAATAAATACTACGGACTTTAAATGGAAAATAATAATATACTTTAATCTTTTTAAGCCGTAAGCACTGGCGTATCCAGGAGGGCAAAACAAGCTCCTGGGCCAAAAGGTGGGTACGCCCATGTTAACGTCATAGAAAAAGACAAAGTTTTTGAAACAGAGATACTTTATTCAGATTGAATGCAAGTACATCAATCAATCCTATCATCGGAGAAATCAGGGAATTGCATCGAAGAAAGAGACGCAGATATATTTTTGATAAGCTTTGTTACCTTCACTCACCGCACATTGAGTAGATAGACAATGATTCATACAGTAAATTATTAAATATATGTTTTATCACATTTACATGCATGAAAAGCAGGGCCCTAACTTACTTTTTTGGGCCCTAGGCAACACCTCATCACTAGGCCCTCTACACTAAATTTTAATTATTAAATTAAGCTACTTATTTCCCCAAAATAATCGTTTTAACCAATAGTACAAAAACTTTGGGGAGAAATAAATATTTTCCACTGATTTCTATGTACAATTTTTAAATTATAGTGCTTTTTTCTTGTTCTTTCTTTGACGCGGGAGAGGGCATGCCCCCACCCTTGCCCTATTGGTACGGGTCACTGGTTTTAGCTCCTTCAGATTAATTCTTTAGGTGAAAAGGAATAACGTATATGATTAATATAACACGGGTATAAAAAACAGTCTGTATATTTATTATTGTAATTGATTTTAATTGTTATCATAATTTTTAATATTTAATTGTTCTTAAACTTAAAATTTATCTAATAGTACTCTTTCTGCCTTCATTTCCCAAGAAGTGGTTGAAAGACGTTATATACAGTTTTTTTTTATATAATGCGAATTTTTTCAATCTTTCTGCCCTCCCCCCCTTCTGTCTGGGCCCTAGGCATATTCCCTTCCTAAGTACGGTCCTGTAAGGTAGGACGAAAAATTCACATGCACACATAAAATAGTGTACCTACATTAGTAGTAAACATTCACTACGGTATAGTTCTCAAGACTAAATTAGTAGATAACAGTAATATAGCTGTAGTTCGTTAATTTCGTTAAGATAACTTTACTTAGAAAATCATTTTTTTTTTTTTTAAATAGAACATTGTAACAACGGATGTTTCTTAACAATTGTAGCAGACTATAGGTATAATACAGCGTCACAAAGGCACATTTTAGAGCCCTTGATACTCCCACCACCTCCCAGTTACCTGCACGGAACGTGCGCTCGTCGGTGATTGGCCGTGATCGCTTGTTGCCTTTGGCACTTGTCACTTTCCTGCTTTAAAGTACAGTCGAGTACGCTATTGTCAAGTTGTTATTGCTATTTTAGTATTGTTGAGTTGCGAGTTTGTAGTTTTTCAAGCGCAAGCCCGCATTCACATCTAACTTCCGAGCCTTTTAGATTCGTGGCGCGTACAATATCTTACTGTTAGTGTACTTTAATGTTTCTCGAGACACAGAGAGAATTTCTTTCGTGACAAATTAACCATCTTCCGAAATAATAACCTCACCAATAAAGCGAAAGTATTAAAACTATATTTTGTCATTATTGAACGCCACACGATCTCCAAATAAGGAGACTAATACCAAGCGTGCATCGAACAGCTGTTTCATTGTTTGAAAACGACTTAATGCTTCCAGCTGTGGGTGTCACTTTAGAGTCTTTACTGTTCAACGCAACGGTTAATTGAGAAAATCAATTAAAAATTATATAATTTAACGTTTCAAGAATTGTTGTCACACATTTTTGTGTTAATTTTATTTTAAGACTAACCGGGAGTGTTAAAAAAACGGTCAAATACCAACTCGATTGTTGGAAAAATCTGTTTTGACAATGACCTTGAATGTAACCATAAGAAAAGTATTGTAGAATTTTATATTGATTCTGCTTGAAAAATAACATAGTTAAAATGATATTTTTGTAGACTTCCGTAGTCAAATGGCAGAAAACGGAACTCATAATTTCGTCATGCCCGTCCGTCTGTCCGTATCTCACAGCCTTATAACTCCGCCATCTTTACATCGATTCGGATGAAATTTTAGTGTCTTATGTAAACTGCCATACAATTGTGTAATGACATTATAAGAAAATTAGGGGTAGCTTTCCATACATAGAAATAAGGGATGAAATTTTATATTTTCGCGCACCCTATTCAATGGGGCATCGTTGGACAGGTTTTTAAAAATTCAATAAAAGTTCATAACTGATTTTTTTTGTCAAGTGAATATGTGGTTAAAAATTCTAAAAATATCAAGAAAGTAGTCCTTTATAAATGCTTTCAATGGAAATTATTTTAAATCTTTGATTAACGTCTGATTAGAACTCTTCAATAAATAAAATTATCGACCAATTTTTCAGACAATATATTTATTGAAATTATTTTAAACAAAATATATTAATAAGTTGTAGAAGTTCAGCTAATATTTCCTTATAGTATTATAGTATAGTATAGTATAGTATTATAGTATTTTTATATGGTTTTATATGGTATTTCTATTAATATAGCGGAGACAAGAACCACGGCTATATCAACTTTCAAAAAAATTATGTCCGATGTCACTAGTTTAGGTACATGTCAATATTTATAGACTTCTTGGTTTTTGAAAAATTTTACAAAATTATTTTATTAACTTATAACTCACGGATACTCGACTTCTTTTTAATTATTAATAATCAACATATTGCAATGATGCATTTATAGATGAGACTATAATATTTGTCAAGCAATGCTTGCAATTAATAAATAGCCCATAAATACCTACATCATTCGAACACTACAGAAGCCCAACACGTGTTTGACCGTTTTTTTTATACTGTGTATCTATTTCACATATTTTGATTTACAATTTTCATTTCGAAACAGCCTTTTTCTACACATATTGATCACAATTTCAACCGGGTGGCGTAGCGGTGACAGCACTAGACTCGCATTCGGGAGGTACCGGGTTCAAATCCCGACGAGGGCATATGTGCCTGGGAGTTTTTCCCACTGCCTCTCGCCGAGAAACGATAATTTCTGTACCGGCCATCTTGTTGAGGTTTTCCATGGTTTCCCTCAACAATTCTAGATAATATCGAGATAGTTCCTTATTCAACGCCATGGCCGAGTACCTGTCAAACTCCTATGCTCAAAATTTGCCTACCTTATCCCAATTTCCATACAATTCCTTCATTCGCCCATTACCATTGATTAAGTTGAAGTTTAAAAATTGTAGAAAATAAAGGAAAGTGTGGTAGAAAAAAATAGTAATGGTGCGAATTGTGTCTGTTTTGACATAAAGTCGAGAAACGGATGTTAAACGCATTATTACTGATCACAATTTATCTTGAAAAGTGATTTCTCTATGTAGATCAGTGATTCCCAAAGTGGTCTATATCGACCCCTAGGGGTCAACGACAACTTGCAAGGGGTCCATGTCAGGCGGAAAAAAATTGGGGGTCCATGAAATGAAAATGAGGGTCAACGATAGTGAATTTCCTAACAAAAAAAGAAACAAACTGGACTCGTTAACCGAAGAGATTTAAAATTAAATCTAACTAAATTGATGCCAAATTTTGAAAATTTATTATTAAAGCATCAGGTTCATCCCTCACACTAAAAGCATTTATTTTTTGCTTAGTTATTTTATGTAACAGAAATTAAATTTTAATTTGGTTCGTTTTAATTTGAATCTAATTAATAAATGTATAAAACTAAACATTTCACACTACATTTCACTACCGTTATAAATTTAAATCGTTCAAAATGAGTAGCACTATACCGGTTGTCAAAAATACATTTGAAATTAATGAATTTGCAAAAAATCAATATCAGATAAGCAGGGGGTCTACCCAAAGCCGAAAAACATGGCAAGTGGTTTACGAGACAAAAAAGATGGGAACCTCTGATGTAGATCAATCATTTGTTTTTGTGAACGACATTATACTACTCCTGTATGATTAAAAACTGTTATTATATGAGAACAAGCTAAGGTCATTGTCAACACAGATTTTTTAACAACGCCTTCTGTAACTCAGCATAAGACAAACTAAAGAGATACATTATGGGAATTTTGTGACACTCGATTGTTTTAAGTCGTCAAATTAAAATCTACTCGGGCGAATCCTAGTAACCAATATTCACTGCAGCGTATCAGCAGAAGACAATTAATTAATTGTGTCCATATATGAGTTGAATACAAATTACATTATGTCTGACATGCTCCAGAGCCTTCTTTGATCACTCTCTATATATTATAGTGACAAGATAAACGTATTGTAATAATTGAAATTATATTATATACAGTGTGTCCCACGCCGAGGTAGACATACCAAATATATTTTACCATTCCAGCTTCACAAGACGTGTGGAATGGTCAAAATTTACATTTGAAAATTTTACAATTATCTTTTGTAACAATTATTATTATTCTATTCAACATGTTTATTGACGTTAGTTTGTAACATGAATATTATATAATTCAACATATTTATTAACGTAAGTTTGTAACATGAATATTATTTAATTCAACATATTTATTAACGTAAGTTTGTAAGATGAATATTATTTAATTCAACACATTTATTAATTTAAGTTTTATAACATGAACACTACTTCCTAGTTCATACGCTCCGCTGCCATCTTGCCGCTGTTTTGTCACATGACCACCAGAGTACACCAGTGGCGGCGTAGCTTTTTAAGACGTGGTGCTACACTTTTCGTTTTGAGGTCCCCCGAGTCCAAAAGACGTATTTTGGAAAAAGTTAGTGCGTCTGTTTGTCTGTAAGCACGAAAGAGGTCAAACGGCTTGGCGGATCAAATCCAAATTTTGGTAAGAAGTTTAACGTGTATAAATAGGAGCAGTCCTATTGTTTTCGAGGAATTTCGTTAAAGGATTTTATTCATTTATCAAGTATATTCTTTTTCGGTGTATGTTGCATTTTAAGTGGATCGATTTTCCGTAATGCATTAATGATTTCCATAGCTATGAAATAAACAAAACGCGTTTATATGACGCGTGCTAACTGAAATTCATTACATAATGTATAATATGCTATAAAGTTGTTTTTTTATATTATTACTAGCTGATACCCATTCGCTTCACTGGATGTAACATTAAATTATCACATTCTCTCTCTCTCTTCCTCTCTCCTTGTAGAAATTATATTAATCTTCTCATCTACGCAACTATTCGTACCCAACTAGTGAACTGCGTAACAACTCACACCCATATAGTATATTATGTGATGGTAGGTGAAAAATCCGTTTTGGATAGAATTTGCATAAAATTGGTTCTTAGTGGATGTCTACGTCGAGAAAGGAGTAACTATGTCAAATTTCAAGTCAATCGGGTGTATAGTTTTGGAGATCTCGTGATAGTATATTTTTCATAACGGTTTAGTATATTTTTATTAACCGACTTCAACAAAAAGGAGGAGGTTCTATGTTCGTCTGTACATTTTTTTTATGTATGTTCACCGATTTCTCCGTCAATTATGGACCGATTTTCAAATATTTTTTTTTATTCGAAAGAGTGCACCTCAGAGGTGGTCCCATCGGAACCAAGTCAGGATCTGATGGTGGAATCCGGAGAAATCGAGGGAAACTCTCAAATTTCAAAGGCACGCATAATGTTTTTTATGTATATGTTCACCGATTTTTAGTGTTAGATTAACACTAAAAAGAGAAAAATAAAATATTTTTAACTAAAAAATTGAACCGACTTCACACTAAAAAGTAAAAAATAATTGCGTATTGAAATGTTTTGGAGTTGGTGTAGTTCTCGGAATAGATTTCATTTTGGCTGACACCGATTCCAAAACATTTCAATACGCAATTATTTTTTTACTTTTTAGTGTGAAGTCGGTTCAATTTTTTAGTTAAAAATATTTTTTGATTTTTGCAAACACGAAAAACGTTACATAGGTATGTATTACCTAAAAATTATTTGCAGAAATAAAATATCGACACCAGCAAACGTTAATCTTTTTTATAATATAACAAACACTATTTTTTCTGCTTCTAAATATCATAATAACAGTACATAATAATAATAAATTTATTGCACAAAAAAAAAATAAAGTGTATAATATAATATGATCTCTCAAAGCACAATTTAAAAATTCATTTGTGTTAAATATGAAATTTCAAAAACGTTAAATATTAACGGTATGTGAGAAAGTCGTGTAAACACATTCAAACCTTAGAAAAATAAGCGTGGGTGTTACCTTTCACATTTTGATTGTTCAATGAACATTATTTATTTTTCAAATGCCAATAAAATTAAAATACACTTCACTTTTGACATTTTCAAACTACACACATGTTAAAACTCAAAAAACGCTCTTAATTTGTTTTACAATATTTAAAACGTACAAAGAACAATGTTAACCAATATTTACGCGTGAATAGTGCACGAACACGAAAATTAAATCACAATCACGTAAAAAACTCTTTAGTGAAATCAATAAAAATAATTTTCATAGAACATGAAAGCGAAACTACATCGTTCAACCATCTGAACCTGCCACAAAAGCTAACAATAACATTTATTTCAACTATAAACTATATTTCAAACGCAAGGAGTATAAGAGCTGTTCATTAAAATAACCCCATTCAGTAGAGATGGGCACGTGAGAAACGTAATATAGATGGCAGCAGGTATATAGCCACCTAAGTTATGATTGGTTTTTATAGGAAAACGTGCTTCCCTTCTTTTTTAGTTCCAAATCCTTTGGAAATACAAAACCTTTATAATTTAAACATTGATAAGCACAACACATCGGCATTGTCAATGATTTATTATTTTAAATAAACTCATCATTTTATACACAGTACTATGAATGGTCCACAGATCGAGGTGGTTATATAGCTGGCGCCTCTAGCGGTCAAGTTTGGCAGTGCTCATCCTCATTGCCATATCATAAAGTTCGTAGTGTCCGACCAAAACTAGTTTTTACAACCGAACCCGAATTTCGTTTTCTGTTTCATGTTCACCCGAAACCGAATCTTATACTTCGAGGGCATTTCTATTTTATATTTTTTAAGCTTAAGTTGCATAAGTTAGCTGATTGATTGAAAATAATAAAATAACCTCTAAACTGATGAATGCACACCGCAAGTTAAAGCAAACAAACGAGTAGTTAACACGGGGAAAAACAAGTTATAGGAGTTCAGCTGATCTTTCCTTAGAGTATTTTTTATATGACTGTCATATTTCTATTATAAGTGGAGACAAGAACCACGGCTATATCCAAGTAGTCCGATGTCACTAGTGCAAATGTCAATATTTATTAAGACTACTTGGTTTTTAAAAGGCTACAAAGTACAAAGTAATTATATTAGTGCAAATAATAACTCATGGATGCTCGACTTTTTTTACAGTATTTTTTTTTTTTTAATCCAAAAAACATATTTTTGGAAAAACTCTGTGCGTCTGTGAACACGATACAGGTTAAACGGATGAACGGATTGAAATCAAATTTTGGGAGGATGTTTGATATGCAAATACAAAGAGTCCTGTTGTTTTAGGGGAAAATAGGCACATGCCCAAAACATCGATAGATAGGTTTTTTATTTATGACTCTTATATGCTATAACGTTGTTTTTTATATAATAATGGTATACTTTTCAGAACGGTTTATTATTATATTTATTTTTACAAAAAAGTTTTGTAAAAAATTTTTTTTCTCAACTTTGTAGTTTCGGAAATATTTTGAAAATAAAAAAAATCAGCTCTTCTTTTGTTATGTAGATCTCTCAGAAAATAATTAGTTAAGCATGCTTTGATTAATTTTTACATTAAAAAATATTATGAAAATGAATAGCAAATATCATAACATTTAAGCCGTTACCCGCGTCAACGCACGCGAAAACAGATATTGTATTTTCTTTGTTATATTATATCAAATCTCAATATTCTTGGCATGGTTACGTCGCCCAATTGTCTGGAATTTTTAAACAGTATCAACATATTGCAATAACGCATTTCTAGGTTATGGTATGACATTTGTCTAGCAACGATCGCGACCCATAAATACGGCATACGAACACTACGGAACCCTATCATGTGCGTGTCGAACACGCGCTTGGTAGTTCTTTTTTTTAACCGACTTCAAAAAAGGAGGAGGTTCTATGTTCGACTGTATATATTTTTTTCTTTTTTTTATGTATGTTCACCGATTTCTCCATCAATAATGGATCGATTTTCAAAATTTTTTTATTCGAAAGAGTGCGCTTCCGAGGTGGTCCCATCGGAACCAAGTCAGGATCTGATGGTGGAATCCGGGGAAATCGAGGGAAACTCTCAAATTTCAAAGGCACGCATACTTGGCCTACCTATTGCAATACTTTATCTAACACTAAAAAGAGAAAAATAAAATATTTTTAACAAAAAAATTGAACCGACTTAAAATAATATGCACTAAAAAGTAAAAAATAATTTAATTATTGTTATTTTTGGAGTCGGTGTCAGCCAAAATGAAATCTATTCCGAGAACTAGAGACATGTAAGATTTAAATTGCTACTTTCGAATTCCGATGAGACACCGACTCCAAAAATAACAATAATTATTATTTTTTACTTTTTAGTGCATATTTTTTGAAGTCGGTTCAATGTTTTTGTTAAAAATATTTTATTAATTTATCTGTATTGATTGTGATGGCGCTGATTGTTTTCTATACTCCTTGTCGGAACACTCGTTCGCAGACTGCCTTATGCAGTCAGGTGCGTGGGGTACGACGTATAGATTCACGGCCCACCGTCAGTAAATACAGCGACAGCACGAAGGTCATGGATAAATGGTGCGGATATTGACCTGCCTCTTAATGTCTGATTTATTGCCAGGTTTCTGTTCGAAAAACGGAAATATCATTAAATCAAACCCAACTCTAACTTCAACTGAAGCCCTGCGATTCTTAAGCAACCTCTTCTTTAACTCTTCCTCTCTCTCTCTCTCTATCCTCCATCACACCATCTCTGTCGATGCATCAAATCGTGCATCCCTGCTAGTTAATGATGTGTCTACATGACTCTTTATTGGGAGCGGGCTCCGTGCGCTCCGCTCACTAATAAGAGTCGCTCAGAGGGAGTCGTTCAAAGGAGCGACACTAGACAGTACGCACTACACAAGAGTGCAGACTGCAGAGGTATGTACTGTCATCATGCATGCCCAGGAGTCACGTAGCATTGCACAGCACAATACACACTCAGCTCTGAGCTCATTTTAATATGATTCTGATCTTATATTATTCGCATTTCGGATGTACTATAATAAAAGCTTTACAATATTATATCTTTGTCAACGACGTCAATGTGAATGGTTTGTCACTGTAAGCTTAGTACTATTACACTTACAGTGTGTCATTCAACATTAAATGACTCAGCAAAGATAACTCCGTACGTGCAAAATTCACTAGTGCCTCTGTGGCCTGTGCTATGTGCGCTCTGTAAATGTGCGAATGCAACAGTACAGAACAGGTCAGCACAAAGCAATAGCGCTCGGAGTGAGTCATTCACAAAAAAGAGCGACTCGCTCCGCTCCGAGAAAGGAGTCGTTCATTATTATGAGCGACTCGCTCAGGAGCGACACATCACTACTGCTAGTTCAAAAGTTAAACGGCCTAACAGACCGGCAGACGAAAGTTCTAAGGACGCATTCTCCCGTCTTAGTTTTTTACAAAACTAGTGACCCGGTCCGGCTTCGCACGAATTTGTAGATTGCCACCGTTCTTCCATCGATTTACGTTGAATGATTGGTCTCCACGATAAGCGCTTTTATTTTAAAAGCGATAATATAATATAGCCTAAGTCAGGGGTCGGCAACCTTTTGAGACGGAAGAGCCAAAAGTTACAATTTACAAAATTTCCTAGTTTTTAAAGAGTCACTAAACATTTTCGTTTCAGTATTATAGTATTTGCTTATATAGGTGTAATATTATATATCCGAAGACGACACGTGGCGACGGGGGCGGTGCGGATGAGACGCGAGTGGAAATGGCTGAGAGATAGATATATGGTGCTCAATCATGGATCGATTGAACGATTTTTAAGGGTTTATAATAAAATAATAATTTTTTTGCGTATTGAAATGGAGAGCCGCAACTTTACATCAAAAGAGCCGCAGGTTGCCGACGCCTGGCCTAAGTCCATCCTGAAGATTCATTCTAAATAGTGGTAAAAGAATTGTTTAAATATGTACAGTGGCTTCGAAAATTACCCTCCGCATACACGTGAACTCACAAAATTCACACCCTCTATAATAATAATGGGTTTAACGCCCGTTTCTCGACTTTATGTCATACCAGACGCCATTCGCACCGTTACTATTTTCCATCTATCACAGTTCCCGTTATTTCCTACATTTTTCAACTTCTACTAATTCATAGCAATAGACGAATGAAGGAATTTTGGGACATTAGGATAAGGTAGACAAATTTTGAGCATAGGAGTTTGACATCGGCCGTTGTCTTGAATAAAAATCATCTCGATATTTATCTGAGATTATTGAGGGAAACCGTGGAAAACCTCAACAAGAGGCCGGTGCCTACAGGAATTACCGTTTCTCAGCGAGAGGCAGCAGGAAAAAGTCCCAGCCACATCTGCCCCCTCCGGGATTCGAACCCGGTAACTTCTGAATGCGAGTCTAGTGCTTTCACCACAACGCTACATTGCTCGATACACTCTATAATATAGTGTTGATCCAATAGAATGTGGTTGAGGATCATAAAATAAGCTTTACCAATGTTTCGCTAGTGGCTAACGTTTCGAAAAATTTATTTTCATCTGCCTCAAGCTGGTCAAGTGGTGGTAAATTGTTCTAACAGTGTACATGATCATAATTATTATGAGTTAGTATAATCTTAAACATTTTATTATAAAACATTAATTAAAAAATTTATTCAATTATTATAAAACTGTCACGCGGTGAAAAAATTAAAATATTTATCTAAGAATTAAATATAACCAAATTTGAGAACTTTCTGTGTACTTCTGTGTACTTTAATTTGATACCACTAGCGAAACATTGGTAAAGCTTATTTTATGATCCTCAACCAAAACCTTCCTTCATCTTCACTCTCTATAATATTAATATAATTACCCAAAAACTCGAAAGGAAACGAAATTAACATAGAATAGGACAAAACATCAAAAAATGAATAAGCGAAGATCGTGTGTGAGATTAGAGTGAAGCGATCAGAAGCTAGATCGGCGATTAGCAGAGAACAACGAAGTATTCCAAGTTCAGTAGAAAGATAATTTGAGCGTTTAACGTGGCCTCTCATTGCTTAAAAAGGCACAAAAAATCGGACATAGAAAATTTCAATAAAGAGAGTCAGTGTATTGATTCAAAAGTCGTGTCATATCGAATACTGAAGCATCACGAAGTCACCCCGAAGACTTCAAACCACATTGGTTACTATACGAAGCAAAAAATTTGTTTGTCTCTTATATACCGCTTCGCAGTATAAACGGGTGCATTCATTTACAAAGGTTTCTTCTTAGCAAAACCTTCCGCGCTGTCTATCTCTATGCGCTTCTTGCTTCTTACTGCTCTTCTCTCCTTGCCAATTCACTATAATAGTTAGTAGGGATGGACACTATTGAATGGAAACTATATAATGAACGAATCGATCGTATACAAAGATTCGCTCGAATAGTACCTACTTACGCAATTTATAAAATCAATAGCGGTCCCGCCCGGTTTCACCCGAGTGCAAAAGAACGAATAGGGGAGGAAGAGACATGAGTACGCACATTCATCTTAGTTTACCGAGATGAATGTTGTGTCCAAACTTCATAATGATCGGAGTTACCGTTCAAGAGTTTTTGTCGTTAAAAAACAGTATTTATACTTTTTTTAAGTAATGAATTTCTTTTAATATAATAAATATTTAAAAACACTGAAGGAAAATTATTTTTATATAGGTACCTATAGTTGTAACAGTTTTCAAATGAGCTATTAATTAGATTTATTTAATTTTAATTAGTCGTAATAAAATTTTAAAAAATTGAAATGTAAGTCTTAGAAGAAAGCAATACCTATAGAAAATAAAAAGAAAATGAAAATATATTCGCCGACGTGGGGCTTGAACCCAAGACCCTGGCATTAAGAGTCTTACACTCTACCAACTGAGCTATCTGGGCTTGTGAACGTAATGCGCTAATATTGCAATATTTAGTTAAGGCATTTCACCTGAATAGGTATATTTTTATCAATTATCGAACGGATTAATTTTTAGATATACATAATATCTTGCAACATGTTTCATTGATTTTTTGCTCCAATTAGCCGTAGCGTGATATTATATAGCCTATGCCCTATACCCTTCCTCGATAAATGGGCTATCCAAAAAAAAATTTTTTTTCAATTCGAACCAGTAGTTTCTGAGATTAGCGCGTTCAATCAAACAAACAAACAAGAAAAAAACTCTTCAGCTTTATATATTAGTACCTATAGATGTATGTTGACATATTTCACAGCTCTTATGCTATTATAGAAATAAATATATTTATTCAACACGCGTGAGTAATACATATTTTCGAGTCCTACTAAATTCGGGAGAAATAATAAATTACTTCATGTTGACGCGTGGAATGCTAATAATGAGCCGAAACTGTACGATAATGTATTACTGCATAGTTTCTGGACTAATAGGAACGCGGTAGCGAGCCGAAACTGTACGGTAATGAATTATTACTGCATAGTTTCTGGACCAATAGGAACGCGGTAGCAATTTGTATATATGAAAACAGCATCGCAATTCAGCGAAAGTCAGGGCCATCTTGTGTGCATCGAGGGCGGTGGGTACGTCAATCGATGAAGTGATTTATTATTTTTCTCTCTTTTTTCTATTAAAAGTGCATTTTTGACAACTTGATTCATGCGAAAAAATTGGTTGCCTGTAAAGTCGGTTTACGGACGATAGTTTTACGTGATAACGTATTCCGCTCGAATATCATATTTAATAATCAGGCGGAACGTTACACTTTTTTGTGCATGCAGCCGGTGTTTCATCTTTTTATATTGACGTGATTCATCAATTTATAAGACGTTATCACGTCAAAAATAAAATAAAATAAAGTAACAAAAATATACATAATACCTACATATAAGCTTACAGCTAAATAGGGAACAATTTGTATTGTTGGTTCACTTTAGAAACTTTTATATTTTATTTTATGTGTCCGTTATCTTTGTAAATTTGATGATCTTATTTATTTCGATTTCCTCATCGCCTAAGGATTTTTTTCCCTCTTTTATCAGGGCCCTGATTACATATTACTCGTGCTAGTTGAATAAAGTGTTATGTGCGACCATTGATCGAAGGAGAATATTCCACTCGCTCATGAAATCTTCTCCTTCTCTCATTAGTCGCACAATATACTATTATCTAATTCTATAGTACAATTCATTCAGTAATGCCCGTCCCTAAATTGTTTCCATATTATTTGCGTTCCATTACAACCCGTTTGAAGTCTTTTTGTTGTACTTTGTATTAATGTAGTTTCCGGGACGAAATCCACTTAAAACACAAACATTAATGTGAAAACTTTCCCGATCCTAAAGAACATTTGTAGATGTCTCTGTTTCTTGCAGATCGGCTATTTTATATACCAAATCAATACTCTATACATATTTTATAATATTACTGCTGTCCACACGCGACCCAATGAAGCGACTCAAATCCATTGAGACTTGATAAATAATACATTTTCGTCGTGACAGCTCAATATCTGTTTTAATATAGAGTTTTGTATAGTGTGGTAACATTTCTGGTAAATCTCTTTTACATATAGACATAGCTTGCCCGGGTTGAGATTAACGGGAGAGTGGGTCAAAATGAGGAGTGTTTTTAAAAATTCATTGCGATTTAAATATAAAACTGAGCATTTTCATATTAAGGGTTATTATTAAGCTATGTTTCAGGTACAATTCCTTTTTTGAAAAAAACAATTTGATCCTCTGAGTGACCCGGTAACGACAATCTTGTTACATAAGCGAAAAAAAGGGGTCGGACGGCGGACACTCTAGCTGCTCTCCAACGGCTCTGAAATAAAAATACGAAGAATATTTTTACTCAGGGTACTTGCCGCTATCGTGTGAACCACAGTATGAGGGTCCTAAAATTTTTTTGTGACTTAAAAATTTTAGAAGGACACTTCGCCCGCTACCGCATCGCCTTTGATAATATCTACCGCAGTTGTAGACGAAACGTCAGGTAGAAATACCAATAGAATACGACATACAAGCCCGGAAACCAAGAAGATTTGAAAGGTAACTTTGAAAAAAAAATTGTAAACATTTTTTTAATACAGCACTTTAACGTGAAAAACCCCAACTTCAGTGCCTGACATTCTATTTCCTTTCTGATGTTTCTACATGCATATCGCTGCACCACTTCCAAACAAACCGGAAACAAAATGCAAAAAACTGTAAACTTTGAGTGCACCCAAGGGCGTGCAAATTATTTTTATTTTGAAACTTTCATCATTACAACATGAAAGATTTAATTCTGTTTTCAGTCCAGCTACTGAAAATCGACCCACGATTTTTTTACTCGAAGTGTTTGCTCTTCAGTTATTCCGAAAACAGTGTTTAATAAAAATTGTAACCTTTTAAATTGAAAAGGCAAAACCGTTGGTATAATTAGTATTCATAATATTAAAACACTGGCTTCTTTAGATTTGTCACTAATTATAATAGTGGAAGAGCCGAACCTACATAATAGAAAAAATTTTATATCATAATAAGCGCTGTTTTATTGCGAACACGTTGATATAGGGTTGTCTGCGAAAAATTCGGTCCTATTAGGGGTTTGCGAATTTTAAAGATTTTAATTGTGACGTGCTTGGACGTGTGTGAGAGAGAGATCCGAGGTAAGTAACTGTGTAATAATAAAGGACCCAACATCGCAGTCGCTTGTAATGGCACCCTGAATATTAGAAAGTGCTCGGTATGTAAACTTTATAATATTCAGGGTGCCATCACAAGTGACTGCGATGTTGGGTCCTTTATTATTACACAGTTACTTACCTCGGATCTCTCTGTCACACACTTCCAAGCACGTCAAAATTAAAATCTTTAAAATTCGCAAACCCCTAACACTCTAACAGGACCGAATTTTTCGCAGACAACCCTATATCAACGTGTTCGCAATAAAACAGCGCTTATTATGATATAAATTTTTTTCTATTATCAATCAAGTGAAAGTAACGTGCATCGACATACCTATTTATACCTGACAACCCAGAGTTCGCCCAGGTAAATAATAGACAACCCAACGGCTGCACATTCTATACGTTTTATACTTCAAGTCAGGACAAAATTTTTATTATTATTCTGATGCTGCAACATTTAATCGAAAATCATTTTTTTTAAACTAATTAAAAATAGTCTGTCCAGGATTTTTTTAGCAAACCCATTTTTAATATATTTTCTAATATACTAAATTCATGATAAAATATGTTTCATTCTATATCAGCTCGGTGAAGGTCGATGTAGGTTCGGCTCTTAGACTATAATAGCCCTTGAAAGCCTTGAAAGCGCAACTTCATACAATATTACAACCCCCACTTCATCCCCATAAGGATTAAATTTTGGAAAAAAACTAGCCTATGTCCTACTTAAGGCTTCAAACTATCTCCATATTTAATTACATGCCAATCGGCCCAGCGGTTTGGCCGTGAAAGCGTAATAGACAGACAGAATTTACATTAGTATGGACTCCCCCAGAGTAAAAATCTATCTACGTCACTGGCATTTAACATCAAAGTAAGAAATTCGTAAGCCTACAGCAACTTTAAAATAGCAATACAACATTGATCCAGTGGCATAAGAGAAGGTCTCAATGATCTGACACCAACCTGACACTCACTATCGGCATTAGTGTAGAAAATTCTCTTCCTTTTCGATTTATAGAATGCGGTCGGGTGGAACAAAAGCTCTCTAAGCTTGAGCTTCCACTATGTATATACATAATATCATGTAATGTTGTTATAGAACATCACATGTTCGCATGACGTAGGTACATGGTGTAACTTAAAACGAAACACAATCAGCTGATTGTACATAAATCGTATAGCTACTATACTTTAAAAACAGTTTTTTGACAATATCTTCTTCCCGACTCATTTTTAGAAAAATATGAATAGCGCCATTGGAAAAAACGGAAAATTTTAGGAAAGAAATATGTGTAACATGTATTTTTCACAGGAAATTCGAGCGAGCAGAAATTTGTTAACTAAGGTCACAAATTAGCACGCGTTGATCGCCTGCTCAAATTCCAATAGGCTTGTAGGAGCGCGCGCGCTGTACGGAAATGACTGTAACTTTTTATTGGGCCAAGAAAATGATATGAAACCAATTGTAGATGAAAAAGTATCATTTTCTTGAAGTATAACGTGTGTTCCAAATTTTTTAAGTACTTTAACAATTATATATGCAGCTCTACTTTAGAGCCCTGCGTAGGTTTTCAATTATTTAACAAAATTCGATGAAACATAAACAATCTGTAGAAAAAAAAATACTTTGATAGCATACTTGAAGGGTTTGTCTAAAATACTTCTACAGCCACAAAAATTAGAAAAATCGATTTTTTAGAGCAATCTGAAACACTGGATCGATTCGGTAAACCCCTCGAATCAAACCGATCCATGTTACAATACGCAATATCATGTAAGTTGTGTACGTCAGGTACTCAAATAATAGCAGAACACTTTTATTGTTAAAAATAGTAATACTATATGTACTATAAAACATAACATCATTTTTATGATTTTAGTAAAAGTAACTAACGTGCACTGAAAACAAGCTAGTTTGATGTACAAAGAACTGCTTCACAAAACTCTCTGCAGAGGACAACATTTTTGTATTATAGTTGATATTTTTGTTACCGAATAAGCTCGATCTACTGTGCTACCCAATTACTTGTACCTACACCAATTCGTCATCAATAATGTTATTTGTCTCTATTAAGCACCTTTATAAAAATCGACTAACGATTCGATTAATTGAAAATTGATCCTTTTAATGCTCGATTTAATCGAGAATCTGTTCCAGTACATTCGATTTGAATATATTCGGACGTCGATTTCTTTTTTTACCCGTCTGCGGCGAAGCCAAAAGCAAGGGTTATGAGTTTAGCAGTTTATGCATGTTTGTATTTACAGATGTTCCACCGTAGCGGCGTACCGCCTAAACTATTCATCCGATTTTGATAAATAAGGTGTCAATCGATTCGTTATTATGACTCGGGTAACATAGGCTACATTTATTTTTGAATTTTGGTCTCAGGGGTAAGCAAATTGAAAACAAATAAAAAATGAATTAAAAAAAAATAATTTAAATAAAAAACAAGTTCAAAAACTAAAACCTGACTACTGAAAAGTATGAAATAAGAAAATATTCTCATCTGAGGACAGCCGTGGTCGTATGCCATCTCATTTATATGAGGACCCCTCTAGATGTACAGCGTGATGCACTTTGCCATAGAGCTTATGATCGCTTACTACTGTTAAAATGTAAAATTTTGTTAGGGTAGGTGGCATACTATGACCACGGCTATGCTCAGATGGGAATATTTTCTTGTGTCATACTTTTCCGTAGTCGGGTTTTAGTTTTTGAACTTTTTTTTTAATGTATCAACATACCTACCCTGTAGCTGCATAATCAAACAATAAAATGTAATTTTACTATTAAAAAAATGCATTTTATACAAAAGCTCAGTGGCATTGAGAAAACTGTTGCTTGCAATAGTGCTTTCTTAGTTCTTCAAACAATTATTAATTGTGTTCGTCTGTGTTCTCCTCCTTCTCTTCAATTTCCACAATTATGAGAGTCTATGTAGCAGGTAGAACAGATGTTGAGAGATTTCCATTTTAAAGCCGGTTAAAACAATGTAATGTACATTCCACTAATTATACACAAATGGATGCAAAACAGTATTTTATTCATATCCATTTTTATTTAAATTACAACTCCAGATGTCTGTAGAACGGAAATAAAAACTTTTGCAAACTTATTTATTTTGCGATAAACTTTGTAGTTCTTAGATCATGAATCTGATTCTAATTTTGTCTTGCAATTTTATATTTACTATTTACTTTAATAATTTTGAACGTTGAAGATCGATAATTTCGACATAAATGAAGCATTTGGCCGACGTTTCTGAAAAAAAATATTGTTTTCATACCTCGATCTAAATTACATACTTTCGGCATCAATTGTAAGGCAAAAAGTCTAACATTTACGCATTGGTGGGATTACACGCACTGATGCGGGCGGTAGTAAAGAAAAAATAGCCTATCGACTGTTGTTTAGATATCGTTTCCATAGAAACCTTATTGCATTTTAGCTAATAGTCGCAACAGCTGTCATTCGTATTTTTACGTATAACTTCAAAGTTGCTTGCTTGGAATGTATCTGTGTTTTTATGTAATTAATAAGTAATTAATTAATTAATGTAGTACTTAATAAGCGTACTTACGACCGAGGTATGCAGAAAAATATTCACCACACAGGCCGAAAGTTTGATCTCTTGCACTGCGCGTCATAATACCTTCGGCCCTTGTGGTGTAATATACCATTCAAAACAACGTCTGATGATCTTCAAATAAAAAAAAATAATCGACCAGTTTTTCAGACAATGTATTGACAAAAATGTATTGTCAATACATTGTCTGAAAAACTGGTCGATTATTTTATTTATTGCAATATACTATTCCTTCCTCGGAGATAAACGATCTAATAATTGAATCAGTGCATAGTTTTAATGATAATAATTGATATACTAAACGAAAGAAGAATCATTTTTACATAGAACTCGTATAATAGAATGTGTCCAAACAGTTTTTTTTTAACTAAAACTGTAGAAACTGTCAAACGGAACTTGCACGGATGATATGATATTAGAAAATGCTTATGCCCAGTCTTAATTAAAATTTGGAGACTACAATTAATAAATTATATCGATATACGTGAACAAGCCACAGAGCTGGCCGTGCAAAAAACAAGGTTTTTCCAATTGAATTCCAGCTACCTTAAGTGTTTTCCCCTGGGCTTTGTTAATAGTTATTCCGAAAGCAGTTTTTAATGGAAAAAGACAAATCCATGGTATAAATTATTGGTATTCGTGGTATCAAAAAACTGCCTCCTTTAAATTTGCCACTAATTATAATAGTTCTAACAATATTTCGACCCAGATGAGAAACTTGTAAACGTGTACCATTATACAATTTGGGCATATCAACTTCTCGCATTAAAAGTACCGAAACATCCACTTTTAACCTTAATTTTTGAGGAGACATTTAACTCCCTAAGGGGTTAATTTTTGAAAAAAAAAATAATGAATGTCCTTCCCCAGAGTTTAAACTACCTCCATATTAAATTTCATCACAATCGGTTCAGCGGTCTGACCTTGAAAGCGTAACTTCATACAATATTACAATCCCCACTTTATCCTTATAAAGGTTGAATTTTGGAAAGAAAGCAATCTATGTCCATCCCCAGACTTCAAACTATCTCCATATTAAATTTCATCACAATCGACCCAGCGGTCTGACCTTGAAAGCGTAACTTCATACAATATTACAATCCCCACTTTATCCTTATAAAGATTGAATTTTGGAAAGAAAGCAATCTATGTCCATCCCCAGACTTCAAACTATCTCCATATTAAATTTCATCACAATCGACCCAGCGGTCTGACCTTGAAAGCGTAACTTCATACAATATTACAATCCCCACTTTATCCTTATAAAGATTGAATTTTGGAAAGAAAGCAATCTATGTCCATCCCCAGACTTCAAACTATCTCCATATTAAATTTCATCACAATCGACCCAGCGGTCTGACCTTGAAAGCGTAACTTCATACAATATTACAATCCCCACTTTATCCTTATAAAGATTGAATTTTGGAAAGAAAGCAATCTATGTCCATCCCCAGACTTCAAACTATCTCCATATTAAATTTCATCACAATCGACCCAGCGGTCTGACCTTGAAAGCGCAACTTCATACAATATTACAATCCCCACTTTATCCTTATAGAGGTTGAATTTTGGAAAGAAAGTAGCCTCTGTCCTTCCCCAGGCTTCAAACTACATATCTCCATATTAAATTTCATCACAATCGACCCAGTGGTTTGGTCCTGAAAGCGTAACAGACAGGCAGACTTTCGCATTTTACAATATTAGTACGGATAGTATTGGTTCGTCCATATATAAAATGTCTGCATTCCAACAAAACGAATAACGCGCAAGGTTCGAACACGGAGAACTCTGGACTAAAGTATAGAAGAGAAGGACAGATTCGTTTAGGGGTCGTCGTCTGGATTAAAAGAGCTGAAACCTTTCTCAAAGGACACTTTATTGATATTTGAACATTAGTTTATGGTTCCATCGACCATTTTAATGTCAATTGAATCCGGTTTTATTTCTTTTTTTAAAGCTTTAACAATACAAACCTGACTGTTAACACAACACAATTTTAAATTTTCGATTACACTGATTGTTGCACATAATCCGTTATTTGAAAGTGACAAAAACAATTTTACTACAAATTTACATAATTGATTTGACAGATGCAAAACAATATGTATTTACTGGAAATATTTTTGACATTCTCATTAATTACATTATTTAGGTTAAAACCCACGTATTTACAGACGATTTTTTTCCGTTTATTTTTTGTCCATATTTAGAAAAAAATTTGTAGTACGACGCCAAATATAGTAAACGAGTATTTGTACCAGCTAAAATAAGTTACTATTTTCATAAAAAATGTTCATTAGCTATTTTATAATGTTCTAAGATTATTCAAATGTTTTGGATTGTATTTTATTTTGCGAAATTCAACAACGCCGTTACCGGTAACAATGTTTTCTACTTTAAGTTTGCTCATAGTTTCAAAAAGTTTTTTACGAACATTCTTTATATAAAAATATTTTGTAAGGGACAGTTTTTCAAAACTTTTTCCAGAAGTTTTTTGACGGGAAAAGTTTAATAAACAAATATAAGTAGTACTTGTTTTACCAGCGGTTGCCTGGCATATGAAAGATTTTATTTTATATAAAAAAAAACTAGCAATAATTTGTCAATCCAAGGGACATAATTATGAGGAGATCATAAACGAGTGATGTCAGATTTTAAAAAACGTTTGGTACTTGCGGAATTTCCTGTGAAGTCATTTGCATATCGAATAAAAATAGGTAAAAAAACTTTTAAGGTACAATCGATAATGTACTAAAACTAGAAAATACCATAGGGGGCTTTGATTAAACAAAAATAAAATCGTGGGAGGCATTTGTGGTTACATTAAGGTCGAAGAAAACAGGATAACACTAGATATTATTTCCAATCTCAAACAAATGGAAGTTTTCTACTAAATACCCCGCCACGATTTTATTTTAGTTTAATCAAAGCCCCCTATGGTGACTATTTTCTAGTTTTTAGTACATTATCGATTGTATAATACGCGCTACGGATCTAAAAGGTTCGGAAGTTAGTCACATACAGCGTCGCAAAGGCACATTTTAGAGCCGTTGATACTCCCACCACCTCCCAGCTACCTTAACAGAACGTGCGCTCGTCGGTGATTGGCCGTGATCGCTCGTTGCCTTTGTCACTTGTCACTTGTGAGTTTGTAGTTTTTCAACAGACTGTACAAGTGCAAGCCCGCATTCGCATCCAACTTCCGAGCCTTTTAGATTCGTGGCGCGTACTTTAAAATAAAAGCGTTTAACTTAAAAGTTTCTTACCTATTTTTATTTTCAAGTTTTTAGTTTGATTTGCATTCGAACGAAAGCCAGAACAGCCAGTTAGTCATTATAACATTGCACTGTCATCGGAACTACATAATATTTATAATTATGCAAAATTTCAACTCAATCGGATAACGGG
Source organism: Xanthostigma xanthostigma (assembly GCA_963575645.1). Classification (NCBI taxonomy): domain Eukaryota; kingdom Metazoa; phylum Arthropoda; class Insecta; order Raphidioptera; family Raphidiidae; genus Xanthostigma; species Xanthostigma xanthostigma. The sequence continues at coordinate 11,292,897 of OY754475.1, forward strand.
AAGTAGTTGAAAAAGCTGTCGCAAGATTTGAAACAAAGAAACACAGAAACAAAGAAATATACGAAGTCAAGCTAAATACAAGCGTTTATTAAAAAACAAAGTTTTCTTTATTTCTGTGGTCGCACGCCAGTAAAACATACCAAGACATGGCATAACAGATTTTTCGTTGTGACTATTGATACAGTTCAATAAGTTCTACAACAATTTAAACTCGCAATCTACCAGATCTCCTAGATCACGGGTTAATCTAGTCCTTAATCTTAAATAAAACGTAATAATGTGTTAATTATGGTTTCAATAAAGTTTCGTCATATGAAATACTGTCGAATATTAATACATTTCTAATAACGTTATGACCTCACAGCAAGCGCTGTCCCTATTTCATATGAAGTTATATAAATCCAGTAGCCGTTCACCGAAACCCAACAATCACAAAATAAGTTTAACTGAAAATAACTCGGATTTAACAATGAATAAAATATCAGTAACAAATAAAAATAACCTTGAAACAATAAATCACTCAATATCAAGTGAAGTTGGCAGTAAAACAACGAAGTTTAGTGTAAAAATAATGTTGAGGTTGGCACAATCTGTGATTGTATTCGGAATGAACGTGAAGTTGGATATAATTCAGTATGTATATTAGTGTTAATCTCAAGTTTGTTTTACGATTGAATTGCAAATGAGTCTCTAGTTATAGAGTCAGTTAGAACATTCTCTAGTACACTCCATGAGTAAACATCGTATTAACATCAAGTAGACAAGATGATAATGCATACAAATAAGTATAAAGGCATGTAAATTCGTATTGTTTGTCTCTCTCGCGCGATGCCCATTTTCGAACCGTTTGCGCAATATTTTTTTAAGTGAATACTTCTTTAAAAACGGGGGTAAACTCGTTTCCTATGCAACAAAACCTAATGTAACTGAATTTGTCACGAAATTGTACTTAGTAACCTTGTATAAACAGCAGTTATCAGCAAGTATCCGTAGCTCAGTGGTAGAATCCCGGCCTGCCGCGCGGCCAGGCCGGCCCGAGTTCGGTTACCGCCAGGTGCGCGTAACAATTTGTTTATTTTTTTTTAGAGTTGCATATCATAGGATTAATTTTTTTTAATAATCCTATTATAAGTACCTATATAATTTTTTTTTATATTTAAAAAAAATATATGAATAATTTATCAACCCGTTGAAGTTATTTATTAATTGCAGTAAACCTGCGAAAAAAATTAAAAATGTGTTACAAGAACGCATTAGAGAAGTGAAACTTCTAGTTGCAAATCATACGATGGCGTTTGAACAAGAGGAAAAATGTGTTACGAGATAGTTTCACGTCCAGATTAATTTGTACAGACGAAATATCTGAACCAAACTATCTCATAACACATTTTTTCCACTTGTTCAAATGCAATCGTATGCTTTGCAACTAGAAGTTTCACTTCTGTAATGCGTTCTCGTATTTCGACGAGTTTTCGAAACTAAAAAAATATAATATTAACTTGAAATTCACCTTGTAATTTGTAAGCATTTTAGCATACGGTCGAGAATGATAGCTGTGCCCATCATGGCTGACACGTATTTTCATACGCTATTAGAACCGAAGTTTGCTACACACAGAAGGAAATGTCAAATATTTTGAAAATATACTGGAATTGAAGTCTAAAATTTCACCATAAAGGTTTCGTTACGATTTTGTTACGGAAACCTAAGAAAACTGGGATTTATTGGTTGAAAGGTGACCTTATAGTTATTCAAAAAGAATGACCTTTTAGCAGTGAGAACGCCACATAACTTTGAATAATCAATATTGAACTCTTTTAAAAAACAGATATTCATATATTGGAATATAAAAGTTATTGAACACAAAATGCACTTCTTATAAATTTTTATTGAAAAGTTGTAGAAGACGAGTTTGAATTGCGAATATTTTGAAATCATTGAAAATATTTTCGAACTTTTTGCCAAGTCTTCTGCAGTTTCTTTTAATATAATATCAAAAACCAGTGGCACAGTCAAAGAGTGCAAAGATGCAGGTGTTTTCCTTGATAATGAACTGGGAGGTAGTTGTCTATAGAATCTAGATTACTGTTTTATTAACAACTAACGACCCTGTCAGACTTCGACCTTTGAAGATTGCCACGCGTTTTTTTCATCGAGTTATGTTGCAAAATTGGTCTCCACGAAAAGCGTTTTTATTTTAACGCGATAATATATAGCCTATGTCCATCCTGAAGGTTCATTATAAATACTGATGAAAACAATTTCGAATTCGGATGAGCAGTTTTGGAGAATACCTCCTACATACAAACTTACAAACTTTACCTCTTTATAATATTCGAAACCCAAAGGAATGGGGAGATCTCTGGTGAGAAATGCGTCGAACTGTCCCAAGGGGGGTTTTTGACAGATAAACTATAGAGGCATAAGTAAGCATTGATTAAGAAGAGCATGATGGAGGCTGGGTTAGCCTCCATCATGCTTTTCTAAATCAAAGTTTACCTTATGCCTCCATAGTTTACCTGACAAAAACAATCCCCCTTAGGACAGTTTGGCGCATTTCTCACCAGAGATCTCACCATTCCTTTGGGTTTTATCTTCGAAACTACTGACCCCAAAATTTTGAAAAAATAGGGCCTCACTCATAGTTTACAGAAACGCCTAAGCGAAGACCCAAAGTCTTAAAGTTCTCACGGAATACGGAATGGTACCGAACCATCTCCAAGCGAGTTCGACTCGCACTTGTTTTTTTATTTTGTAATGGAGTTTTTTTATTGAATAAATTTTACGCATCAATAAGAGAGTTTAAAAAATCGCTTCACAGTTTATATTTAATTATTCCACTCGAACTGTAAAATAAACGCAAAAAGTATATAAGAATTCTATTGTCTATAGAAAATATTAATAATTTATAACGTGTAGCAAAAATATTTTGTCACTGTATTTATGTGTTGTCTTAAGTACCTCTCGCAGCTCACTTACAACTCTATGAAGTTCAGTAACATTTTGTTGAACGATGATAACCTAACCAACATCACTGTCCAGACACAAATAGACGACAGGTTATTTGCATATCAAAAAACACCGCAAGTCGCAATGCGAAACCTTGCCGATAAAATAGTGTATCATGAGCCAAATACTGCATACATTACGATATGTCATTATAATTTGCTTGGGGACTCAACAAAAAACCATTCCTTGAAACGATTTTGTTTTAATTCATTGTAATAGGTGAGAACCATTTTACCATTCCAACCCACAAGTGGGGAATGGTACTAGTTTAGGTCAAAAATCACTTTTCAAAAATTTTACAATATCTTTCCGTTTTGAGGTCCCCCGAATCCAAAAAACATATTTTTGGAAAAACTCTGTGCGTCTGTTAGTCTGTTTGATGAAAATGAGAAAGATCCCTTCCCACAAATGTTTATTTTCAATTAATTAATTAAGCGCTTTCGGACAATTATTAGTCCATCTTTTTTTTTATAAAAATCATTAAAATTATCATAATAACTTAAAAACTATCACTAAAAAAGAAATTAAAGAACAGATTGTCCCCTTTTTAAAAAGCTACAATTTGAATGGATTTCGTGCAAAATTAAGCTGGAAATGACTTCTTTTATGAACGAAAGTCAGCTCTGACGCGCAAAGCGATAATAGTGCAGCGGCATGTGCAAAACTATTAAAAATTATATGAAACGTTGACATTTTACGATCCCGTCATTCGACCAATGTCAAGAGTGTATCTGCCTTTATACTACTTATATGAAAACGCTTTAAAGTATGTTCGATATATAGACGATGCATTTTATTTGCATATTATGTATACAAATACAAGATTACAATTTACATTGTCGATCGAAATACAATAAAACATAGTAGCTACATTATTCTGGTCTCATGATTTATTTACATTGATTTCGTTGCAATCTGAAGTCTGAACAAACATAATTAATTGACAAGTAAAAAATTATTAACCTCGAATGTACAGACAGATTCAAAAATATTTAAAACCAAGCACATAAGGCTCGAGAACGTGTAACGATCTCGTTGTTGATATGGCGTCTACATGTGTTTGCAGTGTACCACCATATATTTAATACCCTCTATATTGCTATCAAAGATCGGGAGAAAGACTTAAACACTACGGTGCAGACTAAATTAAATTGGCAACAACACATTAACATATTATGCACAAAATTGTCAAAGGCTTCATTTGCAGTTAGAAAGATCTATATGATAGTGGGACCAGAAGCCGCAAAAACTGCATATTTTGCAACTTTTCATAGCTTGATGATATACGGCATCGTAGCCTGGGAAACAGCACATTCAGTATCTGATGTGTTACTACAACAAAAAAAGTTATACGTATTTTAACAAATTCTGGCTTCACAGATCACTGTAAACCATTGTTCAAAAAACTAAAAATTATGTCTTTTCCATCTTTGGTAGTTTTCTACAACTTATTGTATATTAAAAAGAACATAAACAACCACAATTTTTTAAATAGTTTTCATAACTACAACACCAGAAGCACCAATGTCATTAGCATTCCATCCCATAGATTAACGGTGTCAAATAGACAATTCAAAAGTATCCAATGACTCGCTGCCACCAAGTGTAACAAATTTAAATTATAAACAATTTCGTAATAAAATTAAAAATGTTTTAATAAATGAATGCCTTTACGACACTAAAGACTTTGTAAAAATAACTTTTTAAAATGTTTGTAGACTATGAATGTTGTTATGTTAAGCCTTCTTTAAATTTTGTAAATTATTTTTACCTGATGTATGTAATTGACGAATCCTGCGTACAGCTGTTTCGGATAATAAAAATATTCTATTCTATGCGTCTGTCTCACTTATTATACTCTGAGTCTCATGCGCATGTCCGTGAATGGATGCGCGTCAGTTTGCACATGGAACTAAGCTGTGAAAGGGAGATGGTTTGCTCTATTCCACTTACTAATTGCCCCACTACAGACGCGACGCTTGCGCACAACGGGTCAAGTAAAAAGAAAGAGATAGAAAACAGTCATTTGCTGTCTCACTTCATGGATCACGCTTCCACTTACGGCCACTAGCAATATAGAAGTTATTAAATATATGGTTTGCATCAAGGCTAGTTATTTCTTAGAAACTAGAAGAACAGACGACACGCAGTCGAGTCATGTATTAAACTTCGAAAGTTTTGGATTGACAGTTGAACCCTTCAAGTGATTAACTGCTTTATATTTGTCACGCTAAAGAAATTAAAAATAGGTTTTAAGAAATATCTATATGAATGAGTAACTTATTGCAATTTGTTTTTGTGTGATTGGTTGAGAGGAAATGATAATTGAACAGCATCTAAATGTTATTGGTCATCGTGGGAACAAGTTCGAATGAGTGTTGATTTTTTACAAGCTTTTGTTTAGTTTCACCTGTCCCGGTGTCTGTCTGAAATCAAATCTTGCAAGCTAAATTTGACCCACTTCTCGGTTTCCGATTGAGCTGAAATAATGCATACATATGTAGTTCCGATGACTGTACAATAAAACCGGTCCGGTTTCGCCCGGTTGCAAATATAACAATTATCTGAAGTGTGAGATATAACAATAATTATATAAGAAGTGGGTGACATAATTATATTACATAACAATATTATTTTTATTTTCCGCCTTTCAACTTCTTGATCAACTTTTTATTGAAGTTTGTATATTTATACAACAAATTATATATATTTGAAATCTATAAAACTTTATATCCATTTCAATGGGATTTACTGACAACAGGGAGGCTCTTGGCTGCCATGTTGAAATGCTTCTGACGTCATATATTCTAAGCCACTCAAAAGGTCATCACTATTAACTAACGATATATACAGTGTTTGAAAGAACTGTCAGGTACATCGTTTTTTTAAATCTTTTTCACTTAAAACTGAACTTCTAAAAAGGCAGACAAATTAATATTCTAGAGACTTCGTTAAGAAATAATAAAAAAATGTGACGATAATTGGATAATTAAAAGTACGTTGTAGAATACAAATTTAATTTCATTACATAACAAGGAAAAAATAACCCGAGGAAAGATTAAAACAGCGTGTAAAATGTGAACGACGAGACCCTGAATCTCGAACGCCTGTTATTAATTTAGACTGTGATTAGTTACGTGTAATAATAATTAATTCAGGCCACCGTCTAAGGGCAGAAAAATGTAAGATATGACTTATCAAGTACTTCTCAAACTTTTTGGCTTATATTGGTTCCCCAAATTATACTACTGATGATTTATTTTATACTTCTCGCTGAAAAAACTGTACCAAAACTTTACGATATAAATCTTGGCATCTTAATCATGATGTGGGGTCCAGTACGATAACTCGATGTGCCTAAATTTTGACTTTTTTTTAAGTCATAGAAAACGCTAAATTTTGACGCTCCAAAAAAAAAATTTTTTTTTCACAAATTTCCTCAAAAATACGTAAAAAATTTTTCACTTTCACTGTCATTTTTTTTAATCTAACCAATCAGGAATCACATATATAGACGTCATAACAACTGCTGTATACTATATCACTTTGTATACACGACCCCATAATTGTTTTTTAAAGAACTCCTCCCATCCCCCCATTTTCACAGCGCAAAAAAAACGCCATCGCATCGACACGACCCCGTAGGTAATTGTTTTTTAAAGATCTCCCCCAGACGCCTTCCTCGTTTCACTGCGCAAAAAAAACGCCATCGCATCAGCAAGACCTTGAATTATTTTTTAAAGAACTCCTCCAAGACGCCTTCTCCTTTTCACTGCGCCAAAAAAAAACGCCTTCGCATTGACACGACCACATAATTGTTTTTTAAAGAATTCCCCCCATACGCCTTTCCCTTTTCACTGTGCAAAAAAAATATTTTTTAAAAATCAATTATCCGCACTAAAAACGGCTAATAATATATGTTATATGTTTTTTAAAATAATAATTTTGTATTTCCAATGGATATTTTGCACTCGTGTTAGGTAAAAAAAACCCAGAAAGGAACGTCTTGTATGGTGTAAAAATTAGCTGAAAAAAATGGCCTCCTTTTCTAATGTGAATTTACTGAATGCTTTAAAATTGGTTCCGAAAAACTGCCACAATTATTTCCGAATGGATGAAGATAGAATTGAGGTTAAGTTTTAAACATTGACATTTATTTTAAAATAACATTTTAATAATTACTTCTACCTCTACTTGACCCAGTTGTTCAAAGACATGAATATGGGCTTCGAGCTTACAGTTTGAGAAGCACTGCTGTAGTCTACAATCGTCTTTAAATGGCAATATTACAACCAGCTGCTTTTGTTCTATTCATCGTGTTTTGCATATAAAAAGAAGTAAAAGATTTGCAAAACATTTCAAATACAATATTTTCCACGCTCGTATTTTCTTCGGTTCTAAATTCTTATTAATCTCGATTCAAAAGGATAATTTTACCCATTTTCAGTCCATGTATAGTTTGGTACACATGTTTCCATTGCAATATTATTTTTTAAGAACAATTGTCATTAAAAATTCAAATTCGAATGACCAAGTAAAGGCCGCTGCACACGAGGCTGGAAACACTGCTTGGACTTCTGCTGTCCGGTAGACTGGGTACGAGGCTGGAAATGACGTCACAGCGAGCTCGCCTGCTTGTTCACGAGATAGATTTTCACATCACAGGGGCTATTTTTTGCTAGGTCCTCTGCTTACTCTGAGCAAGAACCAATCAGGAAACAGTATCTTGTCACGTGGGCGACAAACTAAAAACCAACATGGTGTCATTCTGCTCAGAGTCAGACAACAAACACGTTTTGCTCTGTGTTTATATTTGAACTGTCACTGCGCGCGCACCAAATCTATCCACAAAACAAGCTTGAAAAGTAGTCTCGCGTGAAGCAAGCACATATAAGCAATTAAGAAAACCAGCGCTAGAAACTTAGTAGTCAAATCTAGCAAGGAATCTACTATCTAGCGGCAAATCCAGCCTTAAAATGATGACGAATACCAGCAAATAAATTAATGATACAATCAGAAATCAAATAGTCAATTTTAAAATAGTTAAAAATTACATTTCTTATATATCTACCTAGGTCTAGTTTCTTTTACGATAAGAAATCTATAGTTTCTATGTATCTATAAAATTATAAATAGAACTGCTATCTTATTAGAACTGTTATTATTCGAGACAGTGGAAAATAGAAATGAATTTTCATTTTCCAGTGTCTCAATTGTTTATACTTTGTGCATTCTAGGATTAAATTTTTGATAGATGCATCCATTTGATATACAGGGTGTTTCCTAAAATACGCCTCAAGCCATAACTCCGTTATTTGTTGTCCAATTTCAATAATCAAACTTGTTCACAAAAAATTATCCATTAGACTACATTAAAAAATGTCTACATGCTGACCGCGAAGTCTGTAACCAGGAGACCTAGCTTCCTGTGCTTGCTGTTTCGAAACGGACCGTTTTCTGGAGCACGCGAGATGGTGCTGTTATCAATACCTAATTTCTAATTTGCCCCCTCCTGGGCCAAAAGCTGGGTACGCGCATGTTAACGTCATAGAAAAAGACAAAGTTTTTGAAACAGAGATACTTTATTCAGATTGAATGCAAGTACATCAACCAATCCTATCATCGGAGAAATCAGGGAATTACATCGAAAAAAGAGATGCAGATATATTTTCGATACGCTTTGTTGTGTTCACTCACCGCACATTGAGTTGATAGGAAATGATTCATATAGTTAATTAATAGAGTAGAACTAAACGCCGAGTAATATATTTTTTTTACATTTTTCAAAACAATAATTATACTCAATATGTGTTTTTTTCAGTGCAAAAGCATAAACACTACATCTCCTTAACAGGGTATAAAATATTCAATAATTAAAGGTTTCGTTTAATTATTATTACAGTTATTTAAAAAATGCTCGTTTGACACAATGTTATAAGAGCATGAAAATTTGCGGACGGTAGGCGGTGCTGCCGTCACGCACCCAGTGAATAGGCTTTGATGAATGAATCAGTATCGAAATAAATGATTTTTGAAAGGGCGTATTTTAGTTAGAAACTAGAATTTTTACGCAGGAGTATGTTTAGACTAGTATTTGATATTAATTTCAACTTCATGCATGCCGCCGTTCCCGAGAAAAAGGGTTTTAACAGACAGGCGAAAAACAAAATGATCTTATAACAGCTCTTTCTTCATACTGGAGTACGAAATCACAAAACCACATTAACACGAGTGAAGCCATGGGTAAAAACGTACAGATATAGTAGATTATAGACGATCGACAAGTAAGTAAATGCTATTTCTCATATAATAATATTATATAATAATAATAATCTATATACTAATATATAAAGCTAAGTTTGTTTGTACTTTGTTTGTTGGGATGAACGCGCTAATCTTAGGAACTACTGGTTCTTTTGAAATTTTTTTTGAAGTAAAACTTCTTTAGGCACGCTTGACTTGAGGAGTAAGCAGGTGAATGCTTGACGAAAAGAGTGATCGGGCGAGGCGAATGGAAGTTGAAAGGGAGATATAAGTTAGTGAAGATAGAAAGAGAGAGAGTTACGTTTCGTATATTACAAGGGGCAAGAGAGAGAGGTGTGTGCGCACATTTTCTTTCTCTCTTCCTCAACAAATACTTCACTGGCTAGTAGCGCTATCAGGTGGCCGAAAATATAAGCAGTACTAACAAGAGGCTAGTGGCGCTATCAGGTGGCCGAATGTATTACTTTTGTTTTCATTATCTTTATGTTTATATTTCTTTCTTTTTACATTAGACTGTTCATTTCGTTCTTGAACAATTTTATAAATTATATTTTGTTCAATACATTACGTATTCTACGTTTAAAGTGAATAAAATTGTAAATTCATTTTAAAGTTCATATATTTTGTGAAATTTCGGGTGAATAATAACAAATTATGGCAGGAAGAAGTTTTACTTCAGTCGTGTGGTCTAAAGCACACTCGTTTTTTATGTTGGATAGCCCATTTATCGAGGAAAGCTACAGGCTATATAAAAGATCACGCTACGACCAATAGGAGAAAAATGTTGCAAAATGTAACTCAAAATTTGTCCGTCCGACAAAAATTCTTGAACGGTAACTCCGATCATCATGAAATTTGGACACAATATTAATCTCAGTAAACTAAGATGAACGTGAGTACTCATGTCACTCCCTCCATTCGTTCTTTTGCACCCGGGTGAAACCGGGCGGAACCGCTAGTATATAAGTCTCTGACGAATGAGCTGCCCGCAATGCACAATCGCAAAACTAAATTTTAACTTTTATGAAGAAGAAGTCAGTAATATGCTGACATAACATAAAATTGCAGCCATACATAAAATTTACAAAGCGTGACAAAAATACCAGCGCGTAAAATTGATTCTATAAATTACCGAGCCAACCCTGAAGACAGTTTCATCTGTTCCGTTCACATGCTGTTTCAAAAGTCAAAACAGTTAAATTGAACTAGCCGTTACCCGCGGCTGCGCACGCGATTGAGACAAAACACGGATGCGTTCCGATTATTCCTTTCTCGACGTATAGACACAACCAACATGGCGTCATTCTGCTCGGAGTCGGACAACCATATATTTTATAACTTCTATATTGCTAGTGGCCGTAAGTGGAAGCGTGGCCCATGAAGTGAGACAGCAAATGACTGTTTTCTATCTCTTTTTTTTTACTTGACCCGTTGTGTGCAAGTGCCGCGTCTGTAGTGGGGCAATTAGTAAGTGGAATAGAGCAAATCACGTCCCTTTCACAGCTTAGTCCAAGTGCAAACTGACGCGCATCCATTCACGGACATGCGCATTATACTCAGACAATAAGGGAGACAGACGTAGTGTTTAAGTCTTTCTCCCGATCTTTGCTAGCGACATACAGGTCATTAAATATATACGGACAACAGACACGTTTTGCTCTGTGTTTATATTTGAACTGTCACTGCGCGCGCATTATATCTATCCACAAAACAAGCTTGAAAAGACGTCTCGTGTGAAGCGGGTAATTAGAAGCAATTAAGAAAACAAGCGCTAGAAAACTAGTAGTCAAATCTAGCGGCAAATCCAGCCTCGTGTGCAGCTGCCTTAAGTTATGTATTCTCAAGACCAGGGGCGGGCAAATCTTTTGATCGTCGGGCCACATTGCTGATGAAAATTTGACCGTGGGCCAACAATTTGGAGAGCAAAAAAAATGATCTGTCATTTCCGCAACAAAAAGGTCTTTTTTCGTCAGTTGTGGCCTTTGCTCTTTACTATTTTTCTAAAATTTTTTTTGTGCGTCAAATTATATTGGCAAACTATTTTTGCTCTTAATAATCATTTATAAAATGCTTCGCGGGCCAGATAAAATTTTATTGCGGGCCGAATCCGGCCCGCGGACGCCATTTGTCCAGGCCTGCTCAAGACGTTTATGAATTACTAGTGTGACCTGTGCGAATTATTCGTACTAAATAAGTATAATAATTATCACTTTACAAAATTATTTTTTAAATATGATTGCAGGTATTCAATTCGTTTCTAATTTTGCACACTGCTTATAACGTTCTTCTTTTTGTTGTATTACAATATGAAGCTCAGATGACAGATCGAAGAAATATTTTAATAAAATTGTCATATAGAGGCGCAAGTAGCAAAAGCGTTGAGCTAAGCCGTCAGATGGCATCATGCAGCATTGCTGTGACGTTGTTCAGCGTTGCTCGCTGTTTCAAAATTAAAGCCGTCAGATGGCAGTATGCAGTATTTACAATATGAAGGTCAGATGACAGATCGAAGTGTTGACGTTGTTTCAAAATTAAAGCCGTCAGATGGCAGACGTTGTTCAGCGTTGCTGTATTTTAATTAATTTACAAAAACAAAAGCAATAATAAATTTTTTAGTTGTCGATGTCAGTAGAGCAAGCAATTATCTGTAAAATGATATATAATTTATATGGAGAAATTGTGCGGTTTTTTCTAAAAAAGGGAGGCAAACATTTAACCTTAACGTATTAATATATATGATGACATTTGTTGTCAAGCGTCTATATTCTATAACCTACAAAAGCAGGAACAATATTCTGTACTATTTGAATGACAGCGTGCGTTTGTGTGTGTGTTTTGTCTGTTTGTATATGATTAATGATCCGACGTGGACCGTTTTTGGGCAGCCTGCCACCGCGACCGCGTCTGGATGGCGACGCACAGACTACCATGCCCCTGTCTACAAAATTATAACATTGGACAGACAAAGTGGCGTTTCTCTTAACTTCGGTCGCCGCATTGCGAAATGCGTTATGCGTCAGAGTCTTTGTACGGCGAATGTAGCTATAAATTTGCAGTCACTTGGATCTCACATACATATTATACAGTATGGTTCACGCACTATTTTCTTGTTGCAGGACAACACTTGCACTGTTTACGAGAAGCTTAAGGGCTCTTGTTAACGACCGTTTTAGTCAACGGGTAACGGGCCGACGCGAAACGGTTACCTTTATACGTGAGCGCGTCCGTTGTTATCGATATCGGTTCTATACTTGAAGGGCGAAGAAGTGCAAGTACGTTATGTCTTGCTTGTTTATTTTTGTAATGTTCTAAAGTCTTATCTCAACACTGACCTATTATGTACAAGGCTAATTAATAAATCCATATCAATATCAATTTTAAACTCCATATTCACAATGAGCAGCACAAGGTAGGTAGGTAGGTATAGATAAAAACGTGCGCGCACATCTGTCGTCGTCAACAGACTTCTATGAAATTACGTGGTCCACTGCATCAGATCGACCGCCGTCGCGCCGAGGGGCGACGTGCGGGTATCCGTTGAGTTTTGTTGCAATGGTTACATGCCCGTCGCGTTAACAAACACCCGCACTAATCTATTGAACATTGCGCATCGGCCCGTCGCTCGTCATAAAAATCGCGCCGTTATCCGTTATCGTTAACAAGAAGCCTAACACCACAGATAAATAAATGAAAGGGTCTTTGCGCAAATTTTTTGCTGCGCGCAACGAATCATATTCTAAACGAACTCGCCTGTCAGTGAATATTCCGTCAAAATCGGCCCAGTGGTTTGGAAGACTAGCCGGAACAAACAGACAGACAAAAATTGTTATAAGTACCGTATATACTTTCATATGCATTTAGTAAAAAGCTATTATTTTGACATTGCAAACACTAATAGTAGTACTTAGTATAGATTATTTAGTGGGAGTGCTAGGTTGATTTCAGAGCAAAATAGAAAAAATGACATAACTTTCGAGCCGTTAGCAATTGTACGACTATAACCTCACTTCGTTTTGACTTTTAGGACAATCTGTATACGGTGATGTAGACTTAATGTCGACATTCTAGCTCAGTGTAGGTAATTTTTTTTATTTATTTATATTACAACAGGCAACCTTCCAGATCGTTTTAAAAGTTTTATTTTATCATAAATAGTTCTCTAAAATAGAATCGATAAATTAAGAATATTATACATATACGGTTAAAAAATCCAAGCTCTTGCTAGACACGCCCATAATTAATATTGTTCTTATTTGTTCTAGATCTAAACTCTAAAACATAAAATCTATACCATGTCTGTTATTTCTATTAGAAGTTTTGTTTTTGATGTACAACAAATGTTTCATTTTTTACAAATACTTGTTTCAAAGTTAACACATTAAACTAATAGCTAATAAGGTATGTAATTAAAAACTGTTCATTTTCTAACTACGGACTTTGATAATTCAACTGATAATACTTACAGCTTATACCAGTTAGTCGTTCCCAATTAACTAAAAAAAGTGCGATGCTCAAATAAAAAGTAACAGTTACGCTATAGATAGATAGATAGCATTTATTGTCAGTAGAGATACAAATGATCTATGTAATACGTCAAAAAAATTTCGGAAAACAAAAATATTATTTAAAATAATTTATGAATTTATTTACATTATAAAATGCATTTTCCAGTAAAAAATTCTTTATCTTTTTCTTGAAAACCTTTATTTCATTAATTTTAAAACTCACAGGTAGTTTATTATAAAGAGCTGCTGCGAAATTGAGTGAGCAAAACTTGAAGATATCAATGCTTGCCATAGGTGATTTTATGTAGTTTTTAAAACGAGTATCATGATCATGACCATCCTCTGCTAAAGAATAATTGGATTTGTTATGGTGTGCATAAATTAACGCATGGAAAATAAAGATGCAAGGTATTGTCATAATTTTTTCTCTGACAAAAAATTGTTTACAAGAGTCATATTTTTTTATTTTGAACATTGCACGTATAATGGCCTTTTGTTTAATAAAAACCCGTGTAGAAGAAGCGTTATAACTTATATCCCCATACAACAATACCATACCTTAATAGAGGATAGACATGACCATAATAAATCGACTTTAAAATATCTTTATTGTAAAATGAATGTTGAGCTTTTCTCATGACATACACGTATCGAGACAGTTTTTTGCATATATTTTGTATTGTGACAATCCCATTTTAAAGAGTACTGGATAGTAATTCCTAGAAATTTAGTAACATCGATATTTTTTATTAGGTGACCGTTTATAGAGATTCCGACGGCAGAGTCATTTCTGGATTGCGTAGTTTTGAAACACATTAATTTGGTTTTTCCTTCATTTAAAATTAATTTGTCATTTTCGCACCACATTTTTATGTCTGCTAAAGCGAAAGATGCATTTTGGTGAAGTTTTTCCACAGTGGTTCACATATACGATTTTTCCTATTCGGCATTCTTATACCATTTTACCGTATACAGTTTTATCATTCCAACCCACAAGTGGTGAATGGTATTAGTTTTCAAAAATGTTACTATATCTTTCCGTTTTGAGGTCCCCGAATGCAAAAAAAATATTTTTGGAAAAACTCTGTGTGTCTGTTTGTTTGTGTCTGTTTGTATGTGAACAAGATGCAGGTCAAACGGATGAGCGGATAGAAACCAAATTTTGGGAGGATGTTTGGTATGCAAATATGAAGAGCCCTATTGTTTTTGGGGAAAATCGGCGTGTGCGCAGAAGAGATATATGCTAAAACGGCGTTTTTTATATAATAATGGTATATTTTTAATAACGGCTTATTATTCTATTTATTTTTTCAAGAAAGTTTTGTTAAAAAAATTTTTTCTAAACTTTATTGTTTCGCAAAATGTTGAAAAAAAAAATCAGTCGCTCTTGTTTTATGGATCTGTCAGAAATAAACTAGTTAGGCATGCTTTGATTAATTTTTACATGACGTGGAACATATTATATAGGTAACCATGGCAATGAATAGAAAATATCATATTGAATACTAGCCATTACCCCCGTCACCTCACGCGATATCATAAATTTTATTTTCTTTATTATAATCAAATGTCAACATTTTTGAAGTTGGAATGGTCCCGTCGCCCAATTGGCTGGAATTTTTCTTATACGGTAGAATCATCCGGTTAAAGGATACGGTTTTGTGTTCAGTTTGCTGCAAAAAGATGGACTATGTAGACGTTGCGACTGTGCTCATTTATTGGCATTTATTTTGCAGAAAAAATAAAAAAAAACATAGGAGATTTTGGGAGCATTCTATTGTATCTAGGCGTTTAAATCTGGGTCACTTTTGGAAACTCATGTTGGAATTGCGAAGTGATGAAACGAAATTCCACAATTATTTTCGGATAAGCGAATGTAGGGACTACCCCTCCCGCACACTGCGCACGGTCGGTTCAGGTACAAAAAACCGTATATTGTTTGTTTAAAATACTATTACCACTGAGACCGTTTCGTTTTTTGTACCGTAAGCGGCTCACGGTTTTCAGTGACAAGACACGGCTGCAAAAATCACCGAAACTTTTTTTTTTACCGCATTCGGTTTCAGCGTATAGTGTGAATACGTGTAGGTATATGTTTGCATTTGCCACTAAAAACCGCATACGAAAAAAAAATACGAGAATATTTTCTTGTTTCATACTTTTCACTAGTTGGGTTTTAGTTTTTATTCAACTCATGCGCGTTATTCATGTTTTATCATGCCTAAAAACCGAGCCCCAAAATAGCCATTTACCGACTGGTCACAATTACTTGTCATAACTCAATGAAGATTCCTACTAGCTCGGCCATTGTGGAGTATTGAAAATAAACGTAACTATTTTCTGAGTCGTAACGAAATAGTAGGTAACAACAACTCCGTTGTTACCCATTGAGACTAAAATTGAGAGGCCGAATGTTTTCGACATGGAGTTTATTCATAACCGGCTAACCTCAAACCAAAACATTGAATCGTGCAGTTTGGTGCTGTTAGTATTGACAAATTTTTTTATAAAAAAATAAATAGATATTTACAACATCTCATTATAATTAAAACACGAATAACGCGCAATTGTTGAATAAAATTATGGGCGCAACTTGTAGGCTAAGTCATGACCTGTCAGCGCGATGTTTTCAGCACGAGTCGTAGGTGCGCAGGCACGAGCGAAGCGAGTGCATACTGCGCACCGGAGACGAGTGCTGAAAACATCGTGCTGACACGCCATGAATGACTTAGACTACTAGTTACGCCAATAACTATTGAACTTATTTTTTTATTCAATGTTGCAAACGTTAAACGTCCCAAACTCGCACAAGAAGTTACACTTTAAACGGTGTACAATGTGCACGAGATATTTCAAGCGACAGGAAGGGAAAAAGGTGTTGAACAACGGTCTCTTATTATCGCGTGTAAAAATCGACCGCAACGAAAAAGGTCAGTGTCTTTCTTTTAATTGGCACAATCCTTTGTCAGAGGTCACTTGATCAAGTCACGGACACGTATAAAAATTAAATCAATTCCATCCCCTTTTTATCCGCTAGTCCTGCTTTTCCTTCAACACTACGTTTACCCTCTTATCTCAGCACACTAATCCGACCGCCACACCGATAATCCGACCTTCTATATGCTTGCTGTACGTGCGTTGTTGCAACTTGCCTTCGAGAATAACACGTCGTAGGTATACTTCCTAGTTACCTAAGTCACGCACGCTTATTATTTTATCTAGACATACATAGTTCGTTAATTAGTTTATTCGAAGGTCACAAGTTCAAACCCAGAAGAAAACGAATCTAAGAACGTTGTTTTAATCGGATACAATGTAAAAATTCCAGTCAATTAGGCGACGGGAAGACCATTCCAACTTCAAAATGTTGACATTTGATATAGTATATAATAAAGAAAATAAAATTTCTGATATCGCGTGAGGTGACGCGGGTAGTGGCTAGTATTCAATATGATATTTACTATTCGTTGCCATGGCTACCTATACATAATATGTTCCACGTCATGTAAAAATTAATCAAAGCATGCTTAACTAGTTTATTTTTGACAGATCTACAAAACAAAATATTAACTGCTGATTTTTTTTTAATTTCAAAATATTTCCGTAACTATAAAGTTTAGAAAAAAAAATGTTAACAAAAATTAAAAAAAAAAATAAATTGAACCGTTATAAAAAGTATACCATTATTATATAAAAACAACGTTATAGCAATTATCTCTTTTGCGCGTGCGCCGATTTTCCATAAAAACAATAGGGGTCTTCATATTTGCGTATCAAACATCCTCCCAGAATTTGGTTTCAATTCGCTCGTCCGTTTGACCCACAGAACAATTTACTGTTCTGTGGTTTGACCTGTATAGTGCTCACAGACAAACAGGCGTACAGAGTTTTTCCAAAAATATGTTTTTTGGATTCTGGGGACCTCAAAACGAAAAGATATCGCGAAATTTCGAAAAAAGTATTTTGACCTAAACTAATATCATTCCCCATTCGTGGGTTGGAATACAGTAGGATATATGGAAGTATTAGTGACTAAATGGCAAGTGGAGGTATTTAGACCAAAATTCGCTTTTCAAAATTTTAAGATATTTTTTCGTTTTGAGGCCCTCTAATCCAAAAAAGCATATTTTTGTAAAGAGCCTGTACCTAAGTTTGTTTGTCTGTTAGTCTGTTTAATTCTTAAATAAAAAAAATATGTTGTCTGTAAAGTCGGTTTACGGACGATAGTTTTACGTGATAACGTATTAAGTCAGGCGGAACGTGACACATTTCGGAACGTGACACGTTTCGGAAAGTGACACGTTTCGGAACGTGACACGTTTCGTAAAGTGACACGTTTCGGAACGTGACACGTTTCGTAAAGTGACACGTTTCGGAACGTGACACGTTTCGGAACGTGACACTTTTTCGTGCATGCAGCCGGTGTTTCATCAATTTATAAGATTGGTGTTTCATAAATTTATAAGACGTTATCACGTCAAAACTTGCCAAGTTTTGTCTGTAAATTTGTCAATTTACAATATTTTTCTGCGCTTATCAATACACTGGTATTAATCTGTAGACAAGGAGCTTGGCATAATTTCTACATTTCAATTTTTTTTTAGGGTTCCGTACCTCAAAAGGAAAAAAGGAACCCTTATAGAATCACTTTGTTGTCCGTTTGTATGTCTGTCTGTCAAGAGTCTTGGGAATCAAAACCTATAGGGTACTTCCCGTTGAACTAGAATCATTGAATTTGGCAAGAAGCAATGTTTTATATCACAAGCAAAGGGAAAAATACGAAAACCGTAGTAAATTTATAGTTATATCACAAAACAAATGTTTTTTTTTTGCTGTAACAATACATTCTATACCATACATATTACATTATTACATGCGCAAACTGCATTAACGTGTTATGCACGTACGCAGTAACAGTTCTAATAGGCGAGGAGCCAGCAATCTTGAAAGCTCCGTGATTAAGGATAATACAATATTATTTTTAATGAAAATTGAAAGTTTACATTTAGACGAATAAGATGCGCTTAGTCGGCGTGGATTTTAAATAAATTATATATTGTTAAATGTCTTTAATGTTTCCCTGTCATCGTGGATTTTGATCTTTCCTAGGTAATTTTGTGCAAAATTTCGTACTTATTCAGAAAAAATTCGGCCGACCAATGTTTTTTAGCCGGAAAGGTCCCGCAAATCTATTTAAATGATGACGTCAAAAGAGGTACAATTTCTCCATTATCACGGAACCCTTTTTTTTATTTTACGTGTTTTAATGTCAATTTCAAAAATATCTTGGTACGCGTGCTTAGAAACAGCCGGAAGTATCGCGCATACCAGTTTTTATTATATAGTTAAGCATTATACTATCATACATTGTGCTTCGTTAAAGACATTTCTTTCGGAATAATGTATTTTTTCTACCTCTGGTTTCTTCCTTAAATTTTAAGTTTTATATAGATCTTATTCGTCTAAGTGTAAACTTTCAATTTTCATTAAAAATTGTATTATCCTTAATCACGGAGCTTTCAGGATTGCTGGCTCCCGGACTATAATACAAAAGAAGCAACCGCTAATGGTCCGTTTATACAGCAGTACACTCGACATTTATTAAAATACAGTTATAAGAACTCTCGTATACAGCACGGTACGACCGCTAGTATTATACTGACTGACTTATCGAAACATTCAATGTTGGCTGCTAGAATCTTGCTTGGCTCGAAAGAAGCTTGCATAGCACAAGTAAAGAAAAAAATACGAAAATCATAAATTTCTATATAGAATTATTACATTACAAAATTTTTATGAAATAACGTTACGGAATCATCAGGGAGTGAGTTCTACTCGCACTTGTCCGTCTTTTTTTTACATGTACCTATTTTTTATAGGACTTATGTTACACAATACGTGTGTTTGTATTTTATATATTATATATAAATTATCATAATATCTTCTTAAAAACACTTGGGAAATTATTATAGGCATATATATTTTACGCTTACTTCGGTAAATTGCAAAGAAATATTCGTTATATCCCTAGGGATATTATATCGATATTAAATATTAATCAAAAATATTCCAGAAATATGTTACATACATTTTTATTATAAGTCTGGCACTTGGTAATATTTCTTGTTTAATCACATTACACTAATATACACAACTAGCTTTTACCCGCGACTTTGTCCGCGTGAAAATTCACCAATTCAAGTAAGACTTTAATTCAAGTCGGCTCTATAAACAATGTTTTTTGTTTTACCATCTATTGCAAAAACATAAAGATTTTGTTGATTCGATACACGTGAGCAAGTGTTTGCCTCTGTGCTTTGTTTATAGTTATTCGGAAAGCAGTTTTTAATAGAAATTGTAATCTTTTAAATTGAAAAGGCAAATCTGTTGGTATTACACAAGAGTGTAATTTGGGCGTACCTCAAGGAACTGTTTTAGGGCCTTTATTATTTAGTGTTTTCATCAATGACTAATTATATATGCACATTAGCTATGGTAAAGTTATCCTGTATTCGGATGATACATCGATTGCAGTCTCAGCTAATACGTCACTTGACCTTGAATTCAAAATAAATACGGTTCTACGTGAATTTTCAAATTGGTGTAACAGTAACAACTTAGTCATGAATGTCAAAAAAACAAAATGCTTATGCTTCCACAAGCGAAGACCAATACCGAACATAACTATCACTTTAGACAATAATATCATATCACTGGATAAAGAAGTTACTTTCCTTGGCACGATTATTGGCAGTACGATAACTTGGTCTACACACATAGACAAGCTTTGTAAAAAGCTAAATAAATCTTTCTATATAATAAAGACCATGAAACAGTTCCTACTCGTTCATTGAAGAGTTCTAATCAGACGTTAATCAAAGGTTTTAATAATAAAATATCTACTATCGGATAATAATAGTGATGTTGCGTAATAATATTTCGCAAATAATTAATAAAACTAAGTTCATCAGGAAACTGTTTTGACATTTAAGATACATTTATAAGCACATAGCTTCAAAGAATTAAACTTTGTTACGCAATTTGGAAGTAAATAAACAGGTAGTTTAGTAACAAAATGGTCTCTTTGATCGTCAATTTAAATCCAAACTATACATAGTACCTAGTATATATTTGCATATATAAATGTTACACGATTTAGTTAATCTTTACGTAACTTAGAAAACTTTGTAACTATTACGTCACAGTATATGTTAACATAATATAGGGGTCCCTATGACTATGTCTAAGATTATTACAAGTTAAAAATGTTATCGTAAATCTTTGAAACCAGACCTCTTTTCGAATTTTTAAAGTTGTAGTTTATTCACATCCAACTCGACTTTCCAGAAATTCCACGTCGAATTTTAACATTTAAACTCACCGGAAGGTACGAGAAAACTTCTTGAAAGAAAGAAAGACACGGCGTGGATTTTATTTACTTATTCCCGTGAACTTCGACTTTGCTCAAAGATTCGCTATATATTATATATTATGTTCGAAGCTATGAACGACCAGGCATCTAGTCTATATAACCAGGTAAAGTTTGTAAGTTTAGGTATAGGAAGTAATCTCCGAAACTACTAATGCGATTTCAATTTTTTTAAATTATTAATTACATATTTAAAATACGAAACACTCTAAAAGGATATTTAATATTTTACTTTCGAAACGAAACTTTTCATGGGGATCTCAATTATACTAATGACAAATTTTGGGGGTCTTTTTTTGAGCAAAGTCACTAGCTTTAGATATAAAGTAGGTTACTGTAAATAACGAATTGTAAATTGTAAATGACGAATTTGGGAAACACCGTCCTACAACATTCACAATACCAAGATCCTAGACCCGCCAGATTTACGTCATTTCAGTACTGCTAAGATTTTATCAGTAAACTAGCGGTCCCGCCCGATTTCACCCGGGTGCAAAAGAACGAATGGGGGGAAGGACATGAGTACGAACGTTCATCTTAGTTTACCGAGATGAACGTTGTCTCCACATTTCATGATGATTGGAGTTACCGTTCAAAAGTTTTTGTTGGACAGACAAATTTTGAGTTATATTTTGCAACATTTTTCATTGATGATCCGCTCCTATTAGTCGTAGCGTGATATTATATAGCCTATAGCCTTCCTCGATAAATGGACTATCCAACAAAAAAAAATCAAGTCACTAATTATGTGCAAAACATATTTACAATACAGGAACACACCAAAGTTTATTAGCACACTGGTCTATTAACTATATACACACGATTATTTACAGAAAGTTATTTATGTTAAAACCAGATTTATATAATTGCACTCAATGGTTTACACAGCTCATTTATCTTCTATCTTAGCAGTCACTTCGGCCTTGCTGTACCGACTGAACAATTTATTTTACAGTTGTCTGTAATCCACTGCAACTAACTGCAACTAACCAACTGACTGACTGTCTCGCCAACCACCCCTCTCGCAATTTATAGCTTCGTCCCCCGCCTGTCGAATGTTAGAAGCATCTCAACCTTTCAGGCAATTCTATGAAAGTCGGGTTTTACCTGCTTTCCATTGTTGTCTGGAACATTCTGTGGAACACATTATCGACCCAACAGGGAGCACGCAACAGTAATAACGACATGGATTACGAAATGATTTGATCAGTTAATATTTTACTAATCCGTGCTCCAAATATGGATACAGAAATTGGAAAAAACACACAAAAAAGAGATTCATTTATAACATTTTTATCTTCAAATTTATATCTAAATTATTTAAAAAAAAAAACGATGACAGACTGCAATCAGAGGACCGTCAGAGGGTGATAGCTGACAGTAAAAATCCGCGTGTGCAATAAAAGATACGAGTTTGTATAAAAGGGGTTGAACGAAGGGGATGGGTTAAAGTAATTAACTCGGTACAGCCGTTGTTTACACACATTTTTATGCTAGCGGTAAAACTACCCTATCTGAATCAAAACGACGAGGCATTTCAACAAACGATAGATTCTTTATTGCTATGACGTCATTCGAACTCTCTCTTATATGAATCAAATCAACTGTCAAAATGAAACTGAAGAACAATTTCAATCAGCTATAATAGATAATAAAAGCTTCTAAAAGCATCGGTCTAGTAAAGGGTGTCCCAACAGGAGCGCCGGATTTAAATTTGCCGCCTTTTTGTTAATACGAGTTTTACGGTGATTTTTTTTTCACAGTTGTCACGTACAGACCACGCGATTTAAGAATATGGAGAAGTATTCAAACGAACAACGTTTAATTATTATAAAAACGCATAACAAAAATGGTGAAAGTTTTGCGAAAACAGTTCGCTAATTACGTCAAGTTTTCGGTCGCAATTATGCGCCAAATGAACCGACAGTGAGGCCTTTAATTACAAAATTTGAGACCAAACTTACGCTCATGGATCAGAAGACCATTGTTCGTCGTCGTCCTTGTCGGTCACTCGAAAATATAGCCACAGTAAGGAAATCTGTATTTCTTTGAAAAATTCGGCTGGAAATGAGCTAACTGCTACTGTCCGGTATCGCGAAATATTAATAGAGTTTTTGTGGTCCGAATTGGATGTAATTGATGTAGAGGACATGTTTTTCCAACAAGACGGTGCGATCTGCCACACAGCACGTGAAACAAAGGTGTTACTGCAGACCAAGTTTCTAGGCCGTGTCATTTCTCGATTTGGCGATCAACATTGATCACCAAGATCGGGCGATCTAACACCGATGGACTTTTTTCTTTGGGTGTATGTGAAGAAAAAGGTGTAAGAAATAACCTATACAGTAGCTCTGTGGTATAGCTCTAGACTCATAGTCTCGGGGTGTTGAGTTCGAGCCCCGTGTTAGGTGAAATATATTTTTATTTTTTTTATTTATTGTTCATTGTATTAAATATATTTTTTCTTGCCTAAATTATCTTATTTTACCTATGTAGGTGCTTGGTTTTTAAGTCACCAACAGCTAGGTTTATATAGGCATTGTACCAATTCATATTTTCACAATATTTTTTTACTTAATAAATTGTAATTCCAAATGATTCGTCCGCCAGTTCTCAGATTTAAGAACCTGGAAACGCCAGGTAAACAACGGATTTGCTACACGTTCGATTTTTTTAAGTCTCCTAAAGTTACAGTGCTACCAAAAAAAATGACCGTATCTACGAGGTTTCGATTCATAAACGACTGAATCGTTTTTCGATGAAAACAAATTTATTGATCAGTGACGCACGAATTGAAAGTTATGCGACATAAAACCATCTTTATTTCTGAACAGGTCTTCAAAATTAATATTAAAGGTGATATCACCGTATACAGTCAGTTAAGTGTTTATTTCATCCTAAAGCGTTACAACGGAAGGCTTTAGAGAACAGAGCTTTCACGCTTTCCAGTAACGTGATGCAATAATTCCGAACAGCGGCGTAGGCACTTAAAAACACATTTCTTAATGTTACCTAACGAAAACTCTGATAATTTTTTTTAAGTGAAGCGTTTTTAGTCGCGGAGAGGATAATTTCGTTTAAGGTATCGTAGGTAACTAGATCAATGCATAGATAATAAGCTGAAATTTTAATATATAGGATGCCTTCAATGTGGTCAATGTCTTTG
Source organism: Xanthostigma xanthostigma (assembly GCA_963575645.1). Classification (NCBI taxonomy): domain Eukaryota; kingdom Metazoa; phylum Arthropoda; class Insecta; order Raphidioptera; family Raphidiidae; genus Xanthostigma; species Xanthostigma xanthostigma. Next base: position 11,317,270 of record OY754475.1, read on the forward strand.
GACCGTATTTAGAAATGATTTGATCTAGAAATATGAAATTTGCTAAATATCACGTGGCAATTTGTTTGCTGTATTTGTAGAAGAAGTATATTTACTATGGGTTATGTGCATTGTGCAACTCGCTGTGTGGCGTTATTTGAAAATAATCGCAATTTAATCCAAATTTTCTTGGTTTCCGAGCGTCAGGTAGAAATACCAATGGGCACGCCATACACGCCCGGAATGTAATTGCTAATTGCCATGATTACTGATTACTGTTGTTGTTGCTGAGAAGGGCGCAGCCTCGTGAGGCGAGACTGCAATACAGCGGGCTTTAAAGCTCCTCTACTGTATATGCTTTCGAACGGGGCGGAGCCCCGTGACGCAAAATTATAATACTGTTGTAGCTGCCGTGTTTCATCTCAATCATGTGCGAAGCCACGGGTAAAGATTATTATTAATAAATATGACTGCAATACCAAATACGGCTATTATTCTATATCTATACTATACTATAACCGGACCGCTAGTTAGTTTATAAAATGAGAAAATCGTGAAATATTATAACTGCAATGACGGAATCCTGTTTGTGCAAGTAATCCGATATTAGATGAGATTTTATAATATCGTACTATTTGTACTAGTGATGTGTCGCTCCTGAGCGAGTTGTTCATAATGAACGACTCCTTTCACGAAGCGGAGCGAGTCGCTCTTTTTTGTGAATGACTCACTTCGAGCGCCATTGCTCTGTGCTGAGCTGTTCTGTACTGTTGTATTTACACATTTCAGCACAGGCCACAGAGGCACTAGTGAATTTTGCACGTACGGAGTCATTTAATCATTAATGTATTGCGCTGTGCAATGCTTCGTGACTCTTGAGCATGCATGATGACAGTTCACACCTCTGCAGTTTGCACTCTTCTGTAGTACGTACTGTCTAGTGTCGCTCCTTTGAACGTCTCGCTCTGAGCGACTCTTTTTTGTGAGCGGAGCGCACGGAGCCAGCTCTCAATGAAGAGTCATGTGGACACATCACTAATTTGTACTAAAAATTTCTAAGCTAGAGAATCATTTTAAAATATCTATTATACTTATATCTTTTATGAATCCACCGACCACCACTGTAAACAGGTAATTTGTTTCGCATTATTTGCAAATATGGAACAACACACATAAAGTATTTTATTATCAAAGTTTGTCACGCTCTATTAAAAGTATAAAATTATTAACTTGTAACTTTAAACAATTAAATAGGTTGTAAAAACTTAAAAATCGTGCAACTAAGTACCTTAAAAAATTGTAGAATTGAAGCGTGATAAAAAAATTACAATGAATCTTAATAAGGCTAACATGCACTGGAGTGTGGCTCTAAACTATACAATCCACATCTATACTAATATAATATAAAGCTGAAGAATTTGTTTGTTTGGTTAAACGCACTAATCTCAGGAACTACTGGTTCGAATTGAATTTTTTTTTTGTTGGATAGTTCATTTATCGAGGAAGGCTATAGGCTATAATATCACGCTACGACCAATAGGAGCGGAGCGTCAATGAAAAATGTTGCAAAATGTAACGCAATATTTGTCCATCCGACAAAAACTTTGGAACGGTAACTTCGATCATCATGAAATTTGGAAACAAAATTCATCTCGGGAAACTAAGATGAACGTTCGTACTCATGTCCCCCCCATTCGTTCTTTTGCACCCGGGTGAAAGCGGACGGGATCGCTAATAATATATATCCTACATATACTTCAATCACAAGCCGTTTTCTTTCAGTTCGTCAGCGGTCCCTACTCAACCAATTTAACAGAAACTTTTGAAACGTTTTGTCAAATTAAATAAACAATAATGATTAAAGAAAGTAGTGGTGACTACTATCATTATTGTTTATTTTTCCATATTGGCTTGTCCGTACCCTAATAAAGAATTATTATTATTATTATATTTTATTTTAGATTAATAACTGTGCAAAAATTATAATTCAATACAATAAATTATTAAATTATAAATTAACTGGCGATTTTTACAAAAATTTCTTCTGGTCCCTATATCGTTGTTAATGCGTTTCGATTGATAAAATAACGAAGTCGATATCGTATTTTATTCGCGAGATTTCGTATAAAATTCACTTTTTGTTGTATTTTTGGTTTAAAAGAAAAAGAATGACTGAACTGATTCTGAAAAAAATTCTTTCAAATCATATTTACGTAAAATTAAATACGCGTCGATTGGCACCGTAACGTAGTCGATATCGTTTTTTATTCTCCAGATTTCGTCTTAAAAAGAAATGACGACGTACGTATGTACGTACATACATACGAACACACAGACATATTTCCAAAAAAATAAAAAAAATAGTGTAATGACTTTGAATATATGTTCATTTTTTTTAAATTTTCGGATCAATTACAATAACTAAGTTCTCAATGTACTGGGAAGTCAAAAATGAAATAATTATTAAAAAAAACCCGATGCACAAAAATGAGACGAACTAATAACTAAAAAGAAGAAGAAAGTCAGGAAACATCAACACGCAGCAGGCCCATTTGTCTCTTCCTCACCTGTTGCGTGTTGAGCTTTTCCGACTTGTTTTCTTTTTTTCAGTTATTAGTTTGTCTCATTGTTGAGGTGGCGGGTTTCTTTTTTTTTTTTAGATAATTAATTTTTTGAACTTTGGATCTAACACGAAAAAATCAATTTTACGACAGATTTTCGATCGAGATTTTAGGGAGTGATTTCGTTTAAAATTTGGCTATTTAAATTTGTTGGTTTAAAAAAAATTTGTGATGGCCATATTCACCGAGCGTAAGTAGTTATTTATTCGGTTCATTTGCTCTTCAGGTAGCTATTCCTCCGAATAAATAGCGATAATTCAAGTCACCAAACATAATTTTACATAGTTTACTGCACGTATAAATCTGTTCTGTCTTACTTTGAGAGTATAAATATTTATTCGTCTGATAAAATAATAATGGCCGCCTCAATAGATCATAATACCTAACCTATAAACGTGAAGTATTATATCTACCGTTGCTCCTGTAAATTTATGTATTGTTTATTAACCTTTCGTGAAGTTTATAGTTGTAAAACATTAAAGTTAGTTAAAGTTTTGTGTGCAGTTGGGTTAGGATAAAACAATATTATTTTGTGTAACTTTTTTTAACGTTACACTAATGCCATCGGTCGGATTTTTTTATGAATGTCAAAATATTCAACAAATAGAGAAAGGAGTGTAGTGCAGTGTATATTTATTCTTTAACTAACTTTTCTACCTAATATTTTGCTTGGTGAGTTGAAAGTAAATTGTATTCTAACGAATAAGTTTGTTTCAAGATTAGTAACTTCTATATTTAATAGTGTTTGGTGAATATGAGCATGAGTGATGTAATTATTTAATCAAATATTATTTTTTTACGATATTATTTCAACAGATAGAGACGCCACAGCTTTCATAAGTATTCTATTTATAGATAGACGACTCGAAGCGATGATTTGAAAGTAGAGGAAGTCTGCCATCGCTTCTCTAATGCGTAGTCATGACCCGACCTTATTGTATTAAATAGGTGCCAGAAGGTCAGTGACGTAGAGGGTGGATTTATTATAGGATCGGAAATTAAATGGCTCAAGTACTGGCTGAAAGCCAGAGGAAGTTTGTATTACAAAACTTTAGAATCTAAAGCGTACGAATAGTTCAAGCAAAATTTTACATTTGCAATTTCAGCAAATTATATAATACTTATAAAAACAGTATTTTAGAATACAGCATTTTGACTAGAAAAGACACAATTTTAAGTTCCCTGATGTGACATTAATCTATGCATCGCTGCAGCACTTTCGAGCGGACCAGACAAAAAAATAACAAATTTGTCAAATTTGAGAGTACCCACGTTTGAAGTAAGCGCCCTTAAAGAAATTATTTTATACTTTTTAGTTCGTTTTAAAAACGTGATGTATTAAAAAAAATGGCATATCTTTTATTATTTCCACATATTCTTGTATTGTCATCTAATTCTGAGTTAAGTTAAAAATTTCAAGTCTATCTCATTAGGAAGCTAGTTTAAAATCAATTATAAAATTTCGCCCGGACAGGCATACAGGAAATCGAGTTAATAAAAACATGGGGGTTCAGTACGATAACTCGATGTGCCCAAACTTTGACTCTTTTTTAAGTCATAGAAACGTTAAATTTTGACGTTCCAATAAAAAAAGTTTGCGGAGTATTCACAAATTTCCCCAAAAACACGTAAAAAAATGGAACTACTTTTCGCCTTTCACTGTCATTTTTTTAATCTAACCAATCAGAAACCACATATACACGTCATAGCAACTGGACTAGAATTACTGTATTACTATCTCACATTATATACACGACCCCGTAATCGTTTTTTAAAAGAGCTCCCTCCACACGCCCTCCCCTTTTCACTGCACAAAAAAACGCCATCGCATCGACACGACCCCGCAATTGTTTTTTATACCCGACCCTGTAATCGTTTTTTAAAGAACTCCCTCCAAACGTCATTCCCTTTTCACTGCGCAAAAAAACGCCATCGCATCGACACGACCCCTTAATTGTTTATTTAAGTTTTTTTTAAAGAACTCCCCCAAACGACGTCCCCTTTTCACTGCGCAACAAAAATAATTTATAAAAATCAATTTTCCGCACTTAAAACGGCTAATAACACTGTTATATGTAATATAAAATAATAATTGTATATTTCCAATAGATATTTTGCAAATCGAGTTATCGTACACTAAACAAAACGAGGTAATAAATGACCAATTTTATTAATATTAGTTTTTATACGGACAAAAATAAATCATAATTTTAGCTTATCTGTCTGTTTATTAATCATCAGCTAAGCACAAATGACTGTTAATACATTCGTCAGGAATTAATAAGATTCTAACAAATTGATACTTGTAAATGATTTATCGTTCGAATTTCAAACGGGAAATTGCAAACTGTGTCAATTTGTAAGATAAATTCGTGCAGCAACGTTAGCTGAATAATATATTTTGTTAAATTGATTATATTGTACCTACACAGATGACTGAACTCTTCCTCGTAAAGACAATGTATTTCTTCAAAAGTTTATATATTGTATTTCCGCTTAATCAAATAAGAAGCGCTATATTTTTCTTTTATTTTGTAGCTATTTAAGGTAGTTTGGTAGCCAAATTAATTAAACTTGACCCTACATATTTTTTTATATTTATTCAAAAGATTATAATTAGACACCTACAGAAAAAGAATTAGATTTTTTTACCACACCGTTTAAGAGATATAATTAATTAAAGATATACAAAAATACACGAGCCGTTATGAATTGTGTGTCCTTGATCAATAGCTCCGGAAATCGAGGGTTTGTAAAAAATTGACAAAAAAACTTTTTAATGAATGCAAAAATTTCAGAATAATTTATCACGTAGTTTTGAATTTATTAATTTTTTAATACTGACGTGTGGCCTGTATCTCTGTTGTTTATCTCTGTTGTTGTAGTGACAGTGACTAGTGACAGCTGAGTACTAATCAATTGATATTTTATTAATTACATTACTATAATTATTAAATTTTGATTCGCATTAAATTAAATCAAATAAATTTTTATGTGAATTTCTATTAATTATTATAGCATGATTTGGGTAATTATTTGAGGAAAAAAAAAGTCATTTATTTGACTTGGGATTGTGGCTCTCAAACTACCTTAATGCAAAAACAAAACATAACGTTTTTTAGTGTTTGTGCTATTTGCATTTTAAGTTGGCGATGACATTCATTAATTATATTAGTTTTGTTTTTATTTACGACTTCCTCTCTTATGCTAGGTTGCAGAAAGGATTGTCAAAAACTTTGAATTGACAATGACCTTAGATTGTGATCATATAATTACAGTGTCCATACATCAGGACCAGTCTGATGTCGTATTCAAACTCGCTGTCATCTAGAACATTAGATTGTTCTCACACTAAAAAAACAAATGGGCTATGTGCAAGGAGGCGGAGTTACAAATTTTTCGATGCGAGCGTTTGTGGTGAGCACTGAGGGAAACTTCAACCTCAAATTTTTCGTATCGAGATTTACTATCGGAAACTGCTAAGGTATATTTTTTTGTACTTCGAACTCAACCAAAAGTGTACATGCATTTTTTTTAATCCGTCTTTTACGGTCAGCGTGCTCGTGTTCTCTGCTGCTCTTAACATGAGCACGCTGGCCATAAAAGACGGAAGTACCGCACTTGTCGACACACTTACCTGTGAGCAACCTAGAAGGACACTGCGTCCGCTACCACGTCGTCTTTGATAATGTCTACCGCAGTTGTAGACGAAACGTCAAGTAATACTAATGGATCACGGCATACAAGCCCGGAAACCAAGAAGAATTGGATCAACACCGGCCGTGAAAGCCTCTTGAATAATAGAATTTATTTAGTCTGCTGTTAGAGATGACGGCCCATAGGCAAGAAATGCTTAGGGCATCAAAAAGTCTTTATCCGGCACTGATCAAAACGTGCAATACACAGTTTTTTTTTAATATAATGGGAATTTTTTCGATCTTTCTGGAGCCTCTCTTGGAACCCTCTTCTGTCTGGGTCCTGGGTACGTGTCCCTGTTGCTCCTGTACAGCAGCATAAATATATTCAAATGCCTTTTTGTTAGTTTAATAAAGGTCTAACAAGTTTGCAGAAAGCGAGCGTTAGATAAATTAATTTCGCGTGCGATTTATTCACGGACGCCCGTTACAATATTAATAATCTGATTTAGCACATAGTGCGACCGTATTTGGTTAACGCAACACAGTATCATATTTTATACTTTAATAGCACCGAATGCAGGTGAACATTATATAACAATCTCTCGTACATTGTTATGAAATATTATTATTGTTGTTGTTGTTGTTTTGCCAGGCTTTAAATGGATTATGTATGATAATTGTCTTATTATTACTCTAATAATTCAAAGTGACATGGAAATTCAAAATGATGTTATATTATTATTATACCATATCCGGTACCTTAAAAGGCGACAATTAAGTTACAGACAATTGAAAGCTAATTTTAGATGCTTCCCTATATCAAAGATGAACAATATATCTCATAAAAGTATCTGAAATACAAGTTACAAGATACTTTGAAATATGGTATTTGAGATATAAGATATCTTGTATCTTTTGGAAATGGTATTTGAAATACTAGACACAAAATATGTATATTTTATAAATACTTTTACCATTCCAACCCACAAGTGGGGAATGGTACTTAGTTTAGGTCAAAAAACACTTTTCAAAAATTTTACAATATCTTTCCGTTTTGAGGTCCCCCGAATCCAAAAACACATATTTTTGGAAAAAATCTGTGCGTCTGTTAGTCTGTGAACACGACACAAATCAAAAGAATGGGCGGATTGAAACCAAATTTTGAGAGGATGTTTGGCATGCAAATATGAAGAGCCCTATTGTTTTTGGGGAAAATAGGCGCATGCGCAGAAGAGATATATGCTATAACGGTGTTTTTTATATAATAATGGTATACTTTTTATAACGGCTTATTATTCTATTTATTTTTTCAAGAAATTTTCGTTAAAAATTGTTTTCCTAAACTTTGTAGTTTCGGAAATATTTTGAAAATAAAAAAAAAATTAGCCGCTCTTTTGTTTATTGGATCTGTCAGAAATATTAAACTAGTTAGGCATGCGTTGAATATATTTTACATGATGTGGAAGTGGAACATATTATGTAGGTAACCATGCCAACAAATAGCAAATATTATATTGAATACTAGCCATTACCCGCGTCACCTCACGCGATATCAGAAATTTTATTTTCTTTATTATAATCAAATGTCAACATTTTTGAAGTTGGAATGGTCCTGTCGCCCAATTGGTTGGAAATTTTTTAAATAAAATACTTTTTGAAAACATATTTTTATTATTCTTAGGTTTATTTAGCTTATTACATATATTTTTAATTCAACGTTTCGGCGATCGTCTTCAAGAATTAAAAATCTTTAATAAACAGCGACAAATAGCCGTAAAAAGTAGTTTTGGGATTAAATATAATGAACACTAAAAAACACTTCCAGATCTTAAGCTTTCTAAAACAAAAAATTATCATTTGAAAATCCATTCGGTAGTTTTTGAGTGTATCGCATTCAGACAGACAGACGCGGCGGGGGGAATTTGTTTTATATTCCTAAAATAAAATCAAAGTACCTCCTGGCGATAAAAGGTCCGTTGATATTTTTAAACCACGCGATAATAAACGTTGTTCAAGTAGGTATTCGGTTTAATAAACAGCGTCAGCTTTTATTCTTAGGTTCAGAAACAACTTCACTGAATAATCGAAGATTTTATCGAGTCTTCAGCTTCGTGACAATGATTGAACGAAGCCTGTAAGGTCACGGAGTTGTTAAAATCAGATTAGAAAACTGTCAGACCAAGCGGACGAGAGAATAGCTCTGAAAAGTCAATTTCGAATTGAGTTGAGAATTTTCATATAATAATGCAATAATCGTCGGTATAATAAAACATTAACAAAAAATTCCAGCCAACTGGGCGACGGGATCATTCCAACTTCAAAAATGTTGGCAGTTGATTATAATAAAGAAAATAAAATTTTTGATATCGCGTGAGGTGACGCGGGTAATGGCTAGTATTCAATATGATATTTGGTATTCGTTGCCATGGTTACCTACATAATATGTTCCGCGTCATGTAAAAATTAATCAAAGCATGCCGAACTAGTTTATTTCTGACAGATCCATAAAACAAAAGACCGGCTGATTTTTTTTTTATTTTCAAAATATTTCCAAAACTATAAAGTTCAGAAAAAAATTTTTTTAACAAAACTTTCTTGAAAAAATAAATAGAATAATAAGCCGTTATGAAAAGTATATCATTATTATATAAAAAACACCGTTATAACACATATCTCTTCTGCGCATGCGCTGATTTTTCCCAAAAACAATAGGGCTCTTTATACTTGCATACCAAACATCCTCCCAAAATTTGGTTTCAATCCGCTCATCCGTTTGACCTGTATCGTCTTCACACACAAACAGACTAACAGATTTTTCCAAAAATATGTTTTTTGCATTCGGGGGACCTCAAAACGGAAAGATATTGTAAAATTTTTGAAAAGTGATTTTTGACCTAAACTAGTAGGTACCATTCCCCACTTGTGGGTTGGAATGGTAAAAAATATGTTGAATGTCTTTATAAATTACTAGCCGCTACCTGGGGCTCCGCAAATCTGCAAGCGATTGAGATGAAACAATGTTTTATAGCCAGCTTGGCAGCGACAACAGTAGTGAAGCTTTCAGCTCCACCGTGTTATTAGGCCCGGGTAGACAAATCTAAGTTGCGTTGAATATGTTCCATTTCACATCATACTATTATTTTGGGGAAATAACTAGCTTTATTTAATTGTAGCGGGGCCCAATGATGGGGTTTTGCCCAGGGCCCCAAAAAACTAGTGCAACAATGAAAAACACCGGGAAACTTAAAGTCAAATCCATATAATATAATGACAATTATTTTATTGATTAATGAAAAAATATAGAAAATATTCCTACACTCGATGAACCTTCGCATTTTCGTGAATGTACTATCTAAGTGGATAATTGATTTAACTAAAAATTCAACCACAACACTCAGGATGTTAAATTAAGTCCTGAAGCTGATAGAGCAGGTGCAGCGTTCCTAAAATTAGGACAGGAAGTGTGGAAATTAATATTTTACAGACTGAACTTTGACCTTTAGTAGTATGTGTTGCACTTATAAATCCATTTATATACGGACTGATCATTAATTGTGTGGTCAAACAGCAAAACCACATACCCATGCTGGTTGAAGGCTAGAGGACGATAGCTCGATGTGCAAAATATCCATTGGAAACACACAAATATTATTTTATATAGCATAATATAAAATTTTTGTTAGCTGTTTTAACGGCGTAAAAATTATTTTTATAAATTAATTTCTTTTTTCCAGTGAAAAGGAGAAGGCGTCTGGGGGGAGTTCTTTAACAAACAATTATGGGGTCGTGTCGATGCGATGGCGTTTTTTTTGCGCAGTGTAAAGAGGAAGATGTCTGAGAGGAGTTCTTTATAAAACAATTACTGGGTCGTGTCGATGCTATGGTGTTTTTTTTTTGGTTTCTATGTCGAGAAAGGGGTTAATATGCCAAATTTCAAGTCAATCGGGCGTATAGTTTTGGAGATCTCGTGATGGGTCAGTGAATAGTACTTCGCTTATATTTTACGAGCGGTCCTACCCGGTTTCACCAGGGTGCAAAAGAACGAATGGGGGAGGGACATGAGTACACACGTTCATCTTAGTTTACGAAATAAATGTTGTGTCCAAATTTCATGATAATCGGAGTAAACGTAAGAAAGTTTTTGTCGGACGGACAAATTTTGAGTTTCATTTTTCATTGATGCTCCGCTCTTATTGGTCGTAGCGTGATATTATATAACCTATAGCCTTCCACGATAAATTAAATATCCCACAAAGAAATGTTTTTTTCAATTCGAACCAGTAGTTCCTGAGATTAGCGCATCCAACCAAACAAACAAACTCTTCAGCTTTATATATTAGTATAGATAGAAGATAGGTACAGAAAAATATAAACAGAAAAAAGTGATGAAAACTGAAAATTCGCTCTAGGAATCATTAAAATTGTTCAACTACACTCTACAGACTAAGTTACGATTTTATTTATTTAATCTAATTGAACGTCTGTATAATTCATTAAAAAACAACTCTCACAGTATATGGATTTTGTAATCCGTTACTATATATACAGACACCGGACAACCATACTATATTATATGTAAAACATATTATAAACAAACTCTTCAGCTTTATATATTAGTATTATAGATGTATGGCATATTTTCTGTTCACTCGATATAATTTTATCGTTCAGTTACCTGTGTTTGTTTGTGTTTTTCGCAATTGAACGTTAATCATACTGATATATCAGCTACTGAATAATGCAAAATGTATTGAATATTCGATACCTATATTTTTGTTCATATTTACATGTTATAATACAAAAAAAATGTGCAAAAATACAATCATGTTTACACAGAGAAAATGAAACCCGTTTCAAACGTTACAAATCTATACACATATTAATACGTGAAGAAAAAACTTTGTCCCCCTTTTTAAACACATTGCGCGCACGAAGGAGTGTGAGATTTGGCACAGTCAACGTTCATATGAGGAACGAGTGCCTAAAAATAAAATTTATGTATATGTGTTACAAATATATTGAATTAAATAAAAGCTGCTGAGCACACTTTATTTAACTAAAAAAAAACAACATTCGTTGTTTACGTTCATACACTGTAAAAAATTAGCGGAGTAAATACGGAGTGAGTTTCAACCAGTGGGCAACCACTAGTTTATATTTAGGTACGAATCAAGAAAGTTGCAAGACTTATACAGTGTGTTCACCGATAGTAGTTAATAATTACTATAGTTACAAAACATTTTTTGAACATGTTTTTATTCAACTCGAAATTTACTATCGCAAACTGCTTTTTGTATCTACTTCAAAGAGCATGTGTATTTTTTTTCAAATAGCAACAATATTTTTTTTATATAATATTCGAAATCTCCATTCTTTTTCTCTATAGATTCATATAAAATTTTCATATGGTTACATAAGAAAATATTCGAGAAAAACGTTATCGACTTAATAATTAAACAAACAGTAATAAATATTTTTAATGGTACTCCACACACGTGTAATAATAATTATTAATTAATCAATCGATTACGTTTTTCTTGAATATTTTCTTATGTAACCTTTATAAGATAAAAATGGAGTATAATATTTTGATGAAGAACTTCTTCGTAGGATTAAAAAACAAAAGCAATACTGTTGGATTTTTAAAAGAAGACCGGTCAATGGAATTTAGTCCTATGACCTTATTGCAGAAGAGCGCACATGTATTTTATATTAGTAAAAGGTAATGATCCTGGAACCGCTTCTATGCAATAAGGGAGTCCAGTCGACCAAACGTATCGCAATTGTCGTATCGCGATAATTGTACTATTGCCATAGCTGTACGACTATACAGCGACACTTGCTAACAGTACAAAAAAATCATACACCATACAGTACATAGGCGTGCGTCCACGGACTAAGTGAGGGGTGTTGTCTGAATATCATCAAAATGGAAAGTAAAAAGGGAAAAACAGTTAGAAGTGGCGCTAGGGAGGTCATAGCGAATGTAATTAAAATGTGCGAGTTAGAGGCTCAAAATAATGCCTTAAAATTTAAAGCTATACATTGTTTGCATGCCGTGCTATGCGCCGCCTATGAATTCCGATAATTTGGGAACACATCTGCGACTTCTTGCCCTTTCCCCGCCGGTCTTCTTTCGCCGATCGCACAGTACTTTGGTAGAAATTGCATTTATTGTGCTGACGTTTCTAGAAGTAGGTATTATTGTCATCTGCGGTTAAAACAGAAGCGTAGCGTGCCTTGGCGGGGCCCCGTATAAAAATTTGTTTGAGGGCCCTTAGGAAGGGTAAAGATTTCTCACAAAAGAAAAAAAAATGTTTGCATAAAATTAAAAGAAATATTTATTCATCATAATTATCTATCTGTCACTTTTTCCAAAATTTTTACAAACAATTCATCATCGTATCGTATGTACATCGATTATTGTGGGATTCCCCCGTTGAAGTAAATGACTTAAACGGGGAAATCCCGCAGCCCGCGATAACCGATGTAGGGTGTTGCCAACTTTTGAACGCACGCTTTACGCGGGAAAAACAGAAATTCCTTTTTTTGACTTTTGTCATTTCTGAAATAAAAAAAAGTCCCGTATAATTGATACGGCAGATACGGCGGTAGCTACGCCCCTGGGTTAAGAATAGTATTTTTGTTAACTGTTTCAAATAAAAAATAATAGATAGTTTAAAATAGGATGTAAATGTTACAAAGTCACTATTTTTTTAAGTAGGTATTATAATATTAACTATTGAATGTCACTTTGATAAAATTTTATTATAGGTATATTTATTTGATAAATAAAAAACAATAAAAATTATTTACTATTTTATTTAAAATCGACACCTTATGTATTGAAAAAAAAGATCGTATATTTGAAAATTTATTATTGTAACCAGACGCCACTGGAGGTGGCGGCAGTACATTGTTGTCAGAACCGCATAGACAACAATGCACGCATTGTTATCGGAACCGCATAGAAGAATGCCGAAGAATGTTCCAAAATGCGGCTGAAGAACGTGTATAAACAGCGCTAGCGTGGAAGGTCGGGCAGTCAGTCAGTGACAATGAACACTGCACAAACGACATAAATAAGTGTTCTAAATAAATATAGAGATAAATAGACATCTGTGAGATATAAATATTCTTAGTTTAATGTGTTTATTGTTGTTTTAGAATTCGTTTGTTTTTCGTTAGTTATTTGATTTCAACTTTGCATTATTATAAAGAAGTACTTTTAGTTTGTTTTTATTAACATTCAGTTTTGTAAATAAATATTTTTAATCACCAACAAAGAACAGTTTTGCGTGTTTCGTTACATTATCATTTACGAGACAACAAAATTCAAAATGAGATAAATTTAAAATATAACTTCTAAGCTTTCTTGATATGCATAAAAAGAAAATAAAACAGCAATAAACTCAAGGAAAATTCTATCCCATCAAATCCGTATTCGTCAGATATTCAATTCGAAACCAAACATTGCTTTAATACAACGCAAATAATACAGATACAAAGTAAAGTTCCGATTCAGAAAAATATTTTCGCATTTTTTGTCTCTTCCTGGCACGATAGAGCTGATACAGAAATAAAGCGTGACAAGAAATCCCAAAAAGTAAAATTGAGCATTAGATCGACTCGTCGAAACGATTATGTGAGGTAATATCCCACTTCTGCAAACGCGTTAGATACAACGACGCACAGTGGGCTATATTACAAAGGAACGCGGTCGAAATTGGAAACCTTAAAGCCTCATAAACGAGCCAGACGCACCCTTATTTAAAGAGAAACGTCTGCAACATAAATTAAGTTCTAAGGCCCGTGGGTCAGATTGTAGATTGTACTTGCAGATAAACCTGGAATTAATTTATGCTAGAGGCTTATACTCTTTTTGTATTTTTTGTGAAAAAAGAGTTCCTCTGGGAAATCGTGAGGAAACGGGGTAGGGGAAAACTTGCATACTAAAATATAGGACTAACACCCTCACATCGAGAAACGATAATTCCTGTACCGGCCATCTTGTTGAAGTTTTCCTCAATAGCTCCATGGCCGATTATTACTTGTCTAACTCATATGCTCAAAATTTGTCTACCTTATCCTAATGTCCCAAAATTCCTTCATTCGTCCATTGCTATTAAGTTGAAGTTTAAAAAATGTAGAAAATACCTGGATTTGTGATAGATGGAAAATAGAAACGGTGCGAATGGCGTTTGTTATGACAAAGTCGAGAAACGGACGTTAAACGCATTATTATTATCATTAAGCATAGGGCTAACATGTTATTGCCAATGTAGTGAAAAAATTGAGCTGTGATAAAACATTGTTGTTTTCAGAGAAAGGAGAGTGGCAACGTCGGGGCTTGAAATGTCGTGATTACACAGTTGGTACTACTGTGTAAGTGTATTCCAGTGTATCACCTGTTCCAAAATGGCGTGTCTGTGTATCTTCATTTTTGCAATTAGTACAACTATTTTGTTGCTATTTTTTCCGAACGTTTAATAAAATGGACATTCAAATGAACTTTTTCCCTTGGAATAAATCAGTATAAATTAAATACGGCACTTATGATTATTGATATGCTTTTCATATACTTCTACATCATATATATTAATACGCTAAGGTGAAAGATGTTTGCCTCCCTTTTTAGAAAAAACCTCACAATTTCTCCACATAAATTATATATCATTTTACAGATAATTGCTTGACATCGACAACTAAAAAATTTATTATTGCTTTTGTTTTTGTAAATTAATTAAAATACAGCAACGCTGAACAACGTCTGCCATCTAACGGCTTTAATTTTGAAACAACGTCAACACTTCGATCTGTCATCTGATCTTCATATTGTAATACAACAGACACAATACTGTATACTGCCATCAGACGGCTTTAATTTTGAAACAGCGAGCAACGCTGAACAACGTCACAGCAATGCTGCATGATGCCATCTGACGGCTTAGCTCAACGCTTTTGCTACTTGCGCCTCTATATGACAATTTTAGTAAAATATTTCTTCGATCTGTCATCTGAGCTTCATATTGTAATACAACAAAAAGAAGAACGTTATAAGCAGTGTGCAAAATTAGAAACGAATTGAATACCTGCAATCATATTTAAAAAATAATTTTGTAAAGTAATAATTATTATACTTATTTAGTGCGAATAATTCGCACAGGTCACACTAGTTTTACTAAATTTATAAAATAAAGCACCCTGAAAAAATTTCGCAGCAGGTTTTATACTATTTCAATGAAAAAAAGTTTTAATAATAATAATAATACGTTCAACGTCTGTTTCTCGATTTTATGTCATAACGGACGCCATTCGCACCATTACTATTTTCCATCTATCACATTTCCCGTTATTTTCTACATTTTTAAACGTCCACTTAACAAGCAGCAATGGGCGAATGAAGGAATTTTAAGACATTAGGATATGGTAGGCAAATTTTCAGCACAAGAGTTTGACAGGTAATCGGCCATGGCCTTGAATAAGGAACCATCTCAATATTTATCTGGAATTATTGAGAGAAACCATGGAAAACCTCATCAAGATTGCCGGTACAAGAATTACCGTAGCAGCAGGAAAAATTCCCAGCCGGGATTCGAACGCGATACCTCCCCAATGCGAGTCTAGTGCTCTCACCACTACGCCACCCCGCTCGGTTATACTATTACTTTGAGCAGTTTTTCATATCGAAAGCCCCACTGCGTGACGGGATCATAAAACTGTATAAAAAGAACTATGTTATACCTCTACAGTATACATATGTACATAGTTCACCCTTGGCTTTATTCTGTTATATTCAAATATATCTCCTTGAACTTCACAACTTGCTTGCAAACTTCACAGCGCTGAAACACTTCAGAGACGCCACTTCTATTATTTATTTACACATTACATTTTTGTTAACAAAAGCAGACACTTGTCCAAAAATAACTGCTGCGGTTTCATGGAACTTCTTAATGCGTTGCATCACTACTAACTAGATATTGTAGATTATAGACGTTCGAAGACAGAATGCCAACAATAAAACCGTAAAGGAGGTTTTTTCCTGTGACTTTTTGAAGTAAAACTTCATTAGGCGCGAATCGAGAGTAACTCAGATCTTTTTTCGGACGGAGGTAATACGTTTGCGAGTTTCCGCTATTTAAAGGCATCGACTGACAGATGGCGACATCAGAACGCATCTGTAGAAAGTATCTTGAACGAAAGGTAAAACATAACTATGGACGAAAACCAATTTTGTGATTGTGCAAATTTTGTAATGGAATTATCCATCTTTGTTCAATGAAAATCATAATAAACACGAATATACAACAAGAAATAACAATAATTTAAAACTACTAATTGTACAGTAGCAGTGATTCACAAAGGTGTCCGCAACGCTATAAAAATACACAATAACATAACTACTGAAATTACAGTTAAAAATTCCAAACAACAGTTTAGGAAAAATTAAAAAAATACTTATTAGCATTTTTATAATTCTTTTTTGTTGACGCTATTTATGTAGGTACATTTGTACCAATCAAATAAAGATATTGTAACAAAACTGTTCTAACACGTGGTGGAAATTATTTATTTACAATAGTACACGTTTAACAAAACAGTTAAACACACAAACGAAAGCGTACTTCTCAAACGTAACAGTAATAATAACAGAAACAAAATAGCAAAAATTCTAAATAATAAAATAAAAGACTAAGAACAGAGAATATAGAGTCACTAAATTGGGTACACAAAAAACACAGGAACACAACAAAGTTTATCTAGTACACTTATTCACACTTGTCTATTAATTATATTCACAAGTTTATTTACAAAAAGTCATTTAAGTAAAACCAGATTTATATAATTGCACTCAATGGTTTACACACACCAAAGTTTATTTATCTTCACAGTATAACTGAATGATTTATGTCGCAACGCCACAGTACTTGTATCAACACATGAACAACTCACGAACAACTGTCTGCCTTGCCAACCACTCCGCTCGCATTTTATAGCTTCGTCCCCCGCCTGTCGAATGGTCTAGACTCTAGAATCATCTCAACCTTTCTTTACATGCATTACCTTCTTTCAGGCAATTCTAAGAAGGTCGGGTTTTTACCTGTTTTCCATTGTTGTTGTTGTCGTGGTCTGGAACATTCTATGGAACACATTATCGTCCCAACAGGGAGCACGCAACAATATCTATCTATCTTTGACCTTACTTGCGCAATTCTCAGATACGAAAAAGTCACTCAAAAGTAAGTAACAAAAGATTTAAGCACAACTTTAATGTAGGTACTTTAAAAATTTTATATAGACTAATAAAAATCAATTTTTTATATAAACCATTCAAACATTTTGTTTATCCTCTAAATATTAAGAATCTCATATCAATCCTTTAGAAAACTTTACGGAAAAAAAAGATCTTTCTCGTTTTGTAAAATAAATGTTGTTGATGGTCCATACGCCCCTCTGACAAGAAACTCCCAATATGCCATAGGGACGTATGAACCATTCCCACTTTATCCATTTCCTGTAAAGTTTTATTGATGGTTTATATATACGCCCTTCTGATATGAGACCATCGATATAGGTACCGTGAAAACTTGTTGATATAAACGTTCGACCATTAAACGAAGCGGCTAAGGGAAAATATAATTTATGAGAGACACAGGGGTCTTGTAACAGTCGTCGTTGAGAGGTTCGACTGTAAATTGAACATGAACGAAAAAGAAGAGTAACGATTCTATGAGTATACTAGTGGCAAATACTATTCGCTGGTTGCGTGATGGCAGCATCGCCTACCATCCGCAATTGTTCATGACTTTACAACATTGTGTTAAATAAGCACTTTTTTTAAATAACTGTGGTAATAAATCAACGAAACCTTTAATTATCGAATTTTTTTTACCCAGTTAAGGAGATATAGTGTTGAAGAAATCACATTGAGTAAAAAATATATTATTCGATGTTTATTTCCACGAAAACTACTAGCGCCGCTAGCGGACAATATAGCGGGATTGAACTGTCTTGCTATAATTATTTTAAACCGCGAAGATTCTTAATAAACGATATGGCAGGGACAGCAATGAAAACGACATCTGACAGCTACATGAGTGTTCCAGCCTATCAGCCCACTTGTGTTATAGACAAATTTTGTTTCTGCGATTACCTATATAGAAATAAACAATTAAATTATTTATAACAATCGATGGCGCTATAATTTTCAATCTTGATTATTTTCGATCAATCTACATCTAATGACTTGTTTGTTTTTCTTTTTATGCTTTCAAATTTTTTACTAAAAGAATATTTAATTCAATAAAGAATAAATTACATTATATATACAGGGTGTCCAATTAAGAACAACCGCAGATTCTCCAATTCAAAATAAAACGATTAAGCGAAATATGCTTAGATAAAATGTTACTCGTTTCCGAAATACAGGGTGTTGAAGTTGAAAACTGAAAAATTATTAATGTCCATAATTTTGTTAATACACCGTATAATTTTACTCAAATCGGCACACTTGTTAAATATCATAAAATGCACCTAACAATAAAAAAATTAGTTCAGTACGCTCTACCAGTGGCGTACGGCAGGAGTAAGCAGTGCTTGTACCCCTGCTAAATGTTACGCCGCTGTCTAAATTTTAATTTTGACTATAACTTTAATTTTTTTGATATTTTCTAAGTCAATAATGTACACTTGTTAGTTTGTTGTAAAGTCATTGGTTTTCGAGATATTCGCAGTTTTTTTAAGACAAAATTGTAAAAATGAATATTATTAATAATAATACAAATAAAAAGTAGGTACATGTCTATCTATCTTTAACTGCGAATATCTCGAAAACCAATGACTTTACAACAAACTAACAAGTGTACATTATTGACTTAGAAAATATCAAAAAAATTAAAATTATAGTCAAAATTAAAATTTAGACAGCGGCGTAACATTTAGAAGGGGTACAAGCATTATTTACTCCTGCCGTACGCCACTGGTAGAGCGAGTAACATTTTATCTAGGCATATTTCGCTTAATCGTTTTATTTTGAATTGGAGAATCTGCGGTTGTTCTATGTCCCATTCTTAATGGGACACCCTGTATAGTTGAATTCGTGTTTCAATAAACTTTCATGAATAAATTGAAAAAATAATTTGTATTTTACAATTATTGATTGCTCATAATTTTTTTTGTTCTCTAAGCTTTCAAGCTTAAAAAAAGATATTTAATACAATAAAGAATAATTTAAAAAAAAAAACTTATTCAGCCAACATAGATCTTGAATCTAGATTCTCAAGACTAACTGCCTAGAGCCGTACGGCAGAGCTATGGTAGCGGTTAAATAATCACTTGAAAATACTGTACATCAATTTGACATTTATTCTCATAAATTTGAAATTAGTGTCAATTAAATTAATCGCCCTAGAATTTTTCATTCCTGATAATTTTCGTTCAATCTGCACCTAATTCTCAATGTGGATTTTTTCCGATTTTTCTGAGTGATCACTTAGCCGGTATAGGCAAGGGACAGTCATTTTTTGGCCGTAAAACCGTAACTTTATACAATATTGCAACCTATACACTTCATCCGCACAGAGGTTGAATTTTGAAAAAAAAGTAGCCTATGACCTTACTCAGGCTTAAAAATATCTCCATATTAAATCTCACCCCAATTGGCCGAGCAATTTGGCCGTCAAAGCATAATAAACAGACATGCAGACAGATAGGGTTTTAAGTTAATGTTTTCAAATTATGAAGTGCTTCAGCAGCGTCCGCGTCGTGTCAACTTTTAACATCATTGCCACCGTCATCACAACCCGTATAACGAAGTGTACGAAGCATAAGGATGCTTCTTACGTTCTTTTATAATAATATACACACTCCACCGTTCCTGCTGGATAGCAGGAATAGCTGCCTGTGGTTGCAGGACTGTTTGTTTTATCAACTCATCTCATTGTCAGACACCTTCTCACTCCTGCGACTTCAAATAAAAAGTGATTTGCATATAATACACTCTTGCCGAAATTTCAAAATTATACCGCAAACTGAAGTTTGACGAAAAAGTAAAGTTTTATTTAAGATGAAGGCGAAACAAAATTATCCTACTTCTCTTCTCTATCGTTTGCGGTTTGAGCACTTATTTTGCATGCCTTATGCTCTGAAGATGTAGCCGTTTTTCGTGTTACCTGAAATTTTTTTTACGATACTTTTGTCACGAAAAAAATTTTCATTTAAAAAAACGTGCAGTCTCGTCCAAAAAATGTATTGAATACTAGTGGTCCGGTCTGGCTTCGCCCGAATTTGCAGATTATTGAGAGGCGCTGGGAGACTGAAAATTTGGGACTATGTTTTTTTATGTGAGAAACTAAAAAAAAAATTTGTTTAAATTTGGTCGGAAAATTAAAATCTTTTTTTGGATCTCGACAACAGCGCCACCTACCGGGTTTAACAATAGCTAAGAAACAAATCGTATTATATTTAAAAAAAAAACTGTAGGCACGTCTTTCAACAAATTTTGGGAATCTGTCCGTAAATAGTAGACCACCTCCCCCTTCCCCACGACGGTCCCAACAACAAGAAAAATACACGTAATTTTGATAATTGTTCATAGAAATCAGTGACAACATATCTAGCTAAAAATGTTTTAACTTCTTCCAAAATTTGTTTTTCTGATTGTACTCCTGATTAAAAGAATATATGCTCAAAAATCTATATATATATTAAATTCTCGGGTCACAATTTTGGCCGCGCAAATCTCCGAAACCACTGAACTGGTTTTAATCAAATTTTGTAAATGTGTCTTGCTTGGTGCAACTTACACTATAGGATAATATTTATTAAAAATTTTGTATAAAATTACGGGGTTTTTTCAAAAAAACTGTTTTAGTAACATGCAACGACATTTGATAGAATTTACTCAATTTACGCAACATGTTACTAAAACAGTTTTTTTGATAAAACACCATAATTTTGTACAAAAATATTTAATAAAAACTATCCTATAGCGTAAGTTGCACCAAGGAAGACACATTTACAAAATTTCATTAAAATCGGTTCATTGGTTTCGGAGATTAGCGCGGCCAAAATTGTGACACGGGAATTTTATATATTATATAGATATAGATAGATATTATGTCCTCTGTATAAAATGACATACATAGATATTATAGTTGCGGTACATCAGTTTGCAGGAACAGCGCATAAAAAAACGAAGATTTTTCTATTTCAGAAACATCAAGTAGTTGACGAATGATAAATGATACTCATTTATGTAAAGTGCCAACATAAAGAAATGAAAAATACAGATTCATTTGTCATTTTTATTTGCTAGTTTTCAAACAATGTAATTTAAATAGATCGGAGCATTGGAAATACTAATTAATTACAAGACAATGTGCTAATTTAGTTTATTAATATTTCGACAATTTCAACAACTCTAAATTAACTGTAAATTAAAATTTTTTCAGCTTTTGTTTATCAATTCATCGCGGATAAGAATATTCAAGAAAGGCTCAAACCAGGGCTGTAAAAACCCGAAAAATATTAATGACGTAGGCTCACGCAGGACTGACCTCGACGATTTTTTTTATAATATTATTACATACGCTATTGGCGTTGATCGGATGGCGGGATCTAGGGGACGGAACAAAATTTCTGGACGTGTCACAGCCTTCTGAACACTTTGGCACCATTTTTGAAAATTTTTATATATACAGGGCGTTCACCGAAAATGGTAACAGTGAATAATTTGTGTATTCCACTAGATACAAAAAAAAATTTAAATAATAGTTTATTGTTCAGTTCGAGATTTACTATCGGAAACTGTTGAGGTATACAATTTTTTGTACTCCAAACTCAACCGAAAGTGTATAATGTACATGGATTTTTTATATAATTAGTGAATTTTTATATTCACTTATATAATTAGTGAATTTTTATATTCACTTATATAATTAATTAGTGAATTTTTATATTCACTTACATAATTAGTGAATTTTTATATTCACTTATATAATTAGTGAATTTTTATATTCACTTATATAATTAGTGAATTTTTATATTCACTTATATAATTAATTAGTGAATTTTTATATTCACTAATTCATATTGTGAATATTCACTAATTCTGCGTGGTAAGATTCTAGCATTGGCAAATAGTGATTATGCACTTGTAATTAGTAAAAAATCACTGATTCATGTTTAGAGAGTGCGTTAACTTTATGTCAACGGACATTCAGTTGAAGAAAAAAGTGTTATAATACAACATTTGGAAGCTGGTGAATCGAACGTCACTTTTGCGAAGAAATTAGGTGTGTCTCATTCAACAATCAAGAAAAATAATCACAAAGTAGCCCGTGAAAATTTCTGGTCGTTTTGTGCGTCGTCCGGTTAGTATGACGTAATTTCGCCGGTCTCTTAACCGTCGCTTTATCAGGATTTTACTGTATCTATACTAATATATAAAGCTGAAGAGTTTGTTTGTTTGTTTGTTTGAACGCGCTAATCTCAGGAACTACTGGTTCAAATTGAATAAAAATTTTTTTGTTGGATAGCCCATTTACCGAGGAAGGCTATAGGCTATATAATATTACGCTACGACCATTAGGAGCGGAGCTTTAATGAAAAATGTTGCAAAAAGTATCTCAAAAATAAGCTTCTATTCATGTGAAAAGCACTAACTAGATATACTCATATTAGTGATGAAAGAACACGACCTCAGATAGATCAATCGGTAGCGCATGCGACTGTCAATATCAGGGTCGTGGGTTCGAGCCCCACGTTGGGTGAATATATTTTCATTTTTTTTGACATTGCTTTCTTCTAAGGCTTACATTTAAATTTATTTTAATTTTATTTAATTCATTTAAAAAAAATATTAGTTAAAAAAAGTTTAAATACTGCTCTTTATCGACAAAAACTTTTGAATGGTAACTCCGATCATCATGAAATTTGGACACAACATTCATCTTGGTAAACTAAGATGAATGTGTGTACTCATGTCCCTTCCTTCCCCATTCATTCTTTTGCACCCGGGTGAAACCGAGCGGGACCGCTAGTGTAATATGTAGGTATTCATTCCCCAATACGTCAGTATAACAGATCGAGAGCCAACATGAGACCGAATTTTTGGCCCGTGAATCAAAAAAAGTTGAAGAGACCTGCTTTAATTAAAGTAAAGCTTTGTTTCAACATATTTGTGATTGTTTTTTACACGTGTTGATGTCAAAAGTTACTTTCGCAGATTAAATAATCATTAATCAAAGAAAAATGGAAATATGCTAAACAGTTCAAGGAACAACATAAATAACTTCTTTGCGTGGAATGTTATAAAATCACTTCATTAAACATGTTTGTAATTAATACTAATGAAGAAATATGTCGTAATAATAAGTTTATATTAAATAAAAAGTCAGCACTTTTACGTACCTGATTATTATTAATTAAATTAAAAAAATATCATAAACTGGTTTATACACCAAATCTAGTTAGCCTACAAAGCTTTTTTTAATAAAAAAAACCCGCCATATTTATAATTAAGTTTATGGTCGTGTCCATGTGTTGAAATAATAATTATTAGATTATGGAAAAATGTACTTTTGGTTAATAAATACTACGTATTATATATGAGCACATTTTGTATATAAAGGTCGCTGCACACGAGGCTAGAAACGCTGCTAGATTCTTTGCTAGATTTACCTACTAGTTTTCTAGCGCTAGTTTTCTTCATTGCTGTTAAGTGCTCGCTTCACACGAGACTATTTTTCAAGCTTGATTTGTGGATAGATCTGGTGCGCGCGCAGTGACAGTTCGAATATAAACACAGAGCAAAATGTGTCTGTTGTCGGACTCTAAACAGAATGCGATACCATGTTGGTTTGTGGGTGTTTGTTCAAGTGCCCACGTGACAAGATACTGCTTCCTGATTGGTTCTTGCTCATACCTCTAGCAGCAAATCCCGCAGAGAAAACAGCCCTTGTTCTAATTTAAAACCTATCTTGTGAGCTAGCAGGCAAGCCCACAGTGACGTCATTTCTAGATTCGTACCCAGCCTACCGGCTAGCAGAACTCCTAACAGCGTTTCTAGAAGCATTTCTAGCCTCGTGTGCAGCTGCCTTAATACTTTTTAAACTTTCTCATAATCCAAAAATTATTACAATTTAAATGTTTTCATATCTATAGTCTATACCAGAGGTTCCCAAAGTTTTTTGTCTCGTAGACCACTTGCCATGTTTTTCGGTTTTGGGTAAACCCCTGCTTATCTGATATTGATTTTTTGCAAATTCATTAATTTCAAATGTATTTTTGACAACCGCTATAGTGCTACTCACTTTGAATGATTTAAATTTATAACGGTAGTGAAATGTAGTGTGAAATGTTTAGTTTTATACATTTATTAATTAGATTCAAATTAAACGAATCAAATTAATATTTACTTTCTGTTACATAAAATAACTAAGCAAAAAATAAATGCTTTTAGTGTGAGGGATGAACCTGATGCTTTAATATAATAAATCAACATTTGGCATCAATTTAGTTAGATTTAATCTTAAATCTCTTCGGTTAACAATGTCCAGTTTGTTTCCATTTTTGTTAGGAGATTCACTATCGTTGACCCCCATTTTCATTTCATGGACCCCCAATTTTTTTTCCGCTGACATGGACCCCTTGCAAGTTGTCGTCGACCCCTGGGGGTCGATATAGACCACTTTGGGAATCACTGGTCTTTACTATTAAATAAAAAGGTAAAAGTAATTAAAAAAATATTAGTTAAATTGGTGCCGACCTCACAATTTTATTATTTTCCTCCATTTAAGTAGCTGTTTTGAAAGCCGCAAAATTTTTTTGTAAGTTTTTATGAATTAGTAGGTACCTACTTAGTAAGAAATAAGATAAGATCATAAAAAAAATTATCTTTAGGTAGGTGTAGTACTAATATAATATAAAGAGGTAAAATTTGTTTGTATTATGTTTGTTTGTAGGAGGTAATCTCTGGAACTACTGAACCGATTATAAAAATTATTTCACAAATAAAAACCTACATTATCCCTGATAATATAGGCAATATTTTATTTTAAGAAAAAAATAAAAATCACAAATAAACACGCTAAATTTGATTACACGGTGGAAGTACAGTAATTTTATGGTTGAAGTACGGATATGTAAAACAATCTTTGTTCAAAACTGATTACCGTTGTCGCTGCCGTGCGGGACACAATCCCGCGAGGCAAAACTGTAATACGGTGGAGCCGAAGACTCCACTACTGTTATCTTGATTCGTTTCAATCGAGTGCAAAACAGCAGGTAGCAAGTATTTTTCAATATTTTTGTTCATTTTAAAAACAAAATGTGTTATATTTTATAGGTCTGAAATTTTGAATGACACTAAACTACTTTTTTTAAATTTTATTTTAAAGCATGAGAACGAGCCTTTTCATTGCAAAACAAACACATATTCGCCTATTCTACAAAACTATTACCACAGTGTTTACCAAGTGCTTAGCAAAATAGGCACCCTGGGTAATCACTTCTGTTTGTTTTTTATTCTGCTAAGCAAACTGACTACCTAAATAGCGTGTTAAACATTAGTTATTCCAAACAGTGCTTATAAATTTTGTAGTCATTGTGGTTACGTAAACACAAATATGGCTAATTGTTTATGAATTTAGGCAAACCCGTCACTTCAAGAAATTAAAAAGAAATCTTTCCACTTATAAAATATTTACAGTGTTCCTGATTTCCCATTAAAAATTAACATGTTTTTAACACATTTTGTTATAAACTTTGAGTAAAGCCCGACACAGACGCATGTACAGTCACGGATTCAATATAGTTATTTTCTGTGTATGTTTATACAAAATTTCAGGGGCTTAACAACAGTTTGACAGGTAAGTATTTTAAATCTATATTTATATATACAGAGTATTTCAAAAGTCCCGGAACGACTTAATATTTCGTATCGAGTAAGCCGGATTAAAAATGTTAAAATGGTTTTTTTAATGACTTTTTCTTGTCTATCGAATGGAACAATTAGATTTTAGGCTCAAGGTCTCTAAAAGGATACCAAAGGGTCCAACTTTGAAATTTCATCTTAGTTTACCGAGACGAATGTTGTGTCTAAAGGGTATAGCCGGATAGATATGGCGAGTTGGCCCCCAAATGGCAACCTATATCGAAACTTATGTTTTAATATCTACTTGATGTACGAACTCTTTTTATATATGTGTTACCCCCGCACTCCCCTTTGACCTTGAGTTATAGAGCAAAAACCAGCCTACCTACGACTATCGTTCAAAGAGACATATCTCGAAAACTAATTGAGCTAAAGAGGTAAAACCAACGCGAGCATTTAGGTAACCTTTAAGAGCACATTTTATATTTTTTTTAGATTTTTGCGAATAATTAAACACAATATTAAAAAATAAATAAAAATATAATTTTCAATTTTCCAGTGTTCTCTGTGACTTACAATCACTGAAATAATATATATTGTGGCACTTGATATGCACTACTACACATACAAATTGCGTTAGAAAAAAGTTGGTGCAACACTTCGAAAAAAATTTTTTTTGACGCGCATCACAACATATAATGATACAAACTTGACATAGTACACACATATATAAATATTTTATTAATTAAAATTATTGTTAGAATGGATTGAATGAAAATATAAACAATTTTCAGGAAAATATTGATTTCATACGGCGCGGTGCCGGGAATTATACGAGCGACAGCGAGTTCGTACTTGTTATTGCACTGCTTGTTATTTACGTGCTTTTAGAGTTAAGACTGTTTATGTGTTTACACCACAGCGTCATAATTTCATTAAATTAATTAAACAAATTAGCGTCTTTGTCAGTTTTGATAACTTTTTTATAACCAGTAACCTTACGAAGAGCCTTATTTTTTACACATATTATCTGACATTATTATAAATAACAAAATAAAATAATAGCTACAAATAATAAATAATAGCTACTTCCGACAGAAAATGATGCCATGGTGGTGTAAATAAATAAATTCTTAACTCTTAAGTACGTTAAATTCGAACTCGCTGTCGCTCGTATAATTCCCGGCACCGCGCCGTATGAAATCAATATTTTCCTGAAAATTGTTTATATTTTCATTCAATCCATTCTAACAATAATTTTAATTAATAAAATATTTATATATGTGTGTACTATGTCAAGTTTGTATCATTATATGTTGTGATGCGCGTCAAAAAAAATTTTTTTCGAAGTGTTGCACCAACTTTTTTCTAACGCAATTTGTATGTGTAGTAGTGCATATCAAGTGCCACAATATATATTATTTCAGTGATTGTAAGTCACAGAGAACACTGGAAAATTGAAAATTATATTTTTATTTATTTTTTAATATTGTGTTTAATTATTCGCAAAAATCTAAAAAAAATATAAAATGTGCTCTTAAAGGTTACCTAAATGCTCGCGTTGGTTTTACCTCTTTAGCTCAATTAGTTTTCGAGATATGTCTCTTTGAACGATAGTCGTAGGTAGGCTGGTTTTTGCTCTATAACTCAAGGTCAAAGGGGAGTGCGGGGGTAACACATATATAAAAAGAGTTCGTACATCAAGTAGATATTAAAACATAAGTTTCGATATAGGTTGCCATTTGGGGGCCAACTCGCCATATCTATCCGGCTATACCCTTTCATGATGATCAGAATTACCGTTCAAAAGTTTTTGTCAGACGGACAAATGTTGAGTTTTATATTATATATTTTTTACCCCTTGGGTTAAATTATTGGAGTTTTCGTAAGGATCCCTAATTTAACTAGATTAACAATATATAGCTTATGTTACTCACAGATAATGTAACATTCTATTAGTGAAAGAATTTTTAAAATCAGTCCAGTAGATATTGAGTGTATTTGTTACCGTAAAAACCCGTTTTTAGTTAGAACGCGTATTTACTAGTTAAAACTAGTTTTCACTAAACGCCCTCGTTAAAACTAGAATTTACTGTTGGTAAAAATGAATATTAGTTAAAACTAGTTTTAACTAGTCAAAACGCGTTTTAACGGCACCAAGCAGTTAAAACTGATTTCACTCAAAATGCCACGATAGTTTGCCCTGCAATAACAAGTAAAGACCAATAAAACTGTAATTAAAATTGCCAATATGGCTGTTTGATCTTCATAAGGAAAAATGTTCTTTTACTGTGTTATGTTACTAACTTTAAATATTAAATTTGTTTGGGATGTTTCAATTCATAAATAGTTAAATAAATATTGTATTAAATAATATGTTGTCATATAATGTTTCTTTTTCAAATGACTAAGAGGAGCTGTACTAATTGTTTTTGTTCGCTATTAATGTCTTTGTTAAATGTGTAAGACTTTAATAAAAGTTGCCAATATGGATGTTTGATCTCCATAAGGAAGCTGGAAGAATGATATTTTTTATTATTAATATCAACGTTGTTCAGATGTTACTATTCACAAATGTTCTCAATAAATATTTTAATAAATAATATGTAATAATGTTTATTTTTTAATCAAGCCTTCATTCTATTAAATAAATCCTCTGAAACACAATTTTCTAGTTACTACTAGTTTTGTCTAACGCTTACAGTTAAAACTAGTTTTACTTAAAAATCAATCTTCTAATTCAGTAAATTCTAGTTGTTACTAGGAAATTCTAGTTTTAACGAGGGCGTTTAGTGAAAACTAGTTTTAACTAGTAAATACGCGTTCTAACTAAAAACGGGTTTTAACGGTAACATATTCATTACAAACAAAAATACTTACAAATCTTTTCTCTTTATAATAAAAGATGTCTCAACAAGAGCGTCGGATTTATTATTTTAATTAAGCAAACATTTTTATTTCAAAATAAAGAAAAATAGTTCGATTAAACGTAAAATACAACATCAGACAAATGGCCACCACGAAACCTCTGGCACAGTATTATTCTTTTGTTGAAATTTTGAATAACGTTTTCGCATAAATGTGACTATATTTCACCAATAACGCGCCGTATTTTCTCTTTAAGATGTTCAGTTGTTTCAGGCTTATTCGCATACACCTTTTATCTTCACATACACCCAAAGAAAAAAGTCCATCGGCGTTAGATCGCACGATCTTGGTGGTCAATGTTGATCGCCAAATCGAGAAATGACACAGTCTGGAAACTTGGTCTGCAGTAACAACATTGTTTCACGTGTTGTGTATAGCAGGCCGCACCGTCTTCTTGGAAAAACATGTCCTCCACATCAATTACATCCAATTCGGGTCACAAAAACTCTATTCATTTCGCGATACCGCATACTATTAACAGTTAGCGCATTTCCAGCCGCATTTTCAAAGAAATACAGATTCCCTTACAGTGGCTATATTTTCGAGTGACCGACAAGGACGACGACGAACAATGGTCTTCTCATCCATCAGCCTAAGTTTGGTCTCAAATTTTGTAATTAAACGCCTCACTGTCGATTCATTTGGAGTGACCGACAAGAACGACGACGAGCAATGGTCTTCTGATCCATTAGCGTAAGTTTGGTCTCAAATTTTGTAATTAAACGCCTCACTGTCGATTCATTTGGCGCATAATTGCAACCGAAAACTTGACGTAATTGGCGAACTGTTTTCGCAAAACTTTCAAAATTTTTGTAATGTATTTTTACAATAATTAAATGTTGCTTGTTTGAATACTTCTCCATATTCTTAAATCGCGTGGTCTGTACGTGACAACTGTCAAAAAAAAAACACTGTACCTACAACTCGTATTAACCATAACAAAATGGCGGCAAATTTTAATCCGGCTCTCTTGTTGGGACACATATTAGTATACTAGCGGTCCCGCCCGGGTTCATACAGGTGTAAAAGAACGAATGGGGAAGGAAGGGACATGAGTACGCACATTCATCTTAGTTTACCGAGATGAATGTTGTGTCCAAACTTCATAATGATCGACGTTACCGTTCAAAAGTTATTGTCGTTAAAAAGCAGTATTTATACTTTTTTTAACTAACAAATTTCTTTTAATATAATAGATATTTAATTGAAAACACTGTAGGAAAATTATTTTTATATAGTTTTCAAATGAGCTATTAATTAAATTATTTAATTTTAATTAGTCGCAATAAAATTTTTAAAAAATTTAAATGTAAGCCTTATAAAAAAGCAATATAGAAAATAAAAAAAAAAATAAATATTCGCCGATGTGGGGCTTGAACCCTAGACCCTGGCATTAAGAGTCTTACGCTCTATACCAACTGAGCTATCCGGGCTTGTCAACATCACGCGCTAATATTGCAATATTTAGTAAAGGCATTTCACCTGATAATATATTATATAAAGCTGAAGAGTTTGTTTGTTTGGTTGAACGCGCTAAACTCAGAACCTACTGGTTCGAATTGAAAAATTTTTTTTTGTTGGATAGCCCATTTATCAAGGAAGGCTATAGGCTATATAATATTACGCTACGAGCAATTGGAGCGGAACATCAATGAAAAATGTTGCAAGATGTATCTCAAAATTAGTCTGTCCGACAAAATATTAGTATAGATAGATATACCTATATATTATCTAGCATCTAATAATTATCAAAAACTCAAGCTTCAAGATTTCACACTATAAATTTAATAGTTTTTTTTTTTTTAATTTTGGTTGGTGCGTCTATAGCTAGCTTTACGAAAGCGTATCTTTAACTTTAATCAATAAAACAAGAAAGTTCGAACATTATTTAAGTCAGATGTAGACTGTTGAACTTTTTGAGCTCTTAGCGCGTCGTCTTTACGTCAATTTCCCGTTTTCGTCTTCATCTTTTACTTTTAATGGCGGCGTCGTTAACTTTCTGCCAGTTTCAGTTTTCAGTGATTAACCAAATTTAAGTAGACTCACTAAAACAGAATGGAGAGTCCAGTGGGAAATACGTGCCCTGAAACAGTGTGCCTTTCACTAGACACCGGATAATGGTGTACGTAATCCTTTATTTATGCTAAGCGGTATATTAATATGCGACGCATTCCTTTTGCGATGACAAGCTATTGTGTTTGTATGTAGCGCGTTCTAGAAATTGGGGGGCTAGGAGTAGACTTGTGGGATTTCCGGAAAAACTTTTTGAAAAATTGGCCGGATAAAATTTAAAATCCTCTAAATTAATAAGGTTTTACAAATATGCAAATATTAATAGCACTGTGGTTGAAACAAAAATAAAGAATAAAGAATAGTTACTTCTTAACACAACAGTTTTATTAGCGGATGTACATTTCAGGAGCTATACTCTCATCTTCAGCAAACAGTAAAAAAGCGAGTGTGCTTTAGACCACACGACTTAAGTAAAACTTGTTCCTGCCATAATTATTTTAAATATATTTATTAAGAATAATGCGTAAATACCTCAAATTTGCTAATGTTAAATTCATAAACGAACAATAATATGCAGTCGGTTCGTCTCAAAGTTTATCGAACACAATATAACATCACGCTGTAGCACATATCTACAAAATATAATTTTTGATTAATTAATAGGTAAAATATGTATATATATTTATTATCATAATATATAATACATTTAAAAGGATTTATTAACTAATCTACATTATTTCCCGTTACAAAATGCAGCAAAACTCGATGAAATGTATTTTTTATACAAAAAAAAACAATTGTTTTCATTTTAAACGTGAAATATTATTGTATTAATGCTCCGTTTTTGTCGCACTCACTAACTTATATCTCCCTCTCAACTCCGTTCGCCTCAAACGATCACGCACCGTCGCGATGATGCACTTCCGTAAACGATTTCGTCAGGCATCGCGATGATGCGCTTCCGTAAACGATTTCGTCAGACATTTACCAGCTTACTCCCCAAGTCAAACGTGCCTAAAGAAATTTTACTTCAAAAAATCGAAATATCCGACCTTTTTTCTTTTGTTCTGTTGAATTTTATTCTGTTGTATTTTGAACTCCGCACCACTCATGTTTCATAATTTTAATGAACTCAATATTCACACAAATAATTGAAAACTGAATAGTTTATCAACTGGTAATCACTTGTTGGCAACAATTAAAGCTAGTTATTGAAAACACAATGAGAGACAATTTGAAATTTCAGCAAATTTTCAATATTATAATTTAACCGACAAACCAGTAATTGAATTTTCGATAAATCGATTTTGTTTAAATATATGTAAACTGTAATAATATACTAGATTAACCCCGTCAAAATTTGACGGTGTAAAAATAGTTCGAGTATTTTAGAAATAATTGCACTTGTAAAGGAGATCGTGTTTTAATACCTACCAATTATACTAACGGATTTGCCTTTTCAGTTTGAAATATTACTATTTCCATTAAAAAGTGTTTTTGGAATAACTATAAACAAAGCCCAGCGGCAAACAATTAAGATAGCTGGCATTCATTTAGAAAAACCATGTTTTTCGCACGGCCAGCTGTATGTGGCTTGCTCACGTGTATCGAATCTCTATGTTTTTGCAAAAGATGATAAAACGAAAAACATTGTTTAACAGTGCCCTCTTAAATTAGAGTCTTGCTTGAATTGGTGAATGTTTTAATCAATTACTTATATCGATTCAACGTAGACGAAGTCGAGGGTAGAAGCTAGTATTGTTATAAAGAAACAATTTTGAACGCTCCTTTTTAACATGTTTGGTTGCTTGCTTTCGACTTTGCCAAGCGGTTAGTTAAGTCCATATTATACATCTGCTCATAATGCGCTCCCTGAGTCCATTAAACATATAACTCCTTTCAATAAATTTAAAAATAAATTAAAAGAATATTTGTGCGAAAAAGTATTGTACACTCTGAATGATTATTTTAATGCTATTTTTTAAGTACCCTGATCATGTACAAACTATTGTTTTTTTAGGTACAATAAAATTATTATTATTATTATTATATTAATATTATTATAAAACAGATTCGTATAGGTACCTAAATCCGATCCATACCTAACGCGTTAGTTTTTATTATAAGTTAAAATTAATATAGTTTTTAGAGTGACACGCGCCCTGTGGCGCCTCTTAGAAGGTGTTTATCATAATATATAAAAAAAACTTTTGTGAGACTCTCACCCGCTAGAAGTGAAACTTCTTAGGACCTAACATTTGTTGAAGAATATTACTTTTGAGTTCCATTTTAAAACAAAACTGACATAAATTATTCGCAACAAAACTTTACAATACAGGAAAAACTTGTAGGTTATGTAGACATCACCTGCCTGTAACGGGGGAGGGGGAGTACACATCGTATGCGAGATCTTGTAGCACAGTTTCAACAATAGCCACCCAGAAATCTGTGTTCTCTGCAGTCGACACACGCCACACGACAATTTAGACGAAGATCGACGACAATAGGACGAGGCTCAATAAAGGCTTGTTAGAAAATGCTAGAAGTGTAGACAGTCGAGGCCAGGAGTCGGGATTTCTTGGGGTTTTGCTTTTTTTTTGCCTGAGTGCCAATCTAGAGACCTTTCCCCCGTTTTCGAGGGTCGCTGAACACGACGGTGAGTATACCATAATCTCTTTTCAATCTTAATTTCAATTTCAAATTGAACTCCCTGATTTCCACCCCTTGGAGAAAAATTATAACAAATTTTGAACACAACAATTTTGTAGGAAAATTAGTTCTCTACAAAAAATCTTTCTTTTTTTTCTGTAAATGTGATACTTAAGAATAACTGGCCTTCAATCATTTATGGACATTTTACGTAAAATTTCCATAAATAATAATAATCTTCTTCTTCTTAAAGTATCACATTTACAGAAAAAAAACAAAGATTTTTTGTAGAGAATTAATTTTACTACAAAATTGTCGTGTTCAAAATTTTTTATAATTTATTTTCCAAGGGGTGGAAATCAAGAGGGCAAATTTGAAGGGGTTGCCAAGGTAAAAAATGTGGGACCTTCATCATCGTGTTCAGCAACCCTCTAAAGGAGTCTCTAGATTGGCGCTCTGTCAAAAAAAAAGGTAGGTACCCCTTCCGACTCCTTTTCTCAAGAGAGAGATAGAGAGTAGAAACGGTTCTCCAACTCTTTCCTTTCAACTTCCGGTTGAAGTCGGAGAAGGGGAAGCGTTTCATCCAGGACAATTACTGCGCATATGGAAATTTCACTTTAAAAATATAGAATTTTGTTTGTTCTCACCCATTTCACGCCAATACTTCTCGCCATTTGTTCTTCTTCTTGGTCGAAAACAAAAAATAACACCGTGGATATTCCTAAATGTGCTTCACTGTCCCTAACACACATTATTAGAAAACTTCTTAAGCATTTTATGTTCAAATTATTTTTAACGGCTATTAAAGTTTCATTTCACTTTAGCTTATCTGATATTCAGTTTGTGTGATAAATATATAAAAGAACTTGGTTAGAGTACGATAACTCGACGT
Source organism: Xanthostigma xanthostigma (assembly GCA_963575645.1). NCBI lineage: Eukaryota > Metazoa > Arthropoda > Insecta > Raphidioptera > Raphidiidae > Xanthostigma > Xanthostigma xanthostigma. The sequence continues at coordinate 11,351,869 of OY754475.1, forward strand.
GCAAAATATCCTCTAGAAATACACAATTATTATTTTATATAACAGTAATATATTAACCGTTTTATGTGCGGAAAATTGATTTTAAAAATTATTTTTTTTGCGCAGTGAAAAGGGGAAAGGGGTGTTTTTATTTTGCGCATAAAACGGAGGCGTTTGAGAGGAAGTTCTTTAAAAACAATTTATTACGGGGTCGTGTCGATGCGATGGCGTTTTTTTGCGCAGTGAAAATGGAGGGCGTTTGGTGGGAGTCATTTAAAAAACAATTACGGAGTCGTGTCGATACGATACCGTTTTTTTGTGGAGTGAAAACGGTAGGGCGTTTGGGGGAAATTCTTTAAAAAACAATTACGAAGTCGTGTATACAAAGTGAGATAGTAATACAGTAATTCTACACCACTTACTATGACGTACATATTATGTGATTTCTGATTGGTTAGATTAAAAAAATGACAGTGAAAAATGAAAAGTTGTTACGTGTTTTTGAGGAAATTTGTAAATAATCCGCAATGTTTTTTTTTTGGATCGTCAAAATTTAACGTTTTCTATTACTTAAAAAAAAAGTGAACATTTGAGCACATTGAGTTATCGTACTGAGCCCAAGAACGTTGTTTATTTTAACATGTACACACTTTCTCATTGCTCAGTTCACATTGAAAGTTATTTCAACTTTTAAATCGATTTTTATAAAATTTCTACGATGGTCAACTGGACAATGTCACCGTTAAATTATTTCAAGCTGCCATTTTCAGATTTCAGTGACACACTCGCGGAGAGAACATATCGAAGTACTATTAAAATCAGACATAGTATTACGTAAGCGAACGGCAAACTTGACAAAAAAAATAACATTAACGAGCAACCTAAATTACGATCAGTTTTCATTTTTACTAATATAATAATATAATAATAATAATGCGTTTAACTTCCGTTTCTCGACTTTATGTCATAACAGACGCCACTTGCACCATTACTATTTATTTTATACCACACTTCCCGTTATTTTCTACAATCTTTAAACTTCAACTTAATTAATAGCATTGGGCGAATGAAGGAATTTTTAGGAAATTAAGGATAAGGTAAGCAAATTTTGAGCATAGGAGTTTGACAGGTAATAATCTGCCATGGCCTTGAATAAGGAACAATCTCGATATTCATCTGGAATTATTGAGGGAAACCATGGAAAATCTCAACAAGATGGCCGGTACAGGAATTACCGTTTCTCGGCGAGAGGCAGTAGGAAAAAGTCCTAGTCACATCTGCCCCGCCGGGATTCGAACCCGGTACCTCCCGAATGCGAGTCTAGTGCTTTCACCGCTACGCCACCCCGCTCGGTATCTATACTAATATTATATACTGATGAAGTTTGTAAATTTGGATATATGTAGGAGGTAAATTTCGAAACTACTCATCCGATTTTAAAAAAAATTTTCACCAATAGGTTTTCAGGATTGACATAGGCTATATATATTATCATGTTAAAATAAAAGCGCTTTCCGTGGTGGCCAATTATTTTGCAACCTGTCGACGAAAAACCGGTGGCAATCTACAAGTTCAGGCCCCTAGTTTTATATAAAATTCACAAACCAAACACAAAGCGTATTCAGTAAACCTTCAAAACAAAAAACTTTTTTATTCTTTCTCGGCAAATGATGATTAATTTGTCCAAAGCACAACACAAACAGTCAACACAAAATAAAAAGTTGATAATATTGATTTCAAAACATAGTCACTTTACACCGAACGTCTAATAATCACATGTCGATCACACACAGAAGACATTTTTCTCAGCAAATTATTTATATTGCAACCGTTTAGAATCAATATGTCAAAAAACACCATAATTATAAAGATAACTTTTATTTCAAAACGTGTCGACGTTACGTCAGGGGTTGATCACATGTCGACCACAGATCGAAGAGTTTGTTTTGATCTTTTCTCGGCGAATGATATATGACACGTTTTGCACCGATATATTTAACCGGTCGGTTTTTGAAACAGAGCGTAACTTGACCACAGCATAATATAGAGTAACATCTAGTGGCCTGAGTGTTCAGGTAACATATGAAAGGTTTCACGTATCAGGTGTGTATGTGACAGATACTATACAATAATATGTCACAAATCTGCGACCCCAATGCAAAGTGAGTTATGTCGATCTATTTACGTTTTTGAAATGAAACTTCTTTACCCACGGTCAAGTGAATTGGTTGAAGTTGAACAAAGTTAGAGTTGGAACATGTACATTTCTGTTGAATTTTGAAATAAAACTAATGCTTTCAATAAAATAGAAGAACTATTGTAACGCTATGACCTTAACAAGGCCACAATTAATATTGTATTAAATAATACAGAGCCATCGAAAAGTCTCTTCGCAATAATAATAAATAGGTAACAATATTTTTTTTGACGTGATAACGTCTTATAAATTGATGAAACACCGGCTGCATGCACGAAAAAGTGTAACGTTCCGAAAATTGTCACGTTCCGCCTGACCCTGTGCGAGAGCGAGAGCGCAGTGTAAGCGATAGAGAGTCGGTAAAAATATAGTTTGACAGCTACTAAAATTTAGGTTATGTATTATTAAATATGATATTCGAGCGGAATACGTTATCACGTAAAACTATCGTCCGTAAACCGACTTTACAGACAACCAATTTTTTTGTTAAATTTTAGAAATGAAATGTGGTTAGATAGCCACTAACTTTAATTAAAAAAGCATGGGGTGCTTGATATCGGTAGTGATACATTTTTCATTACCTACTACTAGTCAGAGTGCCCGTCGGCAAAAATTTTATTGATACATACTCTCCCCAAACTTTGTATATGGCTTCATTAGACCTAGTCTGACACCTATTTCCTCTATGACTTTTCTTGATTTTGTGGCGTTTTCCCTCTAAATTTTCCGAAACATGTCGTTTTATGTGTAAAAATTTATAGATACTGTTTGTTTTTTTTAATTGGATAGCTTAAAAACTTTTAATGTCTGACACCTCGAATATGTTCGACATATTCGAGGTGTCACACATTTTACCTAAATGGTTCATGTTATTTGTCAGAGAACATTATTTTAGCGTTTTGGTCGAAGTTTTTAAGTTATCCAATTAAAAAAAATGCGAATTAATAAAAACGTGGTAAAATATGGCTTGCAACCCATAATTTACGTGTATAAGGTCTTTCATTAGAGATACCACTCATCTCGTGTTATATCGGAGGGTTTCGCACGGCCAATTCTGGAACTATTATTGTACCAAAAAATCTTATTTAAGTCACTTTGCCTTGTAACCACAAGAACATGGACAACAATGCACGCATAAATGACGACACTTTGATTCCAATAATCTGCACGTTTCCTTTGTATTCTCCTGAATGGAAAATCAATTAACTAAATATCGACGCTCTCCAGGAAACATATCGTAACTGACTTTTTGCCCGAAATGAAAAACATGCACCAAAAAAATTGGCAGTCATTGAGGACTGCCAACATAAATCAAAACAAAAAATAACAAAGAATTTTTAATCGGAAATATTGTTAAGAATTATTGAAATATTTGAAAATACATATCTATCTAAAAATAGTAACATATTTACTACTCGCACATTTGTATACCTAATACGCGCTACGGATCTAAAAGGTTCGGAAGTTAGTTGCCTTTGTCACTTTCCTGCTTTAAAGTACAGTCGACTACGCTATTGTTACGTTGTTATTGATATTTTAGTTTTGTTGAGTTGCGAGTTTGTAGTTTTTCAACAGACTGTACAAGCGCAAGCCCGCATTCGCATCTAACTTCCGAGCCTTTTAGATTCGTGGCGGGTATTATACTGCATTTTGAACATGCGAAAATAACAATCAATATTAAACGCAATTTAAACATTGCACAATATACACACATTAAACTTTCCACGTAGTCAATTTAAATTTACTTACATACATATACACAGTAATGTTACAATCTTACAATAATGAAAGTCAAGATAGGCAAAAAACTTTACGTAAATACGATATTATACAATGTATAAATGTGTACTGGCTCTGCGCGCGCCAGTTCACCGCTGGCCAAGCGCAACACGTTATACTTATAGCTACAGATATACTGTTAACGTCAGCGTGTCGGTGACGCGAACTCATAAAATTTTACCCATCCAAAAAATCGCCTTACGTGTCTATAGAAGTTTTCACTTCAAAAAATAAAATACAAGTCGGATTGAGAACCAAATTTTTTTTTTTAATAAATAAGTGCTCAGCATCACAGGCTATAATATGAACTATAAAAAAAAATTCAATATGGGGTAATAATTAATGATTATATACATAATACACATGTACACTTACACATGCACACTCTCATTCATACTTCACGCATACATTCCTGCATATCCATACATACATATATAATATAAGTTGATTTTAATTAGTTTCAAATTTTATTTTCTAGGTTTGTAATTTCCAGGAAGTTTAGAACTCTGGCAGCGCTAGCGTCTTCATCCTGCAGTATAAGAGAACCATAATTATTTTCTACTTTTTAGTTCGGTTTGCTATTAAAGCGTGTTTTTTTAGTTTTTTTTTTAAACTATAATTTGAAGTCGGTTACACAGACAAGGTTGTACTCGTGATACATAAAACTGAATAAAATAAGCAAATCTTAGATTAACGTCTGAATAGAAATCTTCAAATAAATAAAATTCCAACCAATTTTTTCAGACTGTATATTGACAATATACAGTCTGAAATGAGTTATATTTTTTTGTCAATATACAGTCTGAAAAAATGGTTAATAATTTTATTTATTTGAATAAAATAAGCTTCTGTCTTACTGGTTATAAACTGCGTTGATATCAGACACTCGTTTAGGCCTTGAAGAAATGGTAGTCACTTAGTTCAGTGATCAAAGTCTATACCCTAAAAGGAAATGCATTTACTCGAATTATTATACAATCTGTCAAATTGTTTTTAACTATATTTCGATATACCTACACGCTGTGGTCACCGTGACGTCAGACGTCACTCCTCCGTTGTCTTGTTTTAAGGACGTAGTCCTATGTTCAGGCTCGTTTTCAACCGTTATTTCAGAATTTTTTTTTAATATCAAAATAATGTACGATGTTTTCAATTTTGTTACATGTTTTTACTGACATCGTAAACTAAGAAAAAAAAATTTTTTTTGCTTAATTTTACGCCATTTTATAATTGTTTTTTAACCTAAAGTAGACAACTTTAAATGGAGGTAGGTGGGTAGCGCGGGTGATAACGTCACTTGGAGTCAACTGAATTATAAAAATTAAATTGGTTATTGTTTCGTAGGCTTGTGACTCTATCCCGTACTAGAAATAAACATTTTTATTGATAAATAACAAAATGGCGGGTTTTAGAAAAAAAACAACGAGAAAATCGTGATTTTTTCGTTGAAAATCGGTTAAAAAAAATAGAAATAATTTTTATAATTAAGTAATTCTAGTACCGGACGGAGCTATTGTTGTGTAGAATACCCTGTACAAAACTGAAAGCAATCGGTTGTATACAATTGTTTCAATCACCCGCGCCTCTTAGAAAAACGTAGTTTTGAGAAAAACGCGTTTAAAGTTTTAATTTCAGATTTCTTACAAAAAAATAAAAATGAATATTTACACTAATCAGCTATGCCTGGTGTATAGTAAACCTTCCGTTTCTTCAAAGGCATCATTTTCTGCTAATTTGTTTGCTCTACTCTGCGAGAGTATAAGGGTAACGTGATAACAATTGAGAGGTAAGAGCAGGTGAGAGTCTTACCGTAAGACCGTTGCTGCTCTCGACTATATGCTATAGCTTTGTAAATATTTAATATTTCGGTCTAAATTTTTTACAGTATTTTCTCAATATATTATACTTACTAAAAATGTAAAAAAAATAAATTCGTTTTTTCAAAACCCGAACACCAGACTACGTCCTTAAGGCCGCCGCACACGAGGCTAGAAACGCTGCTAGATTCCTTGCCAGATTTGCCTACTAGTTTTCTAGCGCTGATTTTCTTGATTGCTGTTATGTGCTCGCTTCACACGAGACTACTTTTAGAATTTATTGTTTTATTTCTGTTACGTTATAGAGAAGTGCTTTTTTTGTTTGTTTTGTTAACGTTTCACTATTGTAAATAAATATTTTCCACCACGAACTAGAACAGTTTTGTTACAATATGTTAAAATCCATCAAGCCGTTCAGACTACAGATCATTCCAAACATACACTCGAAAAACTTTCCCCTTCTTCTGGGACAGTCGGGTAAAAGCGATCGATCACAAGTGAATGTGGTCGAGAATCGGTGCTCTTACCCTAGCCTACGTTTTAGTAATTGAGTTTTGGAGTAGGTATTCATTTAATTTAGCTTTATACAATGCCTACTAACAAATCTCACGAGATCTGTTTTTCTTCATATATTTCTGGCCACGTATTTTATATGAAACAAGACAACAAATCCCAGCCAGTTTTATTAAATGGTAACTAAAAAGTATCTCAACGAATGAAAAGATTAAATTTCCGGCTGTCTTTTCTGCACTCTGTTATTTTTCCAGATAACGTGTGTAATTATGTCAGCAGTAAATCCCTTGGCGTGCCATTAAAATGATAATGGAAAATACTTTAAGGTTTAACTCGCTGATAACTAAACGAAAGGGATATAGCTTTGCTCACATTTTTTGCAGCCTAATCACAAACTAGACGAACTCGGTGAAAACAAATCTATATCAATGTTCCCAAACTGCAACTGATCATTGAATTATGTAAATGATAAATCATAGATTAAGGGGAATTATAAAACGGTCGAATAAAAAAAAAACTTAGTGACTGATGATGAGATACAGTTTTAATAACTTGAGCGGTATGAAATAGAGTAAGCGAAAAAATAACTAAACTAGCGACAACTACCTATTGGTTAATAATAAAATCCAGAACGGGCTTACAAACATTGAGTTGTGAATAATCCATTTGAGATATTAAAATAATATTTGGGTGACTAAATTACTAAGTGAGCGACTAGAATGCCTTCGGTAATTTTAAAGCAGATATCTTCTTTTGTTTTTACTTTTTATTTTTTTTTTCACTTTGAGACTACTACTTGAAACTCACATTTTCATGAAGATTGAAAACCACCGCTTTTTTTGATAAAGGGGTACCTATGCGAATTGTCTCGCAGTGCAACGCGATGGGGCAAAGGTGGAGTTTTTAAAAAAATAATTCCGGGGTGAACGATAAACAGGTATGCGAATTGTAATTCCGGGGTGAACGATAAAGGGGTATGCGAATTGTCTCGCAGTGAAACGGGAAGGGGAAAATGTAGAGTTTTTAAAATAACAATTCCGGGGTGAACGATACCGGGTTTGTGAATTAAATAGTTAATTGTTTGAATAGAACTGCGTTTTCTTAATAATGTATATTTAATTGACAGTCAATTAACTACATATTTTTTAGAAAACGCAGTTCTATTCAAACAATTAACTATTAACAAAATGCCGCTCGGCACTCAGAATAAATAAATCATTTGCCAAATTTTGTAAAAAATGCAGGACGTAACGTTGACACTCAAACAAATATTAGGTCGCTCAAATATTATGAAGCTTCCCATTTTGTATTTTAAGTAACTCAAATGGATGTTTGTAAGTTGCTGTTCTGTTGATTTCTCGTCACGCGCAGTCAGTCGCTCACTTAGTAATACAGTAACCCAAATTGATTATTTTTGTCACCCAAAATTGTAATTTACAGTCACTCGTTTAAATACTACCCATAGATTAATTGCAATGACACAGTAAAGTCAGCACCACGGAGACCACATGAGTATTAATTTTAATATTTTTCAGAAAGTGGCACTTTTTACGAATTTACTGTAAATAAATTTTGTTGAATCTATACCTAATTGTTCACAGTTTTTAGGAATATTTTAAAGTGGTTTAACAATGTCACGACATTTTAACCTTTGGTGTATAATATATTTTTGACAAAGTTTTTAGATGTTAAATTTGATTCTAAAATCTAAAATATTGTTTCAAATACATTTTGCAGAATTATCTGTCACACCCGGATGAAACCGGGACGGACAGCTAGTACTACTTATAAAAACCAGCTGTAGAACGTTAAACTACGGTGGCGGTGGGGCTAAACAATTTCCTCGTAATCTAAATATCGGTTTCATTGTTTTATTTTTTGTTGTATTTTTTACAATTATCTACAGTCTACACCATTATTACTTCTGTAGTGTGTAGTGTGAAATACACACCCTCTTTTTTATTTGTGAACGGCTCTATTGTACCTAGTAGTCAAAATATGAACGCATTTCAAATTCAAAGTCATCCCAGATTTTTTGATAACACGCTGTAGGTAAAATTTCTTACAAACTATTTTTAGCATTTAGGTAGGTACACATAAATTATATAACGTAAAACAAAACATCCAATGTTTGTTAAGTTTTTCGTGTGTTCTTTTGTTATTTCTATAATGATTTCGTATATAAAAATAAATTTTTGCGTGCTTTACAAGTATTTCGTGCTTCGAGTTATTAATTTGTGATTTGAATCGATTTTGACCACTCGCCGACCGCACACTTTAAATTGACCTACATTTTTAATAAACTGTTTGACAGTTTTTTTTTACTTCTACAATACGTTCAAAATTTGTTCAAAAGCTATTTAAAGGGATTGAAAATCTGTTTTATTACAATACAGGAGAAGAGGCCAAATCGCTTAGGTATGTCAAATTTGTGATAAATTAGAGACAGTCGAGATCCTAGTTGTCCATTTTCACAATGTTTTTATTTCTGCAGGCAGATTTTTATGTGTGTAAAGTGTAAACCAAGTAAAATTGTCTCTAAATAATTTGTAACCTTAATATTTTAATTTGAAGTAACTATTTGTAACCAACTTTTTTTTAATTTGTAACCAAACCGTTCCCGAGATATAACCGGTTCTCAACAAGGGGGTAACTTTACAGTAGCCCCCTAAGTCGCCAAATTTATTCGAAATAATTTATAACCTGAGTATTATATTAAAAAATATAAGAATCAAACGACCGTTTCGGATTTTTTGTAATCCATCTTCAATGATCTACGGTATTTTAATTTATCTAACTTTTTAGAATTTGTAACCTAACCTTTTCAGGGAACGAGGATACTAAACCGAGTGATATAAGAGATTGGGATATAGCACAATAAGCCCTATAGAGGCTGCGGTGTTCCTGGTGACAAGTCGACTCCCGTTAAATAAAAAAAAAAAATAGTTTTGCTGTATAACATTTGATATTAATTCACCCAACTAGTGATGTGTCCACATTGGGAGCTGACTCCGTGCGCTCCGCTCACTAAAAATAGTCGCTCGCAGAGCGAGTCGTTCAAAGGAGCAACACTAGACAGTACGCACCACACAAGAGTGCAGACTGCAGAGGTGTAAACTGTCATCATGCATGCTCAGGAGTCACATAGCATTGCACAGCACAATACACACACACTCAGCTCTGAGCTCATTTTAAAATTATTCTGATCTTATATTATTCGCATTTCGGATAAACTATAAAGTATAAACTAAAGATAAACTGTAAGTATAATAAAAACTTAACAATAATAGTTACAATATTATATCTTTGTCAACGACGTCAATGTGAATGGTTTAAGTCACTGTAAGCTTAGTACTATTGCACTTACAGTGTGTCATTCAACATTAAATGACTCAGCAAAGATAACTCCGTTTATGCAAAATTCACTAGTGCCTCTGTGACCTCTGTAAGCGCTCGGATTGAGTCATTCACAAAAAAGAGCGACTCGCTCCGCTCCGAGACGAGAGTCGTTCATTAAGAACAACTCGCTCAGGTGCGACACATCACTACACCCAACTTGGCCTAGCCAGTGCTAGGGTGGATTTTTAAATATGTATAATTACGTTATAGGTATTAACTGTGTTTGCATGTTAGCATTCGAACTGTCACTGCAAGCTTCAATACATAGGCGTCGCATGAATCGAACACATAAAAGGAATCACGAAAACCAACGCTTGAAAACTAGCAGTTAAATGTAGCAAGGAAACTAACGACAAACCCAGCCTCGTGTGCAGCGGCCTTAATTGTATTTTACGCAACAGCTACGAACTGTTTTTCAAAATTTTCTTCTTTTTAGGGTTCCGTACTCCAAAAAGAAAAAAAGTACCTTTATTGGATCACTTTGTTGTCCGTCTGTCCGTTTCTGTGTGTTCCTACGGTCCCCTTATTTTTATTCAACGCCTCCCAATTGCTTCCACTGAATCGCTCCAACGCAACGCTACAGTGAGAGACGGTACATCCACTTTAAGAAATACGTTTGATATAGATGGAGCGTTTTAACCAGGGATGTTGCGGATGCAGATTTTTTCACATCCGCGGATGCGAACGCGGATGCGGATTTTAGGAGGATGACATCCGCGGATGCAGATGCGGATGCGGATCTGTACAAAAAAAAACTTAAGTGTGGGTAAAAAAAAAATAAAAAGACAGTAATCCTAATCCTTTCTATACTTAATAATAAAGTAGTGAGTAAATTACCTACTATTACTGATTATAATAAATTATTTTAGTAATTAAATTTGAATAGTGGTGCATTATCTTTAATGAAAAGGATAGCCGCCTTTTCGGGCTCCAGTCTGTTTCGCAAGGGTTCGTATATTAATCCTGGACTACTAAATAACTGCAGTTCACTTGGAACACTTTCTTTCTTGTCGCAACCTGCTACACATCCGCATTCGCATCAGCTCCGCATCGATTTATGCGGATGAGGATGAAGATGCGGATGTCTAAATCGATGCGAATGTTCCGCATATGCGGATGCGTATGCAAATATTCGCGACATCCCTGGTTTTAACATATAAATGCTGTAGATTCGGAGCAATAGAAAACATTTCTAAATATTCGACATAAGTGTTTTTGCCTTTTGAACACAGATATGTGTGTAAAGCTTTGTGAGCTTTTCATTTTGCCTCAGGGAGCAACAAAATCAAGCAGTAAAATATTTTTATGCAAGTCTAAAGCATTGAAAATTTTCAATCAAAATATTGTAATATTGCAGAGCAGTTATACCTTATTTCGATTACATCAAAGTCTAATACCGTCATTTAACTATCTGAATAGTATCTACATTTTTATTGTCACATACGAGCTACATTGTAGCTTTAACCAAAAAGGTTCGGTCGGTAAAATAGGGTTTAGGGCGACACTTATTTCACGTTCGAACTAAATATAAAAATCTATATCTGTAGCTACAAGACTAAGTGGACTATGTCACATTGTCAGAAACAATTGTCAGAAAGGTTCAAGAGAAATTAACCAGCTTTTTGCTGATATCCATAGAATGTCATATGCTCAAAAACATATATTTTGAAACAGTGATTAACGATTTTGCCCATCTCAAATCTAGAAGGGTATCTCTTCAATCAACATAGATTTTTAAGCATTAACCTGTGAATGATAAAAGAGGATACTTTTGTGGATTATATTATACTAGCGGTCCCGTCCGGTTTCACCCGGGTGCTAAAGAACGAATGGGGGGGAACGACATGAGTACGCACGTTCATCTTCGTTTACCGAGACGAATGTTGTGTCTAAATTTCATGATGATCGGAGTTACCGTTCAAAAGTTTTTGTCGGACGAACAAATTTTATGTTATAAGCTGTCCCGCCCGGTTTCACCCGGGTGCAAAAGAACGAAAATATATAATTGAAAACACTGTAGGAAAATTATTTTTAAATAAATAAAATTGTCGACCAATTTTATTTATTTAAAAATAATTTTCCTATAGTGTCGACAATTTTATTTAGGTATTTAAAGATTTCTATTCAGACGTTACTCAAAGATTTGAAAATTATTTTTATATAGGTACCTACTTATAGCTGTAACAGTTTTCAAATGAGCTATTAATTAGATTTATTTAATTTTAATTAGTCGTAATAAAATTTAAAAAAATTAAGTTAAGCCTTAGAAGAAAGCAATGTAGAAAATAAAAATATATATTAAGAGGCTCATGCTCTACCGACTGAGCTATCCGGGCTTGTGATTGTGAGGCGCTTATATTGCAATATTTAGTTATGGCATTTTACCTGATAATATTTGTCGGACGGACAAATTTTGAGATACATCTTGCAACATTTTTTATTTTTCGCTCCAATTGGTCGTAGCGTGATATTATATAGCCTATAGCCTTCCTCGATAAATGGGCTATCCAACAAAAAAATTTTTTTTTTAATTCGAACCGGAAACAAACAAACTCTTCAGCTTTAAAACAAATCTAGAACCATTGCTTATCTACTTTTTTTGTCTGTTCTAACAAAATAGTTCTCTGTCAAGTTCATAGGGGCCCCATTATTCTAATGTGTCAAGGTTAAAGACGGCCCTGCATAGAACAGAGGCAGATAAAAGACCAAGTAATCATATTCAATACTGTGAAATGCAATCTTAGAGAGATAAGTACAAAAGAGTAAAGAGGGGCGTAGTATAATAATTTATTTATTATTATTATTTTATAAGTCGTAACTAGTACCTACACATTTTAGTAAGCGAATAATTTGAAAGATCCCATCTTTAAACTAGTACAAAAAATTATTGAAAAAAACTAACATAACCCACTTTGCTTTGTGATTATAGATATCAGGTCTTGACATTCATCTTTGAATATTTCATAAAGCAACACAAAAAGCCGCACATGTTACACAAGTATGTTGAAAATATGCACCCCTTGGAATAAGCCGTCAACACGTGTAATAATATCACATTTCAAAAAAAAAAAGAATAAACGAAAATTTTTTTTCGAATTTTGTTTTCGAATAAAATTCAACAGTTCGACAGAACAGTCGTAAATAATTTTCGTCATAAGTTCCTGGAATCGAAACACTCTCAACTGTCAATTTAGTGTCTCTCTGTAAATTAACTATAGTAGGTTCAATGTTTATCGATAACATTCAAGGTTATTGAGTCCGTTTCAAAATGTCGATATGACAATTACTATAAAAAGGAATAAAGGATAGAAAAATATCGTCCATTCAAAGTAAAATACGGGATTTAGAAACGGGATTTAATTTAGTTTTCTTACGGGATTTTCGGGTAGTCTAGTTCACCAAACGTAAGAAGTTATTTATTCGGTTCATTTGTTCTTCAGGTAGCTATTCCTCCGAATAAATAGCGAAAACTCAATTCACTAAGCACAATTATGTTTACTGCAGGTGTACATCTATTCTGTCTTACTTCGAGGGTATACATATTTATTTTCCTGACAAAATAATAATGGCCGCCACATAGAACATAATAACTAACCTATAAATGTGGATTATTGTATCTACAGTTGGCTCTTTTGAATTTATTTATGTGTTTATTAACTTTTTGAGAAGTGTATAGTAAAACATTAAAGTTAGTGGAAGTTTGTGTGCAATTGGGTTAGGATAAAACATTATTATTTTGTGAAACTTTTTATTGACGTTAACACTAACGCCATCGGTCGGATTTTTGGGTGAACGTCAAGATATTCAACAAAAAGAGCAAGGAGTATAGTGCGGTGTATATTTATTTTTGAACTAACTTTTCTACCTGATAATTTGCTTGGTGAATTGAAAGTAAATTTTATTCTAACGAATAAATTTGTTCAAAGATTATAGTATCTGTATCTGCATACATTGCGCATATACTTTTATTATAATATACCGAGCATAGGAATAAAATCGTAATCGAAACAAACATATACTTCTGTCTTTATTTAGGTCGTAAGAGCTCGTTGTTTCCGATTGGCTAACGCCATTGATAAAGACAAAACTTTTGAGAAAGAGAGATATACTTCATGCTAACATATTATATGATATACTAGCGGTCCGTCCCTGTTTCACCCGGATGCGACATATATAATTCTGCTAAATGTATTTCGTTTGCGACCCGGCGTCTGAACTAATAGCGTTGAGCAAATTCTACCAGATTTGCTTCTGAACTAATAGGTTTGAGCAAATAATTGGTAAAAAAACAATATTTTTGAGAAAACACTGTAATTTTGTACAAAATATTTATTAAAAACTATTCTGTTGCGTAAGTTGCACCAAGCAAGACACATTTACAAAATTTCATTAAAATCGGGTCAGTGGTTTCGAAGATTAGCATTACCAAAATAATTGTGAAACAAGATTTTTATATATAGGTATAGATATTGTCGGAATAACCAGGGAATTACATCGAAGAAAGAGACGCAGGCAGATATATTTTCGATTAGCAGTCCCGCCCGGTTTCACCCGGGTACAAAAGAACGACTGGATGGGAGGTATATGAGTACGCACATTCATCTTAGTTTACTGAGATGAATGTTATGTCCAAATTTCATGATGATCCGAGTTACCGTTCAAAAGTTTTTGTCGGACGGACAAATTTTGAGATATATTTTGCATTTTTCATTGATGCTCCGCCCCTATTGGTCGTAGCGTGATATTATATAGCCTATAGCCTTCCTCGATAAATAGGCTATCTAACAAAAAAAAATTTCAATTCGAACCAGTAGTTAGATTAGCGCGTTCAACCAAACAAACAAACAAACTCTTCAGCTTTATATATTAGTATAGATATGCTTTGTTGCCTTCACTCACCGCAAATTAAGTAGATAGACAATGATTAATATAGTTAATTATTAGATATTCCGGAACGATTTTTATGGTTTACCCCCACCACAGCATTTCGGTCATATTTCCGTTTTTTTAATCCGCGTGTTTGCTGACACTTTTACGCCTTCATAACCTCTCTTTTCTATGCCTTCATTGGAATGCTCCTTCAGTCAAGTGACCTTGATTGTCCAACTCGCGCCATTGATGTGGCGCGTTTGTCGCTTACAATGGTGACTCAAGTAGCCTCGTGTGACATTGGCTTAGATAAAACTAAACCGATAACCTTTTAGCTTACACTCTATATATTCGTACTGAAATAATAAATTGACTCGCCTATCTTAAAAGAGCAGATTCGCACGTGACAGATATATTATTATTGGTTTGTTCATAGTAAAGTAAAGAAGTAGGTAAAGAAGCTATATAAATTGTAATGCGCCCGTAGAAACAGCGGGGATTCCCTCAGATCGATAAAAATTATCAAAATATACTGCTGTCGCAGACAGTTGGTAGGCGCGAATGATTTCGAGGCCACACACAAGTTACAAATTAGTTGGTAAGTGATACAGTGTTCTCTCTACGCACCGAGTGTCTTTGATTGACCACCTTTAAACAGGTATACAGAATGCATCCCTTCACAGGTAGAATCTGAAGTCTAAACCCGAAAATATAACATATTGTTACAATCTCCCCGTTGAGACGACAAAGAATTTCGTGAGACAACAATCGGCTCGTCATTCTAACAATGACTCACATATTGTTTAGAACAACAACCGGTCTGTTGTTCTAACAATTATACACAATTTTTATGGGGCAACAATCGGCCTATTATTCTAACAATGATTAACGTCTGAATTTTATTTATTTGAAGAATTCTAACAATGACACACAAATTGTTTGTTCAAACAATAACAATGTGCGTAGGTAAAAATGGGCTTTGTTGCCAAATTACAGACAACAATAAATGCAAGAAAAGGAAAGAACTATCCAGCGCATATAAATACAACCGGATAGCGCAGTCATAGAGTCAGTCATACAGAGACAGTGATACATTATGCTTCATCGAGTTATGACATAAATTGACAGTACCGGTAACTGCTGAGATAAATAAATAAATGAACTGTGTGAATAAGTGTGCTAAATAAATTTTGGTGTGTTCCTGTGTTGTAAATAATCTTGTGTATATAGTCATATAGTCTTTAGTGGAACATAAATAGTGACTGTATTCTTTATTTTATTAGTTAGAATTATTGTTTTGTTTTTGTTACGCTATAAAGAAGTACTTTTAGTTTGTTTGTTTATTTGTGACGTCACTGCGAGCTTAGCTGCTAGCTCACAAAGGTTTTAAAATTGGAACGGGGGCTATTTTTCTTGCTAATTCCACTGCTAGGCATGAGCAAGAACCAATCTGAAAGCAGTATCTTGTCACGTGGGCGACTTGAACAAACGCCCACAAACAAACACTGTGCCATAGTATGTGTTCTGTCCAGAGACAATAAAAATTATATTTTCTTATCTAAATTAAGATATGGTTTACTTTTTTGGGGTGCTTCAAATACACAGATTATTTTTAAACTGCAAAAACGTGCAGTACGCATCTTAGCCGATTTACCAGTGAACAACTCCTGCAGAACTGTCTTTAGACAACATGGACTGATGACCGTGGCTTGTTTATATATTTTTGAGTGTCTATGCTACATGAGGCAACACCCGGAAACATTTAAAGAGGCTAAGCTACGACATAAATATCCCACTAGAGGTGAAGATCTACGCGTACCAGCGCATTCGCTAGCCAATTTGAGAAGGGCACATACTATAATTGTATCAAATTATTTAATCATCTGCCGGAGGTCTACCAAACTATGCCGTACAATTGTTTTAAAAAAAAGCTTAAGCAGACTCTGATAGACTCAGAATTCTATAGTCTAAATGATTTTTTTAATTACAGTTTTTAACTCCAATGTTAAATTTTTTTATCATAATGATTTTAATGTTTTTATGACTTGTCGCATACAATATGTAAAATGTTGACTAATAAACTATTCTATTCTATTCTATTCTATATTTAATACCCTCTATATTGGTGTCAAAATCGGGAGAAAGGCTTTAACAGTACGGTGCAGACATATATACGTCTGTTTCACTTATTATACTCTGAGTATCATGCGCATGTCCGTGAATGGATGCGCGTCAGTTTGCACATGGAACTAAGCTGTGCAAGGGAGGTGGATTGCTCCTTTCTACTTACTAATTGCCGCACTACAGACGCGACACTTGGGCACAACGGGTCAAGTAAAAAGAAAGAGATGTAAAACAGTCATTTTCTGTTTCACTCATACGACCACTAGCGATATAAAAGTTTATAAATATATAGCTTTTATAGATACGTGACTCCATCTGATAAGACGATTCGAAACACCGGGTTGTCGTGCGTCGTGTGTTTCGGTGAACGTCGTACGTCCTCGCTGCAAGCCGTGAAAGGTGAAAGGGGACGATCCGTTGGAGAATGATAGACGAGTCCCGGTAGCTCATAACTTCCACGCAAACACGACGTGACGCATACTATTTTCATTTTCTAGGTGGCGGATGAAAATTTTTTATGGTGAAATTTATTACACTATAAAGTAAATACTACTATACTTATTCCTTTTATTCGCTTTCGTATCAAAGAAAATCGATCGTGTGAAAAATATTTACATGGTTGATGTTCAATTATTGTAAATTGTATATTAAATATTTATGTACCGATACAGAACGCTTACATAACTATTAGGCTTAACTCACACGGACCATTTTCCGACCACAAAAAAGTGGTCGATGGCTTTATTTATATTTATATTTATTGAACGTACTCAACAGGCAAAATGCCCAATTACAGAGTAGTATTCACAATTAATATAGGTACACGCACACAAATTATAACATAAGATATAACACAAAACAAAAAAAAAATAATAATAATAAAATGAGTTCTTACAAGTTCACATTAGTGCCAAGTACATTAAAAATCATTTAATATAGCAGCTAGACATAAATTTACGAAGGCCAATGTCAAAAAGGTCAATATCTGGTAATGTAGACAGATGTTTGTTTAGCAATTGAGTCATTTGAGCAACGGGAGAACCATCGTGAGCCAAAGTTGTGGGTCTTATGCTTGTGGTGAAACGAATACATTTACTCCTAGTTCTCAAATTTGGCACAACAATGTTGAATTGGGATAGTAGGCTACTGTGTGTAGTATGTAATATCGCGATAGCGCTCACACGGACTACAAATTGTGGTCGATATTAACAACAGTCATCGTGTGTTGGTGATATCGCCCACAAACAAACAATGTTCAATACCCTCAACTCGCCGACTACTAACTGACCACAGACTGAACAGACGTACAAATAATCGAAAGTACTTTTGCTCATTCGAAAATATTTGAAAAATTTGTCATCGTACAGTCTTAAACGAAGATAAAGTTGTTGAAATTGACTCTCGTTTTTATTCTCAAAAATTGGATGAACCCAATAAATTCTATTAATAAATCCATCGCTTTACTGTCTGTTCTGTGTGGTTCATTTGTGGTTGTACCAACGTCTGCATGACCACAAAACTGTAGCTGGAAAGTGGTCGAGTTCAACCACATTAGGACCACTTTTTTGTGGTCAGAAAGTGGTACGTGTGAGTTAAGCCTGACAGATGATTAAGGAAATAGTCCCAGAGCTAGCCGTCGAATTTCCCACGTATTGAATGTGTGAGTTAGGGCAGAAAAATAGAGAGCCATACAGCGCCGGTCTTAGCCCTTGATCAAAGTAGAGCAAGATTGTCTTTCGACGCCTTTTGGTGGAATCTTTCACATTACATAAATTGTATTGCAGTTGATGTTGAATAAACAATAATTACCGACTTTTTCAAAAATCAACTTTTATTGCAAAAGTCAACACTTATCGAATTTAAATTAATTAAAATTTTATTTTTCACTCGAAATTGTTTTTCGCATTTGGCATTCTGACGCCCCTTGCCACCTGGCGCCTACAGCGATCGCTCCCCTCGCTCTATCCCACGGCTAACTCTAGAGTCATACTTGCAATAATTACTGTTTCGACCTTCATCTGATAATTTATTCTCAATTTCTTCTTCTACCTTTATATTTATATCTAACTGCTACCAGGGGTTCCGCACACGATTGAGATGAAACACGGCAGCGTCAACAGTAGTGGAGCCCTCGGATCCATCATATTACAGCCTTGCCGAGTAGAGCACACATATTTTTTTATATACTCGTACTTCCACCATAAAATTACTGTACTTCCACCATGTACTCAAATAAGTGAGTTTATTTGGGACTTTTAGTTCTTATTAAAATAAAATATAGCCTATATTACTCACGAATAATGTAGGTTTTAATTAGTGAAATAATTTTTAGAACCGATTCAGTTGTTCCAGAGATTATCTCCTACAAACAAACATACACACAAATTTTACCTCTTTATAATATATTAGTACCTAAAGATTAATTTTTCTTATAATCTTAATATCTTATTTCTTACTACCTATGTCCTATACCTATTTAGCGGAGAAAAATTAGATTTTTATTTCGGAAAAATTCTCCCCTACACGGATTCTATATGATTCCTGCTATAATAATATAAGACGGTATGTTATCGAAAATGAACAACTGTTACTACGTTTATGTATAATTTATTTATGTTCAAGGCTATTTCAATGTCCCTTAAAAAGAATCTAGCGTAAAAATTCACAATTTCGTAGAAAAAGGAAAATGTCTCCTCTTTCAACAAAAGGTCTGGCATTACAACTAAAGTGGTTTAGAATAGATTTTATTGGATTTGAGTATTCGATAGATTTCTTTCTGGATTCATTGCTTACTTCCAAGAAGATATTCTTATACAGGTTTTCCAGAAGCCTGTCAACCATTTTAAAATAAATATTAGTTAATCGGTTACACTGATCTTTTTAAGTAAGGATTTTTAGTTTATCTGAAAAAGCAGTAAGTCTTTGACAGTGGCGGACTAACAGCGAGCGGGGAAATATCTTCAAAAATAGTTAGCAAAACCAAAAAGTAGGCTGAGACTCCAGCGCGTATTTTTTACTTAGTAAATTTTTTATAGGACATAATTGAACTTTCCATCCTTGTTTTATTTGTCAATTTCTGTACCATTTAAACAAAAACTACAGGTTATAATTCTAGCTTTGTAATCCACATGAATAAAATTAAGTTTGGATTCTGTTTTACTTAAGATTTGTCGTATTGTTAAATTTGCAAATCATAACAAGTCAATTAATCCTATTTCATAATAAAAGAGCACACAGAAAATGAATCACCCATTTCTCTTGTTACTTGATAAACAAAGTAATGAGGTAGTGGCAGAGGCCAGAAGTGGCACCACTGTACTGGCACTTATAAAGGGAATTCACCTCATGTAAACAGCACTAGATTATTGTTTTTTGTTGGAAGGGAAAAGTTCAAAAGGGCATCACATCCAGATCTGTTTTGTTTATTTGTAGCCTCTAATGAACGAGAGTTTAATTCTACAATATACTTTATTAATTTAGTGAATTTTCCGGAAAATCCACAACTCTACATACAGGACGCACTGCGCATGCGTGTAGAGTGCGTATGACGCTTTGACAGAGAGAGTAGAAACGATTCTCCCACTCTTCTCTCAACTGCCAGTTGAAGTCGGAGAAGGGGAAGCGTTTCACGTTTCATTTCATCCAAGTCAATTTACCTCCCCTAGCGCGCTTAAAAAAGTTCTACTTCAAAAACAAAGTGGCGGACAGGGGTCTCTTTTTAATATTAAGTATGGTATGATGCAGTTGACCACAAGGCCTGAAATTATTTATTATGATACAAATATAGTGACCGATGTTTGAAAAATTGCCTGCCTTATTCAAATTATCTGTCATTATACAAGCACTTTTATATTACTACAGAAAGGAATTAAAGGATAGAAAAAAATGGCCATCTAAAGTAATATACGGGAATTAGAAACGGGATTTAATTTAGTTTTCTTGTCTATATTCACCGAACGTAAGTAGTTATATAACAATTTGCCTACCCAGTTACGGTACATTAATGACCTGAAATTATTTAGCAAAACTTAATCGAAAAATGTTTTTATGGCATTAATGCATTTTTTAATTATTGATTGATGTTATATTGTTGACTATTAAATATTTGTATAAGTATACAGCTATATGAATCAATAAATTATTATTATTATTACTATTATTATTATTATATTCATTTGGTTCATTTTTTCTTCAGGTAACTATTCCTCCGAATAAATAGCGATAATTCAATTCACCAACAATAATTGTGTTTACTACAGGTATAAATCTATTCTGTCTTACTTCAAGAGTATAAATTGCAAACCAAATGTCGAAACCAATTCCGAAATTGACGATGATTTGATATTGGATACCTTACAGCAGAGGTCTTGAGCGTCTAAGTCAGAAAAATAATTCACCTGTATATCCACCATGGTTGCAGTGTTATTTTTATATCATTTTATTTGGAAATCCGTATTTTAAAGTTGAGCTGAATTTCTTGTCTATTTTATTTCAATGTACGCTTTGTATGTATCATATACATGAAATTTGTATACGCGAATAGTTTTTCTTTGAACATAAAAAGTATTATGAATGAAAACAGAACTATTATTATCAATTTTCACATCTTCAGTATAGTACGTAATACAAGAAATTATTATTTCAAAGCGAAGGTTGGAAGAGAATATAAATAATGATAATAATAATAATTAGATAGAGAGAAAAGTTTATATGGACAGACAAGTTTGTATAATAGAGTCAATAGAATAAAAAAGATATGCGATACCTCAACCTGACAAAAGAAAAAAAAACAATTATCGCTAAAAGTACATAAAGGTTACTAAGAAAAAAAATTAGTTGTCTGTAAAGTCGGTTTACGGACGATAGTTTAACGTGATAACGTCATAAAGAAACATTGAACCATACTCGTAAAGTGTTGAAAAATAACTTTTTTTATTTTTCACATTATACGTATACGTTTCCAAACATTTATTTTTACATATTTAAATAGTAAAATTAGAGTTCTAACCAACTGTAGAAACGGTTTAAAAAAAAAAAACAGGAAATAAGTTGTACAATGATGAAACCAAACAGTTTGTGAAAATCATCATAGTTGCTTATGAAAATTATGTCTATTATGGATCGTCATGTGTGTCCCCGGATTGAGTTCACAATAGGTGAGTATGACCAAAAATTTTCGAATTGGAATTTCATATTTTGGGGTTCCGCCCTGCTTAGTCTTATTTTTAGTTTACTTTCGATTTTTTTAAATCAAGTAGGCCTTTACAGTTGAGCAAAACCTGTTTTCGTTTGAGGTAAAGTACCTTTTCCGTTCATAGTACGCAAAAGTGTCACTAAGAAAAGTTGTTCACAATAAAAAATTATGGCGTTATGCAAATTTTCAGAATGAACAACTTTTCTTATAGTATAAGAGCCAGTGATCGGCTACCAGTATGTATTTGACCAGACGTGAATTTTTACACAGTGAGTCTCCTATACCCACCATACATGGAGTAGGGACTCACTAAGCCCGGAGTGGCCGCCGCGGCCCGTACTCAGGGGCGACAGGTACAAAATTTGACTAATTTTCAAAGTATTTGACCACGTCTGCCATTTGGAAATTTAATAATATATTATTATTGCTATTGAAAAATAACAATGGCAGACCATTATCGCGCGACAATCATTGTGGCAGAGCATTTTTTAAGTACTAAAAAATATGAAATTTTGAAAGGTATATTTTTCATCACGGATTATTATTCTATTTATTATTTCAAGCAAGTTTCGTAAATAATTTTTTTTTTCTAAACTTTATAGTTCCAGAAATATTTAGAAAATTAAAAAAAAATCAGCTGCTCTTTTGTCTTGTAGATCTGTCAGAAATAAACTAGTTAAGCATGCTTTGATTAATTTTTACATGACGTGGAACATATTATGTAGGTGACCAAGACGACGAAGAGCAAATATCATATTGAATACTAGCCATTACCCGCGTCACCTCACGCGATATCAGAAATGTTATTTTCTTTATTTTACTATATCAAATGTCAATATTTTTGAAGTTGGAATGGTCCCGTCGCCCAATTGGTTGGAATTTTTTATTTGTTCCAAAACAAAAATAAAAAATGTCAAGAGAATATAAAAAATTTTTTATGCCTATACCTATAAACAATATTTGTATTCTCACTTGACACTTTTTAATTGTTTTGGAACAAATAAAAAATTCCAACCAATTGGGCGACGGGACCATTCCAACTTCAAAAATATTGACATCTTATACAGTGACACTTTTGCGTACTATGAACGGAAAAGGTACTTTACCTGAAACGAAAAGAGATTTTGTTCAACTGTAAAGGTCTACTTGATTTAAAAAAATTCAAAGTAAACTAATAAGTTTCAGACCAAGCAGGGCGGAATCCCAAAATATGAAATTCTAATTCGAAAAATCCTAAAAAATGTCTCACGTAATTTATGAACGTTCCCTAACATTTGAGACAGACATATGTTGGGTCTTCATCCTTTTCTAGACTCCTATACTAGCAATATGCTTTTAATGATAAATGACAGTTCGTTTATGGCAATTACTGCAGTTCAATTTGTTAGATCGCATTTTGTGTCTTACTTTATGCATGAGTGGGAGCAAAAAAATGTATATGACAGTAATCTCAGAAAATTGATGTGACGAAAAACCAAACGGATATATTATGTTGTGAGTAAGAAAGCCAGTGCGCATTTTAGCTATTTCACTCAACTGTATACACACATACACACAATGTTTACACATACTATGAGAGTACTAAGAGCTATTAATAGTTGTCGTAATTATGATAACAGTATGCCTAACTTCCAGGCTTTCTCTATGCAATTTATATTGTTCAATTTAGTACGATGAAACTCCTCTATCATACATGTCTCTGGGGTCAAGATATCAGCTTATAATAGAGGAGTGTCCACATTTAAAAGGTTGGAACGTAACATAACAAAACACGAATCTATACTAATGTTATAAAGAGGAAGTTTGTAAGTTTGGATGTAGGAAGTAATCTCCGAAACTTCTCGTCCGATTTTAATTTTTTTTCACCAATATATAAAAGGATGGACATAGGCTATACATTATCGCGTTTCGTGGAGACCAATTTTACAACGTAAGTCAACGAAAAAACGGTGGCAATTTTTAAAATTCGGGCGAAGCCGGACCGAGTCACTAGTATTATCTATACTAATATATAAAGCTGAAGTTTGTTTGTTTGGTTGAACGCGCTAATCTCAGGAACTACTGGTTCTAATTGAAATTTTTTTTGTTGGATAGCCCATTTATCGAGGAAGGCTGTAGGCTATATAATATCACGCTACGACCAATAGAAGCGGAGCATCAATGAAAAATGTTGCAAAATGTAACTCAAAATTTGTGCGTCCGACAAAAACTTGGGAACAGTTACTACGATCATCATGAAATTTGGACACAACATTCATCTCGGTAAACTAAGATGAATGTGCGTACTCATGTACCTCCCCTCCATTCGTTCTTTTGCGCCCGGGTGAAACCGGGCAGGACCGCTAATATTAAATGACAAGCCGAATATTAGAACTCTATAAGTGCGACCCTTGAGGTCAACACGACCAACTCCTCATTATGATCTTAACAAATTAGACCCGAAAAATCTTTTTCATAAAGTCTTTTTTGTTAAACGTCGAGATTGATACTGATAAAATTTCCTTCTGACCATATTGACTTTAATACGCTTCGATTGGCGCCCTTACAAAGCCAATAACATTTTTTATTCGAGAGATTTCGTATAAAATTAACTTTTTGCAGTATTTAAAAAACGGCGGCACCGATTTTGATAAAACTTTTTTGGGATAATATTGACATTAATGCGCTTCGATCGGAATCATAACGAAGTCGATATCATTTTTTGTTCGCAAGATTACGTGTAAAATATTCCTTCTTTGTAGTCTTTTTGTTTAAACAAAAAGAACGACTCGACCAATTTGGAAACATTTCTTTCAGATCATATTTACTAATGACTTTTTATTCTCGAGATTTAATCTTAGAAAGAAATGACACACACACACACCAAAACAGTGTAGTGACCTTGAAACATAAATATTAGATATTTTTATTTCGATTTTCAGACCCATTGCAATAACTTCCTAATTTACTGGGAAGCTAATAATAATAATGTCAAAACTAGAATTGCAGGTTATAATTATGCTCAAACAACTATTAGTCAGAGTGCCCGTCGGCAAATATTTTACTGACACATACTCTCCCCAAACTTTGTATATGGCTTCATTAGGCCTAGTCTGACACGTCCTATTTCCTCTATGACATTTCTTAATTTTGGGGCGTTTTCCCTCTAAATTTTCCGAAAGATGTCTGACACCTCGAATATGTCGAACATATTCGAGGTGTCAGACATTTTAAATGGTTCATGTTATTTGTCAGAGAACATTATTTTAGCGTTTTGGTTGAAGTTTTTAAGCTATCCAATTAAAAAAACAAACAGTATCTATAAATCTTTACATGTCGTCAAAACGACATCTTTCGAAAAATTAAGAGGGAAAACGCTCCAAAATAAAGAAAAGTCATAAGGGAAATAGGTGTCAGACTAGGCCTAATGAAGCCATATACAAAGTTTGGAGAGAGTATGTGTCAGTAAAATTTTTGCCGATGGGCACTCTGACTATATATATTTACAAATGCAAATTTATTTGATCGGCTGTGTACTATTACGAAATTTCGAGAAATAAGTTCCATTACTATGATTCAGTTTTTTAATTAATGAAGTAAACAACGTCTTTTAAGAAAATTTGAATTTTCTTGTGAAAAAAGTAACACTAATCCAATTTTTGTCTTTCATTTTTGTCCACTGTACTGAGAAGATATATGAGTTTGCGGTAAGAGATTATTACATAGGTACAAAGAAGTAAGAAAACATGTCAAGGTAAATCTGCGTTAAACAAGTTGAAATGAAAGGTCAGAGTTAGCGAAAACTGTTTTTTTTGCAAATAACAGTTGCGATTAAAGAAAAATAAACTAAACAAATTTTCCGTGCCTTATCTACATACCTAGCTAGCCTTGATATCGGTCTTGGTCTTGCTTTCTCGCTCTTGGTCTTGTTCTTGATCAAATACTTCGAATATTGGTCTTAATTATTCAGCCTTGGTCTTGGTCATGGTATGGCGTATTCATAATATACTATCATTATCAATGTTTTTTTTAGATATAAATTATATCCAATTAATATTGGTAAGACCAAGACTGAGCTAGTCTTGGTCTTGTTTTTGGTCAAATACTTCTAGTCTTGGTTTTGGTCTTGTTTATTCGATTTTGGTCCTGGTCTTCCTAGTGTAAGTATGGTTTTGGTGAAAAAGCAAGACCAAAACCGATTTTGCTCATCTTTAAAGAAAATATTTATTGAAAATTGGAAATAAACTTTTTGATGCAGGAACGAGCCGAAGCATTATTCTGTGAAGAGTGTCTGAGCTAAAATTTTCCGACTGATAATTAGGTATTGGTATTGCTTTATTGATTGATTAGTCAAATCGACATATCACAATCTTACATAACTAAATATACATAACATTTAAAAATAACTAATAACTAATATGGCTAATATATAATATATTCTTTTTGTTTGTTTTCATTTATAATAATAACTTACTTTTTTGTTTAAGGCAGCGACTGAGCAACAATTTCTTTTCCTTTATCCCAATTTTTCTTTTCTTTTTTTCATCATGCTTTCTATAAACCTTACTACATTTATATCCCCACTGTCTATTATTTCGTTTACTGACTTATTTCCAAAGTTTTTTAGATACTTATCTCTTTCTTTGTCAATTCCTTTGCATGTTTTAATTAAATGTTCTGCACTTTCTTCTTCATTGCATAATGTGCATATCCTTCCTCCATACTTGTCTTTTTTTGCCTCATATATCCATCCTCCTAATCTAAAACCAGCTAATATTTTTCTGTATTTCGTTTCTACTTTCTCAATATATTTAGCACCTTTTTCATAGTGTGCTAGATTCTTATATAATTCTAACAATTTCTTATTTTCCATTTCATCAAATAACTTTTTGTGTGTTTCCTCTTTTACTTTCTCGGTAATTCTCTTTTTTTAAGTTTTCAGGTCCTCTTTCTTGTATATTCATTTCTGTAATTTTTTCTCTTATCCTATCGCTCCATGTTACTTCTTTTTCTTTATCACCACTCTCTATTTTAGCGCATTCTGTTTGTAGCATTCTCTTTTCATCTCTCATAACATCTGTATAGTAATGTACCGACTAACAATAAGCACCCAGATTAATGATACATTCCATTTTATGAGGCAAAAATCGTCTAACAAAGATAGTGCAGTTTTTTTGTGTGTAGTTTCCAAACGGTTAACTGTATGATCAAAATGGACATAGAAAAATGTATGGCATTTGTTTAACAATTTGTCACCAAGTTTATCGTTCCATAAACCACAGAAACATTAACATCAATGTGAATGGAGCTTAACATAACGATATCCTTCGGTGTCATATGTCTGAAATGGTTTTTATAGGCAAACACCATATGTGGAACCCTCTACTTTACATACTTCTCTCTATCCTGCTATCCAATACCGAAGACTCCCGAGCTGCATGGAAAGTGGCAAATCCACTCTTATTACACACTCTACACCAGAACATCTCAACCTGCGGTCTGCAGGCAGCCAACGACTTTCGCATTAACAGCTGGCAGATATCGATTGAACGCGTTTATTATGCATTTTCTAATGGAAAAAAAACGGAATCTTTACAATTTCGACAAATCCGTCTGTCTTATAACTCCATCTTCCCATCGATTCGGATAAAATTTTACAGGCAGGTGCCTTATGTGAACTGTGTAATGAAATTACAAAAAAACGACGAGTCGGACTCGCGCACTGAGGGTTCCGTAAAAACTTGTAGATATGTAAATAATTCGTCTATCACGGGAATCGAGTCTCGAAGATTTTTCCCGCTTAGCCATTGGAAAACGTCCCCATGCATCGATAAACGTCGCGGTCAGTTTGCCAACTAAGCGTGTAATTGCAATGAGTTCAGATGGACTACTGAACTGTATTGTACCTCGTGGCTATATCTGATAGCCTAGTTGTCGTACCGTATTGTATGCGAGAGTGCTCATATTGTGCTGTACAAACGCACTGGTAGCGGACGCTTGTTTTGTATTAGAACTGTCACTGTGTACGTGCGTAGCATGTTGTTGCGGTTTAAAAACATTATTTTTGTTATGATGTAACTACAAATATACGGTTTTCGGATTTTTTCCTCTAATTGTGCTATATAAGACATTGCTTCTTGCCAAACTTCATGATTCTACGTCAACGGGAAGTACCCTATGGGTTTTGATCCCCAAGGGTCTTGACAGACAGACAGACAAAGATAACAAAGTGATCCCATGAGGCTTCCTTTTTTCCTTTTAAAGTACGGCACTCTAGAATAGCTTTAAAAATACAATGCAGGTTTTTAAGTGGTGCTAATGTTATATAAAGCAAAGTTCCCGTTCACGTCTGTCTGTCTGTTTGTGTGTGCACTAAAAAACACGAAAACTACTCTGAACGGATTTGAATGTGGTTTTTATCATTCGTTGGGTTATATTTCTATATATTGACTGAGCCATTCTCAATAATATTGCACGGGCTACAATTGTGTATATGTATGGTACCGCTCGTTGCAGACTCATTCATTCGGATCTGCTTCATTATCATTCGTCGTAGTTTGAGGATCTCTTAAACCAACGATATTTAAAAATGAAGAGACGGTCACAAATGGGGTAGTTCCGCGTATTAAAATTTGGTAATTTTGTTGTGTCAACATCTAATCTTTGAAATTGTGTACATGATATGTTTAGAGTTGGGCAACTCAGTTTTGAACCGGTTCAAAGATACGACTCCGACAAAAGATCCGTAGGAGTCGACTCCGTTCTTTCTGATCCGACGACTCAATGGATCACATAAATCAGTGGAAAATACTCTGTGCACATGACACTTCTGTAGCAGAGTCAGAACAGTTTTTGCTTTGTTGCCTCTTTCTCTCTGTGTAGTCTTTATATCCAGTACACTGTGCAAGAGATAAAGGTTACTGTGCAATATGCATTGTAATGTGTATCTGTTCTAGGTTAGGTACGCGGTACAAGTGAATTTAGGAATTTTTTTTTATTTTTTATATCACGACATAATAATTATTGATCGAAGTATTTAAATTCGTTGACATAAATTCGATTTAAAAAATTATAATTAGGTTCCGAAATAGGTAGAATGAATGTTTTGAAATTATGTTGGGGTAATATAATAAAAATTATTTAAATTTTTGTTTATACATATTAATAATTCAACTATCTTTTCTTGTGAATTTAAAATTAAAATTTATGAACACTTACAATTTTAATTATTTTTGAGTTTGATTAAAAAATTAATTTTATTTTTAAGCAAAATGGAATGCCTTATTTATCAGTCAGATATTCAGAACTCAGATCTTTTTGAGACAATAGGTCATATGCATGATTTTTTTTTATATTTTTAATAGATTATTTAGTCAACCATAATACGGAAAAAATTGATAATCATTTAAAAATGTAATATTATCATAAGAAAAAAAATATTAAATTCCACATTCAAAAATAGACAGTTTAAACAATCGGCCATGTTCGCGGACTTATGTGACGTCATGATATACGATGCATGCCAACCTTGATGTCAAATTGTCAATGTTCTAAATGAAGTTTATTTGTTGTTTTCTCTAAATACTGACATAATCTTACTGTGAGACGACACAGTCGTCGTGAAAACTGTTGTTGATATATACTCTGACGTCACGATGCGTTTTGAAAATTCGAAAGTAGCGCTTATTTTCTACATTTCTTTTTTATTATTTGTATTTTTTTCAGTGATTAGATTAATAAAATAACCATTACGTTATGATCAAGAACTAAAATATATTTCGAAATAAAAATTTTAACCAATTTGGAGTTTTATGCATATGACCTATTGAAAGAGTACGGAATCCTGCAGACGTAAAGATTACACATAGGAAAAGTCGTTACAATGTGATCACAGTGACTGTTATTCTAGTAACACAAAAATGGTAAATCACAAAGAAAAATAATCGTGACTTTGTCACGTCGATCCTGACGTTACGTCGGCTACTCGGTTGGAGCGGCCGTCGTGACTGTGGTGACATGGAACAACATACGTTACTTTGGAACGTAGTTACCTCTTGACAGATCACAGTGAACATTTTAGACGGCTGATCACAGTGATTTCTTCATCGTGAATTTATTTATTCCCCAACTCTAGTAAAGATAATAACTATGTTCCATGTCATTTTAAGAATAAAACTTCAAGAGCCGTCCATAACCTGGGTTCTAACGCCAAAGTTTCTCAAAAATTCTCAAACCTACTGTCTATAATATTATAACCGTTACATCTTTGGTAGAAATGATATTTATGTACATTGAGGCTTATGTTGGCTTTTTAATTATTTATTACAGTATGTGTGCAAATGAAATGAGTTTTAGAATTGTTTTTAGAAAGCTTTCAGAAAGCTTTTCAAAAAACAGGGAAGCAGAACTTTTTGCAATCGGTAAAAAACCTACAACAAAACTGCAAAAAAGCATATTTTGTACGAAAAAAGTAGGTATATAAGAATTCATCAATTATTATTTTGAAAAGGGGTGGGACCTTAAGTTTAATGAGTAAAAAAATTTTCAATCGCAAATATGAACTGGTATTTTTTAGTGTTCCATGAATAAGATTTGATCTAAAACTAGTTACCTAAATTGAAATAGTATAATACACCACAAGGGTCGAAAGTGTGATATCTTGCCCTGCGCGCCATGATGCCTGAGGCGCGAAGGGCAAGATATCACACTTTGGGCCAATGTTATGTATACTATTTTGTTTCACTCTGTCGTAAGCACGCTTATTAAAAACATGAATTAATTAATTACTTATTAATTATAAGTATAAAAACACAGATAAATTCCAAGCAAGCAGCTTTTAGGGTATACATAAGAAGAAGAATGACAGCTGTTCGCGACTATTAGCTAAAATGTAATAGGGTTGCTATGGAAACGACATCTAAATAACAGTTGATTGTTTGTTTTTGCTTTACTACCGCCCGAACGCACGAACTTCCCGCATTGGCGCGTGTAATCTCATCAAGGAGTAAATGTCTCTGCCTTACAATTGATGCCGAAAGTATGTACTACTTTTGATCGAGGTATAAAGAAAATATGTTTTATTGCCAAAAGCAAAATCAAAATGCGCCTACGTGAAATATTGAAAGAATGGAACGAAATCGAATATTAACCCTTACTAAGCTCAACTTGATATTTTATCTTTTGATATAAATTCTGGGAAATGAATGAGTTGAATTAACTGGATATGCAAATAAATATGGTTCACTGTCTTTTTTTGAAGTAAAACTTCTCTTGGCATGATAGGGTAAAATTGATTCATGAAATTGAGACCGTAACGAACATTTCGCAATGTACGTATGTCGTACATACAGTATGTAAACGCGTAAGGTGCACATAGGGAAATTAGCATTGGGAAAAAATACTTGGATCAGAGTTAGCCATGACTGCATTAATTGTTATTTCTATTGAATTATCGTGGTAAACTTGAGGATTTCTATTTTATTTTGATTTATTTTTATTTTACTTGGCTTTTTTAATAATGAAAAGCTCTTATAAATCATTATTTTAGTTTTTTTGTACTAAAATAAAGCAAAAAAACAACTCCATCTATTTGGAAACATTTCATTCAAAAATTGTCTGACTGGTATGACGTATGCGCGTTGGTAAATCAGTGACCCAATGTCTTTAAGTTCAACACGAATAGGCGGAGATATTTGATCTCGCACCATATTTAAGTATTTTTGGGAATTTAATGTCCCATTAATAAAAAATGTCCGATTATGTTGTAATCATTTGAATATTTTCATCGGTAGTATAGACATTCAGTTTGCAAAAGACTATTATCTGTCAAATTGAAAAACAAGATTTCAAGGCTCACTCTGATCCAGTCATTTTTTCCCAATGTTAATTTCCCTATGTGCACCTTACGTGTTTACATACTGTATACCGTACACCAGTGTTTTTCAATCTTTTTCATGGCGCGACTCCCTTAGTATATGAAAAAATATTTTGGGACTCCCTACCCTTTGCTGTTCCTAACCGGTATATTATAGTGTATTTTATTATATTACAAATATCAAATCCGTACAAAATTTTTATTTTTACTGAGTCTTTTTTCGATCCCCTTGTAGAGGCTTTGTGACCCCCCCCCCCCCAGGGAGTCGCGACCCACACTTTAAAAAAACACTGCCGTATACTATAAAAACCGGTCCCTCAGAGGAAGCATTGAAATGTAGTTTGAAATCCAACATTTTTTAGGAATTTGCGCTCTCAGGAACCCAAGCCCCTTCCAGTCGCTTTGGCAAATCCACTTTTACACGCATAGACGCTGATGACCTCAGCTGTTGAGCGTCTATAATTTACAATCTATCTATAAAAACCCACCGTAAAACATTAAGCTAAGGTGGCGGCGAGGTAGAACAGTTGCCTCGTAACATAAAGGTTATAGGTTCGATCCCGGCGATCGATAGTGGTATTATTTTATATATATTTTTAACAATTATAGCAGTTTCAATTCTGTAGTGTGTAGTGTAAAAGACACGGTCTCTTTTTTTATCCGACTGCGACAGCGGATTATATCCTTGTAGTGTGAAACATCATAAAACATTCATGAGCATGCGTCAATATTTGACTACTGGTTTTCTTAATTGCTTTTATGTGCTCACTTCACACAAGACGTCTTTTCACGCTTGCTTTGTAGATAGATCTGGTGCGCGCGCAGTGACAGTTCAAATATAAACACAGAGCAGAACGTGTCTATTGTCTGACTCTGACCAGAATGACGCCATGTTGGTTTGTGGGCGTTTCTTCATGTCGCGCACGTGACAAGATGCCGTTTCCTGATTAGTTCTTGCTCAGAGCGAGCAGAGGACCTAGCAATAAAAATAACCTCTGTTTTAATTTTAAAATCTATCTTGTGAGCTAGCAGGCGAGCCCGCAGTGACGTCATTTCCAGTCTCGTACCCAGCCTGCCGACTAATAGAAGTCCAAGCAGTGTTACCAGCCTCGTGTGCAGTGGCCTTAAGTTTTGCTTATGTAGTGTGTAGTGTAAACTACGCGGTTCGTTTTATTTTTGAACACACCGTACAAGAGAGTTTGCATTCACAAAATACGAGTTCGCCCTCAGCTCAATAGAAATAAAACGACGATATTGGGCTGGAGATGACAGCTTTTTAAATTGGTTCGATTAGAAGAACGACACGAGATGTTCCGACGATGACGACAATGATCGTCACGTGAACGTCGACTCTCGAACGCATTACGATCGACGCGTGAACTTAGACTGTGACCATTGACATGTACAACACGATCATAAATTTGACATGTATGTATTAACATTAAAGTACAAAATTTGCACGTGAATAATCCGTACTAATGTAACATGCTTCCAAACGCTAACTGCTACGTCACTGGCAGACAACAATAGCACACAGAACTACGTGGAACAATATCGGAGCAGAGTTTATGTAGAACCAGGTAGCCAAAATCCCAACTTTCCTAGAATTACGTGAAGAATGTCGATGCAGGCGGAGAAGGGTTTCGAATATTCGAGAAAAAGATAGAATATGTATCCCACGCATATAATTAGACCACGCCTGCAATTCACAGGTCAGACACAGTTAGACAGCTGAACTGACACAGTTGTGTAGTGCTAAATACGCGTGTTCGGTCGCCAGACATAAATCCATTGCGTTCACATATAAATTCAAATTCATTTATTTCCTCAAATAAAGATAAAATATATATTTAATAAATACATAATTAGAGGATTTCCTGCCCAACTTGGATTACCAGTGCTAGGGCAGGAGTCCAAAAAGATAGTAAGGACATGTAATTACTATTACTAGTACTATTTATCCTTCCTTCTGTCTCTCTTTTATTTTTATTATTTATTACTGAGTGAGTTTGTGATGGGGGGAGGGTGTATGTGTGCTTTTTGAATATGCACTATGTGTGTGAGATGATGTTAGTGTGTGTGTGTGTGTGTGTAGCGTATTTATATACCGAGTGTTCAATAGAGCGCTTAGTAAATAAATATTTCTGTGTACATAGTGACTTGGTATTACTTTATTATTATTTAGTAGGTGTTTTGTTTGTTACATTATTTCTATTTCATTTCCATTATATAAGAGAAGTACTTTTAGTTGGTTTTTTTTTTTTGTTTTGTTAACATTTTTATTGTTGAAAATAATATTTACCACCACATTGAAGAACAGTTTTGTTACACTAATATTGTAAATGCGAAAGTAACTCTGTCTGTTAGGCTCTCACGGCCAAACCGCTGAACCGATTGTGAGGAAATTTAATATAGAAATTTTGAAACCTGAGTTAGGATATAAGCTATTTTTTCAAAACTCCTATTTAATGCTCGGTACTTACATAGGCTGAAAAATGTGAAAATGGATTCAAGCTGACGAAATATATTCGATCGTTTTAAAATTTGGACTCGGAAGCTGGAAAAAGGTTAAAGTTAAAACTACTTTTCTAACATGGATATAAAAATAAAATATTATGATAGTATTTCGGGTCAAAATCTCGTTTACTGACTTCTTAGTCCAACGTACAACATAAACTTAAATTGATAGTATTTAGATCCGAAGGATCCTCCTGACGGGTCAAGCTACATCAAGAGAAAAATAATTGTAAATGAAAACTAATGCAAGAGGGATATAGTCACAGACCTTTGTCAAAATATCGACTTTTTTAAAACAATATATAGAGATATACGCAAAAAGTTTTGCACGGATATATTAGTTATAAACTTATAAAATAATGCATTTAACGTCAATTTTTTGACTATCTTCAATTTATCACTTTATGTGCGTTGGATCAAACACGGTTTTCGTTGAAGGCGACATCTAGAAATTTAGTTACTAGTTCTAGTATTTTGTTAGATGGCAGCGCGTGACGTTTGCTTTGTGTATGCGTTGGATTATAACATGGTTTTTGTTAAAGACGACGACTAAATAACAGGGCAAAATTTAGTTACAGGGCGATATTTAGTTACTAGAGTTTTGTTAGCTGGCACGGCAAAATTTAGTGGATGACAGAGCAAAATTTAGTTACAGTTGAAATTTAGTTACAGGGCGAAATTTAGTTAGGTAGATACTAGACTATCGTTAGTTGACAAGGCAAAATTTAGTTGCAGATCGAAATTTAGGTACATGGCGATATTTAGTTAGGTACCTACTAGACATTAGTAGATGACAGGGCAAAATTTAGTTACTAGAATTTCGTTAGTTGACAGGGCGTTTAGTTACTAGAATTTCACATAAATTTATGTTTCGCGTCTGCGACGTTTCCCACGGCAGATCACATTTTTTTTCGTTAAACGGACCACATTCCAATAGTTTGATAAAAAAAAACAAGTGTTCTTTAGACCACACGACTGAAGTAAAACTTCTTTAGCTCCATCTATTTTATCCACTTTAAACGTAGAATATTTAATGTATTAAACAAAATATTAATTTATAAAATTGTTCAAGAACGAAATGAAATTACGAAATAATCAAGAAATCACCGTTCGCGTAACGCTAGCAAACGAAACGTAACTGTCTATGAGAGGAAGAGAGAAAGAAAATGTGCGCGCGTACCTCTGTCTCTTGCCCCTACAGTAATATACGAAACGTAACTTTCTCTCTTTCTATATCTTCCCTAACTTATATCACCCTCTCAATTTCCGTTCGCCTCGCCCGATCACACTTTTCGTAACACTTTTATCACACTTTCCGTAACGCACTTTTCGTAACGCTCTCGTCACGCATTCACTAGCTTACTTCCCAAGTCAAGCGTGCGTAAAGAAGTTTTCCTTCAAAAATTGATTATAGGTTAGAGTGAAGTTAGCGTTGGCAGTCCGTAAATCTATATAGGCAAAGGTTCATTCAAAACGCGTTCACACTGTATATCATCTAAGACGGTTTCTTGTCGTAGTTAGGTCAAGGATCCGATTCTAGTCGCTTATAACTGTACACAAGTCACGCATAATAATAATAATAATAATTTGCCTTTATTCAGTACAGTACATAGTACATTGAATGCGTCATGTATATAAGATAAGAAATTAGAAATTTTCAACAAATTCTTGGATTGAGTACCTGCAGTTTTGTTGTAAATTGTATTTAAGTTTTTTCTTAAACATGGCGATTGGGAGTGCTTTTAAGTCAGCATCTAAATGATTATAAATTTTTATACAGTTGTTTACAACTCCTTTGTATATTTGGTTTTTTTTTGTTTGATTTAGTGTTAAGTTGCTTTTATGTCTTGTATTATGGCCATGTTCCGGTAAATATTGACTGAAAATATCAGGATTACTCTTCACAAACACTGAACATTCATATATATAAATATCAAATACCGTCAATACTTTAAATTTTTTAAACAAAGGTCTACAATGTTCTCTTAAATTCGATCGATTGATGATACGAAGACATCTTTTTTGTATTTTTAAAATGTTTAAAACGGATGTAGCATGTCCCCAAAAAATTATACCAAACCTTATTACAGATTGAACAAATGCGTTAAAAACCTCTATGAGGACTTCAATTGATACACTATTTCGTAATACTCTAAGAGCGTATGTAAATTTCGAAATTTTATTGGTGACTGACTCAACGTGACACTTCCAATTTAAATTTTTATCAATATAAATGCCTAAGAATTTTGTGTGAGGATGTAATACTATAGATTTAGAGTTTTCTAAAGGAACTGAGTTTATAGGAATATTATTAAAGCATATGGCTTGAGTTTTTTCAATATTGATTTTAAGGCTGTTATTTTCATACCATTCTAAAAGTGAAGTGACAGAATTATTAATATTTTTAAAAAGTAAATTTGTATTGTTTGCATGAAATAAAATGGAAGTATCATCTGCGAACATAGTTACGGAATCGTTTATGATATCCGGAAGGTCATTGGTATATAGAACAAAAAATAAGGGTCCTAATATTGATCCCTGGGGAACGCCTCTATCGAGTTCTTTGTATCGTGATCTATACTGAGTGATATTCCCTTTTTCATAGCTCTCTACTTCTACGCATTGACGTCTATTTGACATATATGACATGACAAGTTCTAGGGCTTTGCCTCTAATACCGTAATGCTGTAGTTTAAAAGCTAGAGTATTTTTTTCGACGCTATCGAAAGCCTTACTTAGGTCTAGAAAGGTGGCTATAACAATCTCATTATTGTTTAAACTAGATAAAATTTCAGATATAGTTTTAAAGACTGCTTGTGTAATAGATCTTTTTTTTATGTAACCAAATTGTTGTGAAGTTAAGATTTCATGATTTTCCAAAAATGAGTTTAGCCGTTTATAGATTATTATTTCAAAGACCTTAGACAGACAGGTTAAAAGTGATATTGGGCGATAGTTTGATGTTACTGTTCTATCTCCTTTTTTGAAGATAGGTTTTACTATGGCTAATTTTAGTAAATCTGGAAAAATACCTTCTGTAAGCATTGTATTTATTAAATGGCACAGAGGTTTTACAATTTGATGAGCGCATAGTTTTATTACCTTGACTGGGATATCGTCCCAACCAGAGGATTTAGTATTTTTCAAATTAATACATGTTTCATAAACCTCATGTTCATTACACGGGTTCAGAAATATCGTGTTGTTTTGAATGATTTTTATTGTAGAAATATCCTTAGGTTGGGGTAAATTTAGATTCTGTGTTATATTACAAAAATATTCATTGAATATCGTGGGTATTGTTTGTGGATCAGTAACTAAATTATTGTATTCGTCTTTCAGAGCGTAATCTACGTTGTCTTTTTTATTTTTTGTAAGCTTATTAACAAGTTTCCAAGTAGCTTGGGATTTATTTTCAGATTCATTTATAAAGTTTTCGCTAATATTCTGTTTAGTTTTTTTTATCAGTGTTTTTATTTTGTTACTTACAAATGTATAGTGTTCTTTTACTTTGCAGTTGTTTATGTTTAGGTTGTCTAGTTCCTTCATGAGTAAGAAGATGTCATTTTTATATTTTGATAGGGCTTTTATTTCATTTGTTATCCAATTTTTATTGTTAGAATTGGTACGTATCTTTGTGTTTTGTTTGGGGAAGATAAGATTGAAATAATAAAAAAAGGTATCGTAAAATTTATTACATGCCTCGTTTGGATCTAAACAGTTTAATACTTCTTCCCAAGTTTCTTTTTCTAACTGCGATTTGAAATTTAAAATATTTATGTCGGAAAAGTGTCTCATTTGTTTAAAATGGTAGTTGCAATTGCGCTCATTTTTCTCTTGATGAAACAACAGTGTTTGCGAAGTGTGATCTGACAAGTTATTGTTTGTAATATCTACTCGTATGTAATCAAAATTTATAAAAAAATTATCGATACAGGTAGCGGTATTTTTTGTTATACGTGTAGGTGAATTTAAAGTTATCTTTAATTTAAAAGATTCAAGAATTTGTTGAAGTCTGATTACATTATTATTATTAGACATAATGTCAATATTAAAATCACCACATATTACAATACTAACAAGAGGATTGTTTTTATACATTAATTCTAAAACCTGGTAGAAAGAGTCAAAGAATGTATCTATTTCACTATTGGGAGATCTATAAACGCATAAAATATATAAGTTAATATCGCATATTTTAATGCCACAACATTCAAAACATAATTCTGTATTAAATAAGTTTAATTCTTCCAGAGGTTTGAATTTATAGTTATTTTTAACGTAGATGCAGGAACCTCCACGTACTTTTACACTACGACAGAAACATGATGCTAGACTATAATTATTGAGTTTGAAATAGATAATTTCTTCGGCTCGAAGCCAATGTTCCGTTAGGCAGACAATGTCGGGCTCGTTTTGTAATTCTTTTAAATACAGTTCTATTAAGGATTCTTTAGCTTTCACACCTTGAATATTAGCATGAAAAATTTTGAAAATATTAGTCTTTATGGAAGTTTGCCACCCCTGGTTTGGACCGAAAAAAGTTAAATCTCCTGATTAGTGTATTCAGTGGCCAAAAATCAGCTTTAGATAAATCTTCCTGTAGTGAGAAATCCGCTCCTACTCGATACGAAGAACTATATTTGGTTGATTTTATTAATTCGACTTGAAAATCAGTTTTTGAATATTCCTTACATTTATCAAGCAAGTATTGTAGAATATCTTCTTCTTTGACTGATGGGTCTACTCGACCGACGAATAGCCAAACTTTTTTTGGTGCTCCTTTAAAAGATTGACTGTTAGTGGAGGTACCAAATGTGTCCTTTTTCCTTCTGCGACGAACTTCTGTAAACCCTTCATTGTCTGTTTCAGAGTTTGTGTTTATTTCAATTTTTTTAGAAATGTTTTCCGTATCATCAGACCATCTGTTCACGTTATCATTAACATCAACTGATTTTAGTTGCGGTAAGTTTGTTATAGAGGTCTCGATATCATTTATTCTTATCATTTCGGGTTCATTTCTGTCATTGATTTCCGGTAAAGTATCGGTAGGTGGAGTTGTATTTTGGTTTGTATCTTTAGTAATTTTATTAATTACGTTTTTATCGACTGACTGTTTCTTTTTTATCATATTGACATTTTTCAGTATATTGGTAACCTCAGTTTTATTTTCCCGTTTGTTGTTTTCAATAAAATCACTTAACATGTCTAAAAGACGTGAGTATTTATCATTTAGAAGCGAGATTTCATTGCACATTTTTCTATTTTCATTTTTGAGGTCATTAACCAGCTTAATTAAAGTATCTGATTCATCACTCATACTAAGACAACTTTTACATGTCCATTTAATATCATTATTAGCAATAAGAACATTATATTCACTTTTTTTCACCATTGCACAGTTGATATGAAATAATAAGGCACATTTGCCTGCACATTTTACTACACAATCACTTTGGATAAATTTTACATTGCATGAAATACAGAGACTGTCTGAATGGCCACTACTTTGATCCGCCATTTTTTTCAAAAAATATGATTCTATAACAAAATGTGTAAAAATTTACATTTTTCTAACTTTATGTAATAATTTATACGCTTTCGAATTCCGACAAGCAAGACACTTGTGAAATAATAGCACACGCGCACTTCGTAATAATAAATAAAAACGAGATCTAACGTTGGGAACTTAAAATGGATGACGGCTTGAGAATAACCGAGATCGTCGAAAGATCGATTAATTAAT
Source organism: Xanthostigma xanthostigma (assembly GCA_963575645.1). NCBI lineage: Eukaryota > Metazoa > Arthropoda > Insecta > Raphidioptera > Raphidiidae > Xanthostigma > Xanthostigma xanthostigma. The sequence goes on from OY754475.1 coordinate 11,391,856, forward strand.
TATTTATATGATGCTTTCATATACGCTTGTAAAGTATCTTTTGACAGGCGACTTTTGCGCCCTCTCGTGTTTTGTTTTTTTAAATCTGGTTCAGCCAACACGTCCTTAATGTCATATTAATGTTATACGTGCATTTTAATAAGGATTAATTGTTGAATAAAATGGGGAAAAAGCTATCAAATCGGAAGTGCTGTGTTGTTGATTGTAAAGATACACCACTTAAACATCCAGAATTTCAATTCCACCGTTTTCCTGTATTTTCTTATGAATTATAGAGAGGAAAAAAATGGACTACAGCAGTACGTCGTCAAGGGTAATTAAATTTTATTTTACGTCTGTAATCATTATTAAATACATGAAAAATATCATAATTGTTATTTTGTTAACAAAAATAAGATTTAGAAATTAAAAATGTATATCATTTATGTAGTTTTTTTTCTGACATTTTTCGTAAATATTTTTTTATAATTAAGAATGACGCTGGTTTCCATGTGTTTGTAAGTTTTGGGTGAACCACTTTTGAAAAAACAAACACGAGATGGTGCGAGGGTCGCGTGTCAAAGATACTTTTGACAATAGTCATATGCATAAAAATCCAAATTGGTTAAAATTTTTATTTCGAAATATATTTTAGTTCTTGATCATAACGTAATGGTTATTTTATTAATCTAATCACTGAAAAAAATACAACTAATATAAAAGAAATGTAGAAAATAAGCGCTATTTTCGAATTCTCAAAACGCATCGTGACGTCAGAGTATATATCAACAACAGTTTCCATGACGACGATGTCGTCTCACAGTAAGATTATGTCAGTATTTAGAGAAAACAACAAATAAACTTCATTTAGAACATTGATAATTTGACATCAAGGTGGACATGCATCGTATATCATGACGTCACATAAGCCCGCGAACATGGCCGATTGTTTAAACTGTCTATTTTTGAATGTGAAATTTAATATTTTTTTCTTATGATAATATTACATTTTTAAATGATTATCAATTTTTTTTCCGTATTATGGCTGACTAAATAATCTATTAAAAATATAAAAGAAAATCATGCATATGAACTATTGATCTGTCAAATTGGCAGTCATTTATTCAGTCTATTTTGCCAAATCACCATGGACGGATACAGCGTTCAACAACACAGGCAAATTATAAAATTGTTTTATCAAAATGAGTGTTCTGTTCGGGCAACACTCATCAAAAAATTCAGGGATGAGGCCCATTTCTGGATGAATGGGTACGTGAACAAACAAAATTGTCGAATTTGAGATGATACCAATCCACACAAGATCCAAGAGCGTCCAATACATCCCGAAAAAGTCACTGTTTGCTGTGGGTTTTGGACTGGTGGCGTCATCGGTCCATATTTCTTTGAAAACGACGTTGGGTTTTAGTATCAATTAGTGACATTTGATAGAATTCTCTGAAAGCTATTTGTTCAGAAGCAAATCCGGTAGAATTTGCTCAAAGCTATTAGTTCAGACACCGGGCCGCAAACGAAATACATTTTGCAGAACTATATCAACTATCGCACCCGGATGAAACCGAAACGGACCGATAGTAGCTGATATGATATATGTCACAGAGAGAGCAGAGCTTTGAGTGATCCAACAGTTGGTATCGTGTAAATGGAAACAGCAAAAAGCCATCTCATACCTGCGGGATTGAATGCAAACAGCATTACCTACTGTTGTCAGGTTGAAAGACATAAGTAAAAATACACCCGCAGGCGAATAATAGCGCTAGAACAAGTGACGATAAGAGTTTACAATTTATTGGTAAAAAGACGCCATGATACGGTAGCAAAAAGATGCTTTGGGACCTTTCAAGTAGTGATGTGTCGCTCCTGAGCGAGTCGTTCATAATGAACGACTCCTTTCACGGAGCGGAGCGAGTCGCTCTTTTTTTTGTGAATGACTCACTCCGGAGCGCCACTACTCTGTGCTGAGCTGCATTCGCACATTTACAGAGCGCACACAGCACAGGCCACAGAGGCACTAGTGAATTTTGCACGTACGGAGTTATCTTTGCTGAGTCATTTAATGTTGAATGACACACTGTAAGTGCAATAGTACTGTAGCAAGCTTTGTTACATTAACTCTCTCTCTCTTTTTTGTAATATTGTCAAAATTAGTTTTTCTTAGCTACGCTCGAAAAATGAATGTTGTTATTAATTTGGAAAAAATAGAGAGAGAGTTAATGTAACAAAGCTTGCTACAGTACTAAGCTTACAGTGACTTAAACCATTTATATTGACGTCGTTGACAAAGATATAATATTGCAACAATAAACATTATTATTGTTAAGCTTTTATTATACTTTATAGTTTATCCGAAATGCGAATAATATAAGATCAGAATCATATTAAAATGAGCTCAGAGCTGAGTGTGTGTATTATGCTGTGCAATGCTACGTGACTCCTGATCATGTATGATGACAGTTCACACCTCTGCAGTCCGCACTCTTGTGAAGTGCGTACTGTCTAGTGTCGCTCCTTTGAACGACTCGCTCCCAATAAAGACTCATGTGGACACATCACTACTTTCAAGTATTACGTAAGGACCAGAAGGGGGTGGGGGAGATCTTTGCTTAGCTTATTTTTGATGACGTGAGGTCCGAAGGGGTCTAGATGGTGATCACGTGAACAGTATTTATTTATTTACTGATTTTTCTGAAAAATTAATAAATTATGATATGGCAAGTGGCAACCCTACTTGTCTATGCTCGAAAGCCAAAAGCATGTTCATGAACAACAAAAAAGAAACTTTAAATTTAAAAAAAATCCAGCCAGTTGGGCGCCGGGACCATTCCAACTTCAAAAATATTGACGTTCGATATAGTATAAAAAAGAAAATTAAGAAACCATGACGCAAGTGAAACTTTTATTGGATTGTGGGCGTTGGATTGTAGAAACTTATCCATCACGATTAATTATAAACAATATTCACATGAATACACGAATAAAAACATGTAAACACTGTACAGCATTTGCCCGCATGACAGACTGACTATGTGTTATACATACTGCACGGTCAGCTGATGCTAACCATGGGCGCCGCCATATTGGCCTTGGCTGCTCTACCGAGCGCCTACTCCGAACGCCTTTCACTTTACCCCTACTCCGCGGCCGCCTGTAATGCGACATGCAACAGACGGCCAGAAAAATTCGGGGCGATAGAATAAAAGTTTCACTTTAATAAAATTTCTGAAATCGCGTGATTTAATTTCAAAATATTTTCGAAACTATAAAATTAAAAAAAAATTAGCAAAACTTTCTTGAAAAAACAAATAGAATAATAGGGCGTTATGAAAAGTATCCCATTATTATATAAAAAACACCGTTAAAGCATAAATCTCTTCTGCGCATGCGCCGATTTTCCCCAAAAATAATAGGGCTCTTCATAATTGCATACCAAACTCCTCCCAAAATTTGGTTTCAATCCACTCATCCGTTTGGCCTGTATTGTGCTCACAGACAAACAGACAACAGACTAACAGACGCACAGAGTTTTTCCAAAAATAGAATTTTTGAATTCGGGGGACATCAATACGAAAAGATAAATTTTTAAAAGTGATTTTTGACCTAAACTATTGTACCACTTGTGGGTTGGAACGATAAAGTTATAATATGAGAGACTTCATTTTCAACTTCAATTCTAAAAGCTGAACACTTTATGTTTTAAAATGTTGCGTCTTTTAGTTGAGCTTTTCAATCCTGTTTATTACTTAATTTTTATTGCTAGTTTGTAACTACTACAAAGGCACAAGATGGATGGCCTGCGAATAAAAAGAAAATGGGTGAAGGTCAACGTTCATTCAATAATGTTCTTTCAACGAAATAAACCTACGTATAATTTACAGGAAAACTTACGACGCTTCCAACAGCTTACAGACTTAATCCAAAAAAAGGAAACGTCTGCAGTAACAGATCTTTCAGATGCTTTAACAAAATATCGTTTGCTTATATTTGTATCTGAACAAAAAGTTATGAAAACTCATCAAAAACATAAATGTGAAAAAGAGGCCAAGTTCATTTACAGGCCAAACTAGCAAGTTTTCAAGGGTCTTATGTCTACTTCTATGAAAACTTTCCAAGTTTGGCGTGTAAAATCAGTTCCTACAATATTTTTTGTACTTATCAAAACACTGTTAAAAACGTGTAGGCACGAGACTTGGCATAATTTCTACATTTCAATTATTTTTTTAAGATAACAAAACAGCTCTGCCCTTTTTTCAAATTTATGTTTTTGATGGGATAAGATTTATAAACTTCATAAGTTTTTATGTCCTTCAAGACTGCACACCTATATGTTATCGGTATAATCAAGGCCGTAGCCAAGAATTCACTTCGGGGGAGGGGGGTCGAGCTCTGGACCAGAAACAATAAGTAACAACTTTGTTTATGTAAAATTATAATATATGCTTATTGTAGTATAATTTAACATAAATAAAAAATTTAATTAAAAGGCAACCGACGCGGATTGTCACCAGAAATAAAGCGCGTGACAGCGATCTCTGGACTGATCTCGACATCACGATGAACGCTCGTCATGGCTATTATCCAGTCAGTAGTGACTGTTCCATGCTGTTTGTCAAAAATGTTTTTAGCCTCCTCAACGAGGAAAAAGTACGCTCTGGTGTCCCCGTTGACACAGGTAGCGTCACTAGTATTGTCAGTAGCTTGTGAATCATGGGAAACATCACTGCGTTACAGATGTCCAGCGCTTCTAGTGGTGTAGTAGGCCATTCCGCAGCAACAATTTTTGACCACTTCGTTCGTCACACCGATAACTCCCCTTCAATGATTTGACAAGTTTACCAAACACTTTCTTGAATCCGTATTATTTGTAAATGTAATAATATTGTTAGTTACGAAAAAACTTATTTAACCTTGTACTGACTTGCGATCAACGCCAAAGCGACATGATATGAAATGTAACAATGAAAGACGAGTGAGAGAGATGGGGCATTTCTGTCACTCATCTTTCATTGTTACATTTCAGATGGATGCCGAAAAACGTGGAATTCACAGATCCGAAAAAAGAGTCGAAAATATTTTAGTAGTATGTATAAAACTGTGGATTGGCTCAAGCATTTAGGGGGGGGTTTGAACCCCCACCCCCCCTTGCCTACGGCCATGTAGGTATTTAGAAAAAGACAAGCGCTTCTCTCCCATATTGAATGCTGTATAATATAGAGCAGGGGCGGGCAAATCTTTTGATCGGCGGTCCACATAGCTGGTGAAAATTTCACGCGGGCCGGATGGCTGACGAAAATTTCACCGCGGGCCAAAAATTTGCAGAAAACAAGATCCTCACATTCTATTTCCGCATTCGGAGAGCCAAAAAAAAAAGGTCCTCAAATTGTATATCCGAATGTGGAGAGGCAAAAAAAAAGGTCCCCGCATTCTATTTCCGCTACTATTTTTCTAAAATTTTCTAAAATGCTTCGCGGGCCGGATAAAATTGCGCTGCGGGCCGGATCCGGCCCGCGGGCCGCCATTTGCCCAGGCTTGATATAGAGAATGCTAGGTCCTTTTATTGTATTCAAAGCAATGGCACGTCAATCCGGTGTCGGAGAGGCAACCGGATGGCGAGTGGTAATCTGGACCTATGAGTGGTGCAGAACCCCCTGGTAGCGGCCAAAGTGACCCCAAATGGACGGGGGCGGCGATATGGGGGTGGGGCAAAATCGAAAAAAGTTTGAAAAGGCAACCGGATAAAAATGCGGTTGCATTGAAGGAAATACCCTAATTATATAATAAATTTTTTTTGCCATCCGAACCACGCGGGCCGTTTTTGCACTAGCGAATAAAAAAAAAATTTAAAAAAAACTGAAAAGGCAATCGCTTCAAAATTAGTGAGTATACTTATTGACACCACCAAACGTTGGAAAAAAATTGCCATCCGATCCTGATGGGCAGTTTTGGAGAAATAACTCCTCAAAGTCGCTGAAAAACCCTTTTTTTCGATTTTTTCAACAATAAGTAAAAATAACACACTAAAAATTGTTCAAATCGGATGGCATTCGAAATTTATACTGTCCTAAGTACAAATAATAGTGTGTATCAATGCCATCCGATTTCGATTAAATTTACCCCTATTTAGCCAACCCCCAAAACTCAATAACAATAAAAATAATGCCATACGCTGCATAAAATTGTTATTTTCATGAGTTTTGGGGGTTGGCTAAATAGGGGTAAATTTAATCGAAATCGGATGGCATTGATACACACTATTATTTGTACTTAGGACAGTATAAATTTCGAATGCCATCCGATTTGAACAATTTTTAGTGTGTTATTTTTACTTATTGTTGAAAAAATCGAAAAAAAGGGTTTTTCAGCGACTTTGAGGAGTTATTTCTCCAAAACTGCCCATCAGGATCGGATGGCAATTTTTTTCCAACGTTTGGTGGTGTCAATAAGTATACTCACTAATTTTGAAGCGGTTGCCTTTTCAGTTTTTTTTAAATTTTTTTTTTATTCGCTAGTGCAAAAACGGCCCGCGTGGTTCGGATGGCAAAAAAAATTTATTATATAATTAGGGTATTTCCTTCAATGCAACCGCATTTTTATCCGGTTGCCTTTTCAAACTTTTTTCGATTTTGCCCCACCCCCATATCGCCGCCCCCGTCCATTTGGGGTCACTTTGGCCGCTACCAGGGGGTTCTGCACCACTCATAGGTCCAGATTACCACTCGCCATCCGGTTGCCTCTCCGACACCGGATTGACGTGTTATTGCTTTGAATATTGCACGTCTATGGTTTGAACTAATAAAAATGTTTCTAATAACCATAGTCACTACTTCTTCGCTGATATATTTTGAAAACAAAAGAATTTTAATTGAAAGGCTAAAGTCATCAAAACTTAATTAAGTAAAGTTCTAATAATTTCTTAATTTAATAGCAATATAAAACAATATTAGTGTAAGTGTTTAAATATTATTCTTAATTCTGATTTTCTTTTTCCAAAATGTCACATTAGATAATATTTAAATTTCAAAAATCTCAATTTCGGCATTCCATAGAACCAGCAAGATTGATAATTAATGTGTTATAAACCAAAAAAATATAGGTAACTGTTTCATCAGATAAGTCATAACTCATAAAATGTGAATGTTTTCTTCAGTTTTTTTTTCAAATTCGTCATATTTTCAATATTTTTAGATATCTTTGGAATTTTTATAAAGAAAGTGGTCAATTGATATATCTTTTAGGACAAGAAGCAAACCAAATTTTGTGCAACTTAATGCTTAATCACAACTAATAAAAATAGTGGTTTATTTATTTATTTATTAAAACCCCTTAGATTCACTAGGACTTAAAATTTCATAAACACTAAAAACGTCTAAAATTCGGCATTTTTATCACTGACTGACTGACATATAGAGTAAAAACCTAACCCACTTCCAGATGGCCAAGAAAGTTGAAATTTGGCGCCCAACTAGATAATTGTGTGATAACAGTGAATTTTTAAGATTTGAAATGTTTTCCAAGTAATCGATTTTCATTAACACAGGAAAAAAGATTATTAATTTTACAAATAACTTTTGAATGATAAATAATAATAATTTCTTTACAAAAAGTAATGTTATCCCATCAAAAATAAATGTAAAAAAAGGGAGCCAACTTCAATATTAAGAATATTATTTTCATACCGCAAAAAATGGGGTCATACCTTAATACAAAAAGAATTGAAATCTAAAAGGGTGCTTTCACTTGGCAAATTTTCACGAATAAACATGAAGTTTAAGTGTATAAATCACAACATAAAACACGAAAACTTGCCAAGCGAAAACTAAACATCCTTTTAGATCTCAATTCTTTTTGTATTGAGGTATGGCTCCATTTTTCGCGGTGTGAAAACAATATTCTTAATATTGAACTTGGCTAATTTTTTCACATTTATGTTTTTGATGGGATTTATCTATCCGAAGCCGAAACTTCGGTAGGACTCGTCTAATAACTTTTTTGTTTTCTCCTAATAGGTATGATCATGTTGTCACAAAATAAACAATTTCTGATGCTTTTGTGGAAAGAATTTCACATACAGAAACATTATTTTGGTTCACTTTTAATCTCATTAATAATTCCACTAACATTTATAATTGTTCTGGTTGTATTGCGTACTCGTACACAACCTGAAAATGTTGTAGATCGAACGCGCATTTATGCCCACAAACTAGGACCTGGTGGCAACGAATCGTATGTAAAATCATTCAATAATTAAATAAACATATGGAGGGTAGAGGTAAGGAGAACCGTCTTACATGGGGCTAAAACTGAAAAAGTGTCTGGTTAGAGTACCTTGGATGTGCAAAATATCCATTGGAAATACATATTTATTATTTTAAACAACATATAACAGTATTATTAGTCGTTTTAAGTGCGGAAAATTGTTTTTTAAAAATTATTTTTTGAAGTAGAACTTCTTTAGGCACGCTTGACTTGAGGAGTAAGCTGGTAAATGCCTGACGAAAGCGTTTACGGAAGTGCATCATCGGACGAGGTGCGTGATCGTTCGAGGCGAACGGAAGTTGAGAGGGAGATATAAGTTAGTGAAGATAGAAAGAGAGAGAGAGTTGAATGACACATACTTGGCGCCATCAGGTGGCCGAAAATATAAGCAGTACCTACTCTTTACTTGCCAGTGACAACGTTGCAACGTATTAATTTTCTTTTCATTATCTTTATGTAATATTCTACGTTTAAAGTGAACAAAATTGTAAATTCATTTTAAAGTTCATATTTTGTGAATTTTCGGCTGAATAATAATAAATTATGGCAGGAAGAAGTATTACTTCAGTCGTGTGGTCTAAAGCACACTCCTCTTTTTTTCCGGGTAAAAAAGGGGAGGAGCGTTTGGGGGAGTTCTTTAAAAAAACAACTACGGGGTCGTATCGATGCGTTAGCGGTTTTTTTTGCGGCCCGCCAATATAGGCTAGACGGCGAGGAGGTAAAAACATTAAAAAGTGTTGGACCAAGCCAGAAAAATCACAATTCCATTCAACTTTAGTATCCCGTTGGAATTTTTGGGAAAAATTAATTCTAACCGATTTTATAACGATTGAATATTGGAAAAGTTATATAGTTTTATACGTTTGTCTAAAATTGGTATCGCTAAAGAAATCGTTATAAAATCGGTTAGAATTAATTTTTTCCAAAAATTCCAACGGGATACTAAAGCTGAATGGAATTGTGATTTTTCTGGCTTGGTCCGACTAGCGAAACCCGTTTGTGAAAAAAAATGGCGCAATTTGCAATTAATTAAACGAAAAAAAAAGTGATCGTTAATTACTCGATAAGTAATTGACCGATGACGCTAAAATTATTCATGCATGTTTGTGTCAACATAGACATCATTTTTGAGAATTTTCAGCCATCTATGTGCGGTAATTTTTTAGTAAAAAAATAGTGGAAAAACGTGTTTTTTTAACTTTCGGGGCTATTTGCAAGTTAACAATTGAACTTAGCGACCTCTGTCAGTGCTCATTTTTTAGGAAATTTCATAAAGAACAACTTTCTCAGTGAATATGCTATACTAAAAGTCTAGAGGAACGGAGATATTAAAGGAAATAGAGAAAAAAACACTATTTTCGTCACTAATTGTTAATTATAGAATCAAGCACACCAACAATTTGTAAGCAAACTTAGGGGGTTGAACTACACCCTAAAACAAATCGATTCCAACAATAATCTCGCCTGTGCTCGAAAAATACACCCAAAACTCCTCGCCGTCTAGCCTAATATAACTTTTTCTGACTTTTCATACACAGAGATTGTTCTCCTTACCCTATACCCTCGATAAATAAACCAAAGAGTTAAAAAAGTTAACGCAATTAAATATTACAGTGTCGACTTTCTGAAAAATGTAAAAGTGGCGTATTATCCAAATTTACCACACATCAATGAAATTATGAAGTTCGTTCCGAAGTCAAGTTCAAGGCCTTGTGCTACTTTGAAAGAAGTAGAAAAGCTACTTAAAAAAGATAATAAGACACTTGCTGTCATAGAATTTCCGACCGAAAAAATTCTGCCACGTGATATAAGAATAACTATACGTTTCAGAGGATTGCGCAATGACCCGTCCCTTCACTGGCATACAGAAAGACTATTTCCAGTTTATCCGTCACCGCTGATAAAAAACGGTAATACGATTTTTTTGATTATATATTAAAAACAAAATTTCAACCAATTGGACGACGAGACCATTTCAACTTCAAAAATATTGACATTTGATATAAGTATAAAAAGGAATGAAAATACAAAAAAAAGAAAAAACAGCGTTACAGCATATATCTCTTTTGGGCATGCGCCGATTCTCCCCAAAAACAATAGGGTTCTCCATATTTGCATATCAAACATCCTGCCAAAATTTGGTTTCAATCCGTTCATCCGTTTGACCTCTATCGTGCCCATTGCGTATATTAAATATATTCGGGGGGTCTGGCCCTACTTTATAACGGACAAAATTGTCTGACATTTTTACTTCTGGATTATATAAATGCTGAAGTAAAAGATTATATAAATTTCAAGTTATCTAAAACATATTTTTCCGTGATATTTTTTTGCAGATTCATATGCTGCGCAGACGCGAAATAACCGCAAACGCTCAGGCAGGCTCGCGATTCCAGGTTCACCCATTATAAAATACTGTAACAAAACTGCTGTAGTCCGTGGCGGAAATTATTTATTTGCAATATTAAATGTTTAACAAACAGTCGAAACACACAAACGAAAGCGTATAACGTTAACAGAAACAAAACTAGTAGTTCTAAATTATAAAATAAAAGACTAAGTAACAGAGAATAAAGAGTCACTAAATTATGTACCTACATTCTACAAAGAAATATTTACAACACACAGGAACACAACACAAAGTTTATCAGCACACTTGTATTTACAAAAAAAAGTTATTTAAACAGATTTATATAGATTGCACTCACTAGAGTTATTTATTTAAAACCACTCATTAGAGTCATTATTTATTTCCACAGATTAACTGAGTTTATCTCGTAACGCCAGAGCACTGTGTCAACACAACGAACAGCTCCAATAACTGACTGACCGACTTGCTCACTCTGCTTCGCCTTATATTATAGTTTCACGGTCCATCTTTTAGAATGTTCGGGACGAATCGAGAGTTCCTTTCCTTTACATGTGTGTGGGTCTCCAAGGTCGGGTGTCCGTTACCTGTTTTCATTGTTGTTGGTTGACCCTCGAGTATAGTCTTTTCTAGAAACTCCCATAGGCGCATCACTGGGGAGGGGGGGAAATGCGCAACAATACTATTTTTTTTATTATTTCAACTTGTCTAAAATACATACCCTAAATCTATCGTCAGCCTTGGGCGGTATTAAACATCAATGTTACACATGGCAAAGAATAGCAAATATCATATTAAATACTAGCCGTTACCCGCGTCACCTCACGCGATATCAGAAATTTTATTTTCTTTATTATAATCAAATGTCAACATTTTTGAAGTTCGAATGGCCGCGTCGCCCAATTAGCTGGAATTTTTCTTAATATTGTTATCACGATGAACACAATATCTATATAAATTATAATTTTAAAATAAATTTCTTTATTTATTTCAGTGTACTACACTGAGAGATTTATCAATCTTCAGTATTTGATTTCGTATTCTATTGTAAAGAAATATTCTTCGTTTAAGGAGATCGACAATAATTTGTTTTTTATAAAAAAAATCGAACATAGTATATTTGTTCAAGACAATTATGACGAAAAAATGATACCTTACGTTCCAATCATTATATGCCTTGCTTTTTTCTGGAACGGCATGTGGGCTGTGAAACAAATAACTGCTGAAAAAGAAAGTGGACGCAAAGTACGTGAATTTTTACTAAATTTCATTGAATTTCGGTTGGAGTACGAACTCGATGTGCAAAATATCCACTGGATATACACAATTATTATTTTATATCTATAACACAGGCCTTGGCAAATGGCGGCCCGCAGCGCAATTTTAACACAGGCCTTGGCAAATGGCGGCGCGCAGCGCAATTTCATCCGGCCCGCGAAGCATTTTAGAAAATTTTAGAAAAATAGTAGCGGAAACAAAATGCGGGAAACTTTTTTTTTTGCTCTCCAAATGCGAAAATAGAATGTGAGGACCTTTTTTTTTTTGCTCCAAATACGGAATAGAATGTGAGGATCTTTTTTTCTGCAAATTTTTGGTCCGCGGTGAAATTTTCGTCAGCCATCCGGCCCGCGGTAAAATTTTCATCAGCTATGTGGCCCGGCGATCAAAATATTTGCCCGCCCCTGCTATAACATATAACAGTGTTATTAGCCGTTTTGAGTGCGGAAAAATGATTTTTAAAAATTCATTTTTTTTCGCAGTGAAAAGGGGAATGCGTTTGGGGGAAGTTCTTTAAAAAACAATTACGGGGTCGTGTCGATGCGGTGGCGTTTTTTTTTTGCGCAATGAAAATGAGGAGGGCGTTTGGAGGGAGTTCTTTAAAAAACAATTACGGAGTCGTGTCGATACGATGACGTTTTTTTTTGCGCAGTAAAAAGGGGAAGGCGTTTGGAGAAAGTTCTTTAAAAAACATTACGGGGTCGTGTCGATGCGGTGGCGTTTTTTGTGCAGACAAAAATGAGGAGAGCGTTTTGGAGAAGTTCTTTAAAAAACAATTACGGGGTCGTGTCGATACGATGACGTTTTTTTTGCGCAGTAAAAAGGGGAAGGTGGTTTGGAGGAAGTTCTTTAAAAAACAATGACGGGGTCGTGTCGATGCGGTGGCGTTTTTTTTTTGCGCAGTGAAAATGAGGAAGGGGTTTGGAGGGAGTTTTTTAAAAAACAATTACGCACTCGTATCGATACGATGACGTTTTTCTTGCGCAGTAAAAAGGGGAAGGCGTTTGGAGGAAGTTCTTTAAAAAACATTTACGGGGTGGTGTCGATGCGGTGGCGTTTTTTTTGCACAGTGAAAATGAGGAATGCGTTTGGAGGGAGTTCTTTAAACAACAATTACGGGGTCGTGTACAAAGTGAGATAGTAATACAGTAATTCTACACCAGTTGCTATGACGTGTATATGTGACTTCTGATTGGTTAGATTTAAAAAATGACAGTGAAAGACGAAAAGTAGTTTAGTTTTTTTTACGTATTTTTGAGGAAATTTGTAAATAATCCGCAAAGTTTTTTTTTTATTTGAAACGTCGAAATTGAGTGTTTTCTAAGATTTAAAAACTAAAAGAAAAAATTTGGGCTCATCGAGTTATCGTACTGGGCCCTTGAATTTCTATTTAATGGTATATTGATTTGGATTTTTCATTAAAATTTTGGCTCATCACTTGTTGCAGTATAGAATGTGTTGCTCGATGCGATCGTGACTGCTCGAGGGGTCGGGTCTATGTCAATGGAATATTTTCTATGGTGATTTGTAGTTCGTTTTGTGGTTGATGCTCGAAGCAATCAGTTTCGACAGCTGAACTGTTCTCCCCACTTCTTAACTTTCTGTTTCAGTGTAGAGCGTTTACATTCTGAGAAATACATAGATGTTATCATCTGTACAAACGTGTTTGTGTTCACTTCTACGTGTGAAGGGCAAAATTTATGCCAATTTTACAAATGGCGCCTGTTTTTATATTCATCAACTTTCCGAGAAATGAAATAGTATATTACACCACAACACAAGGGCCGAAAGTTTGATATTCTTACACTGCGCGCCATGACACCCAAGGCAGAGGGCTTCCTGGCGCGCAGTGCAAGAATATCAAACTTTCGGCCAGTGTTGTGTATACTATTTTTCTTCATACCTCGGTCGTAAGTACGCTTATTAAAAACATTAATATTAATTAATTACACAAAAACACAGATAAATTTCAAGCAAACAGCTTTGAGGTTACCTATACGTAAAAACACGAATGACAGCTGTCCGCGACTATTAGATAAAATGTGATATGATTGCTATGAAAATGACATCTAAACAACAGTTGATAGTTAATTTTTCTTCACTACCGCCCGAACGTACGAGCTTCCCGCATTGGTGCGTGTAATCCCACCAATGCGTAAATTTCTTCAGATTTTCTGCCTTACAATTGATGCCGAAAGTATGTACTTTCGACCAAGGTGTGAAGAAAAAAAATTTAGTACCCCAGGGCTAAAACATGATACATGTTAATATTTTAACTTGACTTCACTAAATTTTCAAAAAATTTCTGTTCTAGAACCAAAAATTTCAACCATGTATCATGTTTTCTCCACTATATGTTTCGTGCGCGGAGGACTCGATGCTCGGAATCGACGTTCGGAAATGACGCTCAAAATTTCATACGTCTCTCAGCTATGTGTTGCGCGGAAAAAATTGACGCTCAAAATTGACGCTCAAAATTGACGCTCAAACAAAATTGACGCTCAAAATTGACGCTCAAAAAAATTTAGTACCCCAGGGCTAAAACATGATACATGTTAATATGTTTTTTTATTTGACTTATATGTTTCTGTTTCAGGCGATGGTTTTAGTTTCTGGTGCGTCAAACAACTTACTTTGGTTGATTTGGTTTGTAAAATTCCTCCTACAAAATGTCGTAATTGTTGCAGTATGGGTAATCCTACTCACTGTTAAAATGTCTCGAGTACAATGTTGCGCCATTTTACCTAAATCTTCACCATCCGTCATTTTCATTGTGTATTTGCTTTATGCATGCTCTTCAATCACGAGCTGTTTTATGATCAGCTCATGCGTCGTAAATGGTGCGGTATATTCTTTTTTTCACATACTTCTATAATTAGAATAGGTCATATGCATAAAACTCCAAATTGGTTAAAATTTTTATTTCGAAATATATTTTAGTTCTTGATCATAACGTAATGGTTATTTTATTAATCTAATCACTGAAAAAAAAACAAATAATAAAAAAGAAATGTAGATAATAAGCGCTATTTTCGAATTCTCAAAACGCATCGTGTCGTCTCCCAGTAAGATTATGTCAGTATTTAGAGAAAACAACAAATAAACTTCATTTAGAACATTGGCAATTTGACATCAAGGTTGGCATGCATCGTATATCATGACGTCACATAAGCCCGCGAACATGGCCGATTGTTTAAACTGTCTATTTTTGAATGTGGAATTTAATATTTTTTTTCTTATGATAATATTACATTTTTAAATGATTATCAATTTTTTTCCGTATTATGGTTGACTAAATAATCTATTAAAAATATAAAAAAAATCATGCATATGACCTATTACTACTAAAATTAATCGACTGAATAATCAAATAAATGCATGTATCGGAACGGAACACTACGAAACACTACTAATAATCCAGAAAGAGCTGTAACCGATCAACAGCTAGCAGCTAAACTACATACAAGTTTTGCTGCAGGGAACCGAACGAGATAGATATTACTAATGTGTGTTGTGACTTGTGAGATAGATAATAATACTAATTTAGTAGTATCTATCTCGCTCGGTTCCCTGCAGTAGCGGAGAGAGAGCAAAATAATTCAATTATTTCGAATCGGTGTTACCGTCTAACGCCCCAACTACTAAATTAGTAAAATGTTTCGATTATGGCAATCATTCGATTTACTAATGTCTCGATTATCGAAATATCTCGATTATACCCATCATTACATTTCTTTTTAAAGACATGTGTCGAAAAAAGGCAAATAGTGTAGGTACTGAAATCCTTTCCAGAATTGAAGTATTCTTTATATTTTTACATTTAAACATAATAACTTGCACAATTTACCACCTCAACTTGCATTGAGACCCTGATGAAAATAAAATTTTCGAAACGTTGGCCACAAGCGATACTCAGGTAAAACTTCTTTTCTCTACTGTTCCTCAACCAAAATAAACTTCCTGAAACATATTGTTTGGAACAAAATTATACTACTAATTAAAAATGTATGATTTCAGCGTTTACTGCAACCCTTCTATCAGCCGTATTTTGGTTTATAAGCCTCGCACCTTATTTTCTGTCATATTATAGTAATCTTGAATCTATAACTTTTTTTGAACTTTTAATTTGTCTATTTCCAAATTCGGCAGTGGCCAGGGCGTTTGAACTAATTATCACGTTCGAATTTTACGGAAAAGGTAAGTGTCTATCTAAAAATTACAAAATATTATGTTTTATAAAAACACAGTTTGTAACAAAAATCTTATGAAATTATAAAATCGAACTAGGCCGCCGAAAGCGGGTGAAGCTCGATTGTTTCGCTCGAAGAGATCACTAAGTAGAACATGTCTTTGTACACAGATGGCGCCACAATTTAGAAAAAGTAAGAAAGAAACAGCTTTGTACCATCTCTCGTTATGATATGGCATAAAGTGAATACGAACTGAAGAGATCACGGGTGGGGAATCTTGATTCTCCTTCCCTTTACCATTTAATGAAATAAAAAACTTGGGTTAGGGGTGATCTCTTCGAGCGAAACAATCGATATAATTATGATCGAGCTTCACCCGCCTTTTGCGGGCTTGCTCAATCTTACAATTATATCTCATGTTGCACTCTAAAGATCACTAAGTAGGGTGTTTAGAGCTAGTCTAAAACACATATTATGTGAAAAAAAAACAAAACACTCTATTGGTGAAAAATGTCAAAACGAAAAATCGCGCCTCAACTGTGACCGCACAAAGAACATTATGACATATCGTTACGAGAGATGGCACAGGACTGTTTCTTTCTTACTTTATCTGAATTGTGACGTCATCTGTGGACAAAGACATAATATTACTTAGTGACCTTGAGATCGAAACATAAGATATAATTATTAGGCAAGACGGCGAGGAGTTTTGGGTGTATTTTTCGGGCACAGGCGAGATTATTGTTGGAATCGCTTCGTTTTAGGGTGTAGTTCAACCCCCTAAGTTTGCTTACAAATTGTTGGTGTGCTTGATTTTATAATTGACAATTAGTGACGAAAATAGTGTTTTTTTCTCTATTTCCTTTAATATCTCCGTTCCTCTTGACTTTTGGTATAGCATATGCATTGAGAAAGTTGTTCCTTATGAAATTTCCTAAAAAATGAGAACTGACAGAGGTCGCTAAGTGCAATTGTTAACTTGCAAATAGCCCCGAAAGTTAAAAAAACACGTTTTTTTCACTATTTTTTTTCTAAAAAATGACCGCACATAGATGACTGAAAATTTTCAAAAATGATGTCTATGTTGACCCAAAAGCATGAATAATTTTAGCGTCATCGGTCAATTACTTCTCGAGTAATTTACGATCACTTTTTTTTTTTGTTTTCTTAATTACAGATTGCGCCATTTTTATCACAAACGGGTTTCGCTGGTCGGACCAAGCCAGAAAAACCACAAATCCATTAAACTTTAGTATCCCGTTGGAATTTTTGGAAAAAATAAATTCTACCGATTTTATAACGAATTCTTTAGCGATACCAATTTTAGACAAACGTAGGAAACCATATAACTTTTCCATTATTCAATCGTTATAAAATCGGTTAGAATTAATTTTTTCCGAAAATTCCAACGGGATACTAAAGTTGAATGAATTTGTGATTGACTTGGTCCGACCAGGAAAATCCGTTTGTGAAAAAAATGGCGCAATTTTCAATTAAGGAAACAAAAAAAAGTGATCGTTAGCACACCAACAATTTGTAAGCAAACTACGAAGCGATTCCAAGAATAATCTCGCCTATGCCCGAATAATGCACTTTTTAATGTTTTTACCTCCTCTCCGTCTAGCCTATATTGTCAGAAACGAAAAGCGCTTTTATTTTAACGCCATAGCCCAGAGGTGGGGAACCTGCGGCCTCGAGGCCGCATGCGGCCTGTTCTTTTGCGGCCCTTTGCCACCTAGTACAAAATGGTAGAGTTCGTTTCAAACAACTATTGTACATCAACGCCATGACAGTTGCGCGAAAAATCCCGCCAAAGACAGTCATATTGTAACATGACGTCAGAATACTAGTCTTTCAGATCGTCGTTTCAGATCTCCCATTTGAGTGTCACACCTTGCTTTATATGTATATTATATTTAAAATTTTGTAGTATTATATTTTATTTTTTCTATATAATGCAATAAATTGTTAAATCTATAGAAAAACTATAATAATTTCACAAAAGTCACTTTCTTAGGTCAATCAGCTTATGCGGCCTCTCTTATTGCTGCCTAATTTAAAAGTGGCCTCTAATAGTAAAAAGGTTCCCCACCTCTGCCATAGCCTATGTCCATTTTGAAGGTCAGTTCTGAATATTACCTCCTACATCCAAACTTACAATTAATTTGCCTCTTCATAATATTAGTATCGATGATTGTCTTTTATTTTTTCAATATACATATTTTTGGTATTATTTCACTTTCAATAAAAATATTGATTCAGGTGCACATTGGAACAATATATGGAATTACTCAATGTCCACAACTTCCCGTCTTACAATTGGATTGCTTATGTTTATTCAGCTCCTGAATGTAATTATTTATATGCTGATCGCTCTTTATTTGGAACAAATAGTTTCAGGACCTTATGAGATCCCAAAGCCGTGGTATTTCCCATTTGCAAAAATTTTTCAGTGTTTTAACAATACAGCTGTTGACATATGTACGTATACCTAAATAAATATATGTTTATTTCTCTTGTTATAAAAGCAAAAGGTGCAGGATTCACAATAATTAATGGTTTCAGAGAAATATATATGTTCAAAGGGTTCTAAAAAACTGAAACACCGAATGATGCCACGCCTTCTTAAATCAAAGAAAATATAATAGTCAGAGTGCCCATCGGCAAAAATTTTATTGATACATACTCTCCCTGAACTTTGTATATGGCTTCATTAGGCCTAGTCTGACACCTATTTCCTCTATGACATTTCTTGATTTTGGAGCGTTTTCCCTCTAAAGTTTCCGAAAGATGTCGTTTTGACGACATGTAAAAATTTATAGATACTGTTTGTTTTTTTAATTGGATAACTTAAAAACTTCAACCAAAACGCTAAAATAATGTTCTCTGACAAATAGTATGAGCGATTTAAAATGTCTGACACCTCGAATATGTCGAACATATTCGAGGTGTCAGACATTTTAAATGGTTCATGTTATTAGTCAGAGAACATTATTTTAGCGTTTTGGTTGAAATTTTTAAGCTATCCAATTAAAAAAACAAACAGTATCTATAAATTTTTACATGTCGTCAAAACGACATCTTTCGGAAAATTTAGAAGGAAAACGCCCCAAAATCAAGAAAAGTCATAGAGGAAATAGGTGTCAGACTAGGTCTAATGAAGCCATATACAAAGTTTGGGGAGAGTATATGTATCAATAAAATTTTTGCCGACGGGCACTCTGACTATAAACACTTGAAGTAAATAATCACCGTGTCGCTTGAATTTTTGTTGAGATCATCATTTCATTAGTTGATTCGTTGTTTATTCGTTTTTCTGTGATATTTAGAACACTTAGTATGTCAAAGGTTATTTTTGAGGTTAGTTAGCTTGCAACTAAAGAAAACCGTACTATTTTTACTACTAAGAATCTACTTTTAAAACTTAATATAAATAATTAGTAAATTTACATATACCTATCTCGGAAATACATCTGCACGGCAGCTCTACACCCATAAATACAACATCTAATGTCGGCTGTCACTAAGGCGTAACGTCACAAGCGTTTTCACGATTACTTCAAAATAGAAAGATAAAAATACAATAATTTGCGTTAAAATTTAATTTATTGCAGAAATAACGTTTTTTTTCGGGAACAGTAGATGGGTAGCTACCTACATTATAGAACTGAATTTAAAAATCTGTCATCATGCTTATTACAATTTAATTAGTAGGTACCTAAAGCGTTATCACATGAAAAATTGATATTTTGTCTAACTTTCACCTAAAACTAATGCCAGAAAGGCTGCCAGACATATTGATTCTCGAATGGGGAACATAATTTAGTCAACTTTATTGTTTATTTCAGATACTAGTGAAAATGATCGAACAGTTAACTTAAAGGATTTGAGTTTGTTTGAAGGTGAACCAACTAACTTACCAATAAGAATTCAAATACTGCGCTTAACCAAAATCTGTGGTAAGAAGTCGAACAGACCGTTGATCAATAATATGGCATTGAACGTTTTTGAAGACCAAATCACTGTTTTGATGGGCCACACCAGTTCTGGAAAAACCACTTTATTAAGAATTTTAGCAGGTTAATAAATAATTAATGAGTAGTATTTAAACGAGTGACTGTAAATTACAATTTTGGGTGACAAAAATAATCAATTTGAGTTACTGTATTACTAAGTGAGGGACTGACTGCGCGTGACGAGAAAATAATAGTTGAGTGACTGTATTACTAAGTGAGCGACTGACTGCGCGTGACGAGAAATCAACAGAACAGCAACTTACAAACATCCATTTGAGTTACTTAAAATACAAAATGGGATAATTTTATTTATTGAAGAGTTCTAATCAGACGTTAATCAAAGATTTGAACAAAATGGGAAGCTTTATAATATTTGAGCGGCTTAATATTATTTGTTTGAGAGTCAACGTTACGTCCTGCATTTTTTTCAAAATTTGGCAAATGATTTATTTATTCTGAGCGGCATTTTGTTAATAGTTAATTGTTTGAATAGAACTGCGTTTTCTAATAAATATATATTTAATTGACTGTCAATAAAATATACATTTTTTAGAAATCGCAGTTCTATTCAAACAATTAACTATTTAATTCGCATACCCCGTTATCGTTCACCCCGGAATTGTTTTTTAAAAACTCCACATTTGCCCTTTCCCGTTTCACTGCGAGACAATTCACATACACCATATCGTTCACCCCGGAGTTATAATTCGCATACCCGTTTATCGTTCACCCCGGAATTATTTTTTTAAAAACTCCATCTTTGCCCCATCGCGTTTCACTGCGAGACAATTCGCATACCCCTTTATCAAAAAAAGCGGTGGTTTTCAATCTTCACGAAAATGTGAGTTTTAAGTTGTAGTCTCAAAGTGAAAAAAAAAATAAAAAGTAAAAACAAAAGAAGATATCTGCTTCAAAATTACCGAAGGCATTCTAGTCGCTCACTTAGTAATTTAGTCACCCAACTATTATTTTAATATCTCAAGTTATTAAAACAGTATCTCATCATCAGTCACCAAATTTTTTTTTATTCGACCGTTTTATAATTTCCCATATTTAATTAAGGTCGCAGGATTTCGTGCTCGCTAGCTTGCTTGAAGTCTTGCAGGCTGCCATTAATGGCATCCTGTTTGGTGGTTGGTAGGGAGCACTGCTAGTTTCAGTTCACACGCAGCTTGCTTGTTTGCACGCATTTTTGCTAGGATGACACTTGACAGTTATATTTGAAATTTAAATATGGATGTAATGGTTGTGCAAGAAATAATTCGTCGTAAACGAATTGCTACTATGACTTTAATAATGATTGAAAAGCTTCGGGAGAGAAGAAAAAAATCAAGGCATAAACTTATTTACTGTCGAGTCCATTTACATTTTGATTTTACAACTTTTGACCCCATCGCTGTTCACTTGAAAGTTTTTTCAAACCATATTTAACGAATGTCAAACGATATCACGTGATAAAATACGACTCCATAATTGGTAAAATTCTCAAACTAGCAGGCAGCGTTGCATGAAAAATAGCACTGAACCTATCACCCAAATAAAGGTACGTCCAAGATGCAAGCTGGTAGTCAGGTAGTCAGACGCTGGTTTTCTGAGTCAGACAGTCGGCGTGCATAAAATCCTTTGTTGCTAAATCGGACTGGCCATAATGCACCAGCGCGCAGTTTTACGGCGCACCGGCTCTCTGACTCAGATATTTACCAGTATGAATTGTACAGTCTGGTTTCAGATAACCTGCGTCTGACTTTGTTGTTTTTAGGTGCTATAAAATATGGATATCGGCAAAATGGGGGTTTTGTGGAAATACGCCCAGTTCTTTGTAAGCCTGTGTTCAATTCTTGACAAAATAAAGTAAAAAGTATCCGGACTCATTCGGAAATACTCAAAAAATCGTTTTTCGTCGGCAAGTAATTGCGGAAAAAGGTGTTTGTACTCCCCGTAAATCGACCTTAATTTATTAATTGAATGTATTTCACTTTTAACAAGTTTTAATTTAGATGTAACATTGTCACCAAGCAGCAGCAAAGTTGCAATCTGTACTGTTTGCTCCATAATTAATAATTATTTAATATGAATGCTCTGTCTGCGCCGATAACCAGCTTTTATATTGGCCACACCCAACGCCGCTCGGAGTCAGACAGTCAGACGCCGAAAATCTGAATCTGACTACCTTGCATCTTGGACGTACCTTATAGCAAGATAGCGAGCAACGGGCCAATCAGTGACGTCACATCCAACAGCGTAGCATGCAAAGCTGCCTGCAAGACTCCAAGCAAGCTAGCGAGCAGGAAATCCTGCATCGCTGATAAATGTGTAATATTTGTTGTGGATAGTCACTAGCTAGCCGAACTAGTTTATTTCTGACAGATCCATAAAACAAAAGAGCAGTTGATTTTTTTTTATTTTCAAAATATTTCCGAAACTAAAAATTTTAACGGAACTTTCTTGAAAAAATAAATAGAATAATAAGCCGTTATGAAAAGTATACCATTATTACATAAAAAACACCGTTTCAGCATATATCTCTTCTGAGCATGCGCTGATGTTCTTCATATTTGCATACCAAACATCCTCCCAAAATTTGGTTTCAATCCGCTCATCCGTTTGACCTGTATCGTGTTCACAGACTAACAGAGAAACAAACAAACAGACTAACAGACGGACAGAGTTTTTCCAAAAATATGTTTTTTGGATTCGGGAGACCTCAAAACGGAAAGATGTAAAATTTTTGAAAATTGATTTTTGATCTAAACTAGTACCATTTCCAGTTGTGGGTTGGAATGGTAGAAAATAGGTATAGGTACCTCAGCACTTTCCGATACTAAATCTCGTGTTGAACGTAAAACTAAACATTTTTTGTATCTAGTAGAATACACGAATTATTCACTGTTACCACTTTTGCACTGTATTTTTGTCTACTCAATAAAAGCTTTATTTTTAAAGGCTTAAGTGCTCCTACTGAAGGTAGCGTAGTAATAAATGAACAAGTCATTCACAAAAAGTTAAAAACCATGCGAGGAGAAATTGGCTATTGCGATGAAGAAAATATTTTATTTGACGGATTAACAGTCCAAGAGCATTTATATTTTTACGGGCGCTTCAAAGGACTCGAAAAAGACGAAGCAATCTGCGATTCTAAAAAATACATCGACAGGTTACTTCTGAAAGCGCACGCCGACAAAACGGCAGCAAAGCTGTCAAAATGTAATAAACGAAAATTATCCGTGGCTATAGCATTATGTGGTGGCTCTAAAACTGTTCTGTTAGATGCACCCACAACTGGAATGGATCCTTGGACTAGAAGGAACCTTTGGGAATTACTTGATGAGGAAAAAAGAGGTTTGCTATTTAGGGGGCGTCGCAAATTACGTGAGGAAAATTCGGCAATTTTTCGACCCTCTCCTCCCTTCGTCAGATGTCGTGAGATTTTTCTCGACGAGCCACCTTCCTTTCTAATCTCACGTGAGATTTTTCAAAACGCGTATTTTTAATATAAGTACGTAAATCTGTGCTTGGTTGCGATCGATTTATTTAAAAAAAAAAAACGTAATTTGCTTAATTCTTTTTATTTATTAAGATTAGTATTTTAAAGACTTCTTAAAAAACATAGTCTAGACTCTAGAATCATATTATTATTATTATTAACCGCGATAAATATTATTGCATATGATATTGCCATATAACTGGAGAAACATTTTTTACTTAATTTAATCCACTTTTCTGGCAATTTTACGTTGTTTTGTGTTTTGCGGAAAAAAAATACGTGTTTGCCGAGACTCCCCTTCTCCCCCACGTGAGATTGGGTGAGGTTCGGCTCGACCCCCTCCCCCCCTAAACGCCTCACGTATTTTGTGACCGCCCTCTTACTATTTATAAAGGAACTGAAAAACTTTAATTTAAAATTTTCAAAACCTACTGACTATTTCTTCTTCTGGATGAAATATTTGATTTTTAAGTGCGCCGGGAATCCCAGGAACATTTCTATTTATTACGGTGATTCCCGATTCATTCATGAATTAAACATTTCACCCAAATGAAGAAATAATCAGTTCATCGCGGGGTACTTGAGATACAACCTGTCTAGAATTTGCAAAAAGCTATCCGGAAACGACTCGCTATGCGTTAAATAAAGAAAATAATATTGTGTGTCTTTTTTAGTGCTTATCTTGATAAACCCTATCCTCAGCTGAGTCAAGTTTCTTCCAAACCAAAATTCTGGATCCGTCACTGGATAGTCACATATCAATTTTAAATATTTCAGGGCGGGCAATACTAATTTCCACGGAGATCGCAGAAGAAGCAGAAACGCTAGGCGATCGCATAGCAATTGTTTACGACGGCACAGTACACTGCTGCGGATCTCCTAGTTTTCTCAAAAGACGGTTCAATGTCGGATATAACCTCAGTATTGTAGAGGGTCCATATTGTGAACCAACTAAAGTTACTGAGATTATCAGAGAATACGTACCAACAATAAAAGTTAGGAAGAATGTTGGATCCGAATTATTCTACTACCTCCCTGAAGATCACATTTCAGTTTTTCAGTCGCTGTTTGAAGCGTTAGAAAATTGTGGTAGTTCAATTATCGAAAGTTACAACATAAAACATGTTACACTTGAACAAGTTTATTTAAAGTAAGTAATGCTAAATTCTGCTAATAAAAATTTAAAAAAAACGTTCATCAGAAAACGATCACCTCTAATCGGTTATTTAAAAAGTAGAAATAATCTTTTTTTCATATAAAAAGAACACGTTGGGGACTGCTCTAACGTGTACTTGAATATCAGTTACTTTTTTTAAATATAGATAAAGCCCATATACAGTGTATGTGACACAAGTGCATCTGTGGCCTGTGTTGTGTGCGCTCTGTAAATGTGCGAATGCAACAGTACAGAACAGCTCAGCACAGAGCAATGGCGCTCGGAGTGAGTCATTCACAAAAAAAAGAGCGACTCGCTCCGCTCCGTGAAAGAAGTCGTTCATTATGAACGACTTGCTCAGGAGCGACACATCACTACAACGAATGCAGAGGACGCGAATGGATTGAGTACGAACGCATGCGTGTTTGGGTCTGTACGCAGCTTAATATTTACCCATTGGTATAAGCATGACGTCACATTTGTCATCAATTTTCGTGAGAGAAAATTCTGCACTTAGTCCATGTTACATTTTTTTGGTCTAAAATTACATTTCTCAGAGGACGCAATTTTATTTTTTAGATATCAAGAAGGGGTTAGTGTAAAGTTAAATTCAAGTTTGTGGGGTCACAACCCTTGTCCCACGGCCGCCATCTTGAAAAAAGGGGTGCAAGTGGTTTTCATGGTTTATCTCACGAACTATAGGTCTCACAAAAAATTTTTTTAAACATTTTTTGTAGAAAATATAATTTCCTACATCTTTGGTTCAGTAACTTTTTGTCGTAGTATTCCCAATAGGCTTAATCCACGGTCATTTTCGAAATGACTTAATTACTCTGTCCTCGCTTTTTTTGATGGACCAGGCTGCGGCTCAGGATCTTGTATATGAAAGCCAACATTGTATACATTTATAGGATCTTGTTGACCTTGTATAGGTTCTACGACAAAAAGTTACTGAACCAAAGTTGTAGGAAATTATATTTTCTACAAAAAATGTTTTGTGAGACCTATAGTTCGTGAGATAAACCATGGAAACCACTTGCACCCCTTTTTCCCAGATAGCGGCCGTGGGACAAGGGTTGTGACCCCACAAACCTGAATTTTACTTTACACTAACCCCTTCTTGATATCTAAAAAATAAAATTGCGTCCTCTGACAAATGTAATTTCAAATGTAACTTTTCAATGGACTAACTTCCATGTACAGAGAGTTTCACTTCAAAGACTAAAAAACTAAAATAAAAAGGTAACAGCTTTGAAATATTTTCAGAATTGTCATAAATAAGAGTAAAAATAGACCATCGACGACGAGTATCCGCAGCGGCATCAGCACTATTAATCTCGCCAACAGGAACAATGGCAGGAACGGTAATCATTATGTCATTATGGTATCTGTTTCGATCGTTTCGGACAATCAGTCTATCTTCAGGAGTACTCCTGATTGTCCGAAACGATCGTCTAGAGTACGGAATGCAATCCCGCAAGATAATTTCAATCCCGGTATTTGCGGGACTGAACAATTTTAATCCCGCTGGATCCAGGTATTTGCGGGTTCCAGCAGGGTGAACTTAGATTTCTCAATTCAATCGTAATAAAGACCTAATATACATCGTTTTCATGGTTAACAAGTTTTTTGATACATATTAAATGGTTTATTAATACTTTTGGACATAAAGATTAAGACAAATTTACATAAAATTGACCAAAAAATGTTGCTGTATACGCTGCCATCGGGACAGCCAGTTTTCTTTGACTTCTGCAAGTTTTGACTCCAAAAGGGCGCTGGGTGAGTCGCCCATAAGGAAATGACTAGGAATTGAGGCGTTCAAGTCAGAGGGATTTTCGGATATTGGAGTTATGGGTCGCGAATTCAAACAAGTTTCGATTTGATTTAGGAGTGTAGCCCGATGGCTAGTGATGTGCCGGATATCCGTATCCGTATCCGTTAGTTTTTGGCGGATCTTTTACGGATCTTTTACCTTATTAATTGTCAATTCATAGATGAAATTTTATATATATATATAGGTGATTAGGTAATAATGAAAACCTGTTAAATTCCATTCAGATTATTTTTTATTTTTTTAAATCGTATTTGGCACCTTTATATTGCAAACATTTATCGTAGTGAGTACCATACTAATAGTACATAACTCAAAGGTACTAAATCAACTATCTTTATAATGAGATATTGCACATCGATCTTTGGAAAGAGACAATCTGTTATGAGAGTTAACTCAGAGGTCAATAGCTTTTTCCCATAACAGATAGTCTCTTTCCAAAGGTCGATGTGCAATATTTACCGCTGCGTACTCTAAGAAAGTTAAGATCCGTATCCGTATCCGCGGATCTTGAAAGCAAAAATCCGTATTCAGATCCGTATCCGCGGATATACATTTTTAACGATCCGGCACATCACTAGTGTATACATTTCTTCAAATGTAAACAACGCATTTCTTTACTCGACGTAAATGATACTTATACAACTCTTTACAGCCGCCTATCTAAAACTACCGAAGTGGGGTGCGCGAGGTGGAATAAAATGCTAAAAAATTGAACTATCATATACACAGTTTGAAAATTTTGAATTGTGACTGATTTGTTTGAAAAACAGTTTTTCTAATTTTGTAAGCTCACGATTAGCGCCAAAAAATATCGCTCGCTTGCCAAATGCCAGTCCACGCGCCGCTGCGCGTCGAGTAACACGTATACACTTTCTGTAATCCCGCCAGTCCAACGCAAAATGTATGCAGGATCCCGGTTTTTCGGGATCTCGGTATCCCGGTATTGCATTCCCTACTCTAGAGAGAAAATATTTTGTAGAATTTTCAAGTGTTTTTATTTGTCCTATATTAACAGTTCTTTAAATTAAAATTCTAATGTTGTTTTTTATATACTGTTGTATTATGTTTCATGCGTAATAGAGGTTCTCTGAATCTATGATTAACATCACATTTGAGGCACTATGACATAAAGTCTTCAAGCATCCATGCAAAATAGCCGGGCAACTTTATGCTTGTAGCCCAAGATCCCAGAGCCGCCAGACAACCTATTTTTAAATAAATGAAACCTTACGTTTTGAGTAGTGTTTTATGTACTTAGAACGCTTGGCGTACCTCCATCATTGAGTCTGTGACAAATGTACAGGTACTAGGTGAGAAAGGTGAGTAAAAATAAGAGTCACTTAATTTAAATTTAAATGGCTGATATTTATATATGTTTTGTAAAATATCACTATAAATTAGTATCCAGTATCGCCAGTCACTTTCAGCTGACCACAACTTCTGACACACGCTTTATAGCTCAGAGGAAAATTAATGAACTTCACTTTTTTTTAAATGCTTGATTTTTATATATGTTATTCAGACAATTACTATTACAAAATTATATTTCAATAGCCAGACAAATTGTAATGACCAAACATAAAAATACATAAAGCTCTCGCGCTCATACTAACAGCTGACTATTTTTTACGTCTGGGGGGATGTTTGGTCATTACAAAAATAAGTGAAGTTCATTAGTTTTTCTCTGAGCTTTAAAGCGTCTGTCAGAAGTTGTGGTCAGCGGAAAGTGACTGGCGATACTGGATACTAATTTATAGTGATATTTTACAAAACATATATAAATATCAGCCATTTAAATGTAAATTAAGTGACTCTTATTTTTACTCACCTTTCTCACCTGGTACCTGTACATTTGTCACAGACTCAATGATGGAGGTACGCCAAGCGTTCTAAGTACATAAAACACTACTCAAAACGTAAGGTTTCATTTATTTAAAAATAGGTTGTGTCTGACGGCTCTGGGATCTTACTCTATTGTGCAGACGTGAGAGAACACAGTTCACTAATTTAATGAATTTAACAGATGCTGACAGAAGAAACAACACAGAAAGATTACGTCACTCAATCTATTATGAATTGAAGAGTCAGTTGATTGCTATGCTTTTGAAAAAATATTTTATAACGCTGAGCTTGTGGCCATTGTATTTGTGTCAAATATTCATTCCTGGTTTCATAATAATTGGAACTGCACTGTCCTTAGATATCGATGAATCACCAATAGCTTTCAACATACATACTTACAAAGATTCTATATTTATAACATGGTCAGAGCTACCCGAAGATCCATTATTTGTTAGACAATTTACAAATCTAATAAAAAGTGAAGGATTTGATGTTCTTCATTTCAATTCTTCAACCGAAGCATTCAGGTACTTGGATGAACAGGTATTCACTGAATCATTGCAAATAAGACGTGATAAGACAAAATAATAGCTAGAACCAATTTTTTTTGTTATAGAAAAACAATTCCAAAAGTATTTATTAAAATTTATTATAATAAGCGCTTTCGACCCACAAAGTCATCATCATATAACTATACACAAGTTATTGTATGCCACACAGAATATTTCACATACCGCTGAACTGAATCAGCACAAAGTTATGATGGTCACCGCAAAGCATTACCTACTTATTAGAGGGGTCCAACAGATGACTATAACTTTGTCCAAAATTATTATTTTTTTTTTAATTTAGTGATGTCAAGTTGAAATATTATTAGCTTTATAAAATAAATTAAATTTTGTCGAAACATTTTTTTTTTTAATTTTTTCATGCCTCTGACTGCCCCTAGCCCCCTTAAACAATATAAATAATTCATTCCCCGCCCCAAAATGTTTCTGATTTTCAATAATATAAAAAAACTAAATTTAAAAAAAAATCATCAAAATCGGAGCTGTTTTTGCGAAGTTCGAAGTAAAAGGCTTCATTGACGCGACTAACAATTCAACAAAAGAAAGAGACAAATAGGTATCCATCTGCTGCATGTTGAGATTTTCCGACTTGTCCTCTGTTTAGTTAGTAATTTTATTTTTGTGTAGTCGAGTTTTTTGTTCTTTTTAATAATTTTTAATCGACGTCAAATTAGAACTTGAATTATTGGAGCCCGTTAAATAGACAGAGCTTTAAATAGTACCTACGAATATACAGTACAATTGTGAATTTTTTGAAACGCAATAAAATGATAAGTATCAGCACAATATGTGATTGGGCTGATACAAATCATCGAAAAGGGAATTTTCTTGACGGGGAACATGTATTTAAATTAAGAAATAATTCATTTGAAACAGAACCTTCAAGTAAGGTGAATTTTACTGCCATCTGCTTACAAACTTTCGATTTAAAGAGTAAACCACATGAAATAAAAAGTGTAAATAGAGATATATCAATGCAGTGTTCATGAACGTTGCAAACATATTATTGAAACAATACTTTATTGCAACAGCTAAGTTCCTAACCTAAAAATAGTCATCTGTTATAACGTATCTTCAGTTTGAAGTTATTATTTTTCTATCAAAATTCTTAATGTCAATTAATAATAATAACTATTCAATTAATAGATTAAGTTTTCAATATTAAGACTAAGTATAATATCTACTTAGGTACAAAATATAATCATCGGCATTAGAATGACGTGGTACTATTACAGCCTTTTACTATACAGACTAACTTTTTATTTATCTTTGCACAAGGTGAATGAGTCATTTATTAATTTATTAAACGTTTTTCATTATTATAATAAAAAAATTATGATTAGGAGTACTGATTCACAGTACGATTCATAATCATGTTTAGCGGATTTTAGTAGTAAATTTCGCCACCAGATAGAATAGTTCATATCGCAGACCCCAATAGTGGTTCAAGAAGTTCTTCACGTTTTATTGCAGATAGATGAAGTAGTTGAATCGTCGCTTAGGCAGTTCATTCTGAAGACAAGAACGATTAACAGATTATTTAACTAGTTTGTTAATAAACGTCAACCAGTATTTTGCATTTTTTTTTTATTTTAGACGGCGATCGATCCATCCTTTGTATCAAGTAACTATATTGTTGGCATAGGTTTTTCTCTTGTGAAGGACCAAATAAGAATTTTTTTTAATCCAACTTCCTACCACGCAGAACCAGTTGCGGTTAATTTGGCAATGAACGCCGCGCTGTATTCAGTTAACTCCTCCGTAACTCCGTACAGTTTAACTATTATAAACAAACCATTGCCCACAAATTACGTATGTACAAAAAAAAATGAATCTCCAAATTTGGGTGATATAGTTGATTTATTTATGGTAGACTTTTAACAAATGAATAACTCCTGGCTTTTCTATAATGTGAAAACAGTTTTGTAAGATGGTGGATCGTGTAATGAGGCTAGACGGCGAGGAGGTAAAAACATTAAAAAGGCGAGATTATTGTTGGAATACTAACCGATTTTATAACGATTGAATATTGGAAAAGTTATATGGTTTTATACGTTTTTCTAAAATTGGTATCGCTAAAGAAATCGTTATAAAATCGGTTAGAATTAATTTTTTCCAAAAATTCCAACGGGATACTAAAGTTGAATGGATTTGTGATTTTTCTGGCTTGTTCCGACCAGCGAAACCCGTTTGTGAAAAAAATGGCGCAATTTGCAATTAAGGAAATAAAAAAAAAGTGATCGTTAATTACTCGAGAAGTAATTAACCGATGACGCTAAAATTATTCATGCATGTTTGGGTCAACATAGACATCATATTTGAGAATTTTCAGCCATCTATGTGCGGTTATTTTTTGGTAAAAAAATAGTGAAAAAAATGTGTTTTTTTAACTTTCGGGGCTATTTGCAAGTAAACAATAATGCACTTAGCGACCTCTGTCAGTGCTCATTTTTTAGGAAATTTCATAAGGAACAACTTTCTCAGTGTAGAGGAACGGAGATATTAAAGGAAATAGAGAAAAAAACACTGTTTTCGTCACTAATTGTTAATTATAAAATCGAGCACACCAACAATTTGTAAGCAAACTTAGGGGGTTGAACTACACCTTAAAACAAATCGATTCCAACAATAATCTCGCCTCTGCCCGAAAAATACACCCAAAACTCCTCGCCGTTTAGCCTAAATAGTGCGAGATCTGGTATTAGAAATATATACCGTCGTCTGTTATTTGATCATGACAAATATTATAGATAATATTATATTATGGATATATTATCTTCCATAATAAAATCTTTGTCATGAACAAATAACAGATGACGGTATATATTTATCAATGTATATGTCACCGGGATATTGTCAAATCTGTGATATTGTAATTTCACTAGTGAAATTACAATATCACGATTGACAAAGAGTCGTGATATTATAATTTCACTAAGTGAAATTATAATATCACGGGTTTGACAATATCCCGGTGACATATACATTGATATATCGCACATGGGTTGCCTAGCCAAATCGCGTACCAATGCTGTTAAAATAAATAAATTCTAATTAACTTTTTGGATCAGCTTTCCCGATTTGTTAATTATAAAAATCGAGCATAATATAAAAGAATATAACACAAAGAACTGGAAAAATACAGGTTGCCTACTTTCCCCGCAGCACACGAACGCCACTGGAATCAACCGAAAGTTCTGGAAATATCGAGAAACGAATTTGGAGAGATATATAAGGCAGCGCGAACAGTGCAGACATGCCAACATTTTTTAGGTGTTGCCAACTTAAGCCGACCTACTGACAGTCTATCATAAATAAGACAACTGTAGACATCGCTACACGCTTGGCTGTCAAGAGCATTGACTTTTTTTTAGTGTGACGAACCAGATCTGGTTACTTTGGTTACTGTTTTGTTGTAATTGAGGATTTTTTGAAAATAAAAAAAATCAGCCGCTCTTTTGTTTTATGGATCTGTCAGAAATAAACTAGTTCGGCATGCTTTGATTAATTTTTACATGACATGGAACATAATATTATGTAGGTAACCATGGCAACGAATAGCAAATATCATATCGAATACTAGCCATTACCCGCGTCACCTCACACGATATCAGAAATTTTATTTTTTTAATTATAATCGAATGTAAATATTTTTGAAGTTGGAATGGTCCCGTCGCCCAATTGGCTGGAATTTTTTTAATGGCTTGAGTTTCAAATAACAAAAAGCATCAGAATCAAATTATAGTTTTAACTAAATACGACTACTTAAATTATCAAATTTCCCTCTTAGTTCCTCACACTAAACAAAACAAAAAACCGACTATTTTTACATATGGAGTGCTAGTCTACGCTCCGCAAGCCAAATGATAGAGAAAGAGATAGCGACCATTGCAGCAGCCATTTCGTCTTTGTTCAGCAAATTTTGGAAATCAGTAATTTATTTTTTTTATTTTGTCAGTTTTCAGAGTTCCGTGCCCGAAGGGTGCCCAGCGGAACCCTATTATACTTACTAAGCCTCCGCTGTCCGTCCGTCTGTCTGTCAGCGGGTTTTGTATGTCATGAACCGTAGTTGAAATTTTTACAGAGTGTGTATTTCTATTGCCGCTATAACAACAAATAATGAAAAACCAAGATGGAGAAATTCAAAATGGCCGCCATGTAAATAAAAAAAAAAAAAATGGTATTGGTCATGCATGTGAAAAGTACATGTAAAAGGGGAGCATTCTACCACTGAACTAGTGTTGCTTGGGAAGACTTCTTGTTTACATTGCGTTACTAATGTTTATTTATACTGCTGCATAAACGCACCGTTAGCAGACGCTTGCTTTGTATTAGAACTGTACGTGCGTAGCACGCTGTTTCGGTTTGTTACAGCAAAAACATTATTCTTTTTGTGGTTTTCGGATTTTTTCCTTTACTTGTGCTATAAGACATTGCTTCTTGCCAAATTTCATGGTTCTAGGTCAACGGGAAGTACCCTATAGCAGGTTTTGCCACCCCTGCCCAATAGATTTTGATTCCCAAGAGTCTTAACAGACAGCGGACCCTATAAAGGTTCTTTTGAGACATAGAACCCTAAAAAACGTCAATGGTAAGGAGCCAATAAGCAAACGCCAAAAAGACATGCATATTGCCTTCTCTTTCCCATTAATTTGAATGCGTAGAGGTATACCAGCACTCCATATCTAAATCTCGTTGGTTGAGAGTAGCTGAACATGTAGCGATTTCGTTGTTTACCTTATGACTCGCTCTCTTACACTTTTTATTACAGAGATTTGAAGCATATTTCACGACAAGTCATCCCGCCGTAACGAGAATGATTTGCTTCGTTTGGGCGTTAACAAGTGCACTATTCGTAATACCCCAAATCCGGGAACGATCAAACGGTGCCAAACAATTGCAAATCATATCGGGAGTCCGAGTTCCTATCTACTGGACTGCAACATTTTTATGGGATATGGCTATTTTAACATTAAATATATTGTTATTAATTATCTACGTTGCGTTGTTTCATTTTATCAAAACTTGGGAACATCTTGGTAAGTGAATTAACTCTTTTACCCGGGTGCGAAAGAACGACCGAAGGGGGGAGTACATGAGTACGCACATTCATCTTAGTTTACCGAGATTAATGTTGTGTCCAAATTTCATGATGATCGGAGTTACCGTTCAAAAGAATATTTGTCGAACAAATTTTGAGTTACATTTTGCAACATTTTTCATTGATGGTCCGCTCCTATTGATTGTAGTGTGATATTATATAGCCTATAGCCTTCCTCGATAAATGGACTATCCAACCAAAAAAAAAATCAATTCGAACCAGTAGTTGGTGCCGACGTCAAGAGAAAAGAGTGAACTAAAACTTTCAAGTACCTTTTTCTCGAATTGATGGCATTTGCACTTACGTCATTGTAATTCTAAGGGGTCTTGTTAACGACCGTTTTAGTCAACGGGCCGACGCGAAACGGTTACCTTTGTACACGATCCGCTACTATACGTGAGCGCGTCCGTTGTTATCGATATCAGTTCTATACTTGAAGGGCGAAGAAGTGCAAGTACGTTATGTCTTACTTGTTTATTTTTATAATTTTCTAAAGTCTTGTCCCAACACTGACCTATTATGAACAAGGCTAATTAATAAATCCATATCAATTTCAATTTTAAACTCCATATTCACAATTAGCAGCACAAGGTAGGTAGGTAGTTAAAAACGTGCGCGCACATCTGTTGTCGTCGTCAACAGACTTCTATGAAATTAAGTGGTCCACTGCATCGAACCGACCGCCGTGCGCTGAGGGGTGACGTACGAGTATCCGTTGAGTTACATACCCGCACTAACCTATTGAACACTGCGCGTCGGCCCGTCGCCCGTCAAAAAAATCGGGCCGTTATCCGTTGTTGTTAACAAGAGACCTTAAGCTGCGACATGTATAAAACGAAAGCCATTACGAAAACCAGCGCCGCAGCACGCTTGAACGTAGGAGCAAGGAATCTAGCGGCAAAACCAGCCTATGTGCACCGGCCTTTATTTACGAGATTCTATTATAACAAACCAAAAATTTTGTTTCAGGTATTCTGTTCACAATATTTTTAGTATCTGGTGTGGCAATGGTAGTACAATATTATGGACACTCTCTGTTTTTCTCTGATCCATTCAAAGGCTTGGCATTTGGAATAATACATAACATAATTTCACTAAGTAGGTGTACACTTAATTCATATAAATTCGGTTCGTTTTTCACTTGGGTAAATAGCTTTCAAAAAACGTTTTATTAGGCCTAACTCACACGTGCCACAATACAACGACAAAAACGGTGCGGTTATGCTGTCATTAGTGCTTGTTCACGTTGACTCGCGGGCGCGGTCACGAAATATCAAACATATGACGTAATATCCAGGTGTTCACGTACGAAACGCACGTGCGGTCTAAGTAGCGGGCAAGCTAGCGACTGGCGCGCACGGCGCGCTCGCGGCAGTATCAAACGCGTGAGACGTTTGGGTGTGTTCACGTCGAACTAGCGGCGGACCGCGCGATTCACTCGTGACGTCAGGTAAGTTCAGTTTGAACTTGTCGCTAGAAACGATAGCACGTTTTTATCATGTCGTTCAATTAGAACTCCGATTTGGCAAAGTAAATTCTAATTTTTAGCATCTCCCATTTTAGATATGAATTTTCGGTTCAAAATAAAAGATCGTCGTCCATATTTTCAACCTCTGACAACACGTCACACTCGCGCAAACGCCTGGCGGCCAATGTGAACACGACTCGCCACGTCTACCGCGCCCGCGCGAGTCAACGTGAACAAGCACTAAATACGCTGTCGCAGCAACGGACACCACTTTCCATCCAGAGTTGCCAACTTGGGGGGATAAAATGTAGAATGGGATATCTTTAGAGCCCTAATATTTTTTGAGGTAATTTTACGAGCACAAAAAAAAAACCTTAAATTTTTCTATCAGACAGATGAATTACACAACCGACTCATTGTTAAATAACTGTTTACTAAGGAGTAACCTAATCCCGGTCACACACATAACTGCATACTTGTCAAGTATACATGCGCTTGACGTTTGATCAAGTTTGCATGACTGTGTGTGTGATGATTTTACTCAAATATTTTGACTTGACTGCCGAACGAATTTTCAACCTGCATACTTGAAGACTTGTCAAGCGGCCAGATATTGTGACGTGACAATCAGGCGTTCATAGCTAATAGTATGTTGTGACTTACTCCTTTTCTGTATACTTTACATGTGTTTCGTACATAATGTCTACTGATATTCGTAGAACATTTCGCGAAGTGTTTGAAGAATTTATTGATATATACCTTGTTTTTGGCACATAAAAAATAAACACTACCATGACAGAGATAAGAAAAATGTCGTGTACAATAAATTAATAGAAAAAATGAAAGAATTCGACCCAAGTACAGACCGCGAACAAGTTGTAAAAAAATGAATAGTATCAGAGCAAATTACAGAAAAGAAAAAAAGAAAGTTGATGATTCACTTCGGTCTGGAACAGGCACTGACGAAGTTTATAAACCAAAATTATGGTATTTTAACTCCTTACATTTCCTTTCTGATCAAGACATTCCTATAGGACATCGTGCTCTAATATAACCGTTTACACCAAACAGTACGGTTTATTCTACGTTTCTGAACCATTTCGGTAGCCAACAAACCAATTAATTATTGCTAAAGCCTCATCATATTATGTGGATGCCATAGTCGATAATTTTACATTTGCACGTCACTTCTGGTTGGAGAATGATGCAGAACTGACGCCGTTTCAAGCAAACTTGTGCCGTGTGTGTCCCATATGGCCATCATGTAAACTTGATCAAACTTCAACCGCATGTATACTTGACAAGTATGCAGTTACGTGTGTGACCGGCA
This sequence comes from Xanthostigma xanthostigma, assembly GCA_963575645.1. Taxonomy (NCBI): domain Eukaryota; kingdom Metazoa; phylum Arthropoda; class Insecta; order Raphidioptera; family Raphidiidae; genus Xanthostigma; species Xanthostigma xanthostigma. The sequence continues at coordinate 11,428,745 of OY754475.1, forward strand.
TAAGTTCTAATAATATAATAGTAACATCATGTGGCCTCCTTAAGTAGCAGAATACCGCCGTCAAAGTGGCAAGATTTGTTGCTAATGAATCCGATTATTGTAACTGTACAACAATCATTTTTATTGTTAACTTATATCGGATCATATACGTGATCGAGATGCAAAGATGCAAATCTCTAAAATTATCCTGTTTTCCCTTGTTGCGCTCTAGCGCTCAAACGTTACACTCATTCGCAATCGCCAACTGTCTACCCTAGTCAAGGCCATAGCCAGGAATTCACTTCAGGGGGTCGAGCTCTGGACCAGATACAATAAGTAACAACTTTATTTATGGAAAATTATAATATATGCTTATTGCAGTATAATTTAACATAAATAAAAAATGTAATTAAAAGGCAACCGACGCGGATTGTCACCAGAAATAAAACGCGGGACAACGATCTCCGGACTGATCTCGACATCGCGATGAACGCTCGTCATGGCTATTATCCAGTCAGTAGTGTTTTTCCATGCTGTTTGTCAAAAATGTTTTTAGCCTTCTCAACGAGGAAAAAGTACGCTCTGGTGTCGCCGTCGACACAGGTAGCGTCACGAGTATTGACAGTAGCTTGTGAATCATGGGAAACATTACTGCGTTACAGCTGTCCAGCGCTTCTAGTGGTGTAGTGGGCCGATAACTCCTCCTCGAAACTTCTTTGATTTGACAAGTTTACCAAACACTTTCATGCAAGGCCGGATTAACCCTGTCCGGGCCCCTAGGCAATGCAATCTTTTCAAGTCGATGAAGGGATGTGAGTAACTTCCAGATGATCGGCTCCAGGCATCCTGTTACTTCAATGTCCTATGTGATATTTGTAACAACATGATTACTTTGACTAGATGCTGCAGCATCGCCTTTAGCTTTATTGAAATGGTCTTAATAAATAGGTTATAGATAATTGATGATCCAGGTTTTTTGATGGGTCAGGAAAGAGAATTGAGACGTGACGTAGTTATTTTAAATTTTATCTTGTTAAATGCAATAAATTACAATAAACAACGAAAGAAAGTACCTAATATTGTTGGGAAATTTCATACAAATTTTCAAATAAAATTTTCTTCAATGAAAAGTTTTTTTCTTGGTGCGTGCACGGGTCCCTAGTCGATGCGGGGCCCCTAGGCAGTTGCCTACTCTGCCTAATGATTAATCCGGCACTGCTTTCATGAATCCGTATTATTTGTAAATGTAATTGTTACTTGTTAGTTACGAGATCACTTATTTAACCTTGTACTGACTTGTGATCAACGCCAAAGCGGCATATAATATGAAATGTAACAATGAAAGATGAGTGAGAGAGATGGAGCATTTCTGTCACTCATCCTTCATTGTTACATTTCAGATGGATGCCAAAAAACGTGGATTCCGCAGATCCGAAAAAAGAGTCGAAAATATTTTAGTAGTATGTATAAAACTGTGGATTGGCTAAAGCATTTCGGAGGGGGGTTTGAACCCCCACCCCCCCCCTTGCCTACGGCCATGACCCTAGTTGCACAAACTACCTTTTTTTAACTTTTCAGGTTTGGATTTTCAAATTGTTCACGACATTAAAAACGATAATTACTGGATTGGTTTTTTTTTGCCTTTATGTAATTTTTGCCACGCGATTCGAAATTTTGACAAACTATACCAGGTTCAAATGAATTGTGAAGAGAAATGTGAATTAGAAAATAACCAAACCGCGTGTTTACAAAGCATCTGCTATCAGGAGGGCGAATGTTGTGGTAAATTACAATTCGATAAAATATCTACATGACTTGGGTTCCGGTAAATGAACTGAGCTTTAAAAACATGGCGACGATGGGGTATAATTTCCCATAGTTCCTATAGTGTACAGTGCAATTGTGAATTTTTTGAAATGCAATAAAATGATAAGTATCTGCACAATATGTGATTGGGCTGATAAAATCATCAAAAAAAAAAAATTCTTAAAGGGGAACGTGTATTTAAAGCCGGTCATATCATAATAGGATCAGAGCTAGCAACATCGCGAAAAAAAGAATTTTAAGACGGCTGATCTTTTAATATTCCTTTTCTTACTGAAGTTTGGTGGGGATGCGGCACGTCTGGCTGCTGGGTGCGGTTGCTTTTACCTGTGCGCATCCCATTTGTACAGGTACAAATTATAGGTAATTTATATGTCATTTGCTAGTTTTTAAGATAGCGTCGCCCTAGTAACTGAATGTTAGTTATTATGTTATTAGTTGTGTTTACCAAAGTAGTGGGGATGATTGGGAAAAAAAGCATTTTAATATAGCTGCAATTTTAGCATGATATACCTAGTTACGGTATCAAAGAACCTAAAATTAATTTTCCAGATAGAAATCAAGTTGCTTAATAAGGAGCAAGACTAATTTAAGTCTTGGAGACAGTAAATGATTTTGAATTTTAATTTAATTACTAAAATTGTATCTGGCACGGAGTTAGCAACGACAAAACTGTCTGGCACTTTATGTTAATTTTCCTGAAAGGTTAACTAAATATAATTATTTGTCCACTTTTGTCTTCACATAAGTAATAGTTATTTTCGTAACTAGTAGTCTAAGTCATTCATGGCGCTGACAGGTCATGACTTAGCCTACAAGTTACGCCCATAATTTTATTCAACAATTGCGCGTTATTCATGTTTTATTTATTGTTATTAATGAGATGTTGTAAATATCTATTTATTTCTTTATAAAAAAAAACTGTCAATACTAACAGCACCAAACAGCACGATTCAATGTTTTGGTTTGAGGTTAGCCGGTTATGAATAAACTCCATGTCGAAAACATTCGGCCTCTCAGTTTTAGCCTCAATGGGTAACAACGGAGTTGTTGTTACCGACTATTTCGTTACGACTCAGAAAATAGTTACGTTTATTTTCATTACTCCACAATGGCCGAGCTAGTAGGAATCTTCATTGAGTTATGACAAGTAATTGTCACCAGTCGGTAAATGGCTATTTACGGTTCGGTTTTTAGGCATGATAAAACATGAATAACGCGCATCAGTTGAATAAACATATTTTTCTTTTTCGTTGCTATCACGACAAAATTTGACTTTCCACTTTGGCAAACACAACTAATAACATAATAAAAAACATTCCGTTACTAGGACAACGCCATATTAATAAGTAGAAAATGACTGATAAATTACCTGTAATTTGAACCTGTACGAATGGGATGCGCACAGGTAAACGCAACCGCTCCCAGCAGCCAGACCCGCATCCCCACCAAACTTGAATAAGAAAAGGAATATCAAAAGATCAGCCGTCTTAAAATTCTTTCTCGAAAACGTTGGTAGCTCTCAGACTATAAAATTAGGAAAAATTCATATGAAACAGAACCTTCAAGTAAGGCTTTCTGTTTTTACAAACTTCCGATTTAAAGAGTAATCCACTTGAAATAAAAGTAGTAAGTAGAGATCTTATATCAATGCAGTGTTCACGATCGTTGCAAATATATTATTGCAACAGGTAAGTTCCTAACCTAAAAATAGTCATCTGTATAAATGTATTTCTAGTTTGACTACTTACTTGATAAAATATTTAATCATCTGCATTAAAATGACGTGGTACTACCTATATCAGCATTTTACTATGTACAGACCAAATTTTTATTTGTTTTCGCATGACGTGAAAACTTCGCAGGTTTCATAATAAGTAATTTATTCATTTATTCAACGCTTTTTATTACTATAATAAAAAAAATCACGATTGACAGTACCGATCACAGTACGATTCATAATCTTGATTACTTGATTATAATTGTAAGTTTCGCCGCCAGATAGAGTAGTCCATATAACGGATCCCAATACTATTGGATATATAACTCTATCCCACTTAACAAGGCATTGCTGGGATGGGAGATTAAATAATACCTGCATTTTAATCTTATGCAAACATAAAAAAGATTTCTTTAGAATAATACATATTATAAATTATCTTTATGCCTAACGGTGTATCGTAGTGATGAGAGCTCTAGACACGCAGATCGGATTGTCAGTTGATGTGTGGGTGGTTGATCTGCTGTTTTGATTTTTAAAAGAATTCGGTCTACACCGATTTATCTAATTTTATCTATTTTTTTAACTATTTTTGTCAGAAATTAATTACTGTAACATCTACAGTATGTAAACACGTAAGGTGCATTAGGGAAATTAGCATTGGGAAAAATACTTGGATCAGAGTTAGCCATGACTGCATTAATTGTTATTTCTATTGAATTATCGTGGTAATCTTAGGGATTTCTATTTCATTTTGATTTATTTTTATTTTACATGGCTTTTTTAATAATAATAGCTTATAAATCATTATTTTAATTTTTTTATTTAAAAATAAAACAAAAAAAAAACTGCATCTGTTTGGAAACATTTCATTCAAAAATTGTCTGACTGGTATGACGCATGCGCGTTGGTAAATCAGTGACCCAATGTCTTTAGGTTCAAAACGAATAGACGGAGATATTTGATCTCGCACCATATTTAAGTATTTTTGGAAGTTTAATGTCCCATTAATAAAAAAAGTCCGATTATGTTGTAATCATTTGAATAGTTTCTTCGGTAGTATACACATTCATTTTGCAAAAGAATATTATCTGTCAAATTGAAGAACAAGATTTTAAGGCTCACTCTGATCCAGTCATTTTTTCCCAATGTTAATTTCCCTATGTGCACCTTACGTGTTTACATACTGTATACCGTAATTCCCTGAAAAAATCAAGACAGTAGCACTTTATAACTATTTTCAATTCAACGAATATTATTTAGAACAAGATATAAATAAAGAGATAAATTCTTATCAATTTCTGAAAGAAGGGTGCGTGTAAATCGCTTGCATCTGAAATGATACACCATAGATAAACATTTCTTACCAAGTATATTATACTAAGCTGAAAGGGGCGTGTCGATTGAGATTCCCCCTTAAAGCTTTAGCCAACAGCCAATCGGTTCCGGTTCCCTGCTAGCGGCTCATTTGCCCCACTACTTACGGCCCTCGCTTTTCATTTTCGTTCCGCTGTTGAACAAAATTACTTCCATCTAAAAAAGTTTCACTTAAAAACAAAGACATTTTATACCGTTTTGATTTCAGAATTAACCCATACTAATCTTTCGTGGTCAGATTATGAGATTGATACTGAACTGGGCCTTTCTTTGGGATTCAGTATTGTTGTATTTATAATTATACTTCTTTCCGACTGGAATGTATTCACACGTTTAGCTTCCAAATTGGAAGATTTGAGAAAGAAAAACCTTCCACCGGTAGATGAAACATTGGATCCAGGTGTCAAAAAAGAAAAAATCAAAATGCAACGTTCCAATCTGAAGGAATTACGTGAGAAGTCTGTAGCTATGTTAAATCTCACAAAACGTTATAGAAAAGATTTCTATGCTGTCAATCAAGTAAGTAATATAGTATCTCCTAATTCGGAGTTTTTACGTATTTCAAATTCACCCATATTTCCTTAAAAATACTAAGATTTCCTAATAGTTCAAGAGCTATTGTATTTGAGGCACCGTGAAAATCTGTGAAACACTTCTTTTGTAATGGCTGAATACAAAATTTGGTTTAAATCCGCTTCTTCGTTTGACCTGTATCGTGTTCACAGACTAACAGACGCACAGAGTTTTTCCAAAAATATGTTTTTTCGACTCAGGGACCTCAAAACGAAAAGATTTTGAAATGTGATTTTTGACCTAAACTAGTACCATTCCTCACTTGTGGGTTGGAATGGTAAAATCAACAGCACTGTACAAGTCTAGCAGAGGTTACAGAATATGTCTAGTTTTTAACGTTTTTTGATCGAAATGTCTGATTTACAATATTTTTTTATAGATATGCCTTGGTATAAACAAAAAAGAATGTTTTGGCTTGATTGGTGCAAGCGGCGCTGGAAAAACAACGATATTTGAATTATTGACTGGAGTTAGTATAATTAGTTCTGGCGACGCGTGGGTAGTAGGAAATAATCTAAAATCAATTTTTACATTCAAACGTCCACTGATAGGATATTGCCCGCAAAATGATGCGCTGCTGGAAGATTTGACTGGACGAAATCTAATGCTCATGTTTGCTCTAACACGATGCGTGTCGAGAGAGGACAGTCAAATATTAATCAGCGAGTTAGCCAATGTTTTGAATATAAATGAATTTATTATGAAAAAAGTGAAATACTACACTGCCGATGCTAAGCGCAAAATAAGCATAGCTATTGCTGTAATTGGGTATCCAGAAATTATCTTTCTGGACGAACCGACTACAGGTAAAAGTTTCGACAGATTGATGGTACGTTCAGATCTACCAGCACGTAGCGTGGCAGACACGACACAGACAATGGTTTTCACATCTATACAGCAACACCTGGCATGAACAGACGCCATCAGGCAAACTAGAAAGAGCCCGTGAATACCATGTTCCGCAATTTTTCGATAGAAGAACTAGCCTTGATGGCAATTTTACTAGAACAGGAAGAATCGGGTTGTGTAGAAGTGTAACAAAGAAAAAGAAGGTTTGCAGTGCATCCCATGAACTCAAAACGAGAAAAAGAAGGAGAATTCTAGACATTATAAATAAGGAGCGTTATCTTTTCGTTGGTTGTCACTGTATCTGCGATCACTTAGATCATACAAAAATGTATATTTCCGAACCAGCTCTATTAATTTTTCCTGGTTCATGTTTCTCCACGAAGCCACTGAATATAACCAAACCAAACTGTCCGTGTCGGCGATCGCATTCATACTAGCAGCGCGACTGCCACAGACACGTACAGACACGCGCCGACACAGACAAAACATTCTTGCGGAGAATGGTGACCGACGCCGGCCCGTGTCTGCGCGGTCACGCTCCGTTCGCGTGCGGTAGATGTGAATACACCTATATACAGTATATAAAAGAATATTATTTTATTTGCCACGCCACGTGTCTGACACGCTCAATGTCTTTAGATCTGAACGAAGCTTAATACTGGGTTGCAGAAAGGATTGTCAAAAAATTTGATTTGACGATGACCTTAGCATAGTAGATATAATAATACAGTTTCCATACATCAGGAGCAGCCTTACTGTCGTAAGTCGTTGTGAAACTCCATGTCGTTTTAAGCTCTATTTCATGCATCCTTTAAAACACTCTCAGTACACTCGTTATAGACCAAGATCCCAGATCCGTCAGACCTACGTCATTTCAGTACTCCTAAGAATTTATCAGTAAATGTGCACGCCAAAGGGAAGGGTTATGAGTTTAGCAGTCTATGTATGTATGTTTGTATTTACGGATGTTCCACCGTAGCGCCTAAACTATTCATCCGATTTTGAAAAATAAGGTGTCAATCGATTCGTTGTTATGACCCGAGTAACATAGGTTACATTTATTTTGGAATTTTGGCCCCAGAGGATAGCAAATTGAAAACAAATAAAAAAAAGTTCAAAAAAAAATTAAATAAAAATAAGTTTAAAAACTAAAACGAATATTGCCCAAAGCCGAAATGTTACATTTAAACGTGTATTGAGTGTTTTAAAATGAGCAAAACTAGTTTTGTACATTTTCAATTGGTCAAAACTAGTTCTGTCCATTTTTAAACGGACAGTACTAGTTCTGCTTGTTTTATTCAATCAACGTCCGAACCCGAACAAAAGTTGGGTTATGTTCTTGTTTATGTACCTATCTATTGAATGTTATAATTTATATAATTGTGGGATATTCAGTGTAATAATTAAGAAAAAATGCAAGGTAAATTCAAGTCTCAACTATGTAGTTCGCCTATTGGAGGCTTCTGAAACATATTTTATGACGAAACATAATTACCTTACTACACTAAGTGAGGTTAAGAAATCAAATTTGTTGAAAGCTGAATTAAAACCTCTGTCTGCTAAACAATACAGAAGAATAAATTACTTTGATATGATAAGTATCGTTGATGTGGAAAAGTTAATTAAAAAACGCAAAGAAGATTCCGATGCAATACTAGTATTGTTCGTTCAAAAATGGACAGAACTAGTTTTGTCCAATTAAAAATGCGCAAAACTAGTTTTGCACATTTTATAACACTCAATATTCGTTTAAGGAGGTTGATCCGTTACAGTCCCAATCAAAAGTAAGTCGAATTCTAAATGGGAACTTTTATGGTTTATAAGTCGATGATACCAATAAATTATTGTCATAAAGGCATAAATAAATAATATTTTTTAATATTAATTAATTATTTCAGTACTTTATACTTAATGGACTAACTTTTGTATTTTTTGTACAAAGTTAGGTTAAAAAAAATAAATTTATGTAAATATCTGTATTTTACATATTTTTTGCAGTAAATAATTGGAAAAAGAAATTAGAAGTAATAAAAATTAAAATTAAATCATTAAAAAGCTGAAAATTCAGTTAAAATTGTTAAATCTGTCAAGAATAAAAGTCCATAATCGAAAAGTCCTAAGGTTTAATAATTTTTTTATTGATTAAAAGTCTCCTAATTAAATTGGAAAAAATATTAAAATATGCGTAAGACATCGATGCTTTACATAGATAGTTTTTGGAACTGCTGACATTATTTGGTTATTTGCAAAAAATTAAAATGAACAGTTTGCATGCTAGCTTGACATATTTTCCATAAGACTACATGTAAAAGTTTTTTTTTAATTTTTAACTTTATAAATATCCTAATGATTTTAGATTTTTTACAGAAAATTTTGTCATAAAAAAATCTATTAAAAAAACTTTATTTAAGATTTTTTTCATTATCTTCGTAAAACGGCTCAACCTCCTTAAATGTAAGATTTCGGGTTTGGGCAATATTCATTGGTCAAAACTAGTTTTGCGGATTTATTTTGGTCATTGACCGAACTCGGGTATAGATCGTAACATATCTAACTATTTTCTAATAGAATGGAGTTTGAATTATCGAAATATAGAAAATAAGTAGATATACTAATTAATTTTTATATTTTTAGATTATTTCTTAAGAATATCCAAATCCTGATCGAAACGTCATCTAGTGAAATATTGATTTATAATTTTATTATTTTTGTCAATATATAGTCAGAAAAAAATTGGTCGATAATTTTATTTATTTGGAGAGTTCTATTCAGACGTTAATCAAAAATTTGAATACGTTTTCGACTATACATTACACATTTAGTACTGATAAAATCTTAGCAGTACTGAAATGACGTAGGTCTGGTGGGTCTGGGATCTTGGTCTATGTATATTACTACTTATTGATACAGGGATGGATTTGAATTCGAAAAACAATCTATGGAACCTGATGAACAATTTGCGCAACACCGAACAGAACATTGTATTATCGCTGAGTGGCCTTGACGAATGTGAAGCCCTGTGCACACGGGTAGCGCTTTTGGTAAACGGTACAATCCACTGCCTTGGAACTATAGACGCGCTTAGATATCAATATACGGACGGATACACACTGACAGTGCAAATTAACAAGTGTCCTGACGGAACACTCGATACGCGAGCCGTTATGATGATAAAGGCGTTTATCGGCAACAAGTTTGAAAAGGCCAAACTCAGAGAGGAACGTAACGGAATTTTGACTTACAACATACCAAAGGACATAATGCCTTGTTCGAAAATGTTTGGAATCATGGAGTATGCCAAAATGTCAATCAATGTTCAAAATTATTCCCTGGGAGAATGCAGTTTGGAAGACGTAAGTCGACTTTACAAATCAATTTAAAACTAACAAAAAAATCCATTAACCCCTTCGGTCCTGGCGGTCATTTCAATGCACATACTATTCCAACGCATGTAATTTAGTTAGCGTAATCTATACTAATATATAAAGCAGAAAAGAGTTTGTTTGTTTGAACGCGCTAATCTCAGGAACTACTGGTTAGAATTGAAAAAAAAATTTGTTGGGTAGCCCATTTATCGAGGAAGGCTATAGGCTATATAATATCACGCTACGACTAATAGGAGCGGAAAATCAGTGAAAAATGTTGCAGAATGTCAGTCAAAATTTTTCACCATATACTTATATTCAGGTGAAATGTCCTAACTGAATATCCCAATATTAGCGGCGCACGTACAGAAGCTCGGTTAGCTCAGTCGGTAGAGCGCTCGACTCTTAATCTCAGGGTCGTGGGTTCGAGCCCCACCTTGGACGAATATGTTTTTAATGTTTTTTTTTTTAATTTTCTACATTCCTTTCTTCTAAAGCTATCATTTAAATTTATTTAAGTTTTATTTACGACTAACTAAAATTAAATAAATCTAAATAATAAGTAGCTCATTTGAAAACTTCTACAGTACCTATATATAAAAATAATTTTCCTACTGTGTTTTCAATTATATTTATTATATTTTATTAATTATACAGTAATTATTGATTTAAAAGAAATAATTAGTATTACTTAAAAAAAATATTTTCATCAAAAATGGAGGTTTGAGTTTAAAATAAGTATTAAAGTAGGGAACTGCCGAAAACTGCAAAAAATTTGGACCCAACATTCATCTCGGTAAACTATGATGAATGTGCGTACTCATGTGCCTCCCTTCCTCATTCGTTCTTTTGCACCCGGGTAAAACCGGACGGGACCGCTAGTTAAATATAAAATATAAACACTTCATTGTGCTTGGGGCTTATCTGATAAACTTCTTTGCACCCAAGCTATATAATAAAATTCCAGAACATTATAAATGTATGGAAATAAAAACTTTTAAAAACGCTATAAAGAAATTTCTATGTGAAAACGCGTTCTATAGCATTGAGGAATTTTTAAATTTTTCTTAATATTATCTGACTTATGTATTTTTCTGACTTATGTAACATACTTTGTATGACCTACATCAGTAAAGTAAAGTAAAGATACAGGCATGCCAAACAAAACAAATAAATACTGTGTGTAGGTCAAAATATCGAGTCAAGCGTTGACCGCAGTCATGGTTTCACGCAAAGCTGGTAAAAGTGTACATTCTGATTATGTATTACTTCGTATAACTTACGCATTTTCATTATGTAATCTATTTTTCTTGTGCGGATATTTATTTTGATTTTATGATGTCAACTTCACTAATTATATTTAAAAAATAATTGAACATCATATGCTAGCGACTACCGTAAAAAATAAACATTTTAGACAGGTTATCCCTTTCAGTGGACGTAGGATTTTCCAAAATTCTGTAAATGTTAAATTGAGTTATTCACTGAAAATAACTTAATTATACACCCTAAATAAGCCCAACACCATAACAAATATTTTGTTTTAAAAATATAAAATTCAGGTCCGAACGGGTCTGCGTGAGAATAAAGAATATCACACATACATTCTTTCGCTCAGTCGGATAAAAATTGAAACAATTTCAGAAAATATTTAGATTTTATACATATACAGGGTTGCAGTAAAGATTGTCAAAAAATTTGATTTGACAATGATCTTAGAATCATTGGTGTAGCAAGAGGGGGGGGGGCAGGTGGGCCTATTAATTGTTTACGTACAAATAACAAGATAAATGTATCTATAAATAATCTACGTTTTCTTTGTCGTGAAATTTCTCCAGAAAGTCGTGTTGATCGATTTCGCTTCTATGAACAGTTTTCAAATTATGTATAAGTAGCAGCTTGTAATGGTAGGTGTTTTATGGTTAACGATTAGGTGAAGAAAACATAACTCTTGTTAGAAAGAAGTATATTTTTACAATATTAAGTTTTACAATAAAGCAATATTACATTCACTGTAGCTAAATTCTGAATGAATTCTCCAAATCTAGTTTACTGTCAATTCCCAAAAACAGACGAGAAAAATAGTGTTTGCAATGCCCTCTAATTACTTACGTAAGTAAATAGAGAACATTGCATAAGGCCTAGTTTATATGAGAGGCGTTCAACGCGCGTTGGGTCAACGCGCGTTGAACGCTCTTCATGTGTGCTAGGCCTTAAACTAAAAATACGATGTGTTCAAAATATTGTAAATTAACAGTAGGTAGAGTTGAAAATTAAATGCCTACGCTTAGAATGTTTTCAAATGATTACAGTACAGTACAGTACAGTATCAGGAATAGTCTAAAACTTCCAGTCATCTAGAATATTAGATTGTAGGTACTTACAAAAAAGCAAATTATTATTCTGCACAGAAAAAGCCCGCTTTTCAAACTAAATTTTGATCAAAATACGTAAAAAAATGTTGTTTCGAAGTGTAAACTGTACAAAAAACGATACTAAATACATGTATTCACAGTTTAAGAAAAATATCGTTTTAATCGATCAATTATTTTTTGAGTAGAATCGATTTAAAACTTAACTATGCTTTTCAAATGGAACAATATGTATGTTCACAATGTAAGATCATTGTCAAATCAAATTTTTTGACAACCATTTCTGCAATCCAGCATTAATGTCGGGGGATGGGTTATTGTGATATTGTGTTGCAAACGAGCATTAGCTAGTTTTAATAGTCACACGAACCGTAATATCATTACGCACGAGGTATAATTGCTATGTTTTACAGTTACCTTTTATAAATGGCTGGTGTTGGCTTCATTTTTAAATACAAATATATTTGAATCTTTGTTTAACGTCTGATTGTATTATACAATAATTAAATTTTCGATTTTTTATTATTGTATAAAATATAAATAATAAATATATTGATTTTTATAGATATTCCTCGCATTTACAAAATTTCAACACTCTAACTGAGTAAACTTGAAGACGAATGCAAAAACAAAAAAGAATCAAGAATTCTGCTTAACTTTGTTAGCGTAGTTTTAAGTTGTTTTTTTTTTTTTTTTTGTTATTATTAAACACATTTTTGTAGAAAATAGCAATGTTATGTATTACTTAATTTTAATTTAATAAAAAGTGGATACTGATTATTTTCTTTATAATGGTTTAAAATACATCTTTATCACTTGTGTAATTCAAATATTAGTTGTGAAACAAGTCATCACAAGATATTATAGTTTGTTCATTCAATTAAGAGAACATGTTTCGATACGCTGTACTATTAAACATAAGTACCTGGGTGACCGAGCTTTGCTCGGAAAGTTAAATAAAATACTGATATGCTGATATCGCTAAAACTTTGAGGACCGTAGGTTCTCTGTTGCTTCCCTTTGTGGAGCCTACGTCTCCACCTTTGTTACAGTCCTTTGTGGAGAGGATTGTCGGCCCTTATGGCAATCCGGTACTTGTAAAACTGATTCGCCGTCACCTTGATCTATGATATTGCATCTTTCGCTTCTTTAGGTTAAAATTTATTTATTAAAATTACTCACCTATAATAATAATTGTTTTTAACTTTCTTTCAAATACGTATTTATTTTATAGACCGGCAGCTCGTGACAGATTTTATCAACCAATCGTATCGCGTATGCCCTTCAAGTTGATGATTATAAAGTAGGTTTAACTAAAAAATGGATCTAAGCGAGATCGTGTGGGCGGGACATGCAGCGTGCAATGTCATCTGAAATTGCAAAAAAAAATTGAATTTTTAATCAATCGTATCGCGTATGCCATTCATGCCTTGATGTAATTTATAAAAAAACAAATCCAGAGAAGCAAAGGCATACGTTTAGGTCGGGGCCTTGTGGCTGAACTCATTCCTCGAAGTTGCAAAAAAAAACAATAATTTTAACCAATCGTATTGCGTATGCCGTGTCTATTAAATGTTTATATTGATTGTGAAAATCATTTTTGACCAGTCGGCATACGTTTCAACTGGGGCCAAATATTTTTTTTCAATGATGGCGTTTGTAAAAAAAAACCTTGTTTTAAATCAATCGTATCGTTATTGAAAATTGTTGCAAAACACTGTTTTCATTGTAAAATAAAGAAATACAAGCTGGCATACAATAATTTTGGGGTCCGGTGGTTGGAGGAACCAGAGAAGTTGCAAATTTTGATATGAATTTTTACCAATCGTATCGCGTATGCCCTTCTGGATTTTACTAGTAATCATACTTTTTTCATCAAATTCAAAAGGGCATACAATTTCCGTGGGGCAAAAACGCGTAATAGCCCACTCAATGCACAGAAAAAACTGCCAAACCTGGAAATTCTACCAAACAGCACCGATTAGCACCAAAATTTGGCTGTAGGTTCTACTTACTCTCTATTTTAAAGTTGTCAATGAAAACCTATACTATTATCTTATAAAAACAACATTATAATATATATTTCTTATGCGCTTGCACCGACGTCTCTCAAAAACAATAGGCCTCTTCATATTTGTATATCAAACATCCTCCCAAAATTTGGTTTCATTCCGCTCATCCATGATGTTGGAACGGTAAAAAATGTCAAAACTGACATTTTCATCTGTCAAAGTATTTTCTAATAATTAATTAGTTATTCAAATCGTTAACTCAGAAGGCGTTGCATTTCACAAAATACTAATGTCAAAAGACTGACTAATATTATTTTGAAATGACATTCGTTTTTGAACAAATGCAGTATTTTTATTTTAAGACAGAACATACGCTGTTTTTAAATTCCCATGGTACAGTATGCAACAAACGAAGACAGACGATTCGTGTATGCTATGTATTAGACAAAATTGAATTTATAGAGCTTGTTTTCTATATAAAGCTGTATAAAAAAGTGTATCGACGAATTCTATTATACAAAATCTATGTAAAATTTTCTCCTCTTTCGTTTAAAACGAACTGATTTAAATTGAGCGAATTATAAGCAAAAAACTTAGTTTGCTTCTCGTTTGGGAGTTTTGGAGGGTTTTTAATTATTTGTTGTTCTAGCGGCAATAGAAATACACACTCTGTGAAAATTTCAACTCTCTACCTATTACGATTTTTGAGATACAACCCGCTGACAGACAGACGGACTGACAGCGGAGGCTTAGTAATAGGGTCCCGTTGAGCACCCTTCGGGTACGAAAACCTAAAAACAATGAATTTTTCGGGGAAAACTCATATTTTCGTGTAACTTTAACTATTCCCGCAGCGGACGCCGTGGAAGCTCTCAAGAGGCACGACTTTTTCCGACTTAGTTGACGAATATTATCATAACTTTAGCTAATTTGCACATAATATACATAATATATAGCCCATATTGGTCAGGAGTAATGTACCTTTCAAACGATGAACGAATTTTCCAAATAGGTGCAGTGGTTCCGAAGATTACCCTCTACATAAACAAAAACACAAAATTTGCTCTCTCTCTCTTTATAATATTAAGTATAGATAGATGTATTCACATCTACCGCACCCAAACGGAGCGTGTCCGCGCAGACACGGGCTGGCGTCGGCCAGCATTCTTCGCAAGAATTTTTTGTCTGTGCCGGCGCGTGTCTGTGCTAGTCGCGCGGCTAGTATGAATGCGATCGCCGACACGAACAGTTTGGTTTGAACTTTGTCTTGCTTAGTTATCATTGGTTTAACTCTAGTTACAATGGTCTCAAACTCATATTTACTCATCCTAAAATATTTAAAGAATCTGTCCTCATCATCCAAGAGCTTCTTATATAATGTGTAGAACTCTCCTTCTTTTTTTCGTTTGAGCTCATGGGACGCACTGCAAACCTTTTTCTTTGTTGCACTTCTACACAACCCAATTCTTCCTATTCTAGTAAAATTACCATCAAGGCTAGTTCTATCGAAAAATTGCGAAACATGGTATGCACGGGCACTTTCTAGTTTTCCTGATGGCGTCTGTTCATGCCGGGTGTGCTGTTGCTGTATAGATGTGAAAACTATTGTCTGTGCCGTGTCTGCTACGTTACGTGCTGGTAGATCTGAACATACCTTAAAATGTGTACCTATTTGAAATTTCGGTATATGTTTCATGTATATAGTTCGTGTATAAGCTTTGAACGGTTTGTCTCTGTCGATTTTTGTCGATTTACATTAAGTTAATACACACACACACACATGCATATTTTTGTGTACGAGTGAATTGAATTGAAGCAATAATTATTTGACTTACCTTTCGTATGATAAATATTTTTATTTCAATCGGAACTCTTTGTAGCACGAGGAATGGTAACCGATCATGTCATCGTCCCAATCGCATAACGGCTAACGTGAATCCGTATGCCTTCATAAAATTTGGCCGAATAGCATAATTTTGCAGAAAAATTGCAAAGGGCATAAATTTGACTCTATTTAATAAATAGAGTAACTGTGATCCATTGAAGTTAATGATAAGTATTTCGTGGCATACTTGATTCGATTGAAAAAAAAATTCCAAACATCTCCTTTTTAAAAAAATGTTGATTCTCGTTATTGTCCCGCACAATTTGTATGCCCTTTTAAATTTGATAAGAAATAATAATTACGAAGTTAAATCCAAAAGGGCATACACGATACGATTGGTTTATTATGGATACATTTTTTACAGTTTTAAAACGTATGCCTTTGGACAAGGTCTCGAAAATATGTATGCCGTTAAAATATATAACATATAAAAATCGGAATTAACCATGGGTTCAAAGGCATACACGATACGATTGATTTAAAACAAGGTTTTTTTTTACAAACGCCATCATTGAAAAAAAATATTTGGCCCCAGTTGAAACGTATGCCGACTGGTCAAAAATGATTTTCACAATCAATATAAACATTTAGTAGACACGGCATACGCAATACGATTGGTTAAAATTATTGTTTTTTTTTGCAACTTCGAGGACTGAGTTCAGCCACAAGGCCCCGACCTAAACGTATGCCTTTGCTTCTCTGGATTTGTTTTTTTATAAATTACATCAAGGCATGAATGGCATACGCGATACGATTGATTAAAAATTCAATTTTTTTTTGCAATTTCAGATGACATTGCACGCTGCATGTCCCGCCCACACGATCTCGCTTAGATCCATTTTTTAGTTAAACCTACTTTATAATCATCAACTTGAAGGGCATACGCGATACGATTGGTTGATAAAATCTGTCACGAGCTGCCGGTCTATTAAGTCTCATAGTAATTAAAGATTAACTGTCATAATATTTTGAAAACAATTGTTTCATTGTTTGTATTGTATAAAATTCCAAAACCTACTTACAATATTTAAGTATTTTCATACGTCAAAAAATTGATTTTTATAATGATAAAATTTGTAAGAAAACGATTTTTTCGAGAGATGAGACCTAGCTAAAACGATTTAGCCCCCCAAAATCCCTTTTCAGTAAATTTCATCCAAATCGTTAGGGCCGTTTTCGAGAAAATATTTAGGGACATAGGTAGGTACATAGGTAGATACAAGATTAGCTCGTTTAATAATATAGGGGATATACAGTATGTAAACACGTAAGGTGCACATAGGAAAATTAACATTGGGAAAAAATGACTGGATCAGAGTGAGCCTTGAAATCTTGTTTTTCAATTTGACAGATAATATTCTTTTGCAAAATGAATGTGTATGCTACCAAAGAAAATATTCAAATGATTACAACATAATCAGATTTTTTTTATTAATGGGACATTAAATTCCCAAAAATACTCAAATATGGTGCGAGGTCAAATATCTCCGCCTATTTGTGTTGAACCTAAAGACATCGGGTCACTGATTTACCAACGCGCATACGTCATACCAGTCAGCCAATTTTTGAATGAAATGTTTCCAAACAGATGGAGTTGTTTTTTTGTTTCATTTTTGTACACAAAAATTAAAATAATGATTTATGAGGGCTTTTTATTATTAAAAAAGCCAAGTAAAATAAAGATAAATCAAAATAAAATAGAAATCCTCAAGATTACCACGATAATTCAATAGAAATGACAATTAATGCAGTCATGGCTAACTCTGATCCAGGTATTTTTTCCCAATGCTAATTTCCCTAT
The DNA here is from genome assembly GCA_963575645.1 of Xanthostigma xanthostigma. Taxonomy (NCBI): domain Eukaryota; kingdom Metazoa; phylum Arthropoda; class Insecta; order Raphidioptera; family Raphidiidae; genus Xanthostigma; species Xanthostigma xanthostigma. The sequence continues at coordinate 11,446,502 of OY754475.1, forward strand.
GTACACCTTACGTGTTTACATACTGTATATCTTACATCAGGAAAGAAAATAATTTTTTATTGATATACAGGGTGTCCCATTAAGAATGGGACATAGAACAACCGCAGATTCTCCAATTCAAAATAAAACGATTAAGCGAAATATGCTTAGATAAAATGTTACTCGTTTCCGAAATACGGGGTGTTGAAGTTGAAAACTGAAAAATTATTAATGTCCATAATTTTTTTAATACACCGTATAATTTTACTCAAATCGGCACACTTGTTAAATATCATAAAATGCACCTAACAATAAAAAAATTAGTTCAGTATGCTCTACCAGTGGCGTACGGCAGGAGTAAGTAATGCTTGTACCCCTTCTAAATGTTACGCCGCTGTCTAAATTTTAATTTTGACTATAATTTTAATTTTTTTGGTATTTTCTAAGTCAATAATGTACACTTGTTAGTTTGTTGTAAAGTCATTGGTTTTCGAAATATTCGCAGTTAAAGATAGATAGACATGTACTTTTTATTTGCATTATTATTATTAATTATTAATAATAATGCAAATAAAAAGTACATGTCTATCTATCTTTAACTGCGAATATTTCGAAAACCAATGACTTTACAACAAACTAACAAGTGTACATTATTGACTTAGAAAATATCAAAAAAATTAAATAATATTCATTTTTACAATTTTGTCTTAAAAAAACTGCGAATATCTCGAAAACCAATCACTTTACAACAAACTAACAAGTGTACATTATTGACTTAGAAAATATCAAAAAAATTAAAATTTAGACAGCGGCGTAACATTTACTTACTCCTGCCGTACGCCACTAGTAGAGCGTACTGAACTAATTTTTTTATTGTTAGGTGCATTTTATGATATTTAACAAGTGTGCCGATTTGAGTAAAATTATACGGTGTATTAAAAAAATTATGGACATTAATAATTTTTCAGTTTTCAACTTTAACACCCCGTATTTCGGAAACGAGTAACATTTTATCTAAGCATATTTCGCTTAATCGTTTTATTTTGAATTGGAGAATCTGCGGTTGCTCTATATCCCATTCTTAATGGGACACCCTGTATATCGTAATATCAAATTATGTACATAAGCGATGTGTAGCTCAATGGTATGGTTCTATACTCATAGTCTCGGAGAGCTCGGTTCGGGCCCTATGTTGGGTGAAGGTATATTTTTGTTTATTTTTTTTTAATTTACTTTTATTGTATTTAATATCTTTTTTGAGCTTAAAAAGACAAAAAAGAACGAAATAAAATATCAGGATTGAAAAATTCTAGCGCGATCAATTATTTTAAACAATAATTTTATTTCTTTATAACTGCAAAATTTGGTTATAATACACACAAGTAGCGGGCTGATGACACGGAACACTAATTGTGCAAGTATAGCTTAAACTTGACCGATTTTTTTCTATAAGATATATTTTTATACAATTGATAGCTCTGATGATGGTTCATCATACCGAATAATTGAATAAACAAACTATAATAATTTTATCTTTTGAGGATATAATTGCAATACAACTAAGACATTTTTACTGATACATTATAACTAGTATTTTGGAATGAAAAATATTAAATTTCAAAATTAACTTTAGTAGTTCTTGAGATTTTCTTCTTTGTAATATTGGAAGAGACCATGCAAGATTTGGTATTTTTGTTGGAAATATTGACAACCAATAAATACTCTGAAATACCTGTCAGCAAATAAGCAATCACAAAGAACATCTTACTCGGAATTAATTGCTTACTATAATTGTTGTACAAACTAACAGTGGTAGATATTTATCTGACAGTTATGAAGAGTTTTTGACAGCTAACAAATTATGTTGAGAAGTCAAATTTCCTTATCGTCTACTCTATGCTCACTGAATTAACTAACTCATCGATCTTTTCATTTTATTGAAACTTTCAATGCCATTTGCACATTTAAAAAATATTGTGAACGGATTTGCTACTTTTACTATCTAAAGACCTCTGCATACGAGAGGCTAGAAACACTGCTTGGAGTTCTGCTGGGTACGGAACTGGAAATGACGTTACTGCGGGCTCGCCTACTAGCTCACAAAATAGGCTATTTTCTTGCTGCAAGGTATGAGCCAGATCCAATTTAGAAGCAGTATCTTGTCACGTGGGCGACTTGAACAAGCCGCCCACAAACCAACATGGCGTCAGTATGCTCAGAGTCAAACAACAGACACGTTTTGCTCTGTGTTTATATTCGAACTGTCACTGCGTGCGCACCAGATCAATCCACAAAACAAACTTGAAAAGTACTCTCGTTTGAAGCAAGCACATAACAGCAATTAAGAAAACCAGCGCTTGAAAACTAGTAGGCAAATCTAGCAAGGAATCTAGCAGCGTTTCTAGCAGAGGCCTTAAGTCGTGCTTGCAGCGTGCAAACACAAATGATCGCCGTTTCATACAAACAGAGTAGTTTGTCAAAGTGTGAAGCGAACTGGTGCAGTGATCAATTATAATAGTTTAATTAATCTGTTAGAATTGTATATTAAATTGGCCACATTCAAATACGCCGAGGGTTCAGAACTAATCCCAGTTTGACTGGATTAGAGGGCCTTTATTAACATCAAACGACTGCATGTGCAGGTCTTCGTTTAAAGCTTGATCTGAGATTTATTGACGTAGGCTCAACATAATTAAAATTGTCGGTTAGAGCGAAAGCCAACACACAAAGTTCGAACTACCAATACAACGCCCACACCTAATACAGACTAAGTATATAGCCCAAAAGCCCGTAACACTCAAACCCTATGGATCTCCGAATAGGCCAGTTCATGGATATTTGGGAAATTTAAAAATTGCTTAAAAGAAAAATACAATGGTTGGCAGGCTAGAATGGTGTTTAATTTATTTTGAAGTTTACGTTTTAAACGTGCTTAAACTCGGTAGGTTGGCGGGTTCCGGTGGGCCGAAACCATCAACCGCAATTGAATCTTTGACAGAATTTTTTTATTACATAAATGGAAAGATCGCATACAAGTTTTATAGCAAAACTATGCTTATTTTATTTTTTAACCTCATAATTAAACAGTTATATGGATTTTAAAAATATTTTTTAACTAAGTTTATTTTGTGTACATGTTTTGTGTATACGTCCTATCAAACTAACCATGGATTCAAGGCTATAAAAACATTACAACGTCATCAGAACTTAGCTAAAAAGTATTTTTTTTATTGGTGCCCTATTTTACATATTTAAAGCACGCCTCAGATTGTTTAAATCGAACTTTCAAAAACGCGCGTTTTTGAAAGTTACCATGGGAACATCAACAACTCGAGAATTTTTTGATTATTGATTTGACAGGAGTAGCGTGTAACGTCAGATAAAATATTACTAACAAATGCAAAACCTTTATTCAAGCATCATTAAACAATTAATCTTTAATGACAAATTGCAAATTAATTTCTGTTTTTCTCATTTCCATGACAACGAAAAGTATACTGATGTCACATCACGAATTCAACCATTTTACATTATTAGTTTTTATTTCCATTTTTTTATAGTAGGTAATAATACCAGTATTTATGATTTCAAAGTGCACCAATTAAAAAAAATAGCGTAAAGTATTCGTGGATAACTGGTCTTTAAAACACTTGCTCTATCTCGAGCACTCCGGCTGCGCCGTCGTGCTCGAAAAATCACGCGTGTTTTAAAGACCTTTTTATGAACTTATACTTTAATATACTATTTAAATCCATATACCTACCTAACTTTTTAATTATGAGGCTAAGAAATAAAATAAACGTAGTTTTGCTATTAGACTTGTATGTGATCTTTCCATTTATGTAAAAAAAATTTCATTAAAAAAACCAATGCTTTTTTTCAATGAAGGGCCCACCAACCCACCACGAAACGATTTTAAATGTTAAAACCTTTCATTTAAATGTCATTTCAACCTATTCGGTTATGAGGTAAGAATACCTATTTTGCGAATCAACTTTAGATGCGGTTGGCGAGGGTTTCGGCCCACCGGAACCTGCCAGCCTACCGAGTTACCTTAAGAACGTAAACTTCAAAATGAATTAAACAACAATGTATTTGGAGATGCATAGGACAATCGTTTTTTTTGGTGACCGGAAGTGACACCCTCTTCACGGTCCGGCTCACTCCAGCCCGCCAACCATTGTGTTTTTTTTGTTAAGCAGGGTTTAAATTTTCCAAATATCCAATAACTGGCCTAATCGGAGATCCATAGGGTTTTAGTGTTACGGGCTCTCGTCTAATAGACTTGTGCAAAATAGCTACTTAAGACGGGATGAATATGCGACGTTTGCTTTGTAAAGCGGAATTATTTCACGGAAACGTGTCCGCGAAGTTATCAAGTGTCACTAGCACCTTTCCCCTAAATGATTTAAAATCTTTCCTAATAATTTTTCAATTCCAATAATTGTAATCTAGATATTGATAATTTCAACCGAGCGAGGTGGCGTAGCGGTGAGAGCACGACTCGCATTCGGGAGGTAACGGGTTCGAATCCCGGCAGGGGCAGATGTGGCTGGGACTTTTTCCTACTGCCTCTCGCCGAGAAACGGTTATTCCTGTACCGGCCATCTTGTTGAGGTTTTCCATGGTTTCCCTCAATAATTCCAGATAAATATCGAGATGGTTCCTTATTCAAAGCCATGGCCGATTGCCTTTCATACTCATATGCTTAAAATTAGCCTACCTTATCCTAATTTCCTAAAAAATCCTTCATTCGCCCATTGCTATTAAGTTGAAGTTTAAAAATTGTAGAAAATAACGGGAAGTGTGGTAGAAAAAAAATAGTAATGGTGCGAATGGCGTCTGTTATGACATAAAGTCGAGAAACAAACGTTAAACACATTATTATTGATATTTTCGTCGAGGGGTACAGTAGACTTAATCGAAATCTGGGCATTTCTCTACTAACAGGGTCACTTTCACTGAAAGAGTGTCTCAATGATATTTCTGGTTGTTAAATGCAATTAAGTGCTTTATATTGAATATAAAATTAGACAAATACAATTTATAATGGAGCCAGCACTAATTCCCAGTATTAGTCAATTTTTTTTAAGTAAAACTTCTTTACGCATGCTTGACTTTGGGAGTAAGCTGGTGAATGCCTGACGAGAGATTTACGGAAGTGTGATCGGGCGAGAGGGAGATATAAGTTAGTGAAGATAGAAATAGGATGACAAATACTTCACTGGCTAGTGGTGCCATCAGGTGGCCAAAACAAATACTTTACTGGCTAGTGGCACTATCAGTTGGCTGAAAATATAAGCAATACTGACAATAGAATGACACATACTTTAATTGCCAGTGGCGCTATCAGGTGACAGAAAAAAGTTTTTTAAACCTACTTTAAATAATATTTCATGAAGATTTACACTTAAAATCCAACGAGAGTTAAGTAATTGCAATGTATTACTTTTGTTTTCATTATCTTCATGTTTATATTTCTTTCTTCTTACATCAGATTGTTCATTTCGTTCTTGAACAATTTTATAAACTAATATTTCGTTCAATACATTAAATATTCTATGTTTAAAGTGAATAAAATTGTAAAATCATTTAAAGTTCATATTTTGTGAATTTTCGGGTGAATAATAACAAATTATGGCAGGAAGAAGTTTTACTTCAGTCGTATGATCTAAAGCACACTCGTTTTTTTTTTTATTTTTTAGCTTAAATTAAATTAATACAGGGGACTGATTTTATAAAGGAAACCACATTTTTTTATCACTTTAACTGTAAACGAGGCACAGGAAGTTATTCCAAAATTTTATCAAAGGTAACATCTACTCCATTAAAACACATGAAAGTACTAACAGTTCCTCGTCATCTTTCAGAGCAGGGTACTGAGTATATCATCAACTGCATAATTTGAGAATATCTTCAATAGTTTTAAAGTTTTTATATAGCGACAGCACCGCTCTGTCTTCACATAACGAACTTCATAATAGTTCCTCATCTTTCAGAGCAGGGGACTGTTGCCAGGGGCCTGAGTATATATCAACATAATTTGAGAATATCTTCAATAGTTTTAAAGTTTTCATATAGCGACAGCACCGCTCTGTCTTCACATAACGAACTTACACTGGTAGCGTTCCGTACAACTTAAAATCATATATCTTTGCGACCGATAGACAACAGTATGCATCATTGAAAAATTAAGGCAGGGAACTGTGCTCCAGATTGCATGACAAAAGTTTTTAATTTTTTTTTACACTTATAAACTTCACCGTAACTATCAGAAAGTATGGCATTTACATTATGTGATCATTATTTATCTGAACAAAATTCAAGGCGAATTTAATTTCATAAATTACATGTTTTTAAACTTATGTATAATACGCGCCACGGATCAAAAAAGTTCGGAAGCTAGTCACAAACAGCGTCGCAAAGGCACATTATAGAGCCGTTGAGAGTCCCACCACCTCCCAGCTGCCTGCACGGAACGTGCGCTCGTCGGTGATTGACCGTGATCGCTTGTTGCCTTTGTCACTTGTCGCTTTCCTGCTTTAAAGTAGAGTCGAGTATACGCTATTGTCAAGTTGTTATTGTTATTTTAGTTTTGTTGAGTTGAGAGTTTGTAGTTTTTCAACAGACTGTACAAGCGCAAGCCCGCATTCGCATCTAACTTCTGAGCCTTTTAGATTCGTGGCGCGTATTATACTTTGTCAATTTTTCTGGGTCGGTGACCGACCAGGGGACTGATTTTTATGACTTTGAATAATATTTTAATAAGTGATGGTATTTCTATTGTAACATTTTAGACTATGCACCAATTAATATTATTGTAATTTATATCTTTTAAAATACTTACAGCAGAATGAAGAAGCTTTTATAATAAAATTATTGCGAGGCAGCAAGTAGCCCTATCAAAAATTATTAAACAAAAAAATATGAATTTCGAATCGACAATATATATCCGATAAATTAAGTGATTCATAATGCTAACTGTATTTGCGTATTATTGGAAAACAAATTATTGCATTGAAATGTCAAAATAATATAAATTTTATATACGTAATAAAAACATTTATTTACAGAAATAAATGTTAACAAACAAACTAAAAAGTACTTCTCTACAATATTACAACAATGAAATAAAATAAATAACGGCGAAACAAATGAATTCTAGCAATAATAACAACACTAAAACTAATATGTACACAGAATATTTACATCACTGAACACAACAAAATTTATTTAGCGCGTTTATTACTATCTAGTATCTTTTTAGTATAACAACAATATACTGGTAATTATGTATGTCACAACTATTTATTTCTACCAGTTACCTCAGTACTTGTTCACAGTACTGACTCTATTTATCTCGCACTAGAACTGTCTTAACTCACTGCCGCCCGCTACTCGCTATCTTGTATACGTCGTAGTATACTAGAACGTTCTCGAATCGTCGATACTCTTCTACACAATTCTGTAGAAACGCGTTTATTGTTGTTGGTCGCCAGTGGCGGCTCGTTACAATATTATCACTGTAAAGCGAGTGAGTAAGATATCAATTAATTATAATTTAGGTTTAAAAAGCATAGTATCTCATGTCTACCTATATTTATTACCTATATGAAATTAGTGAAATTAAATTTTCGTAGAAAAAAACTATATTATAACATTGTTTTCTCTCAATGGCGTGCTAAGCGTAGTTGAGAATGTTTCAACCCTGTCTTTACTCTAACCAGTTTTCTTTATAGAAGTGTTCAAAACTAAGTTCAGATAATGTGAGTAATGGATTTTAATACGTCAATAGATGAATGATGACATTAGATCTTGTGTTGAAATAGGAACTATATATAGATTAGCTACGGGCGTTCTAGAGAACGATAGGAAATGTCTTCGAACGAGACTTAGTTCTTCGAGCTATCAGAACGAGTGTTACGAAGGCTTCAAGAAAACTGCATGCCATATATATCTGCATCTCTGCGTAAGCGTCGAAGAAAATTCTTCCCCAGGACACCAAACGGTTCTCTTGTAGAAATATTGTAGATAGGCCATCGTCAACTCGATAGTTTTTCTATCGGGGACATGTGTTATATTTTCCTGGAAAAGTGCCTTAATAAATTCCTTTTCTTTGTAATTTTAATTTTCTAAATGATGAACATTTTTATTTTGTTAGGTTCATCTTATGTATATATTTATTACACCGTAATATGTATCCCACTAAAAACATAAATGTGAAAAAAGGGCCAAGTTCGATACAAAGGACAAATGGCTTTAACAATATAATAAAAGTTAGATCTAAGAAGATGCCAAGTTTTAAAACTTTGCATCATTTTTTTTTTCGGCAAAGCCACTTATTCTTTGCATCGAACTTGGCTCTGTTTTATATTTATGTTTTTGGTGAGATTTCACACATAGTTATTATAGTTATATACCATTCTTCATTGTATCATAATTTATAATCTATATTAATCTATACTAATATGGGCTATGTGCAAGGAGGCGGAGTTACAAATTTTTCGATGCGAGCGTTTGGGGTGAGCACTAGGGGAAACTACAAACTCAAATTTTCCGTATGTTAGTGAGCAATGTTTATTAAAACTGAAAATAGTTATAATTTTATGTAGTTTTTTAATTACAAAGAAAACATGGGCAAAACTAAGCGATCTTGAAATGCTTAATGTGTTCCGGGTTGTTGCGCTGGTGGCGAATTAGGTAAAATAAAGACCATTGGCGCCATAATTTGACGTTCCGCTGTCAGTGTAAACAAATTAATTATTTATATGTTGTACGTCATATTTGATAAATAAATAATTCTCACATACATTTTATGTTATGCTATTTATATAATGGCTTACAATCTGAATTTTATGGTACCTATATAAAATTAACATCAGTTTTCATTATTACATTTTTTTTGACACATCATGGCCAACTAGAGTTTTTGACATATCACCATAGAAACATGTCGCGATTTCCATAAAAAGTGAGTTCAATAATTCTCTATTACCCACTAGCGGCGCTAATAGGCTTCGTGTGCAAACAGCCTATAGGTATATAGCAAATGACCGCAATCCGGCGAGTTCCGCCCAGTCCCTAACCTTTAGTCTTCCAGTCCCTAGCTCGAACTCCTAATCTTCAACCCCAAACCTTCCATCCCTAACTTCAACCTCTAGTCTTCAACTCTAGCTCCAGTTCCCAGCCTTCAACCATAGGATTTCAGACTTGAAAATTTTGCTTGGTTTATAAGTGAGTCAGTCAGTCAGTCAGTGAATGCCAAAAATCGTGATTTTCGAACACTCGTAGCTAGACGTATGAAATTTGAAATACTGCGTATTTATGGTAACCTTAACCGACCTGAACAAAATCAATTCTGTAACGTAACTGGCCTCGGAGGTACAGGATGGTCGAAAAAGACTCGAAATGGTTCGTGTAAATATAGTGGACAGTGCTTTGTGAGAACTTGGCCGCCGCACGTCGTGCGCTATGATCATCATTTTAGTTTAAGATCTTTGTCAAATAAAGGCACTGTATAAGTATTGTGCGAAACAATTTTAAATGTACATAATTTAGAACGTTTTATTTAATTTTGAAATGTAATTTATCTTATTTTAACAGTATGTCTTCATTCCAAGAAACTTCAAAACAAAAGATGTCTGCACATTTCAAAAAAAGCATTTCAACATATTTTTTTACAAAATTTAATTTATCTGTTTTTCTATTATACGACTTGTATCAAAATGTACAAAGTGTTCTTTCTTGAATAGGTATCTACTATGAATAAATTACAAAACAAATTTCCAATATGAAAGCAAGTCCAATGAAAAACATACTTTCAATAATATAGAGAAAGCTGTCAATTTGACGTTATGCTTAATAGCAGTTCCGGAATAGTTTCCGGAAGATGTAAAGGATTTTTAGCGGGTGGAAATCCCACACTATCACAAATGTGGTGTTTTAAAAGAATTTTCTCCTAGTGCAAAATAAAAATACTTCCAATAAGATGGAATTAAAATTGTTAATACTCGACTACTTTTCATATTGAAAATTTGTTTTGTAAATTTCGTACCCATTTTTTAATAATTTAAAAAAATTTAACTGTTGCATTTTATTATTTTTTTTAAATCTATTTATAAAAACGTTTATAACGAAGAAACGTTTATCTTTTAAAATGCTTTTTTAATTAGGTGCAACATGATACATCTGTCAATTTGCCCCAAACGTCATCTTTGAATTTCGATTTTAGCGGAACTCTAGCGTAATTTATTCAAAAATAAAAATGGGCACCTTATTTTTTTAAGGCAGCCAAATTAACTGAAATGTTAGCTCCAATATTAACAAAGTTAGTAATCGAACAGATTTAACCTTGAACACACTACAATACTGCCCTAAAAAGGCAAAGGGCAGTAAGTGACATTTGTTGAAAAATGAGTTCATACTGAAGCCAACGACAGCAGTAAGTGCTGCAGCAATAATTTAATTGTCTTTAAAAAATGTTTCCCCCATGTTTTGGTTTCCATAATCTAAAATTCTGGACGGTCAAGACATTTGTAAATCTTGATTTACTCAAATTCATAACTTGGTCACTTACTGCCTTTTACCTTTTTACGGCAGAATAGGTAGGTGCACAAAAACGATCGCCATAAATGATATCGTGGACTTTTCAATTACAATTTTAGAAATGTAAGATGAAAATAAGAAGAAATGCTTTCCAAAAACTGTTGGATAGTATTTCTTCTTTTTTCATACCGATCGTATTGTTAAATCGATGACCATATTTTCTGCTACGCCTTGTATATATCAATAAGTTCGTCAGAAATGAGAAGAGGTCCTTGTTATGTAACCGAAGAGAACAGACAAGGTCCTCGGGCAACATTTGTAAGGACGAGTAACGAGATAATTGTAGTTTCCTTTATGTCAGATGATACGTGGACAGAATATATATACGTCCTATAGTCACATAAAAGAGACATTCTTCGTATTAGGATCCTACATTTACCTTTGAAGCCATAAGTGCTTTTATTTGAATGCGCTCGTCCTTTATTATTATTTTTTTTTTTAGAATAGATAGATTGTAGATTATAGACGCTCAATTATTATTGGAGAATCTACATTACAAATAGATTATGAAGCAATTATTTTTTGAGGTATTTAAAAAACTCTGTCTATAACAAAAAAATTCTCTAAGGTGTATGTTTTCAAAAGACGTATAATATTGTGACGCACACCATCAACCCTGCGCACGATGGTAGAAGCGGGTGGAAGAGTTTTTGTGGAAGCAGGTAGAGAAGGGTTTCGAACATTCGAGAAAAAGCTAGAATGGGTACCCCACGCATATAAATACAGCCAAGCGACAATCACTCACATACAGTAACGTGCGAGCGACATAAATAATTGAGTTCGTATATAAATCTGGATCGAACATAAATAAGTGTTGCAATATTAAATAAATTCGGAATGCGCCTGTGTTGTAAATATTTCTGTGTTTTTTTTTTTTGAAAAATTTGGACGTTTTTCATTAAAAAACAACTGGTTGAATAAAAAAAAAGTTCGAACGAAAGTGTTGGTTTTTGAGGGGGAATCGTTTCGGCACAATAACCACCCCCACAACGTCACCTCTTAGCAAGTGGAGGGGGTGACTTTTGGTTTTTAAATGGAACCCTCACTTTTTATCACCGATTTTTTTTTTGTTGTGAAAATGAACATTTTGTCTGATTTTTTTAAATTTAACTTTTAATTTTTTCGCAAATTACTTGTGCGCAAGTGTCGCGCTGTAGTGGAGCAATTAGTAAGTGGAATAGAGCAAGCCACCTCCCTTTTACAGCTTAGTTCCATGTACAAATTGACGCTGCAACTGACGTGCATCCATTCACGGACATGCGCATGAGAGTCAGAGTACAATAAGTGACAGACGTATGCATGTCTGCAGCGTAGTGTTCAAGTCTTTCTCCAGATCTTTGCTAGCAATATAGAGGGTATTAAATATATGGTAAACTGGCTCTGTACTTTAATTTATTTTATATACAGGATGTCCCACGACATGACTGCCATAGCCTGGGACTGTGTTGCTGGGGTGATTTCAAGTCAAAAATGAACATATATACCCGGAACGCTATCCGAACTGAGCTAGAAGCATTTGAAATCTATACTAATACTAGAAACTACTGGTTCGAATTGAAAAAAAAATTTTTTGTTGGATATAGGCTATATTATAATATTACGCTACGACTAATTGGAGCGGAACATAATTGAAAAATGTTGCAAGATGTGTCTCAAAATTAGTCCGTCCGACAAATATTATCAGGTGAAATGCCTTAACTAAATACTGCAATATTAGCGTTCAAGAGTACAAGCCCGGATAGCTCAGTCGGTAGAGTGTAAGACTCGTAATGCCAGGGTCTAGGGTTCAAGCCCCACGTCGGCGAATATATTTTTATTTTTTTTTTTATTTTCTACATTGCTTTCTTCTAAGGTTTACATTTCATTTTTTTTAAATTTTATTACGACTAATTAAAATTAAATAAATCTAATTAATAGCTCATTTGAAAACTGTTACAACTATAGGCACCTATATATAAAAATAATTTTCCTACAGTGTATTCAATTAAATATCTATTATATTAAAAGAAATTTATTACTTAAAATAAGTATAAATAGGTACTGTTTTTTAACGACAAAAACTTTTGAACGGTAACTCTGATCATTATGAAGTTTGGACACAACATTCATCTCGGTAAACTAAGATGAATGTGTGTACTCATGTCCCTTCCTTCCCCATTCGTTCTTTTGCACCCGGGTGAAACCGGGCGGGACCGCTAGTTTTTAATAAGTTAGCAAACCCACTAATGCAGGTATTAGGTTCGGCTGTTGGTTTTGTTATTATTAAAAAGACCAGGTTGTTGTGAATCACCATTGGTATTTATTAAACTATTCGTGCTGATCCTGAGACTCTTCGCAGAGCTATCACTTCAATTCTAAGAAGAGCTAGACTATGTATACAGCAACTGGGTGGACATTTTGAGCAACTAATTCAATAAAGCGATTCCTTTTTAAATGGTTTTTAAATTAGTAGGGAATTCCTACTACCACTTATCTAAAATTCAAATGCTTCTAGCTCAGTTAGAACAGCGTTTCGGGTATACGTTCATTAGACATTTTTGACTTGAAATCGCCCCAGCAACACAGTCCCAGGATATGGCAGTCATGTCGTGGGACACCCTGTATATCATTGATAAGATCAATTACCACTGATGTTATCTCTTCTATGACTTATCAATTACATCATTCAGTGATCAGTTGCAGTTTGTCAACATTGATATAGATTTGTTTTCACCGAGTTTGTTTAGATTGTGATTAGTTGTAGACAGCAAAAAATGTATGTCATATTCAGTAGAATTTTAAACATAAAATTGTGCCGCTGCCGAAATGACGTAGATACGATTCAGCTCCTGCGATTGCGGCTGACATTCATGGATAATTTCTCCAAGAAAATCGACATAAGCTTAGTTTGCCTTTTGGTCATAGATATACATTTCATAAAATTATTATTTACTGAAGTTTTAAAAATAATTACCATCTTGACTTAATGCAGTGAGAGACAATTTTAATTAAAAATGGTGTATATAGATATATTATGTGAGCGGCCGTCCTAAAACTTTTTGTGGAAATTATTACCATTTTTTTTTGTTATCTGCGAAATGAAATTGTCCATATTTAATTCGTGCTAATGAAGTTTCCGTGAATTAGTTAATTAGTCGGCCAATCATAATAACTATTGATTTTCTGATAAGAATTGTCCGTTTTGTTATATAAGGTGTAGTAGAAAATATTTATTATAAAATACCTACTTCACAAATTGAAATTTAGGTAAAAAAAACGTTTTTTAATTAAGGAAGTTGGGTAGGCACTCTATGCTTCCACACAGGCCTTCTAATTTATGGTGTCGACAATAATATAAATTCGTTAGATTTATTCAGAGATGATACCATGAAGTCTGTAACCAGGAGAGCTAGCTTCCTATGCTTGCCGTGTATCGAGACGGACCGTTTTCCGGTGCACGCTAGATGGCGCTATTATCACTACCTGTGAAAACTTCGGTTCTTTCCACCTGTTTTCACCATAGCTATCAAAGTTTAACTTAACAGACACTACACACATGTAATCCACGAACGTGTATGCGTTACCCAGTAGCTGACGCCATATTGGTTCGTGCGACAGATATCGGTCCACTGCTATGCTCGAGCTACAGACTTCGTGGATGATACATTTCAACTTGGCCAAAGGTATTGGCAACATTGCATTTTCTTTCTCACTTACACATAGATCGCTCTTGCTTTCACTCAGTGTACTATTGGACAGTGCAAGAGAGAAACACTCCTACCCACAGACTTTTATCTCTACCATCAAGAGAACACAAGCGGAGAAGAGCAAGCGCGGTGGCCATTTACTTATTGAGAATATAATTATGTAAAACTCACTACATCGGGATCTTTGTTTTATTTAATTAGTTTCTCATTTACTAGTCAGGAAAAGTTTTAGTTATTTTCTTTCTATTAACTTTGAAAATGTATATTTTATATACCATAGTTATTTCAGATATTTATCCTGACTTATATTTGATTTTATGAACTATCTGTTGTTTTATGTCACTGCCATTTGATTGCATGTCTTGAAAATATATTTTGAATTTTTTTTTGCAACAAAAAGACTGTTAATAATGTTCAAAATTTGAGATATGATGTATATCACTGAGAAGAACATTTCCGTGAAATTTTATCAAATTTCATTCAAATCCGTTCTGCCGTTAAGGCGTGATTGAGTGACAAACATTCATCCAATCACCGAAACTTTCAGAGTGATAACGGTTTGACTAACTCTGTGAATAATATTTGACAGTCTGTATATTTTGCGGAAGCAGCAAACATGATAAATGAACCCAGCGACTATATAATTAAAATGTTTATAATTGTAGTTCGCCATTAATAAATTACAAGCCAGGTGTGTTACCTATTATATATTATAGTCAATAGTGTATTAAAGCCCGTATCCACCAAAGAAAATTAAGATATAGTATATTACACCACAAGGACCTCGGGTATCATGGCGCGCAATGCAAATGATATTATCACTCTTTCGGCCAGTGTAGTGTATACTATTTTTTTCATACCTCGGTCTAAGTACGCTTATTGAATACTTTAATCAATTAATTACTTATTAATTGCATAAAAACACAGATAAATTCCAAGCAAGCAGCTTTTAGGGTATGCATAAGAAGAAGAATGACAGCTGTTCTCGACTATTAGCTAAAATGTAATAGGTTTGCTATGGAAACGACATCTAAACAACAGTTGATTGGTTGTTTTTGCTTTACTGTCGCCCGAACGTACGTACGTCCCGAATCAGCGTGTGTAATCCCACCAATGCGTAAATGTTAGACTTTCTGCCTTACAATTGATGCCGAAAGTATGCACTTTAGATCGAGGTATGAAGAAAAGTTCATTTGTGTGACGATGTGACCTCCTCGCAGGGGGTGGGGGTGAATTTAAAATTTTAAATGGCAACCCACATTTTTTCTTACGGATTATGATTTCCCGAAGAGAAGTATCAAGCTTTTGTCCGAAAACTTTTTTTATCCGAAGTTTTCCCCAAAATGCTTGTCAAAAATCGGTTTCCCAAAACTCCATTAATTTTTATGCCTAAACAACGACTTTGCGCAGAAAATTACGAGAGGGAAAAGTTAATTAGTTTGGGGAGAGTCATCGATTAAATATAGAAAATCCACCGTCCCCCGCGTTGATTAAAAATATTAGTCACCCCACCACCGCGCCGGGGGTGGTAGTTTTTATGTTTAATCTATGACCCTTCCCAAACCAAACAATTTTTACCTCTTGTAATTTTCTGCGCAAGGTTGTTGTTTAGACATAAAAATTTAATGAAGTTTTGGGAAACCGATTTTTGACAAGCATTTTAGGGAAAACTTCGGATAAAAAAAGTCTTCGGACAAAAGCTTGATACTTCTCTTCGGGAAATCATAATCCGTGAGAAAAAATGTGGGTTGCCATTTGAAATTTTAGATTCACTTCCACCCCCTGCGAGGTCTGTTACGATCTATACCCGAATTCGGTCAATGATGACCAAAATAAATGCGCAAAACTAGTTTTGACCAACGAATATTGCCCAAACCCGAAATCTTACATTTAAACGGGTATTGAGTGTTATAAAATGAGCAAAACTAGTTTTGCGCATTTTCAATTGGTCAAAACTAGTTCTGTCCATTTTCGAACGGAGAGTACTAGTTCTGCCCGAACAAAAGTAGGGTTATGTTCTTGTTTATGTACCTTACTATTGAATTGTTCTCCTGAATGTTATAATTAATATAATTGTGGGATATTCAGTGAATCAGTGTAATAATTAAGTAAAAATGTAAGATGAATTCGAGTCTCAACTAGTTCGCCTATTGGAGGTTTCTGAAACATAATTTTATGACGAAACATAATTACCTTACTACACTAAGTGAGGTTAAGAAATCAAATTTGTTGAAAGCTGAATTAAAACCTCTGTCTGCTAAACAATACAGAAGAATAAATCGTTTTGATATAATAAGTGTGGAAAAGTTAATCAAAAAACGCATAGAAAATTCCGATGCCATACTAGTGTAACTGTCCGTTCAAAAATGGACAGAACTAGTTTTGTCCAATTGAAAATGCGCTAAACTATAGTTTTGCTCATTTTATAACAGTCCGTTTAAATGTAAGATTTCGGGTTTGGTAAATATTCGTTAAGAAAATTAGTTTTGGGCATTTATTTCGGTTATTAACCGAATTCGGGTATAGACCGTAACATATCTATCTATGTTTTTAAAGAGGAGATACTAATTTCCTAAGCGCGAGCGTTGTTGTCAGTAAAGGCTAGTGAACAACAATGCTATGACTGGTCAATATTGGAGTATACTGATTGATTTTATTGAACCGACTTTGGACAATTTTAATCGATTTTAGTACCATGTTTTGTTAGGGTGGAAACGTTCCATCAATAAGTATTAAAACACTTGGAAGCATCTCCGTGATAATTTATTACATTTTTCATCGCCCTCTTTCACCCAACATTATTAAAAATCCATGCATTTAAAAGCTCTACATTTTCATGATTAAGCTTCAATTTTCCGGTCGCATTTTCAAAGCCTTTTTAATTGTTTTTTTATTTCTCTTAACATTTTCATTTTAAATATATTTATTTCCAACTCGATTGCTGCAAAACAACGTTTACAAAAAAAGATGTATTATAACAGGCACGTATTAAGAATTTTGTTTAAAACAAAGTCCAACGACGTTTACTCAGAATGTTTTTGCAGATCACTATAAATTGAATCACTGTTTACCGGGCGACCTTCGTACTGCATAACTTTGTCTATCAGAGCAACAAAAATCGTTTAGTAGTTTATAATTATTTTAGAATAAATTATATTTTCGACTAGCTGCTTCCCGCGGTTCCTCACGCGATTTTAATGAAACACGGTAGCGACAAAAGTAGTGGAGCTTTCAGCTATATCTATTCTATATCTATACTAATATATAAAGCTGAAGAGTTTATTTATAATATATATTTTACATATAATATGATATGATTGTCCGGTGTCTGTATATATAGTAACGGATTACAAAATCCACATACTATGAGAGTTGTTTTTTTAATGAATTATGCAGACGTTAACTCAATTAATTCAAATAGTTACAATCGTAACTTAGACTGTAATTGAACAGCTTTAAAGATTTCTAGAGCAAATTTTCAGTTTTCATCACTTTTTCTGTTTATATTTTTTTGTACCTATCTTCTATCTATACTAATATATAAAGCTGAAGAGTTTGTTTGGTTGAACGCGCTAATCTCAGGAACTACTGGTTCGAATTGAAAAAAAAAAATTGCTGGATAGTCCATTTATCGAGGAAGGCTATAGGCTATATAGAAAATTTTAGAAAAATAGTAGCGGAAATAGAATGCGCTCCACATGCGGAAATAGAATGTGAGGACCTTAATAAAATGTGATCTTTTCTTCTGCAAATTTTTGACCCGCGGTCAAATTTTCATCACCTATGAGGCCCGCCGATCAAAAGATTTGCCCACCCCTGCTATATAGTATATATGGAGCCACATCGGGCAATGTCCGAAATCGGACAAGATTCAAAAATTAGATTTTTTATAAACATGAAACGCTGACATTTGATTGTATCTTTATCATGATAAGTTATCATTAACGCTTTATGGAATTTTTATCACTGATATCAACTATTGAAGAATATATTTTTCAACTTTCTGTTACAATTACCCAGATAGACAATATTGGTGATCGAAACCACGTATAATTTATTTCCACACATTTTATTTATTTATTTTTATTGCTGGAATAAATGTCAGTTCTGAAATTTAATGCATTGAAATATATTGACCGTAACATATAGATGTTGCAAGTGTTACTTGTTTAGTGTGTAGTTTAAAGGACAGAGTCGCGAGTCCCAAGAAAAATACTTTTATTTAGTGTAAGTCGTAATGTTTCAGGAGGAGGGGGAGCGGTCGAAACTCCCTGAACCCTTCCCCTAAATGTGTGCCTGTATTGCCATATAACTGAAACGGAGAAATACATATTATTATAACATAAATTTTAATAAAAAAAGTATTACAGTTATCCTTTGAGTAAAGTTATATTCAACTTTACACAAAATTCACTCATAAATTCAAAATCGATGTAAACCATAAAAATGAAATATTTTATAACAAGGTAAAATCAGTCTATTTAGTAAAATTCCAAGAATCTACCGGATCAAAGCAATCAATTAAAATCCGTTTTTCGTAGAAATGTTGTAGAAATTTTTAATATTATGTATATTTATTATGCAGCCGCGTGGTACGTAAAAACTTTTCATTTCAATACATTGAATTTGAATTAGAAATTCTACATTTTGGAATAGTGGAGTGGAAAAAAAGCCTTGAATCCGGTATTTCTCGAATCGAAAAATGTTTGCTACAAAAACTGTAGAGTCGAGCTCCTCCGATATTTTGGTATAGTTTGTGACCAGTTGTCGAAGGGGGGAGGGGGATATGCCGCTTTTAAGTTCCCGAAAACCCGTTTTTGCCCCATTACTCGACTATTATTATCAGGGGGGGGAGTTCCAATAAAAGTTGTAGAGAAAAAGAATCCGCGTAAGCTCGTTCCACATAAGTTTTTAATTATGAGGCTAAAAAATAAAATAAACATAGTTTTGTGATCTTTCCATTTACCTATCTAAAAAAAATTTTCATTAACAAATTTAATTGCTTTTTTTCAACGAAGGGCCCGCTAACCTTCCGCCTACCCACCACGAAACGATTTTAAATGTTAAAATCTTTCATTGAAATGTGATTTCAACCTATTCGCTTATGAGGTAAGAATACCTACCTATAAAGGAAACAACATTCTATTCGGAGAGGCATAGGATAACCGTTTTTTTGGTTGACCGGAAGTGGCCCCTTTTTCACGGTACGGCCCACTCCAGCCTGCCAACCATTGTATTTTTCTTTTAAGCAGGGTTTAAATTTTTTAAATATCCGTGAACTGGCCTATTCGGATATCCATAGGGTTTTAGTGTTACGGGCTCTTGAGCTATTAGTTCCTCACACCAAAAAAACTGACTATGGGCTATGTGCCGAGAGGCGGAGTTACAATTTTTTTTGATGCGAGCGTTTGTGGTGAGCACTAGGGAAGCTCAAATTTTCCGTATGTCAATGAGCAATGTTTATTAAAAGTGAAAATAGTTATAATTTTATGAAGTTTTTTAATTACAAATGAAACATAGGAAAACTAAGCGATCTGGAAATGCTTGTTGTGTTCCGGGCTTTAAGTAAAATAAACACCATTGGTGCCCTAATTTAACTTTCCGCTGTCAGTGTAAACAAATTAACATCAGATTTTCTTATTACATTTTTTTTTGACACATCATGGCCAACTAAAGTTTTTGACTTATCACTTTAGAAAGATGTCGCGATTTCCATAAAAAGTGAGTTCAATAATTCTCTATTACCCACTAGCGGCGCTAGTAGGCTTCGTGCACACAGCCTATAGGTACGTGTATCACTACCAAATTTAAATGAAGTCGGAATAAAGAGTTATCGCGGAACAGACAGACAGTCTTCCTTTGCAGTTTTATTATCTTACAAACATGTTTGATATGTAAAACGCGTCTATAGAATCCGCAAACCAAAGTGTAACTCGACGGCGTTCCATTTCTTAAATGTTATAATGAATATTCAATAGTTTGTCAAAACGTGAACAAAGTATTCGGGAGAACATCTTTGCATTAAATTTATGAGCTAGTTTATTAAATTACAGCTCATAAAGCTGAATTTCACATGCAATTTAACACTTATAATAAAAGCTATAGCGGTCTTGTATAGTAGGTTAAGTCATTTTAATACTTTATATAAATTATTGTCTTGACGCTGCTTGCGACATTTTAACATTTTCATTACTCGGATTCACGAAATTTTTCTTTCACATTTAAAATATAACTTGATTTTTAGGGCTCACTAGCCAAATGGCAAAAACCAAACCCTTATACAGGGGCGGAGCTACATAGAGACTAATAAAGGCTTAAGCCCTGGGCCCCCAAGTATCTAAGGGCCCACAAAAAATTGTTATTATCCCATGACAATACACGACACAAATACAAGACCATCTATTACAAAATAATATTTTAAATAAATGAAACTAACATTGCACTCAATAATTAATAACAATATCAAACAAACGTCATCGCATCCACATGACCCCGTAGTTGTTTTTTAAAGAACTTCCCCCAAACGCCCTCTTCTTTTCACTGCGCAAAAAAGCGCCATCGCACCGACACGACCCCGTAATTGTTTTTTTAAAAACTCCCCCCAGACGGCTTCCCCTTTTCACTGCGCAAAAAAAACGCCATCGCATCGACACGACCCCGTAACTGTTTTTTTTAAAGAACTACCCCGAGACGGATTCCCTTTTTCACTGCGCAAAAAAAACACCATCGCATCGACACGAACCCATAATTGTTTTTTAAAGAACTCCTCCCAGACACATTCCCCTTTTCACTGCGCCAAAAAAAAAACGCCATAGCATCGACACGAACCCGTAATTGTTTTTGTGATATTTTAGACGTAGAATATTTTTAAGGGGCAAATTATAAAATAGGTACATTGCAGCAATAGAATGCTTTTAAGGTGCGCCTCTGGACCTCGTCGTGGAATATTTTTGTCGTTGGGATATTTTTGACATGGAACATTTTTGTCATGTGATATACTGGATTGGGATTTGTTTACCGGAATATTTATTACTGGGATTTTTTGGCTGGACACCGACATAAAGAAATTTTTCTTTTGTCTTCTTATCTTGCAACGAACGTGTAAACTTTGAAACTGGCTCAAATAACAGTTGCAATTCGGTGTAATTGTTCTCAAGTTTGTTAATTAATATTTGCATATTTTAATTGTGCGGTTTAAAAGCAATGAATCCATTTAACATATTAAAACTTGCTGTTAAAATAGTTGACTGTAAAGATTCAACTCGAATTGGATTTAAATCCTTTTTTTGTGACCTAATCTTAAACGTAGGAATTTAACGATCCATAAACGTGACAGACCTTTTCCCTACACCGATAAATTACCACCGCAGACATTGTTTTAACCCGTCAGCAGACGCGTAAATACAAATGACGATCCAGAATAATCTATAATTAACATGAACTACTAATACCTACTATAAATGCGAGTGAGACTTTGTGTGTTTGTCTGTTACGCTTTCACGGCCAAACCGTTGCACCGATTATGATGAAATTTAACACGAAAATAGTTTGATGCCTGAGGAAGGACATAGACTATTTTTTTCCAAAAATTAGCCCCTATGGGAATGAAGTGGGGATTGTAATGTTGTATGAAGTTACGCTTTCACGGTCAAACCGCTGGGCCGATTATGATGAAATTTAATATGGAGATAGTTTAAATTCTGGGAAAACACATAAACTACTTTTTTTCAAAAATTAATCTCTCAGAGGGTTAAACGCCTTCTCGTAAAATAAGGTACAAGTGGGTGTTTCCGTAATTTTAATGCGAAATCTTGATGCGCCCAAATTGTGTAATGGTACACGTTTACAAGTCTCTCATCTGGGTCGAAATATTGTTAGGGCTACGATGAAGGAATTTTGGTTGAGGATCATAAATAAATAAGCTTTACCAATGTTTCGCTAGTGGCCAACGTTTCGAAAAATTTATTTTCATCTTCAGGGCCTCAAGCTGGTTGAAAGGTGGAAAAGTGGTAACCAAAACCTTCGTAACATTCTATTGGATCAACACTAATTTATGCTGAAGACATCAATTATTGTTAGGGCTATTATAATTAGTGGCAAATCTAAAGATGACAGTGTTTTGATACCACGAATACCAATTATACCAACGAATGGATATCCCTATATCTAAAAGTGGCACTTCACATGGCTATTTGTGTTCACTATTGGGTGTTTGTTGTATTTGGCAAAATATATGACGTCCAAGGCAAACATGCAAATAGAGGCAAACACGACCATCCACACATGGCAGTCAAATAACAAACACACAAACATTTGGCAGCAGAACACAAGGTTCAAAATTCCAGGAATTTTAGCACTGTTTCATTGTCCCAATTCATTTTCAATAGTAAGTAATTGTTCCAGTTCTCGCTCACAGCACAGACACAAAAATACTGCACGTCCGTACAGTTTCACGGCGCATGCGCTTCTGAATATGGCCATTGTGTGGACGGTTTATTTGCGTATTTGCCTATTTGACTCCTTTGATGTGCCTCGAAAAACCGACAAGCGCACGGTAACGCGTATTTGGTATTGGCCTTATTTGTCAAATAGGCAAATAATGCCAACACTTTGTCAAATAGACTGTCCACACATGGTAATTGTTTGCCAAATACACAAATACAAATAGCCATGTGAAGTGCCGCCATAATATCTCGCTAAACACATCTGTAGCTAAAAGTCTATTGGTTCTTAGGCTATGCGCCCATGGACACTTTTTCTTAGCGACCTTTAAACTATAAAATAAAACAATTGGATGGAGAGTGCAGCTTATGGATCAAATAAATACCGTACAAAAAGGTTTTTTGCCATCTTCAGAGATTATATTATATTGATCAGATGATGAAGTGCCAAAGTCATCTGACCAATATACAATCTCTGAAGATGGCTAAAAACCTTTTTACCGAAACGTTAGATATATATATGTTACCGTAAAAACCCGTTTTCAGTTGGAACGCGTATTTACTAGTTAAAACTAGTTTTCACTAAACACCCTCGTTAAAACTAGAATTTACTGTTAGTAAAAATGAATATCAGTTAAAACTAGTTTTAACTAGTTAAAACGCGTTTTAAAGGCACCAAGCAGTTAAAACTGATTCCACAAAGTTTAGAGGTCGTGTAATGTGATATTAACCAAGGGACGCGATGGAAAGAGGCATTATTAACAAGGATATTACAGATTGATCAACATGAAAAAAAAAGAAAATCGCTATAAAACTTTAATTAAAATTGCCAATATGGCTGTTTGATCTTCATAAGGAAAACTGTTCTTTTACTGTGTTATGTTTGTAACGATAATATTTATCCTTACAATTTAATTATAATTTTTTATGTATGTTTTATTTTATTTTAATTTAAAATTTTGTCAAATAGTGTACATTTATACCAATTACTAATTACGTAAGTTTATAGGATGAATTGACATTTATGTTACGTCTATTATAACTAAATTGATTTGCATTCTCGCTAAATTTTGAAAGAGATTTTTTCTAAAAAAGCAGAAATATTTTAACTGGCGTCCGAACCGGTAATATCGCAGTGCAATATTGAAGATCGTCTATTAACATTAATTTATTCAATACGATACGCAATTGTAACAAAAATTGTTAAGTCGTTCGCGCTACGAGCCGGCAAGACGGAATTTTTAAATTTAAATTTTTCACCATCAAAACCATAAGGTCAAGTCAACCTATAAACTTACAATTATTAAAATATTATTTAAATAAAAGGTAACTTTAAACAAATTCTTCTCATTCACAATTATTAAAATATCACCTCCACTGCGCATACTCATAACGAAATTAAAGAGAAGAAAAGTTAAAGTCACAAATGGTAGCAAAGCGTAGTTATAAATAAAAATTAAATAATAAAAATACTTAAATTTAATTAAATAAAAATAAATAAATAAAATTTTTAGTGTTCAAATCAAATAATGTCTACTCGTCGCCGACCTCAAGTCAATCATTCTCCACAAGGTCGCGGCGCTGAAATAAATACTTCGATGGAAGCTCCTACAAACGCAAACACAGTGCTTCAACAAAATCAAGCTTCAAACACCGTTCAAGAAGCGCAGGTTACATCTCCAAAAACGCTAGAATTTCTAAGAGCTGGTCTACACGTATCTAGACAAATCTACGACACGGTTCAGGAAATCAGTCAAGCAACTCGACAAACGACAGTCCCTGCAAGAAATGACAATGAAGAATCTCCTTTTCCTATCAAATTGAAAATGGACGTTGAGAAGATTACATCATCGATTCCTGTCTGCGATGGCTCGTCTCCTGAACAGTTGATCATATTTATGCAAGAGATTCAAAATATCGTTGACTCGCGCATGCTTCCAGAAAATCAACTGTTGTATTATCTAATAGGTAAAACATCAGAAGAATTTCAATTCTGGTGGAGTAGTCAAATACAAGGTCATACTTCTTGGAACACACTGAAATCGCGCATCTTAAATACATACATCATCCACTGATATAATTTTCTTAACCGATAAAATGGTTCAACGAGTACAGCGTGAAGATGAATCATTCTGTCAATTTATCAGAGACATAAACATGAAAGCCACGGTTCTGAATCTACAAATACCAGAGCTAAATTTAGTTAACATGATTTGGGCTCATGTGAATTGGAACACATTCAATTATATCAAATTTCGAAGTATTCCTGCAGATTTAAAAACGTTGAGCCAAATAGGAGTTGAAATCAGCCAAATTCAACGGCGAGAGCAACAATTTAATATGCCAGCTTCTCCAAATCCTTCAGTGACTTCAGCTTCACCAACTAAATTCTGCAACTACTGTAAACGCAACGGACACAGTATACAAGAGTGTCGCAGACGACAATATAGAAGAGAGCAACCAGGAGCGAATCAAGAGAGATCAAATTCAAAAAACTAATAGCGGTTGGTGTCGAGAAGTTTTCCACGTTTATTACTCCCATTATAAGCATTTCAGTGGGAAGTAATATATTTCAAGCTCTTCTTGACACTGGCGCCTCAACTAACTATTGCGCTAAATCAGCAGCTAAACAATTATCGAAGAATGGATTTGGCAAAATCGAAAAAACCGACTCATTTGTAATATTAGCAGATGGAAGCCATGTTCACGTCAATCAACAGTATACAGCCATCGTAAAAATTCATAAGTTTACATGGAAAATCACATTTTTAATCATCAATCATTTATCATACACGTTTTTAATTGGAAATCAAACACTCAGAAAAATGCAAGCATGTATTAATTTCCGCTCCAAAACACTTTCGTTCGAGTTCGATAAGAAATGTCATGTTCCTTTTGTATCTCCGGGCGAAGTTCCACAGAACTATATTCATTGCATAACAGAAGAAAAATTCAAAATGTCTGAAGACGACAATAGAAGACTTACGACGATAATCAGCAAATACAAACAAATATTTTCGGATAAAGTTGGCAACGTAAAAGATTATACTTACGACATTTATGTAACAGACAATATTCCAGTGCGATCGGCACCATATCCACTCAATCCAGTGAAAGCACAGGAGATGGAAGATCACATTCTCAAATTGTTGAATGAAGACATAATCCGACCGAGCCGTTCTCCCTACGGAGCTCCAGCCTTTCTCTTGAAGAAGAAAGGAGGAGGACATCGTCTGTGTATCGACTATAGGCGACTTAATAAAAAAATCATTTTTGACGCCTATCCGCCTCCACACATGGAAAGTCTATTCCAGTCACTTCATGGTTCTTCCGTATTCACAATCCTCGATTTAACGTCAGCCTTTTACCAAATCAACTTGTCTTCGTCTTCAAAGAAGTACACTGCCTTCGTTACACCGCTCGGGCAATACGAATTCAATCAGGTGCCATTTGGCCTCAGTATTTCGCCACAAGCTTTAAATAGAATAATTCAAGACGTATTTTCTGATTTACGCTTCAAATTTCTTATACCGTATTTCGACGATTTATTAATACATTCGTCCAGCCTGGAAGAACATTTTCAGCATTTGGATATCGTTTTCAAGCGACTTCAAGACGTGGGATTTTCGGTTAACCCAGAAAAAATGAAACTATGTCGATCGCGTATCAAGTTCCTCGGTCACGTGATTTCAGCCGAAGGTCTATCTATTGATCCCGAACGCATCGAAGCGATCAAGAGCTTACCAGTGCCAGACAGTTTGCGAAAGGTTCAATCATTTTTGGGAATGGCCGGATTTCTTGCAAAATATATACCCGGATTTTCAACATTAGCAGCCCCACTACATCGCCTCAAAAGAAAGGGAGTAAAATTCAAAATGGGCCCTGAAGAAATTGATGCTGTCAATAAAATAAAAAGAGCGCTAACCACCGCACCGATTTTAAAGTTTCCAGATTTTAACAAATCGTTCGTCGTTCAAACCGACGCGAGCTCTTATGCTATGGGTGGAGTTCTTCTTCAAAGATACGAAGATGGGCTTTATCCAGTACAATATGCTAGCAAAAAATTCGACGATGCTCAGCGTAATTATACAACTTATGAACGGGAAGCTTGTGCGATTGTATGGGCTCTAGATCGTTTTAAACATTTTCTTCAGGGGCAACATTTCATACTCCAAACAGATAACGCCGCATTGACGTGGCTTCATAAGCATCCTAAGAATCTTGGTCGAGTTGGCAGGTGGCTACTGAAATTAGCAAAATTTGATTACGAGACAGTTCACATAAAGGGAAGCACCAATGTAATTGCGGACGCTTTATCCCGTCTGTATAACGAAGAAGTAATTCTTGAACAATCGGACGTACAACAATTAAATCTACTGGACGAAGTACCCCTCTCGTTCATATCCATTCAGAATCATCAGAACTCGGATCCTGATTGCGGACTCATTCTCACCAGAATTAAAAATGGTGAAGATGTTAAAAACTTCGCAATTAAAGACGGAATTTTGATGAAGAAAGTTGGACGACGAGGTCTCAAGCGTATAATCGTTCCGAATAATTTAAAACCGATGATTATATACTATTTTCACAATTCACATACCAGCGCTCATCAAGGTATAACCAAAACTTATCGACAAATCGCGAAAAGATTCTGGTGGAACCGGCTATACGAAGATGTGCGAGATCATGTACGTAGCTGTCAATTGTGCCAACAATGTAAGAATCCTCAGCGAAGAGAGGGAGCTCCACTAGCTTCAACTCCCCCAACATCAGTGTGGCACAAGCTTTACATTGACTATGTTGGTCCACTAATCAACACGTCTAGAAATAATAAATATTGTCTCGTCGTAATCGACTCGTTTTCGAAGTGGTTGGATATTATTCCTGTGCGAAAAGCGTCATCGGCCGTCACCGTATCAAAACTTGTAGAAATGTGGTCGAGTTTCGGCCCTCCACGAATCATTGTCTCCGACAACGCTCGTTGCTTTACGAGTCATCAGTTCTCCGGAATGTGTCTTCGGTGGGGCATCAATCATGTAACCACGACGCCGTATCACCCATCTGGAAACATGGTCGAACGACCGAACCGCGATATAAAAGCAGCCGTCACCATCATGCTTAAACAATATGAAGCATCTCACAAAGACTGGGACAAGTATGTGTCATACGTCAAGTTATCACACAACGCTGGGTACCACGAAACGACTCGAACATCACCGGCTTCGGTATTTCTAGGTCGAGAACTTCCTGTTCCTTTAGACCGACACTGGGGAATCGACTTATCCTTAGACGATGAAGATAAACCATCCACAGCGACAATCCAAAGAGTAATTCGCCAGAGTCATGCTAAGTACGCGAGGTATTATAATGCAAGTCGCCCGCGCGAACATCATTTTAACATTAATCAACTGGTGTTACAACGCATGCACAACGTCCCGGGTCCCGACGAAGACCAAAAGTTTACACCACGTTGGTCAACGCCGAGACGCATAACACGCTTTACCTCACCAGTTTCATGCGAACTTGAAGACCCCGAAACAGGCCAAATCTACCGAGCTCACATCGATCAGTTAAGAGCATATATTTCTTAGGAAATCACACCTTCAAGCTTAAGGGGAGGAGCCTGTAACGATAATATTTATCCTTACAATTTAATTATAATTTTTTATGTATGTTTTATTTTATTTTAATTTAAAATTTTGTCAAATAGTGTACATTTATACCAATTACTAATTACGTAAGTTTATAGGATGAATTGACATTTATGTTACGTCTATTATAACTAAATTGATTTGCATTCTCGCTAAATTTTGAAAGAGATTTTTTCTA
Organism: Xanthostigma xanthostigma; assembly: GCA_963575645.1. NCBI lineage: Eukaryota > Metazoa > Arthropoda > Insecta > Raphidioptera > Raphidiidae > Xanthostigma > Xanthostigma xanthostigma. Next base: position 11,475,042 of record OY754475.1, read on the forward strand.
AAAAAGCAGAAATATTTTAACTGGCGTCCGAACCGGTAATATCGCAGTGCAATATTGAAGATCGTCTATTAACATTAATTTATTCAATACGATACGCAATTGTAACAAAAATTGTTAAGTCGTTCGCGCTACGAGCCGGCAAGACGGAATTTTTAAATTTAAATTTTTCACCATCAAAACCATAAGGTCAAGTCAACCTATAAACTTACAATTATTAAAATATTATTTAAATAAAAGGTAACTTTAAACAAATTCTTCTCATTCACAATTATTAAAATATCACCTCCACTGCGCATACTCATAACGAAATTAAAGAGAAGAAAAGTTAAAGTCACATGTTACAAACTTTAAATATTAAATTTGTTTGGGATGTTTCAATTAGTAAATATTTAAATAAATATTGTATTAAATATAATAATTAATAATGTTATAATGTTTCTTTTTCAAATGACTAAGAGGAGTACTAATTGATTTTGTTTGCTATTAATGTCTTTGTGAATTAATGTGTAAGACTTTAATAAAACTTTAATAAAAGTTGCCAACATGGCTGTTTGATTTCCGTAAGGAAGAATGATATTTTTATATTACTAATTAATATCAACGTTGTTCAAATGTTACTATTCACAAATGTTCTCAATAAATATTTTAATAAATAACATGTAATAATGTTTATTTTTTAATCAAGGCTTCATTCTATTAAATCAATCCTCTGAAACACAATTTTCTAGTTACTACTAGTTTTGTCTAACGCTCACAGTTAAAACTAGTTTTACCTAAAAATCAATCTTCTAAATCAGTAAATTCTAGTTTTTACTAGGAAATTCTAGTTTTAACGAGGGCGTTTAGTGAAAACTAGTTTTAACTAGTAAATACGCGTTCTAACTAAAAACGGGTTTTAACGGTAACATATATATTAAAAGAAAAATATCAATAGTACGGTATTTATTTGATCCATAAGCTGCACATTCCATCCAATTATTTCGATTAAGGATCGCAATCTCTACTAATTTGTAGTTGGAAAAAAGCACATAAAATAAAACTATTTTTAATGGTGAATTAAATCACATAAGGTTTGTGCGGGGTCATTTGTAAACTTCTTTTTACTGAAGGGTTCGTTTCATGCAGCGTAGTAGTACTAGCTGTGCCATCAGTGTCCAACCTCAAACTTGATAATTACGTTTTATAGTTGTTGATAACGCTATAAACGGCAGTAAAATTTACTGAAACGTATAATGTCACCGACACAAGAGTAAATTACGGAAACACAATATTTCATATACACACAGAGCCAAGGTGCTTGGGTTTGATATGGTAGTGTTGTGACGTCATTAATGTCCACCGACAAACTTGGTAATTACGTATTATAATGTGGTTGTTACTGATATGCTATCTGCTAATTGCACTGAAATTAACTGGTACATACTTGAATGGAGTGTTCTTTATTAAAACATAACCTTTATGTACACTGCTTTTATGTAAAATGGCTATTAAACAAATCATTATTATAAAATCAGGCAGTGCCTCCGCCAAGTCGAGCGCTGCCGTACCTTCCTTTTCTCGAAGCGACTCACGGCACTTTTGACCTCCGTGTAACTTCGTTGTGGATAAAGCAAGAAGTTTGAATTTTTAGTGATCAAGAGGACATGCTATAAATGGTTATATTGCAAATATACCTAATGATTATACCTTGTTGTTTACGAATTATCGCTATAGTTAAAGTTCCTTAATTTTGTCACTGTTGCACTCACTGATCATCAAAATTCTAAGGTACTTCTAGCAGTCTCGCAAACTTGAAATTTTGAATTTTAGTTAGCGTTTAGCCTATAAAGGAAAGAAAAAATGAAAAATCTTGAAATTTCATTAAAAAAACAATAGAGACAGGAAGTGAGCTTTGAGAAAATCAGTAGCTGACGGACAAGATATATTACCTACCCGAGAAAAAAAAGGAGAATGACCTACAAAAAGAAATGATATCACATCAAAAACATAAATGTAAAAAAAATGCCAAGTCTCGCAACGCAGTTCTTTCGTTACAAAAAGTTGTGAGATTTCATGTAAAACCAAGTCAGTTATTTTAGTTAGTGTTTATGGAAGCACCTGTCCAACAACTTTGTTATAAATTGTTACTTAATCAATTACCTATCAACATTTATAGTGACCTTATCAATATTAGACATCAGCTTTATTTCTATAATAATTTTAATGACTTGGCAATTACACTGCACCATAATTATGAAAGAATAAAATACTATTTCGAATACTAAACTTAAGAATAAAGTATTTTAATTAGTAAAATATGGTGCCTTGTAATTGCCAACTGCCAAGTCATTATAATTATTATAGAAGTAAAGATGTGTAATATTGATACGGTCAGTGGTCACTATAAATGTTGATAGGCAATTGATTACGTAACAATTTATAACAAACTTGTTGGACAGGTGCTTCCATAGACACTAACTAAAATAATGACTTGGTTTTACATGAAATCTCACAACTTTTTGTAGCGGGAAAACTGCGTTGCGAGACTTGGTATTTTTTTACATTTTATGTTTTTGGTGGTATCTCATTGCTTTTTGTAGTTCATCCTCCTTTTCTTCTCGGGTAATATATCTTGTCCGTCAGCTACTGATTTTCTTAAAGCCCACTCCCTGTCTCTATGGATTTTTTAATGAAATTTCGAGATTTTTCATTTTTTCTTTTCTTTATAGGCCAAACGCTAACTAAAATTCAAAATTTCAATTTAGTGACACTGCTAGAAGTACCTTAGAATTTTGATGATCGGTGAGTGTGTCAGTGACAAAATTAAAGAACTTTGATTAGCGATAATATTCATAAACGACCAGGTATAATCATTAGGTATATTTGCAATATAGTCAGTTATAATACGTCTTCTTGATCACTAAAAATTCAAACTCCTTGCTTTATCCACAACGAAGTTACACGGGGGTCAAGAGTACCATGAGTCGCTTCGAGAAAAGGATGGTACGGCAGTGCTCGACTTGGCGGGGGCACTGCCGTGCCCCCTGATATGTAAAAATTAATGTAAATTTTAAAACCTATAGTCGGTCAGACACCGTAGGTACATCACCGACATGACAGTCTGCGAAAATTGTCTATCACCGACTGTCTATCAGGTGCAGTAGGCCTATAATTAATTAAAGACTTTGATTCAATATAAATTAATCGATCGATGAGACTTAACGTTTAATTGCGATAAATCTTGCGTATAATAATTGTTTTATAAAACTTGAGCAAACAAAGCCTCAGCAAAGTTTGCGTTTGTAGTGATCTGCTAACAGAGAAATAAATAACCTTACATTCATTAATCAGAAGCAAGTGTCGTGACCGAGATTCGAACACGCGATCTCTGCAGACACGTGAACGCAAAGCAATTAAATACATTTATCTACAGACGTACCGAATATATCTTGACATTTTCAGGGTTTCGTATCGTAGGGTCTAACGGACCTTATTATGGACGATATTTTTCTATAGACAATAAGGCCGCTGCACACGAGGCTGGAAACACTGCTTGGACTTCTGCCGGTACGAGGCTGGAAATGACGTCACTGCGGGCACGCGTGCTAGCTCATAAGATAGATTTTAAAATTAGAACAGGGACTAACTGCTCTGAGCAAGAACCAATTAGGAAACAGTATCTTGAGAAATGTACACCCGCTAATAAAAATGTTGTGGTAAGAAGTAACTATTCTTTATTTTTTATTACAAAAAAACATTGGCGTAGCAAGAGGGGGGGCAGGTGGGCCTGGCCCACTCTATAGAATATTAATTGTTTACCTACAAATTACAAGATAAATCTACAACAATCTACGTTTTCTTTGTCGTGAAATTTCTCCAGAAAGTCGTGTTGATCGATTTCGCTTCTATGAACAGTTTTCAAATTATATATAAGCAGCAGCTGGTAATGGTAGGTAGAGTTGAAAATTTGCCCCCCCCCCCCCCAGACTAAAATCGTTGCTACGCCTATGCAAAAGAAGTGTTACACAAATTTTCACGTTGCCTTAAACACCTACCCAAAAATGTTTGATAGCTCTTGACGATCTTCAAGCGACTTAATCTCAAAAATCGAGCGACAAAAAATATCAAGTATGCGCTGACTCACGTAAAATTTGTAAATTCATTGTCTCCATCAAGGAACATGACATCGAAAAAATCCACGGTAACTAAATAATTATTATTTCAAGTTCAAATTTGAGAACTGGGATTTCTTAAAATTTACAATGGGGAAACATAAAAATGTTGCTAAAAAAGATAAATTACACGGAGTGAAAAAAAATATACATGCTAAATATTATGTCTACAATTTTCGCAAAGAAACTGCAACTGTGGAAAATTTACCCGATGAAATTATGATAGAAATGTTCGGCTACCTCCCTAAACAAGATATCTGGAAGAGCGTTAGACCAGTTTGTTCTAGATGGCACAGACTATCCAAGGATAGGAAATTGTGGAGAAGGATTAATGTTGTTGGTCGTGAAATTCCGGTAACAATGATTTTACAATGGTTGAAAGAATCGCCCCACTTAAAGGAACTCAGTGTTTCAAATCGTAAAGATGGGTCAAAAATCCTTCAACAAGTTGGTATAAATTATTTAAACTCTAAGGGCCGCTGCACACGAGGCTAAAAACACTGCTGGCTGGCGACGAGGCTGGAAATGACGTCACTGCGGGGTCGCCTGCTAACTCAAAAGATGGATTTTAAAATTAGAACAGGGGATATTTTTTTTGCTAGGTCCTCTGCATGCTCTGAGCAAGAACCAATCAGGAAATAGTATCTTGTCACGTGGGCGACTTGAACGAACGCCCGCAAACACTGTGCCATAGTGTGCGGTCTGCTCAGAGACAATAAACATGCACTTTTGTTACCGTTCTATCACTGCGCGCGCAACGTACCTGCCTACAAAGGAAGCTTGAAAAGTAGTCTCGTGTGAAGCAAACACATAAAAGCCATTAAGAAAACCAGCGCTAGAAAACTAGTAGTCAAATCTAGCGAGGAACCTAGCTCCAAATCCAGCCTCATGTGCAGCGGCCTTTTTCTTTTTGAAGTGAAACTTCTTTAGCGACGAATCTGTTTGAAAGTTTCGGTGACGTTAAAGGGGAAATAATTCCACAGCGGGGAAATATAAGAGAAACCTTGAGCGCAAGAAAGGACGGGACAATTGTATACATTTACAAACATAGATACGTCATATTTATTACTTGCATTTATAAATACATATAAATGTGTGTATAATACGCGCCACGAATCTAAAAGGCTCGTAAGTTAAATGCGAATGTGGGCTTGCGCTTGTACAGTCTGTTGAAAAACTACACACTCGCATCTCAACAAAACTAAAATTGCAATAACAACTTGACAATAGCGTACTCGACTGTACTTTAAGCAGGAAAGCGACAAGTGACAAAGGCAACGAGCGATCACGGTCAATCACCAACGAGCGCACGATCCGTGCAGGTAGCTGGGAGGTGGTGGGAGTCACAACGGCTCTAAAATGTGCCTTTGCAATGCTGTTTGTGACTAACTTTCGAACCTTTTAGATCCGTGGCGCGTATTATACCTGGAATGAAATTCCACGTTTAGAAAAAATATATTTTTTTGACGTGATAACGTCTTATAAATTGATGAAACACCGGCTGCATGCACGAAAAAGTGTAACGTTCCGAAAAGTGTAACGTTCCGCCTGACCCTGTGCGTGCAAGCGAGAGCGCAGTAATACGTATTATTAAATATGATATTCGAGCGGAATACGTTATCACGTAAAACTATCGTCCGTAAACCGACTTTACAGACAACCAATTTTTTTTGGCAGCCCGAGTGATGAAGAACTTTTTTACAGATATCCAAATATAACAAGAATATCGTAAAACTTGATATTAATAATTGCTGGGGAACTCGTCAACAAATACATATAGAATGGAAACCTCTATGTGACGTCCTGACCAGATGCAAAAATCTGCGCCATCTTTGGTTCATACGAACGTATTTTAGAAGTTGTAAGTTTTATAAACTTCTGGCTTTAAGAAATATCATGGCAGCATCGCGTCCCAAAGAAGAAACTATTAAAAAAGCAAAAAGGTTGTCCAGTGTAAACGCATTCATTGATTTTGTTGGTTTTGCTGCACCAAAACAATTAAACGCTTTCAGGTTTCTTATCAAGAAAAATATAAAGAAATCCAACAATGCACGGTTCAGGGAGGATGAAGATTGTTTGCACATTTCATTTCGACATTAGTTTACAAGTGAGCTTTGATTAGTCTCAGATAAATAAATGAAAGGGATATAATAATAATAATAAATGTTTATTGCTCTAAATCAGAGGCTCCCAAACTTTTTTGTCTCATAGACCACTTGCCATGTTTTTCAGTTTTGGGTAGACCCCCTGCTTTTCTGATATTGATTTTTTGCAAATTCATTACTTTCAAATGTATTTTTGACAACCGGTATAGTGCTACTCACTTTGAACGATTTAAATTTATAACGGTAGTGAAATGTAGTGTGAAATGTTTAGTTTTATACATTTATTAATTAGAAATAAACGTCGTACAATTAATAAATCTAATATTTGTCCACAATCCTGCGATTTTTTATTTATAATTATCTCGATGGACACGATATCTAATATTTATTAATTAGATTCAAATTAAAACGAACCAAATTAAAATTTAATTTTTGTTGCATAAAATAACTAAGCAAGTGTGAGGGATGAACCTGATGCTTTAATAATAAATTTTCAACATTTGGCTTCAATTTAGTTAGATTTAATCTTAAATCTCTTCGGTTAACGATGTCCAGTTTGTTTCTTTTTTTGTTAGGAGATTCACTATCGTTGACCCCCATTTTCATTTCATGGACCCCCTATTTTTTTCCCCCTGACATGAACCCCTTGCAAGTTGTCGTCGACCCTTGGGGGTCGATATAGACCACTTTGGAAATCACTGCTCTAAATGTACAAATTTAGGCATTAGGGACAGGATCTAACTAGAGTTTGATCTTCCTCACGCCCCTGTACATAACATTTTATAAAATCACATTTACAAAAAGAAAAAAAATTAAATCTAGTTGGTTAACACAAAGGCACGAAAATTATGGCTTGGCTCACATTTTTTGCAGCCCGCAACAAATCACTTCTATATACGAACTCGGTGAAAACAAATCTATATCAATGTTGGCAAACTGCAAATGAGCACTGAATTATGTAATTGATAAAGCATAATATATTAATAGAAATGACACATTCAAATCAGTTTATAATTGATGTTTTTAATTATCACTACATGTTATAAGACAAAGTCCCCCCGCCGCGTATGTCTGTCTGTCTTAACGCGATAAACTCAAAAACTACCGAACGGATTTTCATACAATTTTCATTATTAGAGAGAGCGATAAACGAGGAAGGTTTCTGTGTATAATTCATTGATGTTTTGTGTAAATTGGCTGAAATATGACGATGATTGTTGAAGATGTCGGGAAAAAATCAAGCCGACTGGGAGCTTTCATCGAGAACGCTGCCTAATCCCGTTGAGATATAACAAAACAATGTAGAGTGGAGTTGTTCCTCTTTTGTAGGTCTACAGAAACGTCCGCGACATGTCTATCTTTTAAAGACAGCTTACTATACCCACTTTAATGTTATGTGCTTTTTGTGGATATCAATTTTGTAACGTAAGTCGACGAAAAAACGGTAGTGAAGCCGGACCAGGCCGCTAGTATTAAATAAAATAAAATTTGAAAAAAGCAGAGGTCAGTTTATTCCTTTTCAAATAAAGATTAAAGAGTTAATCCGAAGGAGTTAAAACCAGTGACCCATTCCTACTGGGCAGGCCCCCACTCCTGCCATGTTGGAATGGGCTTCTGGATTTAACTCCTTTAATTAAACACCCTTCCCCGTCTCAAAAAAGAATAATTTCTCTTTTGTACTGACGTGGATTTAATTTATAACTAATTTCCAGTTGTCATTTTAATTTTGCAACGAAAATTGATTTAATTTTCGAAGAATTCTCCGTGGTTTTGGTCTTTCATATCCCTCCATTGTTTCGATACATACAGAACACGATCTCTTATTTTAGGAAGTTTTTTTTTATTAACATGAAATTCGTATTCCGCGATCAACAGCGACTCCCTAGTTCCTTCCAGATCAGTATCACCACACGAAAACGAATTTTTATTACCGAAAAACGTATTTATTTAGAAAAATCAAACGTTAATGACTGACTTACAATATCTACTTGCTTATTAGCTTTTGCATCATGCGCGAAGCTACTCTGCTCTCGCCCGAAAATTAGGCTTTCCGATTTCAGCCTGTTTAGGTAAATTTAAATATATAAAAATACATTTTAAGTTAATTCAAGAGAGATTAACCAGTTTGTCGCTGATGTCATTAGAATGTGATATCCCCAAAAACATAGATAACGATTTTGCCCCTCAAAATATACAAGGGTACCTACCACTTCAATCAACATGAAGTTTAAGCAGTAACCTGTGAATGCTTAAAGAGTTACTTTGGTGGATTATATTTTCTATTCATTTAATGTGACTGTAAAGAAATAAAAATAATTCTAGAACTTGCTTATCAACTTTCTTTGTCTATTCTAACAAAATAGTGCTCTGTCAAGGTCATAGGGGCCCCATTATCCTAATGTGCCCAGGGCCTCCAATAGGTTAAAGACGGCCCTGCTTGTATAGTCTCCTGGGTGAGGAGGTCGTATCAGAAAAAATAACAATAAAGTGCCAAGTAGTAATTTATACGTAGTTATATTATATTTTTAATATTTACAATAATTGATTTTTATTTTTCTTACACGTTTCAAGGTATTTTAATACAAATACGAAAGAGAAACGAAACAAAAAAAAACACAAAAATAAGTAATAAATCAATTTATGTACAACTTACATATCTAGTTAAAACTGTAAAATAATAGTATATCGTGCGACTAGTGAGAGAAGGAGAAGATTCCATGAGCGTGAAATTTGCCGCACGAGCGTAGCGAGTGCGGTAACACGTGAGTGGAATATTCTCTTTGGATCAATAGTCGCACATAATACTTTATTCAACTAGCACGAGTAATATGTAATCGGGGCCCTGATAAAAGAGGGAGAAATAATAAATCACTTCATTGATTGACGCACCCACCGCCCTCAATGCACACAAGATGGCCCTGACATTCGCTGAATTGCGATGCTGTTTTCATATATACAAATCGCTGCCGCGTTCCTATTGGTCCAGAAACTATGCAGTAATATATTACCGTACAGTTTCGGCTCATTATTCGCACTCTACGCGTCAACATAAAGAGGGTAATTTATTATTTCTCCCGAATTTAGCAGGGCCCCGAAATTATATATTACTCACGCGTGTTGAATAATAGTACATTGTACCTATATCTAGTGGCGTAATGTAGTATATTACTGACGAGTCTTAAGTAACACGAGTCAGAATATAATTGCGCCCGAGAAATATATATTTGTTCGTACCCCCATAAAATAGCTGCATTTTACTTGATTTTCAGTATTTTCATTGAGCGTCTGTAATATCTACAGCTTCTTCAAATTATATTTCATTTGTGTAGCAAACTTCACTTCTAAGGTTAGTAATTATGCACGTATCTATAACAATAAAACTACAGTAGAATTTCTTTAAATAGAACCTCGATAAGTCTAATAGGCCCCACTCACGATCACACTTCATGCAACAGTTCAGTGTTCAAACTTATAGTTCAGTGAAGCATGATAGTGTGTGGGAGAAATAAACACTGAAACCAACACTGAAGTCAAGCATGAACTCATCAAATGCATCTTGATTTTTGAACGACTTCAGTGTTCAGTGTTCAAGTAAACTGTTGTGTGTGTGGGTGTTTTTCAGTTCAGTTTTTGGAGTTCTGTGTTTTGTACAACCAGAAGCCAAAAATCTCAATGTTGCTGCCTTTCTTGTGCAGAAATAGATTTTCACATATTTGTGTCCTGGTTCTTAATAAATAGGGTAACTAATTCCAGTAAATAATTGTAAGTTAATTCATTCATTCGTAAATAATTATTGCAATCAAGCGGCTCAAGATGTAATTCATTAATCAAATAAACATGACTTCTTGAATCACGCATTTCTAATCAATTTTTCACCCATATTCTTCTTTTTTTTCTTATTTCTCTGTTTTAAATACAATCCCATAGCTCTGAACAGCCAATCCTCACCATTTAAATTACTCATTTAGTTCTTATTAATGAATTATACTCTATAGTATAATATTATAGTGTGTATATAATATAATATATCTTATGTATCTATACTCGACGAGTGTATGCCAACAACTGAACCAAACTGAACACAAAAAATTTAAAAAACTGAGCAGTTTGCATGAACTGTGTGTGGTGCCAGTCAGTCTTTCGATTAATCTGTCCAACTTCACTGAACACTGAACTGTGGCATGAAGTTTGATCGTGAGTGGGGCCTATTAAACCTCCAAAACTCGAAAAAATGTTTTGTTCCCTTCCCTTCAAGCCCTAAAACCTCCATTACTCGAAATCTTAACCCTCTCTATAGGTCGAAATAATCAATGTGTCTACAAGCCATTTCGGTACATATTTCCCCTCCATAACTCGAAAAAATAAATTGGACTTCTGTATCTCGAACATAGCAACCCAAAATTAGTTTAACCTCTACAAGCCGAATATTTCCGTACGAAATCCTTCATAACTCTAAAACTTGAATTGTTTGGCGCCTTCCTTGAAGTTCCACTTACAAAGGTTCTACTTGACAATGAAATTTTACCTAGAGGCGGTGCCCATTTCAAAATATTCAAAATGGCCGCCCTATACGAAGCGTTTGCATTAACGGTATACGAAATTCAAATGTTTTATTTCCCAGGAAAAAATTGTCGTTGGGGCGATAATATTATAATCCTTCAAAACGTAATTATATTGAAGGGAAAAAATCGCGAGTACTAGTCACATCGTAAAAGGTAGCAAAACCATTGGATGCAAGGATAGATATAAGATTAACTTTGCTTCTTCTGCATGCAAATGTCAAATTTGAAAGAGAAACCGCATGAAATCAACGGTGTATAATTAGCTGACAGATATCACTTTTCAATTGATTAATTCGACATCCACATTTGCACTCGATCTGCTAACTAGAGCTGTAAAAGTAACGAGAAATTGTGTACCCGTATGTATTCGTTACTTAAAGAACCAGTACCCGTTACTTTCGTATCGTTACGTTACTCGTTACTTTTCATACGACATACAATCGTGTACTAACAGCATCAAGCATGTACCATCGCATCGAGGCGCGTCGTATACGTGATACGGTATGATTTCGTTCGTATAACGTATAACCGCATCAAACGAGTCGAACTGGCATGGATACGACAGATGCGAGTAACGAAATGAATTTGTAAGTAACGATTCGTTACTTCGAGTCAGACGATGTATCCGTTACTCAGTAACGAATACATACGGTTTGTTACAGCTCTACTGCTAACACAATTAGATACTGCACAACACATATCGTGCTTCTTCTTCGATTTTTCAATGCCGTGTCGGTGTGTAACTTGCATAATTGTAGACAAAAAAATATTTACAAAAAAATACGTGACGGGACAAGCTTGACTATATGATAGGATAGTTCACTGAAATTTTGAGTAGATGGCATATCGTTAAAGTATAATCCCAATACCGCACCTGTGACCCAATAAATGTCGGCAGACATACATGTACAGAAGCTATTTTATAAGGGGTAGAACGAAACAAAAAACTCGGCTTCGATATTATTATTACCTTTTAAATACGCCAAACACTACCGCATTTTTCTAAAATTATGCGGTTTTCATATTCTTGTTTTCTCACTAAAGTATCTACAATATATGAGATATGATAGGTAAATTTTCCCTGGTGTAGAAAATCGTTCATTTTCAAATTCAAACTTGGGAATGGCAAATTAGATCAATTATTACGAAATACAGTCAAACCTGAGTGAGTGAGATGGTAAGCGAGAAAACTGTCTAAGTGAGAGTAATTGCCAGGTATAATACGCGCCACGGATCTAAAAGGTTGAGAAGTTAGTCACAAACAGCATCGCAAAGGCACATTTTAGAAGCGTTGTGACTCCCACCACCTCCCAGCTACCTGTACGGAACGTGCGCTCGTCGCTGATTGGCCGTGATCGCTCATTGCCTTTGTCGCTTTCCTGCTTTTAAGTACAGTCGAGTACGCTATTGTCATGTTGTTACTGTTATTTTAGTTTTGTTGAGCTGCAAGTTTGTAGTTTTTCAACAGACTGTACAAGCGCAAGCCCGCATTCGCAACTAACTTCCGAGCCTTTTAGATTCGTGGCGCGTATTATATTCTTTGTAACCCTCTAAAACATCTATAAGTGAGAAACAGAAAGACGTTTTTCACTCGTGGACCTCTATAACTGTCAGTCAGTGACGAAATCGGTGAACTTTGCGTATTAATAAAATCCAAAGTAGCACGGGTATAAAAATTTGGTATGTTGTATTAAGCTTGGCGATTCCATTCTATTCTGAAAATTTCAGACCTTATTCAGAGCGAAGTTAAGAGTGTTCAAAAATACGTCGAATCGCTTCTCAAAATTGAAGTCAATTTAACTTAACCTCAATACTTTTTCGCAATATTATAAATTTATTTTTCACGAAGTTCCATTTGACATTTTGACTCAGCGATGGCTGCAGCTAGCTACAAAAAATGTTGGGTCATATACTTAATACTCCAATATTGCTAGTTCCCGTAAGTGGAAGTATTGCCCACCAAGAAAGATAGCAATTCTGTATACTTCTAGCTCACTTATTTATACTCGATCCGTTATTGCAACTGTAGTGGGGAAGTGGGCAAGTGCATGCTCCATTCTTGGACATGCGCATAACATTTGCGGTCTAAGTAACAGAGACAGACGTATGTATGTCTGCACCGCTGCGCTGGGTCGTCATCCTCTTCCAGACCCCTACTAGCAATACAGGAGTATTAAGTATATGGGTTGGGTAGTTCATTTCACTTTCAAACTTTCCATTTTGAATTCTATACCTATTCCTAAGTCAAAAATAGAAAAATATGGAACATTAGCGTATTTAAAAAGTAAAATAAAAACCATTTACTTACAAAGAGCAATAAAACTATAGGGATGTTGACACTAGCTGTAATTTCATGAAAATGTATGTTTAAACGATTAATGGTGATACCCTTTATCACGTGACTGCGAACACCAACCAGAGCGCATTACGTCATAAACCGCTAATGCCATTTTCAAAGAAATTTCTCCCGCATTTTTGAAACTCTCTTGTTAATAAATAATTGCATTTGCTATAATGGGAGCTGAAATTAGATCTCAAATTATGATGTAAATAGACTGTGTCTACCATATACTTTTATTCTAAAAGTACTGAGCATAGGAATAAAATCGCAATCGAACCATTAGGGTGCAAACATATACTTCTGTCATTTTTTACGCCGTAAGCACTGGCGTATCCAGGAGGGCAAAATAAGCACGGGAGACCCGGCTTAAGAAATTTCTAATTTGCCCCCTCCTGGGCCAAAAGCTGGGTACGCCCGTGTTAACGTCATAGAAAAAGACAAAGTTTTTGAAACAGAGCTACTTTATTCAGATCGAATGCAAGTACATCAACCAATCCTATCATCGGAGAAATCAGGGAATTACATCAAAGAAAGAGACGCAGATATCTTTTTGATACGCTTTGTTGCGTTCACTCACCGCACCTTGATTAGATAGGCAATGATTCATATAGTCAATTAATAGATATATGATGTCTGCATAAACATAACCTAACTATCTGCATCTGATTTATGATGATACTGAATTAGTAGTTAGGTCTTATCAGAAAATACATAAAGTTATCTTCACAAAAATAATTTGTAGTTGTTCTTGAAGTCAAATCTCTTCTTGCTAAAGTTAACCAATTTTTTTTACAACTCTTTCGAAACGCGAATGAATAGTTTCTCTGGTTCGCTTACTGATGTGGATTTGCCAATGAGCACTGTAGAGTATTTATAAAACTTTATATTCATAATTAAAGGCTTTCTAAAGGCCACTGCTAGATTCCTTGCTAGATTTGCCTACTAGTTTTCTAGCGCTGGTTTTCTTGATTGCTGTTAAGTGCTCGCTTCACACGAGATTATTTTTCAAGCGTGTTTTGTGGATAGATCTGGTGCGCGCGCAGTGACAGTTCGAATATAAACAGAGCAAAACGTGTCTATTGTCTGACTCTGAGCAGAATGAAGCTTTCTTGAATTGTGGGCGTTTGTTCAAGTGCCCACGTGACAAGATACTGCTTCCTGATTGGTTCTTGCTCATACCTAGCAGGGAAAATAGCCCCTGTTCTAATTTTAAAACCTGTCTCGTGAGCTAGCAGGCCAGCCAGCAGTGACGTCATTTCCAGCTTCATACCCAGCTTACCGGCTAGCAGAACTCCTGGCAGCGTTTCTAGCCTCGTGTGCAGCGGCCTTTAGTGACATAAGGTTGGAATCAGTGATAGATGTGAGTGTTTCAGCGGGAAATTTAACATTATTTTAATTTTTCAATTTTTTCATCAAAATTAAACATTTTTTTTATCATTACAATATTTTTTTCGTGTTTATTAAGGGTCTATCTACAAAATAAAAACAGTTCCGAAAATTAGTCAACATCCCTATTCTCGGTAAAAACAATTTTTGTTATTTTATCAATTCATAAATTCTCTTCCCTGCTGAATAAAAAATAATAAACTAATCAATAATTAACAACTGAATTCATTTTTTCAAAAATAAGTAATTTTTCGTTTTTTTCAAGTAAGTAAACAAAAAAGTATACTAGGACCCGCGGAAGTTAAAAACATTAGACTAGATTTAAGCGGGTTAAAATTTAAATGTTTTCTTTACATAAATACTAGTCTATTCGAAAAACGAATTCGTTTACTCAATTTCGAAAAACGAATGTGTCAAAAATTTATACTTTTACAGGAAACTTTGAGAATTCTTTTTAAATAACCGTATAACACTAGAGTTTGCCAGTTTTACACTGTTTTGACATTTTTTTTAATACTGAATTCGTCTAGGCTTTGCCCCTTAGTCGATGGGTAGGCACAGCTAGTAGTATTTAATACCACTATCGATATTCCAAATGTTCGATTTGGCAGTTCAAAAACTGCACACAAAATCAAAATTTCATTTAAGTTTCCTGTGAAGCTATCAGTCACTTACATTAGTTTTGCGTATGATCTTAAAAGGCATACAAACACCCTCACGCAATAAAAAGAATTCGAGACTGCGTCGTTTTGATAAAATAACAGAAAAGTAAGTAAAAAAGAATATATTATTAAACTTATAATATTAACTCAGTCATATAATATTCTATAAATATAAAATGTTTTTATTGCAAAAATAAATGGAAGGATAAAACTAATAAGCACATACTATGCATACAACCATTTTTTAAAGATGGCGTCTCAAAAATATTTACCGTCCAGTTATCGAACTGCAACCAAAAGACAAATAACTTTGAAACTTGGATATATTTATTAGATATTATTATTATAATGCAAATGGCGACCTATTACTTTCATCATTTTTATTATTTAATAAAAAAAATAATGTTTATTTTTTGGAGAGATCAGTTAAATATTTTAAACATTGTGAGTTAAAAAA
The DNA here is from genome assembly GCA_963575645.1 of Xanthostigma xanthostigma. Taxonomy (NCBI): domain Eukaryota; kingdom Metazoa; phylum Arthropoda; class Insecta; order Raphidioptera; family Raphidiidae; genus Xanthostigma; species Xanthostigma xanthostigma. The sequence continues at coordinate 11,490,706 of OY754475.1, forward strand.
CATTACATTCAACTCTAAGAAAGTATTATTTTTATTACTCAATGATTTTCTATATACCAGATACAAATGCGACAGTGTCCAAATAAAAAAACATAACAATTCTACGTTACAAAATTTAAAAAAAAAAAAATTGGTTGTCTGTAAAGTCGGTTTACGGACGATAGTTTTACGTGATAACGTCATAAAGAAACATTGAAATGCGTACAAGCCGACGCTTGGGCCGATCGTGCCTCTCTATCGCTTATACCGCGCTCTCGCTTTCACGCTCAGGCTCAGGCGGAACGTGACACTTTTTCGTGCGTGCAGCCGGTGTTTCATCAATTTATAAGACGTTATCACGTCAAAAACTCATCAAAATTTGTTTAACAGCATTTCGACAGCCGTTTATGCTATAGGTATAAACAAAAGTCTCAAAATCAGTGTTTTCGTCAAAAAAAAAAACACGAGAAATTAAACAGCACTTGTTTTTCTAACCTGCTTATGTATTGCAGTGGTTAATATTTTGTTTTGTAGCAATGTACATTTAATTAGTAACGTTGATTTGCTTGTTCTTTTATTTTTAAAAGAGCAGTTTATAATGATTGATAATAAAAACTATTAGGGTATCCCATTTTACCCCCATATACGGGGCATAGCGGGGCAAATGCCATTTTTAATTTATGCATTCACATCTATCGTAGATTTCTTATCGTTATCGAGAAAAATATACCCATAGTCGTTCACAATGCGTCAAACTATGATATCAAGTTAAAATTTGTCGTTTAATCATAATATTTTATTTGGTAGGTATGCTTAAGTGCTAAGTACCCCACTATGCCCCCCTCTCCCCTACATGCATACACACATCCATACATATACATACATACATTCACAAAACACACGCAGTTCCGCGGATGCACCAACAAGACTTACGGTCAAACTATCTAAGTCTCCCTCAGCCCCTACTGTGAACCGAGAGCTAACACGAGGCTGGTTTTGCAGTTAGATTCGGCTCACGGGTGCTGCGGCGCTGGTTTTGTTGATGGCTTTTATGTGTTCGCTTCACACGATGCATGCATTGAAGCTCTGGCTTTATAGACGGGTTTGGTGCGCGCGCAGTGACAGCTCGAATGTTATCAAAAGTGGACGTTTATTGTCTCTGAACAGAACACACGCTACGACGCCGTGTGTTTGTTTGTGGGCGGATGGCCCACGTGACAAGATACTGTTTCCTGATTGGTTTTTGCTCAAAACATGCACACAAACTAGTACGAAAAATAGCACCCGGTTCTATTTTTGAAATCCATCTTGTGTCATTTTTATCTCCGTAGCCAGCCCGGCAGCCAGCATAAGTCACAGCAGTGATTCTAGCGGCAAAAACCAGCCTCAAGATGTTTACACTAGTGATGTGCCGGATCGTTAAAAATGTATATCCGCGGATACGGATCTGAATACGGATTTTTGGTTTCAAGATTCGCGGATACGGATACGGATCTTAACTTTGGTAGAGTACGCGGCGGTAAATATTGCACATCGACCTTTGGAAAGAGACTATCTGTTATGGGAAAAAGTTATTGACCCTTTTTAAGAGTTAACTCTCATAACAGATTATCTCTTTCCAAAGATCGATGTCCAATATCTCATTATAAAGATAGTTGATTTAGTACCTTTGAGTTATGTACTATTAGTATGGTACTCACTACGATAAATGTTTGCAATATAAAGGTGCCAAATACGATTTAAAAAAATAAAAAATAATCTGAATGGAATTTAACAATTTTTCATTATTACCTAATCACCTATATATATAAAATTTCATCTATGAATTGAAAATAATAAGGTAAAAGATCCGTAAAAGATCCGCCAAAAACTAACGGATACAGATCTTTTTTCTCCCTTGGATATCCGCGGATACGGATATCCGGCACATCACTAGTTTACACATCCAAAAAACTAACCTCTTTTTATTATTTTTATTATTCACGACTAATGTTTGTGCTCTTCGCATGTGTCAGAAAGAATTAAACAACGCGTATACTTATATTGAATCAAAATGTTCAATTATATCGATATAATAATCTAGTATATAGAAAATCACTGTTGTTTACTATTCTACTGTAACATGACAAGTTATTGGGAGAAAATGGATTTACGTTTTGATGATAATGTGAGAACCAACCTTTACAACCGATGAACAAAATAATACAATCCTTGAGTTATCTTAAAAAGAAGGCGGTTTAAGACTAGATAAATACAAAAAAATATATGTATAAAAAATATAATGTGGCCCGTACCCTAAAAGCTAAATTTGAAAAAAAAGCAAACGTCTTTGAACAATCATTAGAATTATTAAAAAAAAAACAATTGAGATCGATGTCTTGTAGAGTTTTATAAAACTGCTTAAAAATTCATAAAAAAACAATTTTGGTTTTATCTGAGCAAAAATAATGGAAATAGAAATGCACTAAAAATTGTACTTTAAAATTGTATATAAAATTATTGAAACGAAAAAGTCAGTAATCATCACTGATAGTTTCTTTTTTAACCGTTTAACAAATATTGAAAGCACAGATTATAAATTGGGCCACAAGTATTCAACAGTCTGAAGTATAAGTTGCTTTAAAGATATAAGCTCTGTTCCAACCTCTCTGCGAACGGCAATATTATCGTCACAGTATAGCTAAAACGTGTTCCAAACGTTTCTAGAACAGTCCCTTTAAGGACGTAGTCTGGTGTTCGGGTTTCGGAAAATAAAATTTATTTTTTTACATTTTTAGTAATAATATATTGAGAAAATACTGTAAAAATTTTAGACCGAAATATTAAATATTTACAAAGCTATAGCATGTAGTCGAGAGCAGCAACGGTCTTACCGTAAGACTCTTACCTGCTCTTACCTCTCAATTGTTATCACGTTATCCTTATACTCTCGTAGAGTAGAGTAAAAAAATTAGCAGAAAACGATGCCTTTGAAGAAACGGAAGGTTACCTATTCACCAGGCATAGCTGATTAGTGTAAATATTCATTTTTATTTTTTTGTAAGAAATCTGAAATCAAAACTTTAAACGCGTTTTTCTCAAAACTACCTTTTTGTAAGCCAGCGCGGGTGATTGAAACAATTGTATACAACCGATTGCTTTCAATTTTGCACGGTACTAGAATTAATTATAAAAATTATTTCTATTTTTTTAACCGATTTTCAACGACAAAATCACGATTTTCTCGATGTTTTTTTTAAACCCGCCATTTTGTTATTTATCAATAAAAATTTTTATTTCTAGTACGGGATAGAGCCACAAGCCTACGAAACAATAACCAATTTAATTTTTATAATTCAGATGACTCCAAGTGACGTTATCACCCGCGGTACCCACCTACCTCCATTTAAAGTTGTCTACTTTAGGTTAAAAAAACAATCATCAAATGCCGTAAAATTAATCAAAAAAAAATTTCTTCTTAGCTTACGATGTCAGTAAAATCATGTAAAAAAATTGAAATGATTGTACATTATTTTGTTATTAAAAAAAAAACCTGCAATAAGGGTTGAAAACGAACCTGAACATAGGACTACGTCCTTAAGTCACAAAACACTGCAAAGTCGACGCATGCGCACTAAACACTGCAAAGTCAACGCATGCGCACAAAACAGTTTCGTTTTAGCTATTACGCATGACTGTGACGATAATATTGTTGTTCGCAGAGACGTTGAAACATATGAACTACTTAAAAGACAAAAATTAATAAAAACAAAATCCATAATTTGTATGTCTTTTCGGTAAGTTTTTCTTTTAATAACCTCCAAAGCAACAGTTAAGCCGTATTCTCCAACGGGAGTTGAAAAGAGGAATGATATATTCATCGATCAGCGAACCATCTATTTCTTGTTTTATAACCGATTTTTCGATATGTAAAATCTACTGAGGTATTCATTATCTTTAATACAGGTGCTTCCGGAATCAGAAAACAGTCTGAACTGATTCTAAGTCACCCTATTGTAAACAGTCCGAATAAGTGAAATTTAGACACTAAACCAGACGACTTAACGATAGGTTAATTTTAACTCGCGGTGGTGAATACGGTTACAGATTATGTTAACACTAAGCATTCGTACATCAGAAGTCCAAAGCAGCCCTGGTCAATAATAATTTATTCACATAAAATAAGAATCGGGTCAAAGGCAAGTCTTTTTCAAATGGTAAGAGTATATTCAGGCATTTAAAAAAATAAAATTGCGTTTCACAAAATCCTAATTTTCCAATTCTCAATTAAGTACAAAACATCGGAAACGCAAATTAGATTTAACGATTTTTTTTAAATATTCAACAGTCATTTGGCAAGGTATTAATTATTGACCAAGGATCGGTGAAGTTAAAATTAAAAACGAACTTTACAACAGATAAAACTGTTTCAGTTCTACGTATATATATATACTTAACTATTTTTACATGAAAAAAATATGTCCAGTTTTTGTTATTAAATGTTAAAACACTATACACATTTAATACGCAGAGTATTTTCAATTCAAACCTTTATCACATTTCAAAAAACGATCTTTGTTGGAGTATTTTTGATTTCTGAAAAGTAAAAAAGTCAAAATATTTGTAGTAACATATTAAAACATACAGATTGTATCAAATCAAAACGGTCCATAAAACATTCTGTGTGTAAGACAGAGACGATATTATATAAATCACTAAAGCAGTAAGTAAGAATGAGATAAATGATCGCTAATAGTTACTGTGGTTATACAATCTGATAGTATCGTCTTTGTTTTCTACAGTAAAAATCACAATTTTATCAAATGTCAGTATTCACTAGTGAAATTATTGATAAAATGGCTATACTGTTCGGGAAAAAATCCAAATTATTAAATGGTTTTATGGTGGTAATTCAACCGCCGACATAATAAATTTATTTGTAGCTGTCTTTGAAAACATTAATATTACAGTTTAGTTGTTTTAATTGATAAATTGGTAAAGAGATTTACAGTGTACGTAATTATTTATTTACATAACCACAGTAACTATTAGCGATCATTATCTCATTCTTACTTACTGCTTTAGTGTTTTATATAATATCGTCTCTGTCTTACACACAGATGAACCTATGAATTAAAATTTTTGTTTGTGTCTTTCCCAGTAAGAACGCGAAATGACAATAATGCTCGTAGATACTTCGCATTCTTACTAGCGAGTACAGGAAGAAACGAATTTCAGCTGTTTACGATAACATAATAATACAAATTATCGGTAACAATGAAGAAATAAACTTACCAATAACGTTCTGTTGTTGATCACACTTTTGTCAAAAAAATAAAAAAAAGTTTATAAGCAGCCATCGGGATGTTGACTCTGCGTTTTACGTCCGCCCTTGCCCTTCCCTTGATCGGTCGCTTTGGGCTGATCGATACTGCTTCGTCTCGGATTGCCGAGGGTGACGAGGGCGCTCGCCACGGCCAAGCCCGCCGACTGTCCTATCGGAGTGTACCGTTCACCGCCCGTCGGCATTCTGACGAGCAAAGACAAAACGGCAGCTCGGTTTCCAGCGCACGGTTCGAGCGCGATTGGACTCGGGGCGTCTCGTTTATTTTTTTTTCGCGACACTTGAGTTATGGTCTGTTCGGAAATTAACTCTTGAGGCTCGATTTCAACTAAAACTTGAGAGAAAGGCCGCGACGCCATCTGTTCCATTTCTACAAATAATCTTTGGCGACGACGGTACATGTCATACTTTTGTTTTATTTTCCACATAATGGCGGCCACCAATAACAACGCTAGAAAACATCTGAAATGAACAATTTTATTTTTCAATATAATAATCAAACCAAACGTAAAATAACTAACCACAATATAAGCAGGTCAAAAAGTACAAGACGTGTTTTCTGTCACTTTTAAGAATTGAACTCAAATATAAAAAACTCGGGTCGCAGTGCGAAACCCTGCCGACAATATAGTGTATTTGCTTTTATAGGCAGTGTGGCTCTATTGTATGAGCTTAACTTTGTTTTTGAACAAAATAAAAAAATTACCCCTTAATACACCCCTTAAAACAACATTTTTTTAGTTAATTTTAATACTACATATCAATTCAACATCTGTACCAAATTATATACACCCTTCTGTATGTAAATCTATATCAGTAAACTTGTGTTTTCATAAAATTTGTAAGTCCGGTCCTGTGGGGCCGATTTTTTTTAAATTTTAGCGGCACATTTTAATAATTACTAAAGGGTTAAATTTCAATTTTGAAACGATTCTGAGAATTTTTTCGGTATTTTTGGGCCCGAAAACTTTTTTCAACCCCTAAATACCACCCTTAACATGGCCCGATTAGGCCCATTTTAAATAGGCTTCGTGCGGTGATGGATTCCAACGTGTGGACCAAATTTCGTTTAAATCGATTAAGTCTGTCGAGAGTTATCGTGCTAACACATATATATATATATATATATATATATATATATATATATATATATATATATATATATATATATACATATATATATAAACATTTCCAAAAATGGTGCCAAACTTCTTAGAAACTTATGAAACGTCGAGAAATTTTGGTCCGACCCCTAGGTCCCGCCATCCGACCGACGCCAATAGTGTAAGTGCCTTATGGCAAATACACTAATAATAATGCGTTTAACGTTCGTTTCTCGACTTTATTCATAACAGACGCCATTCGCACCATTACTGTTTTCCATCTATCACACTTCCCGTTGTTTTCTAGATTTTTTCAACTTTGACTAATTAATAGCAATAGGCGAATGAAGGAATTTTTAGGTAATCGACTATGGCCTTGAATAAGGAACCAGCTCTACATTTATCTGCAATTATTTAAGGGAAACCATGGAAAACCTCAACAAGATGGCCGGTACAGGAATTACAGTTTCTTGGCGAGAGGCAGCAGGAAAAAGTCCCAGCCACATCTGCGCCCGCCGCGATTCGAACCCGGTACCTCCCGAATGCGAATCTAGTCTCACCGCTACGCTACACCGGTCGGTAATTGAACTCAAATATTAATAAATATAGTTTAAAAAAAAACTAAAAAACACGCTTTATATCGAACTAAAAAGTAACAAATATTTTTTTTAAATAAGCTTAAAACAATAATGAATAAAAAATACTAGTATTATTGTGAAAAAAGCGTGGGGCGCTTTGTTCCACATTTTCGTACATCGAGCACCCCACGCTTATTTCACAATAATACTAGTATTTTTTATTCATTATTGTTTTAAGCCTATTTTAAAAAAAATATTTTTTACTTTTTAGTTTGATATAAAGCGTGTTTTTTAGTTTTTTTTAAACTATATTTATTTTCCACTTTTTAGTTCAATTTATTGTCAAAAATTTGCCGAAAAAAAAAAACAATTTTTTTTTCGGCGTGGACGGGATTAGAACCCACGACCCGTGATTCCGAGAGTTGACGTCAGCGAAGACCCGTGCTTTACACCGCACGGCTAAACACTAGTTACATTGCTGGCATATTATACTACTGTAATAAACCACTTGCTGTAGTCCAAACGAGTTTACAAACATACATACTTACATACATACAAACTTACAAGTGAAACTAATATAAAGTGTGTAAAAATTTGAGAAGATTTCGATTTAACGAGGCTCGAGTTAATTTACTGCTTTATTAAGATTTAAGTTTTAAAGATCATAAAACAATACTTACGATGAAAATGTTATGAAAAACTGTTGCAAATTTAATTTCGGGTATTGAGAAAACGAAATCTGTATCCACAATGGCGGCTGAAAATCGTAAACGTATACGAAAAATGTAGTCTGAGTCACGTTGTCCTCAACACCGAAATTATGCTCGTTTTTGGTAAACCTCGATCTAAACGTTGTACAATTGTGTCCGGATAGAAGTGGCTTTTCTGGACCGTTCTGGGTTTTGATGGTTATGTTGATTTTTGCCATAACCGAACACGTAATAGCAAAGTCTGCATCGACGTCCGGTTTTATCGGCGAATTACGGAAATTTATTTGCGTGTAATGTCGATCTTCTTTCTTCGATAAATTAAACGTAAACTGGTAGTCAATGGTGAGTTCGTCTGAAATAAAACAGAAGATTGTAGATTATAGACGCTCAACAGCTCAGATCATCGGCGTCTCAAATAAAACAGAGTTTTCTCAAGAATGCAAACTCAGAGCGAGTGATTTGTATTCGAAATCGTCGTTCTCAGAGAGACCTGATTGTATAGGCCGTGTGTATGAAGCCTACTAGCGCCGCTAGTGGGTAATAGAACATCGTAGCAATCTAAAATTAAACCCTGATAAGCATAATGTCGTTACTAAGCATAAAATTGACTATGACCACAAAATTAATTGGAATAATGTTAAAATTTTAGATAATGAAAGTAATTATTTTAAAAGAAGTATTTCGGAAATGTTATACATAAAATCTAACCAAAACTCTCTTAATGCTCAATTAGATACCGAAAATTTAAGTAAAATTTATGATATTATTTTGAAATAAATTTTTGTTTTTAAATAACTTTTTCTTTATGGGTACTTTGATATCCATGACTACGTATTAAAAAATTGTTTGTTATTAATTTTTCATTAATTTGTTTGATTCTTTCAAACTTCCATCATTCGTGTAAATAAATAACTAATAATTTAATACTAATAGTACAATCAATCTGGCGAAAAAAAAATCATTTCGTATCAAAAACACCCAAAAAGGTGAAACTTGGTGAGTCGTTAGAGAATGATGAAAAAAAGGTTACCTGGCAATGGCCACCTGGTACCTGTTCAAATAGTCAAAAAAAACTCAAAAATATTTTGAAATGCATTTTTCTCGAAAACTATCCATTTTACAGAAAAATTTATTGAACAAAAAATGTAGAGGGCATCGTTATCTACAATTAATGTCATTGGTGCTATGTTGTACAACAAAAAATGTGCGCAGTAGGTGGCGCTAAAGTGCCAAAAAAAGTGTTTTTCCACTTTTTTGCCTTGAAATTTTCAATTTTCAGTTACGATTCAAATGGAAAAATTGTTCCTTTTTATTTTATAAACAACTTTTATCTCAACATTTTTTTCATACAACTTACTTTTCATACAACTTATTTTCACTTCAACAAGCTGCAGCTCTGAAACGGTAAGTTGTATGAAAAAAATGTTGAAATAAAAGTTGTTTATAAAATAAAACGGAACAATTTTTCCATTTGAATCGTAACTGAAAAATGAAAATTTCAGGGCAAAAAAGTGGAAAAACACTTTTTTTGGCACTTAAGCGCCATCTACTGCGCACATTTTTTGTTGTACAACATAGCACCAATGACATTAATTGTAGATAACGATGCCCTCTACATTTTTTGTTCAATAAATTTTTCTGTAAAATGGATAGTTTTCGAGAAAAATGCATTTCAAAATATTTTTGAGTTTTTTTTGACTATTTGAACAGGTATTTGAACAGGTACCAGGTGGCCATTGCCAGGTAACCTTTTTTTCATCATTCTCTAACGACTCACCAAGTTTCACCTTTTTGGTTGGTTTTGTTGAAGTTTTTGCCAGATTGACTGTACTATAATTAATTTTTATATTTTTAGATTTTTCTGAAGAAGATCCAAATCCGGATCGAAACGTCATCTTTTGTTATATTGATTTGTATTTTTATCATTTTTGTCAATATATCGTATGGTCTGAGAAAAATTGGTCGACAATTTTATTTACTTAATAGAGAATTATTTAACTCACTTTTTATGGAAATCGCGACATGTTTCTATGGTGATAAGTCAAAAACTTTAGTTGGTCATGATGCGTCAAAACAAAAATGTGATAAGGAAAACTGCTGTTAATTATATATACAATAAAATTCAGATTGTAAACCATTATATAAATAGCACAACATAAAAGGTACGTGAGACTTTAGTATATTGTGCAACTAGTGCGACAATGCCGTACGAGTTGCACATATTATTTTTTATGACAAATTAAGTTATATTAAAATTTTATTACGAATTAAAAAAGAAATTAGAAGTAACTAAATCATTAAAAAGTTGAAAATTCAGTTAAAATTGTTAAAATTGTCAAGAATAAAAGTTCATAATCGAAAATTTTAACCTCAAATCTGCTTCAAATGACAGTTTGTTTCCTTGACATTAACACCGTTATTATTTTGTTTTTTTCTCTGAATTTGCGTGCGACAAACAATAATTTCAGTGCGACAAATAAAGTTTCCGCACGTAAATGAAAATAGCTACTTTTCAACCGTAACAACATGCGTAAAGATACCACTTTTCCCGCATGAATAATAAAAATTTATTTTTTTCAATTATGACGCACAATATATAAATAATGAATTTGTTTACACTAGGTTTGTTCCAAGCAGCCGCGAACGGTAACAGAACCGTACACAGTCTTGCGCAGTGACAAGACTGTGTACGGTTCTGTTACCGTTCAAGGCTGCTTGGAACAAACCTACTGAAAGTGTAACGTCAAATTAGGGCGCCAATGATCTTTATTTTACTTAAATCGCCATCAGCGCAACAGCCCGGAACACAACAAACGTTTCCAGATCTTCTAGTTTTGCTCATGTTTTCTTTGTAATTAAAAAACTTTATAAAATTATAACTATTTCCACTTTCAATAAACATTGCTCACTGACATACGGAAAATTTGAGCTTGAAGTTTCCCGTAGTGCTCACCACAAACGCTCGCATCGATAAATTTGTAACTCTGCAATTAAGAGAGAGAACTAAGGTAACTAATGATGCAAAACAATGCTGATTTGAGTAAACAAATTTCCGATTTTCTGCAGCGTTCTCTCTCTTAACTGAAGACACTCTAGCATACTCTAGTTACTTATATCTCTATGGCTGCGACTCTTAGGCATTGCCCGTAGCGAACAGCTGAACAGCTAAGCCTTGAAACAATAGATCAATACTTACAATAACACGAGCCTCGCGAAGCGAGAGGATCTCCCGTATAGTGGTTCGTCGCATCGCACTTCTCACAATGATCGCCCGTCAGCCCTTTGGTCGTACAGTAGCACTTCCCTGTTTCGTGGTTACACTTGGTCGCCTGTCCATTACAATCGCACGGCTGACATTTTCCACCGTTAACGGCGCTGCCCCAAAAACCATCTCGACATTTCTCACAGTTATGTCCGACAGTTTCGTTCTTACACGGCTGTATGCACTTGTTGCCGCTCGAGTCACAAGTCGAATGTCCGTTACACTGGCATTTCGGACAGGTCGTGAAATGCCATCGTTCAGACGGACAAGTGCTCGACGGTAACGAATGATCGTGGAGATTCGGGCCTTGGTAACCGCCGGGCATACACGTTCCCAGACCGGTTTTAGAACCGTCGTCGCACCAACCGCAAGCAGGATCGTCTCGGCATTGGGCACATGTCGCATAATAAGCACATTGCGATTTCATTTCACCTGAAATTGAAATGATCGAAACTTATAGCGTTTTTCGCTCGCCTGCCAATTCAGAAGACAAATTCTTGTGTTCAGGCTTGAGTGAACAGTCAATGTCCTGTGTTATGTATTCCAGATTAAAAAGACAAAGCAAAGCTAATTAAGAAAGGGTAGTATTTAAACGAGTGACTGTAAATTACAATTTTGGGTGACAAAAATAATTAATCAATTTGGGTTACTGTATTACTAAGTGAGAGACTGACTGCGCGTGACGAGAAATCAACAGAACAGCAACTTACAAACATCCATTTGAGTTACTTAAAATACAAAATGGGAAGCTTCATAATATTTGAGCGACCTAATATTTGTTTGAGTGTCAACGTTACGTCCTGATTTTTTTCAAAATTTGGCAAATGATTTATTTATTCTCAGCGGCATTTTGTTAATAGTTAACTGTTTGAATAGAACTGAGTTTTCTAAAAAATATATATTTAATAGACTGTCAATTAAATATACATTTTTTAGAAAACGCAGTTCTATTCAAACAATTAACTATTTAATTCGCATACCCCGTTATCGTTCACCCCGGAATTGTTTTTTCAAAAACTCCACATTTGCCCCTTCCCGTTTCACTGCGAGACAATTCGCATACCCCTTTATCGTTCACCCCGGAATTACAATTCGCATACCCGTTTATCGTTCACCCCGGAATTATTTTTTTAAAAACTCCACCTTTGCCCCATCGCGTTTCACTGCGAGACAATTCGCATAACCCTTTATCAAAAAAAGCGGTGGTTTTCAATCTTCATGAAAATGTGAGTTTTAAGTTGTAGTCTCAAAGTGAAAAAAAAAAAAATAAAAAGTAAAAACAAAAGAAGATATCTGCTTCAAAATTACCGAAGGAATTCTAGTCGCTCACTTAGTAATTTAGTCGCTCACTTAGTAATTTAGTCACCCAACTATTATTTTAATATCTCAAATGGATTATTCACAACCCAATGTATGTAAGCCCGTCCTGGATTTTATTATTAACCAATATTTGTCGCTAGTTTAGTTATTTTTTCATTTACTCTATTTCATACCGCTCAAGTTATTAAAACAGTATCTCATCATTAGTCACCAAGTTTTTTTTTATTCAACCGTTTTATAATTCCCCATTAAGAAATACATACAACAGAGAAGGATCAACGCATTCTATGATAATTTTACAGATTAGTTTTTTGTTTTGTTTTGAAATCGATCGCTAAATTGCAGATAATAGAAAGAAAATGCATACCCAACATCCCACTTCTGCACTTTGTCCCAGCGGTGGTCCATTCTCTGCACTGTCCGTAAGGAAACGAAGCGGTATACGCGTTTTTATCAACGCACCTGCCCTCGTTCTGACACCAAATGCATTCCCACTGAGTACAGTTCAAACACGACGTCCAATCGGCACACGATGTCTGACACGCCGTTGACTCTTGTACCGTATCGGACATATTCTTTGGAGGATTACAGTGAGTTTCGTAGTCCCATCGACAAGGCGGATTGGCCGTACAAGCGGCACACGTATGCAACGCTCGACAGAACGATGTCAAATCGTTCGGACATTGAGAAAGCTCCGTCACAGGCGGACCGGACGTGTTACTGCATTTCTCTATTGAACAATTATTTCCGCACCAAATGCAGCCCCAAGTCGTCTGAAGACAGCTCTGACAATCGGCCAAAGCCCAACAGCGCTGCGTATTTAATTTGATACTGTTTTGTATGGAAGTGCGATTTTCGAGCGGACACTGTAAGAATTCGTCCGTGTCTTTTGTAAGCAGGCCGACGCGCACCTCCGATATTGACAAGCACTTCGAACCGCGCTTATCCCAAACGCATTTGATACCCGATCTGTTGTTCAAACAAGACGTTTGGTTTCTTTCGTAGGAACAACTTCCCGGCGTGTATTTCAATATGTCCGACAACATTTGACCGTCAAAACCGCCATAAATATACAAAGAACCTTCGAAAACGACAGCAGAATGCCCGAATCGGGCCAAGTCTGCCTGTATCTCTTTCGGAGTGGTAAGTAACTGCCACGAATCACATAACACATCGTAAGCCAACAGCTCTCTGCTGTAACATTTCGCTCCGAAACTGTGAGACGTATCATTATGAGTGTTCCCGCCGAAAATTATCATCATTCCCGGATTGACGAAGTTTGCGGTATGTAAAAATCTCGCTGACGGTGCGTTTGTCAGTAGCGTCCACACTTTTTGGTGGGGATCGTACGAATATAACTTTGAACTCAACACTTGAGTCGATTCGTTTTCGGAAACGACACCGCCGTATACATATATTTTAGCCGTGAACGAATCGTAAGCGCTGCTGTGACCGTAGCCTCCTTTGACCGGATACCCTGTCGTCGACACAACAAACCATTCGCGCGTACCGAAATAATATTCTTGTACTGTATTTAAATAGCCTAAATGCGGTGAATGACCGAAAATTACAACCATACGATCGTGTTTTTTATTTGCACTCGTTACTATTGTTGCGGTATGACCCGCCGAACGTAGCGGACCTGTAATAAATTCAAATTATACTTGTTGTGGAGAGAAAAGATCAAAATGGAAATAAAATCACGCAAATAATAATTATTAAATCTTAAACAACAATATCCCAAAGCTACGCGAAGAAGGGAACATCTGTTTAGATCTTTTTTCATTAAGGTAGTACGAGCACCAAGGCAATTTTAAATAAAAGGCTTGATTTTTTTTATATGAAGTTGGACTAGGTCTAAACCAATTCTGAAAATTTCAGGGGGGGTTGCCCGATTATTTAAATAAATAAATGACTTCAAAAGTAGGCATATTTAACATTGGATTTATGGTAAAAAGGTAGATGGATGATATGTTTTCATTGATTTCTCCAAAACTAGTCGGTGGAAATTAAAAAAAACTATTTAAATTAAAGTTAGAACTTTAATAAATTATTGAAAACAAAAAAAAACCCGTTGTGCCCGACTAATTAAAAAGATATTCAATTAAAAAGATCAAATAACTTTTTAATTAGTCGGGCACAACGGTTTTTTTGTTGTTTTCAATAATTTATTAAGGTTTTAACTTTAATTTAAATAGTTTTTTTTTTATTTCCACCGACTAGTTTTAGAGAAATCAATGAAAACATATCATCCATCTACCGAAATATAAAAAAAATCAAGCCTTTTATATAAAGTTGCCTTGGTGCTCGTACTACCTTAAAACAAATAGAACTGAAAATTTGTAACGTTTTAATAAAAAATAGAGAATAGTTACTTCTTACCACAACAAGTTTATTAGTGGATGTACATTTCGAGAGCTATGCTCTCATCTTCAGCAATACACTAAACTAATTGCTATATAATGTAAAGATTTTTGTTTATGAACTTAGTTTAGTGTATTGCTGAAGATGAGAGCATAGCTCTCGAAATGTACATCCACTAATAAACTTGTTGTGGTAAGAAGTAACTATTCTCTATTTTTTATTAGATTCAAACCACAGTGCTCCTAATATTTTTGTTATTTGTAACGTTTTTCTTGAAGAGAAACTTCTATAGTGAAGGTAAGTTCGTTAGACGGTGAAACGGAAAAGCGACATAATTTCACTTCTTTTGTGTGGTCTCATTCATGTATTTATAACTTACCGCAAAGAGTTCCATTACATGGGTCCGTCTTCACTGTAACATTTTCCCATACTTTGGCACTTACATCGAACGCCCACAGTTCTTTGGTTGCACCTCTGTTTCCCCAGACACCGCCGTATAAAAATATTTTGTCTCCGTACAAAACACACGAATGTCCGTATCTCTGGCCCGGAATCGGTTCTTCCAAGTGAGGTGTTTCCCACACATTACCTACGAACCGAGGTCGCATAATAATAAAAGAATAAAATAAAATTATAGGTTAAAAAGACACGCTATTATAGCAATGTGCATTAAAAAGTAAAAACTAATTTTGTATTATAATGATTTTGTTCGGGACATTTAAAACGGAACCATTTAAAATGTCTGACACCTCGAATATGTTCGATATATTCGAGGTTTCAGACATTTTAAATGGCTCATATTATTTGTCAGAGAACATTATTTTAGCGTTTTGGTTGAAGTTTTTAAGCTGTCCAATTAAAAAAACAAACAGTATCTATAAATTTTTACATGTCGTCAAAACGACATCTTTCGGAAAATTTAGAGGGAAAACGCCCCAAAATCAAAAAAAGTCATAGAGGAAATAGGTGTCAGACTAGGCCTAATGAAGCCATATACAAAGTTTGGGGAGAGTATGTATCAAGAAATGTTTTGCCGATGGGCACTCTGGCTATGAGCATAGGAATAAAATTGCAATTGAACTATTAGGATGCAAACATATACTTCTGTCTTTTTTACGCCGTAAGTATTAGCGTATCCAGGAGGGTAAAACAAGCACGGAGGACCCGGCTTAAGAAATTTCTAATTTGGTCCCTCCTGGGCCAAAAGCTGGGTACGCCCATGTTAACGTCATAGAAAAAAAAGTTTTTGAAACAGAGATACTTTATTCAGATTGAATGCAAGTACATCAACCAATAGAGCTGTAACAAACCGTGTGTGCATTCCTAAATTCGCTACAGCTACTGTAGCGAATTTAGGAATGCACCCTGAATGTATTGGTTACTGAGTAACGGGTACATCGTCTGACTCGAAGTAACGAATCGTTACATACAAATTCATTTCGTTACTCGCATGTTTCGTATCCATGTCAGATCGACTCGTTCGATACGGTTATACGAACACAATGTGTTATACTTATAAGTATTCATAAAGTACGAAGTCATGACTCATGTCGTATCACATATGCGACGCGCTTTGGTGCGAAGCTACATGCTTATTGCTTGATGCTGTTAAGTACACTATTTTATGTCGTATGAAAAGTACCGAGTAACGTAACGATACGAAAGTAACGGGTACTGGTTCTTTAAGTAACGAATACATACGGGTACACAATTTCTCGTTACTTTTACAGCTCTATCAACCAATCTTATCATCGGGGAAATCACGGAATTACATCGAAGAAAGAGACGCAGATATATTTTCGATACGCTTTGTTGCGTTCACTCACCGCACATTGAGTAGATAGGCAATGATTCATATAGTTAATTAATATATACATGCGCGTGGGTAACTTGAAGATCAATATAATTATTCTTTTTTGACAAATAAAAATCCTGTTACATTCAGGAGAGTGAGCCCTGGATATAATGCGGTAACTTATCGAAATGGAAAAATATGATGACACTTACCGTTGAAATCGTACGAATACAATATAGGTCTGACAGACATACTCGGTCCGTAACTTTGACCAGCGACAATGTACATAGTATCCCTCCACACCACTGCTCCCGCACTAGCAGACCCGGGAGGAATAAACGTGCCTATCGGAGTCATAGCCACCCATGTACCTCTTTCCACTGCTTGGCTGCAATCGACGCCCGTCCAACGGCCCGAACATTTACACCTGTGATGCTCACGTAGACACACACCGTGACCCTAACGGAAAAACAATGTCCGTATCGGCCATTTTAATTTATACATTTTTAAACTTCAACTTAATTAACAGCGAACAAACGAAGGAATTATTGGAAACTAGAGTGACCTGTGCGAATTATTCGCACTAAATAAGTATAATAATTATCAAATCTTTAATTAACGTCTGAATAGAACTCTTCAAGTAAATAAAATTGTCGACCAATTTTTCTCAGACCATACGATATATTGACAAAAATGATAAAAATACAAATCAATATAACAAAAGATGACGTTTCGATCCGGATTTGGATCTTCTTCAGAAAAATCTAAAAATATAAAAATTAATTAGTATTAAATTATTAATTATTTATTTACACGAATGATGGAAGTTTGAAAGAATCAAACAAATTAATGAAAAATTAATAACAAACAATTTTTTAATACGTAGTCATGGATATCAAAGTACCCATAAATAACTTTTTCTTTATGGGTACTTTGATATCCATGACTACGTATTAAAAAATTGTTTGTTATTAATTTTTCATTAATTTGTTTGATTCTTTCAAACTTCCATCATTCGTGTAAATAAATAATTAATAATTTAATACTAATTAATTTTTATATTTTTAGATTTTTCTGAAGAAGATCCAAATCCGGATCGAAACGTCATCTTTTGTTATATTGATTTGTATTTTTATCATTTTTGTCAATATATCGTATGGTCTGAGAAAAATTGGTCGACAATTTTATTTACTTGAATAATAATTATCACTTTACAAAATTATTTTTTAAATATGATTGCAGGTATTCAATTCATTTCTAATTCTGCAACTGCTTATAACGTTCTTCTTTTTGTTGTATTACGATATGAAGCTCAGATGACAGATTGAAGAAATATTTTACTAAAATTGTCATATAGAGGCGCAAGTAGCCAAAGCGTTGAGCTAAGCCGTCAGATGGCATCATGCAGCATTGCTGTGACGTTGTTCAGCGTTGCTCGCTGTTTCAAAATTAAAGCCGTCAGATGGCAGTATGCAGTATTGTGTCTGTTGTATTACAATATGAAGGTCAGATGACAGGTCAAAGTGTTGACGTTGTTTCAAAATTAAAGCCGTCAGATGGCAGACGTTGTTCAGCGTTGCTGTATTTTAATTAATTTACAAAAACAAAAGCAATAATAAATTTTTTAGTTGTCGATGTCAGTAGAGCAAGCAATTATCTGTAAAATTATATATAATTTATGTGGAGAAATTGTGAGGTTTTTTCTAAAAAAAGAGGGAAACATCTTTAACCTTAGCGTATTAATATATATGATTAGAATAAGGTAGGCAACCTTAAAAGCATAGGAGTTTGGCAGAAAATCGACAAAGGAACCATTGAAAACTTGTAAGATTGGAGGCAGTTATCAGATCACTGAAGTAATGAAGAGCACCGGGCTTTTTTCTACCACCTGATAGCGCCACTGGAATGAGAGGTATACCGAATATGAATTATCTGCTTCTGTATTTTTATTTATTTTTGTGGTTGAAGTTCTGTTAATACATTGGTAGATATATATGCAACTGTGGAAATGGTTGTGACCAACAACCTGTATAGATAGACTGCGAGTCTGGTTTGCGAGAACCAAAGTTCTGATAGAAAGAGACAGGGAAAAATGGCTTGATAATTTTGTCTTCGTCACGCTCATTAGGACACTGCAAAGTGTGTCATGTACATTTTGTAATCAAAATTAATATTTTAGACTATTTGGTTGTTTGGTGAATTCTTTCAAAATGATTTGGTTGTGTCAGTCTTTTTCGCGTTTTAGATTCCAGTATGGAGGGTAGAGGTAAGGAATACTATCTTATATGGGAGATAAGTTGAAAAAGTGTCCATCTAAAATCTAAATGCTGTAAATAACAGTTCAAAAATCGTTCAGAATGGCACTAGCGCTGCATCCGAGTATAAAATGAATTTAGCAGTTGTTTACCTTCCATATAGTCAGAGTGCCCGTCGGAAAAAATTTTATTGATATATACTCTCCCCAAACTTTGTATATGGCTTCATTAGGCCTAGTCTGACACCTATTTCCTCTATGACTTTTCTTCAACCAAAACGCTAAAATAATGTTCTCTGACAAATAACATAAACTGTTCAAAATGTCTGACACCTCGAATATGTCGACCATATTCGAGGTGTCAGACATTTTAAATGGTTCATGTTATTTGTCAGAGAACATTATTTTAGCGTTTTGGTTGAAGTTTTTAAGCTATCAAATCAAAAAAACAAACAGTGTCTATACATTTTTACATGTCGTCAAAACGACATCTTTCGGAAAGTTTAGAGGGAAAACGCCCCAAAATCAAGAAAAGTTCTAGAGGAAATAGGTGTCAGACTAGGCCTAATGAAGCCATATACAAAGTTTGGGGAAAGTATGTATCAGTAAAATTTTTGCCGACGGGCACTCTGGCTAATAGCAGTTATAAAAGAATTGAAGTGCGCTAAGTTGGAAAATTGAGTATTTTTAATGATTAGTCGTTAATAACACTGTAGTATATAAAATCTAAACTGTTTACGTAGTCCACAATAATTTAATAATATAAGTTTTATATAAAAATAGTTGGCAAAACCAAAAGTGCACATCCCGCAAGTTTTCCACTGTATGATAAAAAATAACAATTAAAAAATATTTTTAATAAATTTAAAAAGATTTAAAAATTTAAAGAAATAAATAATTAAAAATTGAAAAAATATTTTTTTTTAAGTTTGCAAAAATAAAAAAAATTAAGAACTATACATAATATAATATATAATTAATATCAAGTGGAATAAAATAAAACAAAATAAAAAGAAAAAAAAAAGAAAAACTCAATGATATCGTAAGGAATCGAACCCAGGACCTTGCCCTCGGGGATCCAACGGCATAACCATTACGCCACTGCCTAATACGTGTAGTGGTGTTATCACGGTATACAAGTGTAGCACTTGTTTTATGGATTACACTATATTTACCAGCAATTATTAATTATATTGTTTTGAACTATTAGCTGTCAAAAATAATAAAAAATAAAACTGTTTATAAAAATTAAACTACTGAACACATTTTAGTGAATTTAAATAGGGTTCTGGTCTGATAGTAAACAAAGTGAATAAAATATAACCCAAGGCAATCCGACCAAAATTGCGATCTGTAGAGTCGTGACGTACGTACGTACATATGTACAGACCAACCGACAACTGCTGTTTGTGATTTTCAATTACAATTTTAATAGTATTTATGAACTCAAATTGATTTAAAAATGGTTCTATTTTATAGATTAGAATCTCCTCTTTTCAAAAAGCTTCAATTTGAATGGATTTCGTGTGAAATTAACTTAGATATAACTTCTTATATGAACGAAAGTCAGCTCTGACGCACAAAGCGATAATAAAGCACATACCGCTAGTTTAGCGGTATGTGCAAATATAACCTAAAAACTTGCTATGAGATAGAATCGAGAGTGATTTAATTTTGTTAGCTTTTACTAATATTTTTTTAGTCATTTTATAGTTTACATTCATATAGGTAAGTAATATTATCTTTTATTTACTACTAAATGCATAATAGAACGTTTAAAAATGACATTTAAATAAAAAAATAATTTTATACCTATCATATTGTTTTTTTTATTTTTTGTTTTACTTTCGAAAAGTGCGCTATAAAAAAGCGTAATAATTGTGCCCTCCATACGCTTGCTTTAAAATTTACCCTTTTGCGACAGTGGCGGTCCCCTAATTTTACGCTTTTTGATAGACACTATTTCGTACACAAAGATGGTTCTCCTTAACCTCTACCCTCCATAGTTTCCAGTGTGTGTGTGTGTGTGTGAGAGAGAGAGAGAGAGAGAGAGAGCCGTCAGCCAATTAATTCCTTCTCTTACAAGCAAATTTGGATGCGCAGTAGTACACTAGCTCGCCATACATACGTCTCGTTGGTTGTAACTATGTAATCCTGTTTATAGGGGACCTTCTGTAGTTTACAACGAATTAATTACATTCCATGTTGACACATATTCGTGATGAATTTAAAAAGATATATTCAAATCGTTGATTAGATTAGAACTCTTCAATAAATAAAATTATCGATCAATTTTATTTATTGAAAAAGATATTTAATTAAAAAAAAAACGGTACCTGCGCACTACTGCAATTATTTGGGCAAATTGGTAAATGGCAAGCATTTCCTTGCCAGCGACCGTCGCACGTACACACACCGTCGATGCAGACTCCGTGCCCGGAACAGTTCGTATTCGACACCATACTCGGACAACCGTTCAGTCTATAGGTTAAATTGAACCCTAGCATATTGTACGCATCGTCGCTAAAGAAATGTAGTAAAGCTGCACCGGAATGAGCTACAACTTCTGGAACGCGTCGCAATCGATAATTGTCTTTGTACATTAGTCCGCTAAACACACCTAACAACGGCGATTCAACACTGTCACCGTCAAATATATACAAATGATCCCAACCGCATTCCGTGGCAAATTCTTCCACGTGCAGTGTTATGCTCGAATCCGGCGCATCGATCAGCCAACTGCATTTTACTCCGACGGAATAATTTCCAAAGCCGTCGTGAATCGTGCCAGACGGAGACGCCAGCCTGAAAGACAAATAAATGCCTACATTTGTATTGCAAAACTAGAATAAACAATGATATTGACACCAAACATTTTAAAGACCTCTGGAAAATTCCGAGCAAATATCGATATTTGGGAGTTCAATAATTCTTTTGCAAAATATGTATGGATCTGAATTGAAATTATCTATGTTCAACAAGCCATTTTTAGAAAATATGTCATAAATATTTAAACGCAGGTAGTATTAATTTATAAGTAGTGGCCTTTTAAGCCGGCCTTATCTGTAATACTTGGGACAAGTGTCTTGGGGTTTTAAATGACAAACATTTCGGAGACGTGAGTGTTTTTGTCATAATCAGTGACAAAAACAAAATAATCGGTGCATGACCTAGGTGAGGTATCAAAAGTGTCACACGCCAAATATGATGTACAAGTTGAACGTGTCAAACAACGGCTATTGTACCTGACTTTTCCACCACAGAATTCGCAATGTGGACCCTGCCATCCGTCGTTACAGACACAGGATTCGTTCCTGCATATCCCATTATTGCTGCAACTCGTTGCATCCACACACTTAGCTCCCCCATTTACTCCGACGCTCAACCCACTTCCACACATTAATAAAGTACATACTAAAACAGCCCACAAAAGACAACATTTTCGTCTGTATTTTGACTTAAAAAGAAACAAAAACATTTGTTGTGTTTCTAACATTTCGATGCAACCATTTTCCGGACTCTATTCAGCGTTGCAACGCCAGACCTTTTCGTTTTACGGTAAATTTATGACGTCACTTGGTCATTATGTAGAGTAAATAAGAAAAAAACATATTATTTGAGAAAAAACGTGTATATTTTAGAGTTTTTCACACAACATTACGCTTTATATCAAACATTAAATCTTGAAATATGGAAACACTTCAGTGAAATTGTCACTTTTTACACTGATAGTTGTCAATTTAAACTGCGGCTCGAAAAATGTTACTACGGATGTCAAATAACTGTTTCGATACTCCTTTTAAATGAAGTGTGTACCATACTTCAAAATTGATCACTGTCAAATGTCAGATTAACAAGAGGTTATGTTGTAAATATTTTTATTAAAGTATTGAGTATAGTTTTTGCTAGAGATGATGTACATCCAATAATCAAATTGTTGTGCTAAAGAAGTGACTAAATTGTGTAAAAATCTTCATGCAAGTTTAAAAAATGTATAAATTCGTAAACAAGTCTCAGGATTGGTGCATTTTTGAAATGAAAACTTCTTTAGACGTACCTTGAACAATTTTCCTTGGAAAGTGTATAAGTTTGATCCGTCAGGCTTGCGAGAGATTATACAATTAAAGATGGATCAAAGATTCGAAGATAAATTGAAGCGCAAAAGGGAATTGGCTAATGCGCGCTTGAGAAGACACCGTGAAAGAAAGCGGGAAGAAGCTCGGCAGCGGAATTTGCTCCTGCAGGATGAATCTAATGAACAAATTCAACAAAATAAAATAGAACGACAGAGAGAATTGGCGAGGGAGTACTCTAGAAGGTATCGCGATAAGAAACGACTTGGCACTATAAACGCTGTTGAAGGTACGGTTCAAGATTCGCAAATTCCCGGGCCTTCAAACTGTAATTCATCACTCGTAATCAAGAATCAGACAGCTCATAATTCGCAAGATTCTTCTGAGCCGTCAGATCAACTAATCTGTGAAATTTGTAGTAATTCTTTCGGTTCTGTATCTAATTTAAAACGACATTTTAATAAAATCCACAAAGGGCACAAATTGAATTTACAAACGCGAACGTTTACGTGCTCAATATGTAACCGCACTCTAAATAGTTATAAAAATTACAGTGAACATGTCACGAAAGAACACGAGATTCGTTTAAATTCAGAAACTGTAAAGTTTACAAATTCATCCGAATTTTATATGTGGAAGAAAGATGTGGAAAACTGTGAAAACTCAAGTTTCGTTAAAAAGAATGGGGGTTATAAACTGGGAGACAACTCCAAGACAGTAATTTTTCAATGCCACAGATCAGAATGTTTTAAATCTGAAATTTCTGTTGAAGACAGTGGAACAGAAATGAGAATAGAGGAGTCTTCAAAAATTAACGCTTTTTGTCCTGCCAGAATGAAAGTTTGGTTTAATAATGAAGACCATGTCCAAGTAGATTTTTGCCGAACTCATATTGGACATATAAATGAATTGGCGCATTTAAAATTAACTAGTGATGAACATAAGAATATTGCTAGCAAAGATGACATTTCAAACGAAGACGAATCTACCGTTAGTGAAGCAAATTTGAAAAGGATACATTTGGCGATGAAACAAGATCTATACAATGTTGAAAAAGCATTTGATTCGAATGACGAAGCCGTCAAGATTTCTGCTGACGCATTAAGTATGGACGCGTGGGTCAGAAAAGAAAAGTCATCGAAAAACAACTGCGTTCTTCTATATAAACCTCAAGGTGTTGTCTCACCAACTATTCCGTATTTGGAACGAACTGATTTTGCGTTAGTAATAATGTCAGATGAGCAAGCGGATATTCTGCGAGAGTTTGGCTCTGATTATGTTTGTATTGACGGAAGTCGTGAAAGAAATTCACAGGGCTATGAAATGCTCTCATTGTTGGTTCTAGATGACATGAAACAAAGTTTTCCATGCGCGTTTTTCATATCGAATAGGACTGACCAGCAGGGTTTAGAACTATTTCTGAACACAATTAAAGTCAAAGTCGGTATTATTAAAACCAAAATATTCATGTCCGATATGGACGATGAGTTTTTTAATGCTTGGTGTACCGTCATGAGCGATGTTGATATGCGTCTGTACAGTTCTTGGCACGTACATTACGCTTGGAAAAAGAATATTACATTAATTCAAGATACTGCCAAACAAAAAGAAACGTTGAAATTATTAACATTATTGATGGAAGAAATCGATGAACATGTTTTCCACACAAAACTTTCACAGACTGTTATGCAACTTTGTGATGATGAAGGCACTAACGAGTTTGGCAATTATTTTGAGACTACTTACGTCAAATGTTACAAGTCATGGGCAGCTTGTTACAGGATACAGGCTGGAATTAATACAAACATACTCTTAGAACGCATGCATCAAACAATTAAAAATTTATATTTCAAAGGCAATTATGATAGGCGATTAGACGAAGCCATACAAGCAATCGTGCATTTGAGTAAAATAAAATTATTTGATCGTGTAAAAAGGCTTAATAAAGATAAAATAACAACTAAACAGAAGGAGCTAAGGCAGCGTCATAATTTATGTTTAACAATGTCTACCGATTTAATTATACCAAATGGAGAAGACTGTTGGAGAATTATGTCGTCTTCAAATGGGTCCCAGTTGCACATTTTAAAAGCTGTAATTAAAACATGCAATTGTTCGATGGTGTGCAAATTGTGTAAAGCATGCATTCATAAATACAGTTGCACGTGTAAAGACGCATCGATCAGGTGGAATATGTGTAAGCATATTCACTTGTTATGTCAAAAATTGTTATCAGATAGTAAATGGAAGTCATCTACAGAACATTTCCAAATAGAAGAAAATACGAGCTCAGACGAAAAAAATTGTTATGAATATTCAGAAGAAAATTTCCAAATGGCTAAAGACGTAAACGAAAAACGTCCTGTTGTACTTCAAGCGAATGAAATAAAATCTGAAGAAGATATAAGCGTGGATGTTAAACCTATTTGGCTTCGAGAAGAATACAAAGAATTGGAAGATATAAAAACTGAACTTGTTAATCAGTTTTTTAATATTATTTCTGACATAAATTCAATAGATGAATTAAATATTGTAAAAAATGGTATCGAAAATCTTGTACTCACTTTAAATACTGCAATAAAAATAAAAAGGGAGGAGTAACATTGCTTTCGAAAAAATTATATTGAAAACAAGAAACGTACCTACCATAAATTTACAAAGAGCTTTATTTTACAAGTATCGATCAATGGCAGATCACTTTTCAAATGGATAAAAATTCAAATAGATCGGCCAGATATGCAAAAAAAAATTGCAGATAATAAATGTAGATAATCGATACTTCGCCGTATAAATTTCATTTAGTGTTGAGTCATATTCGAAATACTGACAAGAAAAAACAACTAAAAAGGTGCATTTTCATGTTGACGGTCGTGAAATGCGATCATGTGATAGATTTTCGACATTTTTGCCATCTCTAATAAAGCTAAGCATTCAAATCTTTGATTAACGTCTGAATAGAACTCTTCAAATAAATAAAATTGTCGACCAATTTTTTTTCAGACTATATATTGACACAAATAAAATTATAAATGTTATATATCGCAAAATTATGAATAATTTTGCGATAATTAATTTCTGCGTTCTATTATAAAATAAGTGGATTCTACTAATTATTTTTAGATATTTCTGAAGAAGATCTAAACCCAGATCGAAACGTCATATTTTATATTATTGATTGATAATTTTGTGTCAATATAATCTGAAAAAAATTGGTCGACAATTTTATTTATTTGATTTTCGATATGGATGTCTTTTTTTGATGCTCTTTTTACAACTAATCTTACTGACACTGAAACTTCACGCTACATTTTTAGGAATGGCGTTCATATCGAATTTTTGTTACGTGACCGCATTTGACGCTAGAAATCAGCATGACAAAACACCTGTAAAAAGATTGAAATAATCAAATCTTTATTGAAATAAGCTCTGTTTCAACCTCTCTGTGAACGGTAATATTATCGTCAGTCATGCGCAGTAGCTAAAACGCGTTCCAACCAAGATTAGAACGGCTCTAGAACTGTCCTTCAAGCCACAAAACTGCAAAGTCGGCACATGCGCACAAAACCGATACACTTTCATTTTAGCTACTGCGCAAGACTGTGACGATAATATCACCGTTCGCAGAGAGGTTGGAACAAAGCTAGCCTTCTACTGTACATTTATACGCATGCGCGTGAAATAACACAGATTTCTACTGTGATTTGTGGTAGCTATTCAAACAATGAAGACTATAAAAAAAGTGTTTATTAAAAATACAAACAGTAATACAAAAAATACAGTTCATATAAATAAGATTCATGTAGAAGCTTCGTATCCCCAAGGATCCTTCTTCTGATCTAAAAGTGCCAATGAACTTTCGCTAATTTTACTCAAAATCTCTGATAATTTCTGTTTGTTATAAGCTTTGTAAAGTTGTCTATTTTCTTCGACCAAAATATCAGCCAACTGGACACATTCCTTGTATTCTTGCATTTCGTGCATAACGGTGTGCAGAAGTAAAAAAACCTGATGAAAAAACAAAAGTATTTACTAGCTGTCCGAAATGGCTACGATCGTGTACATTTATTATCTCAAAACTTCTGTTCGATAAGTCCCTTCAATCGAGTTAATACTTCCTCATTTCCTTCACTCGAATTTATAATCAATTAATACGTTACCGACTCGTTCACTCTCCAATTTGGAATCAATCCGATTTGCACTCGGGCAAAGCCAGACCTACACTCTAAATATGCAGTAATATTATACGATTTTTTACCTTTGGTATGAACATTTCCCGTAAATCTTTGATCTGTACACTTCTACACTGATCGAAATCTCCGTTCTCGATAAGCCATCCGTTGGGAAATGTAAGAACGTTGTAAAGTCGAGTTTTAACATTTTTTGTACGATGACCCATCGTCAACTTCCAACGATCTAATTCGGCGTTGTACTGCGACACGCGATGTTCATGAGCTACCTTCTCCGTAAAACTAGCCGTTTCAGATAACGGAGCCGGTGGATTCGGTTTTGCATTGTGAAAGTTTTGAAACCAATCGTTAAACGCTTCTTGCGCATCCTAGAAATTAAAAAAAAAAAACTATCAATATACAAAAAGATCGGAGACACAAAAGCGCAATTTATACGTGAATACTCGGGCCCTGATGTTGGATTATGGAACGAATACATTGATTTAATAGTTTGTTAGCTTTCGAGTGACACCAATTTCGTAATCTTAACTCAACACAATCCAAAGTTACACCAGGCTGAAGTCCCCCGGGCACTATAGAATAGCGTTATGTTATTTCTATTTTAAATACATAACAAAATTAAAAATTTTGAAAAAACACACGACGAATGTAAATGTTATAATAGAAAAAGAATTAAATAAAATTCTAAAATCCCTTGACTTAACGCAGGTAAGTAACCAAAGAAAATCCGTCAGAGGGCTGCCATTCACTGCCTTTAATTAAGAATAGAAGAATATAAATTGCAATATTTTAGTTCATTTCAGGGCAGCCAAATGGCAGCCCCCGACGGATTTTCTTTGGTTACTTACCTGCATTAAGTCGGGGGATTTTAGAATTTTGTTTAATTCTTTTTCTATTGTAACATTTACATTCGTCATAGGTTTTTTCATAAATTTTTAATTTTGTTTTATTTTAAACTTTTTAAGGAGGTTGATCCGTTACAGTCCCAATCAAAAGTAAGTCGAATTCTAAAAGGGAACTTTTATAGTTTATAAGTCGATGATACCAATAAATTATTGTCATAAAGGCATAAATAAATATTTTTTTTTAATATTAATTAATTATTTCAGTACTTTATACTTAATGGACTTACTTTTGTATTTTTTGTACAAAGTTAGGTTAAAAAAAATACATTTATGTAAATATCTGTATCTTACATATTTTTTGCAGTAAATAATTGAAAAAAGAAATTAGAAGTAATAAAAATTAAAATTAAATCATTAAAAAGTTGAAAATTCAGTAAAAATTGTTAAATCTGTCAAGAATAAAAGTCCATAATCGAAAATTGCCAAGGTTTAATAATTTTTTTTATTGATTAAAAGTCTCCTAATTAAATTGGAAAAAATATTAAAATATGCGTAAGACATCGATGCTTTACATAGATAGTTTTTGGAACTGCTGACATTATTTGGTTATTTGCAAAAAATTAAAATGAACAGTTTGCATGCTAGCTTGACATATTTTCCATAAGACTTCATGTAAAAGTTTTTTTTTAATTTTTAACTTTATAAATCTCCTAATGATTTTGGATTTTTTACAGAAAATTTTGTCATAAAAAAATCTATTAAAAAAACTTTATTTCAGATTTTTTTCATTATCTTCGTAAAACGGCTCAACCTCCTTAAAGATTTTATATAAGTGAGTTCAGATGGTCTGAAATAGCGTACACAGTGTAGCTATTATGGTATAGTATGTATTATGTACAGAAATTGACACTGTTACAGAGAAAGCCGATTAAATGCCCATTGTGTAGGCAACCCAGCATACGTTGCTGTACAATTCATTTTTTGTGCAGTGCAGCACCCCCTGGGGCGTTACCATCGTAATATCTATCTAAGAACCATCGCAGATGAATTACAAACCCTTTACAGAAAACCGCATCTGAATTGATCAAACCATTTTCCAGATAAATGACAACATGCGAGTGCACAAACAAACTAACATACAAACAATCTCTCAGGCTAAACGCACATACCTGCTCCGTTCCGTCGTCGGTAAAAAAGTAAAAGAACTCACCAATAATGCTTTATAACATAAAAATTCCTTGATACAATTTTGCACATCATCTGGAGGACTATCTTTAAAATTCGCCAAAATTATGTCGACCGAATCAACTGGCATTTTATTATATGCTAGTCTAGCAGCATCCAACTTCGAACTGGCTAAGAAGTACCTTATAAAAGCGTTTGTTTGATAAATTGCCTCCAATCTCTGCGATTCATAAAATGTAACCCATTCTAATGCCGATATTTTTATCAAGTCGTCATCCGTTACATCACACTGAAAAAAAGCAACTTTTTTTTAGTTTTTTATAATCAGTTGCCTTTTTTACGAAAGTTTACATACCATTAAATCAGCCGGTTGAATATTATTATCTTTAGATCTGATGTTTTCGACTATTTGTTTGGTTATCGATTCAACATCGAGTCCAACTTGTTCAGCGTTGCATAAAGCCCTTTCGCGATCTTCTCTTTCCATTATATTTTCACAGAACTTAGAATATTGGATTATTTGTCTGTCTTGTGGTAAAGTGGCGGTGTAAAATGCAACAAGATCGCTTTGGTTTAAGGCTATCAACTGTGATACGTAACTAAAATAGAAAACAATCTGTACTAATATTATAAAGATGTAAGATTTGTAATTTTGGACGTTGGAGGTGATCTCCGAAACTACTCATCTGATTTTAAAAATTTTTTCAGCAGTATTTAGATTGGACATATGCTTATATTATCGCGTTAAAATAAAAGCGCTTTTCGTGGAGATCAATTTTGCAACGTAAGTCGACGAAAAAATGGTGGCAACTTACAAATTCGGGAGAAGCCGGACCGGTCGCTAGTATAAAATAAAATGACACGTTACGTACATTGTACATCTGAACAATGAGCGAAATTATAACTTTTCATGTAGGATATTTTAGCGAATACTTATTAACATATTCAATAAATAAAATTATCGACCAATATTTTGATACTACTTAATAATTTTGAAAGAATTTTATATAAAGCGAATTAGAATTCAATATTAATTATTTTTTAGATCAGCTCTGAAGAAGGTCCAAATCCAGATCGAAACGTTAATGTATTAATTATATTTTTTGTTAATATATTGTCTGAAAAATTGGTCGATAATTTTATTTATTGAAGAGTTCTAATCAGACGCTAATCAAAGGTTTGACTTATTAACATAACTAGACCGAATAATAAAAATTGAAATTTTAAACAAATTTTGGCAATTCGGTTTTGGCTAGCGAAAATGCTTTCTACATCTTAATTTTATGACATTTTTTTTTTAACAATTCAGGAACTGAAAGCCCATAAACAATTGGACATCGGAATAACAACAATAGGGATTTGGTATATACAGATTCAACTTCGTCGAAATCAGATGCCGTTGCGTAAGTTACTAAATATTAAAACTGCACTCAAGTTAGTATATTCATCCATAAAGGTCGCAGTGTTAACGAGGTGTGCCTCACGCCCTCTGATCTAATCTAATCTATTTGGTGCATTCGTTTTGGAGCTATGGGTCATAACGTAACTAAAATTGGTACTGAATCAGATTGAGGGTGATAAAACTTACCCGAAAACCAGTTCTGAAATATTATTAAACGTTTACGGAAAACCTCATCAAAACTGGTTTATCCGTTCTTAATGTAATATTAGGTAACTGACGTAGGTATATATACCTTTTCCATTTCGTTATAAAATATAAACTTTTAACGCATTCTTTTCAAAACAGTTTCGACTAAGAAATTCGTTGTGGGTAAAAACAAATTGGTTGTCTGTAAAGTCGGTTTACGGACGATAGTTTTACGTGATAACGTATTCCGTAATACATAACCTAAACCTCCCAAAATTTGGTTTCAATCCGCTTATCCTTGGTGTCGGAATGATAAGAAATGTCAAAAGTGACGTTTGCAACTGTCAAAGTATTATGTTCTAATAATAATTAGTTATTCCAATACTTAACTTAGAAGGCGTTGCATTTCACAAAATACTAATGTCAAAAAATTGAATTAAACATTAGAAATGCAGCCGTTTTCATGTTAAGACAAGACATACGTTATCTTCTAATTTCCATGTATGGCAAACAAAGACGACCGACCGCGTCGCGCCATGCATTAGACAACATTGCATTTATACAGCTATTTTTCTATATAAATTTGTATAAAAAAACTGTTTAGGCAAATTCTGTTATACGAAATCTATGTAAAATGTTCTCCTCTTTCGTTTAAGACTGGTTTCAAACCGATCTGATTTAAATTGAGCGAGAAATTAGCAAAAAGCACGCACAGGGTCAGGCGGAACGTTACGCGTTACGAACGTTAGGATTTAGGAACGTTACACTTTTTCGTGCATGCAGCCGGTGTTTTATCAATTTATAAGATTGGTGATTCATCAATTTATAAGACGTTATCACGTCAACAAAATATTTAAATCTTTGATTTTGATTATTCCTCAATAAATAAAATTATCGACCAATGTTTCAGACAATATATTACAAAAATATTTAATTATAATTGAAAATATATTATATCAATGCCATTTCGATCCGGATATAAATATTGTCTGAAAAATTGGTCGATAATTTTACTTATTGAAAAACAAAATATTTCGAAAATAAAATAGTTTAAACTCACCTTTCTAATACAATGTCTCCAGCGGTTTCACTTCCGCTGATACCAAACTGTCTAAATACCAAAACGAGATGAGCTATAAACCGTAAAAATTGCTGTGAACACTCGACGTCTTTTCTAATCGAGACAAAATCTCCGATGACCGTTTTATCATGCTGTTCGTATTCGCTCGCCCATACTCTGGTGGCTTTAAGCAATTCAGGTATGCAATCCATTATTATTAAACGTTGAATGATATGCTCTATAACTTCGGATTCTTTCAACGGTAGATGATTAAATACATCATCCAACGACATTCTGTAACAAGTAACTAATAATAGTTTCTTGGCTATAACTCGGTTGGCCACCCCTTTGTGGGGACCATGCTTGAGCAAATTTGTTAATATCATGTCGTTTTTCGTTTCATCGGCTCACAAACATTCTCATTACAAAAGTCTCACATAAAAGAACTACAGTGGACCCCCGGTAATCCGGCACCCCCTGTAATCCGACATGGTCTATTATTTATTATTGAATATTTTTTTGACAATCTTCGCTAATGCATGATAGAACAAGTTATAATATTGATCATTGGATCTGTAATTTGTCGGATTACAAGGTACTTTTTTGTAAAAAATTCCGGACTATAGGGGGTCTTAGGCAGTACTCTATAATCCGACAAATTCGATAGTCCGACACTGCCCTGCAAAATGTTTGTCGGATTACCGGGGGTCCACTGTAATGAAATTATTAGAATAATTACCTGTTCTTCCAATATTCCTCGGGCATAGGCACGTATTTTCTGATAACATTATCTCTTATTTCCGATTCAACTCTGATATCAATCATGACTCGCATGTAAGCCCATAAATAATCTTCCCACGTTTCACAAACCTTCAAAACTGGTTTCAAGTTACCGCAAAGCACTCCTAAACTAGCGCGCCAATAATCGTCTTGTTTCTCGTCGTCAGACGCCGTCCAAGCGCACAATTTCCACAGGTCGCGTTTCGGATTCGCTTCGATCGGTTCTTTGTTTCCGTTTGCAGATATGTAGTTCGGATCGTGATGTAACCGCCAACCTGAATCAATTATTAACCGAATTTAAAAAAAAAATTGGTTGTCTGTAAAGTCGGTTTACGGACGATAGTTTTACCTACGTGATAACGTCATAAAGAAACATTGACGAACTCTCTGACGTCACGAGAGAAGAGAGAGAAATGCGTACAAGCCGACGCTTGGGCCGATCGTGCCTCTCTATCGCTTATACCGCGCTCTCGCTTGCACGCTCAGGCTCAGGCGGAACGTGACACTTTTTCGTGCGTGCAGCCGGTGTTTCATCAATTTATAAGACGTTATCACGTCAAAAATCAAAACTTGTCAGTCTGTTTTTTTAATTTCCTAATTTGCCCCCCAAAATCAGAACTCGTTTATTTACGCTATACATCCATGATTGTGTCATCTAACTTTATATATGTACCAAATTTCAACTTTTTTTGTCCAGTAGATTCGGAGAAAATAAGCTGTGACAGACGGACAGACACGACAATGATCCTGTAAGTCCGTTTTTTCATCGGATGTACGGAACCCTCACAAATACATAGCTTTAAGTTTTTGAACATACCTTCTAATATCGCTGCCCTCCATGAATGTCCACAATGAACGCACAAAGACTGGGCTTCATTTAATCTTCCACATCGTATTTCTGTGAATATTTGTTTGCATAGTCTCTTTTCATCTTCCATGTCCAAATCGTGCAAAGGTTTATTCTGTCTCACAGGTGCATCCGGATCCATACGCGTCACGATCGGTCTCGTCGACGGAAACATTATAGACGATTCTTTCAACTGATGTAAAGTATTTTCCCAACCAACTGTTCTATCAGTGAACTGTCCGCTGCTCGGAACATCTAAAAGAGCAAGGCCATTAGTCTCTCATTTCACTTTAGAAGTCTGGGATGTTCCAAGAAATTGTATAGATAATAATGGATGTGTTTGTTGATTTCTCCTTTCATGAAGAGAGACGCGCATGCGCAGTCTAAAAATTGACTGTGCGCACGCGCAGTCTAAAAAATGACCATGCGCATGCGATTGCGCGTGCCTCATTTTAATGGAAATCTTTAAAACGAACATATCCAATGTAACTTGTGTATCATGCACATATTTTATATGTCGGTATAGAATTCCTTAGGATGTTTTGGACAATACAAACCATTATTCTGATCGGCTGCATTACGTTCAAGCCAATCGATAACTAGCTGACATTCGCGAGTTAATGGATCAGATTTGTATAAATTTTGGACGCATTGTTTTTCTGTCATAAGATGAGGTGGATATATTTCGATTTCCTGAATTCTGTTTTCATTTAAACGATCTTGATACAAACAATACACCAGTCTCCATGTGTTGCGTTCATTTTCCAGCCAATTGTTTTGCTAAAAAAAGAGGAAAATCAATTTTTCGATTGAAGAAAATTGAGGAAAAATGTATTTCAAGGTTTCATAGTTCATTAGCACTGCATTGTTGGATAGCCAAAAATTTTATTACTTGAGAAATTATATATTACCAATCACTTGGTAAGTAGATTTATAACACAAACCTTTAAGAAAAGACTTTTTAATCTTCCTTTGCCGCCTTTATTTTTTAAGTTATCGAGAGCGTCCGTACATGTTTGTATTATATCGGCAACCGTATCGAATATCTGTGAAGCGGTGTTGTGAGCTTGCACCACTTCGAAGAACGCACTGTACAATCGTTGGCATACTGTATCGGTGACGGTTTCGTGCGATTCGACTGCAGTTCGAAGAAAGCCGGTTTCATTCAATAGTTTTGTAGTGGTGTGATCTACTGATGTTGAACTTAACACATCTGCTCCTCTTTGCATTAACAATTTAATTTCATGAGGGGCTAACGTAATGTACGAAACGTCCAAATGACTTGGAGAAAGTATACTTGGAGAGTCATGTTTCAATAACGATTGTCGAGAAAGCTTAGGCGCATTTCTTGATGAGCGGAATAAACTTTTCCCCGGCGTTGAAATCGAATCGTCAAGTATACGCACCGAATCTTCTAATTCACTACTCATTTTGAACACAATTAATAATTTTTTTCAATGTGAATTAAAATATTTTTTGTACTCTTAAACAACGATTCATTTATAATTCGTTACATCCAATTTAATTTAGTTTAAGAAATGGGGCATACTTTTTTAATTTTAAATAAATTTAGGTTATGCGTCAACGACTTATGATCAGCGGGAAGCTTTCGGAATAAAACCGCACGGAGTATAGAACATATTCTCTAGTACTTATAGAATAGCTGCGAGAAGAGAAGATAAACCATGGAGAAACAAACATAGGACTTAGGAGTCTTAAGCTTTAGTTCAATATTCATGGCACAGGTGTCATGCTCATCACATACTTGAAATTATTATGTCAGAATGACGTTTGTGTTGTAAACTGTTATTTATTTTTTTGGATTATTTTTATTTTATAAAGAAAATCGAGTAATGCGATATTAATGTAAATCGTAAGTACCTACATTATTTTATTCAAAAGTATAAAAAATAAATAATACAGGAAATGTATAAAAATCGAATAATAAATTATACAGTGTACACAATCCAACAACTGACTTACAATTATTACAATTTTAAAAATAGACTAGTAGACAATAAATATGTAGACAATTATGTCTGTAATTTACAAATCATTTTTTGACAAACTGTTTTGCGCGGTGCGCGTTTTACAATACAGCTTGTATAAGTAATATTCTTAAGCTAGCCACCGTTCCATATGACCATACCCACGAGTCGCGGACGCTGTTTTGCGTTCAGTACGTTCAGTAATCGTATGTGTTTTGTTGGGTGACGTGTGGATATTTTAACTATTTTCGCGATGTCAAATTAAAACATATTTATAACAAGTAAACTGTCATTCAGGGATCGTATGGTAGATTCATAGTGACCAGCAGTCGTTGTCGTTTCATAAAATGGATAGCCAAGCCATAGGCGGAATCGAAGGGTAAGATTCAGCTTTTGAAGTTTCTTAATTTTATCAACACGTGTTTTTTGTCGGCTGAACTTGAGCGTCTTATTTTTTTTTATTCACTTAGAATATTTTACATAATATAGGTATGCTCTAAACAGTTTCAAGTATTTAATTTTTTTGTAGTAACATTTTTTAATGCATTTGAATTTTTTATCCGTAATCTTTCCCAGTTAAAATTGTAATTTTAACGAACTAAATTCAAATCAGTTGATAATTCTTTTTATGAAAAAACTTTTTGGACGTGTTGTAGTAATTACTTGCAGTACTATTTTGTGTATGACCTGGGTTGCTTAGCGTCTATAAATGACAATAATTCTTTGCGTTTTATAAAGTACAAAATGTGAGTGCATTTTTGAAACCAGATTTGAAAGTTATATCTAACTATAGCGTTTATAAAGATGCATGCCAGTTGTTGACCTTAAAAATACAAGTATAGATTATAATAAAATCTTCTTAGAGTCATTTGAACCCAAAAATGAATATTTTTAATGAAACCGTGTTCTCAACAACTGACTTATGCATTTAACATGTCAATAAAAGTGCATCAGTTTTGTCCAAAATTTATATTCTAAACAACTGGTTTCGGTGGGTCTGGCTTTAAACTATTTACAGTCTAATCAAAATCTGTTTGTGTTTTAAGACCACCAACAACTAGCCATTCTGATTTGGTTCTAATACTAAAGCATTAGTTAATTATAGCACCATTGCACTCGGGCAAATTTTTATATAAAATATAAATAATCTTTTTCCCAAAATCATATCATCAAATTTTTTTAGTTCACTACTTGATTTGTTTGTTTACCAGATTATATTATTGTGATTTTACTTGAACCATTCGCCATCTACCTAGTATTTTAGTGAACTGTCCTATGCGAAACTTCTCATATATTAATGCATTGCGCGCTACATATGTATTTTTGTAAATATTTATCGTGTACAATAATATTATAGAAGTTACACACGTCATTGAAAAATCGTGAAGAAACATGATACCTATGTGTTGTACAGTGCCCTAATTTTGTTAGTAGATCGAGTTTAAATGTTGATATCTATAATTATTAAATTGAAAAGTGATAGCTGTCAGCTGATTATATACCGTTGATTTCATGCGGTTTCTCTTTAAAATTTGACGTTTGTAACAAACTCACCTCATCAAAACAGCTTGCATCATATATATAAAAACTCGGGTCGCAGTGCGAAACCCTGCCGACAATATAGTGTATTTGCTTTTATAAGCAGTGTGGCTCTATTGTATGAACTTAACTTTGTTTTTGGACAAAATAAAAAAAATTACCCTCTAATACACCCCTTAAAACAACATTTTTTTACTTAATTTCAATACTACATACCAATTCAACATATGTACCAAATTATATACACCCTTTAGTGTGTAAATCCATATCAGTAAACTTGCGTTTTCATAAAATTTGTAAGTCCGGTCCTGTCGGGCCGATTTTATTTAAATTTTAGCAGCACATTTCAATAATTACTAAAGGGTTAAATTTCAAATTTGAAGTGATTCTGAAAATTTTTTCCGTATTTTTGGGCCCAAAAACATTTTTCAACCCCTAAATACCCCCCTTAAAATGGCCCGATCGGGCCCATTTTAAATAGGCTTCTTGCGGTGATGGATTCCAACATGTGGACCAAATTTCGTTTAAATCGATTAAGTCTGTCGAGAGTTATCGTGGTCACACATATATATATATATAAATATATATATATATATATATGTTTTTGTATCAAGTGGAGATCCGACTAAATTACAGACAACCCGAGGTCCACCACAAAAAAAAGGTTTTTTGGAGTATCTTTTTCACAAAAAGCTTCCTTTTATTGTCCTTAATCTATAACCCCGCAGAGGGGAAACAATTTCTGCGTTTAAATTTTTCGTGATAAAATTTGAACAAAACGAGATCTGTTATAAAATGTAAACAAGTGGAGATCCGGAAATGTATATCACGATGTATGTAGCATAAAATGAGATCCTGCAACATTGCCAAATTTTTGTGACGTTGCTACGCAGTACGCGTGCACTTTTAGTAGTTAATAAGTGTTCGAATTGTGATAGTGACGAAAAATAATTTGCTCCAAAATGTTATCACGTCGGAAAAAGTTAGTAAATCTGGCTATAAATAAAAAATACACAACTGCTAGTATACAAAACGAAGGTAAGTTAAATTAACTTTTTAATTTTTAAGCTACATTCAAGCAAAACTCTTTTTTGTGAATTCAAAAACCCTTTTATAGTACAGCAAAATATTTTGCTGTTATTAAAAGCATTTTGTAATAAAATTTGAAAGACTATAAAATTGTTGTTTTTAATATTTCATCATTGATAAATTAAAATTGTAATGCATAAATTGCCTTTTGTTTCGTTAAAACGAAAAAAATCCAGGTACTTTAACATCTTCCCGTCTCAGAAAACAAATTGCAACTGTTTTACAAATTTTGAACCTTAACGATAATGAAATGGAACAATTGGCTACTTTTATGGGTCATACGAAGACGCACGAACAGTTTTATAGGTATGCTATTTTATAAATAAACTATAAAAATTGTAGGAAAAAAATTATTTTCCTTTCGTTTTATTTCGGGTAGAAGCTTCTTATATAATTAAATAATACCTAAATACATATTTTAGGATTTTTTTTAAACATATCTTATACATATAGGTAATAAATAATAATTAATTATTATGTGTACCAACTAAAACAAATTAT
Organism: Xanthostigma xanthostigma; assembly: GCA_963575645.1. Classification (NCBI taxonomy): domain Eukaryota; kingdom Metazoa; phylum Arthropoda; class Insecta; order Raphidioptera; family Raphidiidae; genus Xanthostigma; species Xanthostigma xanthostigma. The sequence continues at coordinate 11,529,076 of OY754475.1, forward strand.
TTTTCAATACAGGCTGCTTCGTAATTGAGTGTCAATTTTAAAGGGGGTTTATTTGTGCATGATTTTAAGACAAAAAGTTTATAATAAACATTAGGCCCGATTTGCGTCATATTTGATATGCAGGGTGACAAAGTTTTTCTTTTATTAAATCAGGTAATTTAATTGACTGTTAACAAATAATAAATTAATAAAAATCTTAGGTAGCTTCAGGGTTATTAAAATACCTAAATCAATTTTTATGAATGATCACCGAAAGTGCATGAAACCCCATAAAAATCTCTGTTAAAATTTAGAATTTTGTAAAATAATTATTGCTTATATATATAAAGTTTATTCTGATATAGGTACAGAGTATCACAGACATGACTTATTTTTGAAGATAATCCCATTAAAATCTATATACCTTGTAATATCCCGTATTACGCTACTCCAAATTGCGCGAACTCGAAGTTATGCGATTTCTGTAGACTTGCAAACTTGACAGAACAGCTTAAATCACGTTAAAATAAAATTAATATTCTTTGTATTATTTTGTTTTATTAATACGAAAATTCGAATTCTTCTTACGCTTATTTTTGACGTGATAACGTCTTATAAATTGATGAATCACCAATATTATAAATTGATAAAACACCGGCTGCATGTACGAAAAAGTGTAACGCGTAACGCATAACGCGTAACGTTCCGCCTGACCCTGTGCGTGCTTTTTGCTAATTTCTCGCTCAATTTAAATCAGATCGGTTTGAAACCAGTCTTAAACGAAAGAGGAGAACATTTTACATAGATTTCGTATAACAGAATTTGCCTAAACAGTTTTTTTATACAAATTTATATAGAAAAATATTTTATACAAATTTATATAGAAAAATAGCTGTATAAATGCAATGTTGTCTAATGCATGGCGCGACGCGGTCGGTTGTCTTTGTTTGCCGTACATGGAAATTAGAAGCAAACGTATGTCTTGTCTTAACATGAAAACGGCTGCATTTCTAATGTTTAATTCAATTTTTTGACATTAGTATATTGTAAAATGCAAGGCCTTCTAAGTTAAGTATTGGAATAACTAATTATTATTAGAACATAATACTTTGTAAGTTGCAAACGTCACTTTTGACATTTCTTATCATTCCGACACCAAGGATAAGCGGATTGAAACCAAATTTTGGGAGGTTTAGGTTATGTATTACGGAATACGTTATCACGTAAAACTATCGTCCGTAAACCGACTTTACAGACAACCAATTTTTTTACAGAAACACCACGCAAAAAGGAGAAGAGTAAAGTAAACACAAAGAAAATTGCCGTGGATCATGGAATAAATAGCAAAAATCTAAAATGTTACAATTTTTCAAAACTCATATTAAAAAATTGGTTGTCTGTAAAGTCGGTTTACGGACGATAGTTTTACGTGATAACGTATTCCGCTCGAATATCATATTTAATAATACATTACTGCGCTCTCGCTTGCACGCACAGGGTCAGGCGGAACGTTACACTTTTTCGTGCGTGCAGCTGGTGTTTCATCAATTTATAAGACGTTATCACGTCAAAAACTTAGTCCGCCATCTTTAGAAGTCCGCCATATTGGATTTAGAGTGACGTCACTTTATTTTTCGAGTTATTCTCAGCAAGCCCTTTCATTTGATACCCATATTGTAGGAAAGCATAATAAAATTAGTCCGCCATCTTTAGAAGTCCGCCATATTGGATTTAAAGTGACGTCATTTTATTTTTCGAGTTATTCTCAGCAAGCCCTTTCATTTGATACCCATATTGTAGGAAAGCATAATAAAATTAGTCCGCCATCTTTAGAAGTCCGCCATATTGGATTTAGAGTGACGTCACTTTATTTTTCGAGTTATTTTCAGCAAGTCCTTTCATTTGATATTCATATTGTAGGAAAGCATAAAAAACTTAGTCTGCCATATTGGTTTTAGACTGACGTCACTTTATTTTTCGAGTTTTTCGCAGCAAGTCCTTTCATTTGATACCCATATTGTAGGAAAGCATAATAAAATTAGTCTGCCATCTTTAGAAGTCCGCCATATTGGATTTAGAGTGACGTCACACAGCTAACCATGCATTGTCATTCAAACTAAACGTGTATACAAATTTTCATCTCAATCGGTTGATATCTGCTTCAAAATTACCGAAGGCATTCTAGTCGCTCACTTAGTAACGTCAGGAACGTTACACTTTTTCGTGCATGCAGCCGGTGTTTCATCTTTTTATTTTGACGTGATTCATCAATTTATAAGACGTTATCACGTCAAAAAAAAATTCTCCCAAAAAAGCAGAATGCTTAAAATTACCGGAAAAATATCCAGATTTATTTAAGGACAAGAACTGGGTACAAATAAAAGTATTCGTATATAACACTTATAAAAATATGTAATAAGTACAAATCTTTGATTAATGTCTGATTAGAATTCTTCAATAAATAAAATTATCGACCAATTTTTCAGACATAATATATTAACAAAAAATAATAATTAATACCGAAACGTCAATGTATTAATTATTATTTTGACGTGATAACGTCTTATAAATTGATGAATCACCAATCTTATAAATTGATAAAACACCGACTGCATGCACGAAAAAGTGTAACGTAACGTTCCTAACGCGTAACGTTCCGCCTGACCCTGTGCGTGCTTTTTGCTAATTTCTCGCTCAATTTAAATCAGATCGGTTTGAAACCAGTCTTAAACGAAAGAGGAGAACATTTTACATAGATTTCGTATAACAGAATTTGCCTAAACAGTTTTTTTATACAAATTTATATAGAAAAATAGCTGTATAAATGCAATGTTGTATAATGCATGACGCGACGCGGTCGGTCGTCTTTGTTTGCCGTACATGGAAATTAGAAAATAACGTATGTCTTGTCTTAACATGAAAACGGCTGCATTTCTAATGTTTAATTCAATTTTTTGACATTAGTATTTTGTGAAATGCAACGCCTTCTAAGTTAACTATTGGAATAACTAATTATTATTAGAACATAATACTTTGACAGTTGCAAACGTCACTTTTGACATTTCTTATCATTCCGACACGAAGGATAAGCGGATTGGAACCAAATTTTGGGAGGATGTTTGATATGCAAATATGAAGTGGCCTATTGTTTTTGGGGAACATCGGCGCATGCGTAAAAGAATATATCTCTTATAATGATGTTTTATATAATAATAATATAGTTTTTAAAACGGTTTTTACTCTATCTATTTTTACTAGAAATTTTTGTAAATTTTTTGGGGAAAATCGGCGCATGCGCAAAAGAGATACATGCCATAGTTGTTTTTTATATAATAATAGTGTACTTTTTATAGTGTTTTATTATTCTACTTAATAAAATTTACCTAAATTTGAAGCGAAAGATGCAATATCATAGATTCGAATTATTATAATTATTATATAAATTTAGGTTATGTATTACGGAATACGTTATCACGTAAAACTATCGTCCGTAAACCGACTTTACAGACAACCAATTTTTTTGTTAATATATTTGTCTGAAAAATTGGTCGATAATTTTATTTATTGTAATAAGTACAGTTTCAGTTTAATAAAAACTTTTGATAATATTTTTTTTATTTTTTTTTCTGGAAATATCTACATTGTTTGCTCCTGCCTCAAGCCATTACTCCTTTATTATAAACAAACGAACAACTAAAAGAAATTATTTAGAAATACTGCAAATCTAATTTTTTTTACTTCAATTTCAATATCATAACATACTCAACTTTTTTTTTTCAAATACTCATATAGGTATGTAGATAAATCAATTATATTTAACCGCTAGCCTTTAATCTTCCCTATTCCTACGGTTTTACTCATTAACATAATCATTATAAAATTCAATGTTACAAAATTCCAAATTTTTGAATTTTATTCACTCGGTTTGAGGCTTGAGCTCCGAAACAAACTTAGATGATATAACATAAAATAAATAAAGGGGTCTGTGTGTATGAAAATATGCGACGCAGTGTTGCCGATTATACAGGATCTCAGGTTGTGCACGAAATGTTATATACAAGTTTGGCACAGCAGTGACCTCACTAGACGTTTGGTTGAACTACTCGTGTATAAAAATTGATAAAAATGAGTAAATGGAGATCCGGACTAAAATTTAACTGCGCATTCCCCACACCCATATTAACCGAAAAAAATTGATATACACATAGAAACACAACGAGATCCGATTCGGATCTCGGCTTGTCAAAACGGATCTCCATTTGTATAGCATTTATCACCAAATGATCTCACCTTGTATAGAAAACATATCTATATATATATATATATATATATATATATATATATATATATATATATATATATATATATATATATATATATATATATATATATATATATATATATATACATATATATATAAACATTTCCAAAAATGGTGCCAAAGTTCTTAGAAACTTATGAAACGTCGAGAAATTTTGGTCCGACCCCTAGGTCCCGCCATCCGACCGACGCCAATAGTGTAAGTGCCTTATGGCAAATACACTAATAACTAGCGGTCCTGCCCGGTTTCACCCGAGGAGAAATGGGAGGGAGGGACATGAGTACGCACATTCATCTTAGTTTACCGAGATTAATGTTGTGTCCAAATTTCATGATGATTGGAGTTACCGTTCAAAAGTTTTTGTCGAACTGACAAATTTTGAGTTACATTTTGCAACAGTTTTCATTGATGCTCCGCTCCTATTGGTCGTAGCGTGATATTATATAGTAGGGGTGGGCAAATCTTTTGATCGCCGGGCCACATAGCTGATGAAAATTTCACCGCGGGCCAAAAATTTGCAGAGGAAAAAAAAGAGGTCCTCACATTCTATTTCCGCACTTGGAGAGCAAAAAAAAAGGTCCTCACATTCTATTTCCGCACTTGGAGAGCAAACAAAAAGGTCCTCACATTCTATTTCCGCACTTTGAGAGCAAAAACAAGGTCCCCACATTCTATTTCCGCATTTTACTATTTTTCTAAAATTTATAAAATGCTTCGCGGGCCGAACAAAATTGCAAAATTGCGCTGTGGGCCGGATTCGGCCCGCGGGCCGCCATTTGCTGAGGCCTGTTATATAGCCTTATAGCCTCGATAAATGGATTATCCAACAATTTTTTTTTTCAATTCGAACCAGTAGTTCCTGAGATTAGCGCGTTCAAACAAACACTTCAGCTTTATATATTAGTATAGATTACTATATGAAGCATTGTCTATGTACTCCATATATCTAATAATTAACTATATGAATCATTGTCTATCTACTCAATGCGCGGTGAGTGAAGGCAACAAAGCATATCAAAAATATATCTGCGTCTCTTTCTTCAATGTAATTCCCTGGTTGTTCCGACAATATATATTAGCATGGAGTATATCTTTATCAAAAGTTTTGTCTTTATCTATGGCGTTAGCCAATCAAATCCAACGTGTTTTTACCACTTAAAAAAAGACAGAAATATATGTTGGCACCCTTATGGTTCGATTGCGATTTTATTCCTATGCTCGGTATATAATAAAAGTATATGGCTTGCATCAATACTTCTGCCACATTTTACGTTATGACCAGTGCTCGCGATTTTTTTTCCTTCTATATAATTATATTTTAAAGGATAACTATTATCCCAAAGACAATTGTCTTTCTCAGAAATTTAATTTTAAAATAAAACATCGAAGCTTCGTATACAGTCAATGCAAACTGTTCACATAGGGCGGTCATGTTGAATATTTTGAAATGGGCTCCCAATACGTACTGTTTTTAATATCTATCCACTTTCTGTTATTACAAAATGTAAGTATTAATGATCAAATTATTTAACAACCTAGTGAAATATGAATTTAATGCATTATTAATTCATTCTTTAAATTTATGAAATACTTAATTTATGAAAAACAAGCGCTTAAAATACGTAAATTATTGATTCAGTTTAGAAAGCGGATAGTTCGAAGTCAGACATAAATCGTGTGAAAGTATATGACAGAATCGGTTGCATTCTCCGTACTTTTTATTTTTATTATCATTTTACCTGATCAGGTAACACTTTTATGTAGACAGTGAGACACACGCTAGACTTCTTACAGACTTTTATTATACGTTAACGATACGGAAATTTACAGGTGAACGCTAAGTCCTTCACCTTTTGTACAGAAAACATAATATCGGAAGCAATTGCATAATAATTATCTATACATATCCTAACTAATATTACATATGAGAATGTGAGTTTGTTTGTTTGTTTGTTACGCTTTCACGCGTAAACCGCTGAACAGATTTAGATAAAATTTGGCAAGGAGATAGATTGCATCCCGAGGAAGGACATAGGCCCTATGTCCTTCCTCGGGTTTTTTTTTTTTGAGACAAATGATACCCTATGTCATAGGGTATCATTTGTCTCAAAAAAAAAAAACCTAAAGGGAGTGAAATAGGGCATAATGTGAGTTTGTTTCTTGTTTGTTTATTTGTTACGCTTCCACGCGTAAACCGCTGAACAGATTTCGATAAAATTTGGCAAGGCGATAGATTGCATCCCAAGGAAGGACCGAAGGACATATAAGGTACCTTTCTCTTGTACGATTTCATTTCATTGTATATTGTTATAGAATTTGTTTTGCCTTTACGAAATGGAACTCCAAAGGTCTTTTTCAAAAGAATAAAATGTGTCCAGATTGATAACGGTATCAAATTTATTGTATAAATTTTCAAAGGTTAACGAAACTTGAACTAATATATATATTTCTGTACCACAATAATTATAACGAAAACAAAGTGCATATTTCTTTATCAATAATAATTTCCTGAAATATAGATATTTCTATATTGAGACTAGCGGCCCGGCCCGGTTTCGCCCGGGTGCGATAGATATAATTCTGCAAAATTATGTCGTTTCCATAGCAAACTTATTACATTTTAGCTAATAGACGCGAACAGCTGTCATTCGTGTTTTTACGTACAACCTCAAAGATGCTTGCTTGGAATTTATCTGCGTTTTATGTAATTAATAAGTAAATTTGATATTCTTCCACTGCGCGTCATAACTCATAATGCATCATGACGCGCAGTGCTAACTTATTAATTACATAAAAACCGGTCAAGTGTGAGTCGGACTCGTACACGAAGGGTTCCGTACACTATGTACTTTTTAAATACTTTTGTAAAAGAAACAAGAGAGGCGCTATAACAATATGTAACCAGTGGGAGTATGCAAGTAGTTCAAGAATTTCAAGGCGTGAAATTTTACATAATACACCCCGGCGTTTTTATATTATAAACACTTTTTTTACAAAAATTTCTTGTAGAATAAAATAATATAAAGTTTTGATAAATATACCATTATATCAAATAACAACGTTATGGCAAATATCTCTGTTGCGCATACGCCGATTTCCCCCAAAAAAAAAAAAAAATACAAAACTTTAGAATATTAAACCATTATGAAAAATATACCATTATTATATAAAAACAATGTTATAGCACATATCTCTTCTGCGCATGCGCCGCCTTTCCCCCTAAAACTTTTTACAAAACTTTCTTTTAAACCATTATGAAATATATACTATTATTATATAAAACAACTTTATTGCATATATTTCTTTTGCGCATGCGCCAATTTTTCCCAAAAAATTTACAAAACTTTTGTAAACATAGATAGAATAATAAACCGTTATGAAAAGTATGCCGTTATTATATAAAAACCAGCCTTATAGTATATATTTCTTCTACGCATGCGCCGATTTTTTTCAAAAATTTATTTTACAAAACTCCTGTAAAACAAAATAATAAGCCGTTCTGAAAAGTATACTATTATCTTATAAAAACAACATTATAATATATATTTCTTTTGCGCTTGCGCCGACGTCTCTCAAAAACAATAGGCCTCTTCATATTTGCATATCAAATATCCTCCCAAAATTTGGTTTCATTCCGCTCATCCATGGTGTTGGAATGGTAAAAAATGTCAAAAATGACGTTTGCATCTGTCAAAGCAATATGTATATATTTCTATATAAAGCTGTATAAAAAAAGTGTTTCGACGAATTCTGTTATACAAAATCTATGTAAAATTTTCTGCTCTTTCGTTTAAGACAGGTCTCGAAACGATCTGATTTAAATTGAGCGACTTATAAGCAAAAAACTGAATTTGCTCCTCTTTGGGGAGTTTTGGGGTTTTTTTAATTATTTGCTGTTCTAGCGGCAATAGAAATACATACTCTGTGAAAATTTCAACTCTAGCTATTACGGTTCTTGAGATACAGCCCGCTGACAGACAGACGGACAGACAGACGGACAGCGGAGGCTTAGTAATAGGGTCCCGTTTGACCTTCGGGTACGGAACCCTAAAAATACATATAAATTCCAAACAAGCCTTTTTGAGGTGCAAGAATATAAAACTTTCGGCCTTTGTTGTGTGAAATACCATATATATTTATAAATATTTATATAAATTATTGTATTGTCATGGGTTCCTGATACCTGTGCAAAATTTCAAATTATTCAGACGTCTGGAAGTGGGTGCAAATTTAATTGAAAGATTCCTTTAGATAGATAGATACATACAAACGTAGAGTGAAGAATAAAAGTGTTAATAAAAAGTCTCATCAATATACTGAATATTCAATGACACAGATTTCAAAGTCAAACAAAACATGATCTAAAAATACACATGCGTAACTGATCAATTGAAAAATGTGATCAATTGATTCTTCATTAATTTCTAATTAAAGATATCTAATCAATATTGATTCTTTAATGGCAATCAGTAGACATTGAAATTTAAACGGGAAATGCTGTGGGACAACAAATAACAATGTACCTACTACCTATGTTGTAAATTCAATGACAGAACATTTTGTGTATGATATCAGTTGAAGATCATTAATCATTGGTTTTATACTATAGATATAAAACTACAGGCACACCCCCACACATTAATAATAAGTGTCACTATTTTTATAGATAAATTGTAACGCACCGTCCTCTATTCTGTATAATATAATATTTTTATCAAAACAAACCTGTTTTCGGTCTAATCATATATGTAATGCATTTAATAATATCATTCAGAGCCGGATTATGGTTTCGAGTAGATAAATATGTAAATAACAATATACAGTGAATAATACGCGCCACGAATCTATAAAAGGCTCGGAAATTAGATGCTTGTACAGTCTGTTGAAAAACTACAAACTCGCAACTCAACAAAACTAAAATAACAATAACAACTTGACAATAGCGTACTCGACTGTATTTAAAGCAGGAAAGCGACAAGTGACAAAGGCAACGAGCGATCACGGCCAATCACCGACGAGCGCACGTTCCGTGCAGGAAGGTGGTGGGTGTCTCAACGGCTCTAAAGTGTGCCTTTGCGACGCTGTTTGTGACTAATTTCCGAACCTTATAGATCCGAGGCGCGTATTATAAACTTTATTTAGCGACACTCAAGGGACTGTGCACTTTGTGGTGTTATTGAGAGGTGTCGTTAAACGGAGAGAATAAATAATCCATTAATATATTTTTTTATAATATGTATTTTATCCAAAGCGTTTTCCAACATCACTTATCTTTTATCTCGCCTCTATTGCGCGTATTAATAAAACTTTTTCGTCAATACACAAAGATTTTCTTTTACACGCCATGTTCACAGTTTGAAAGTTTGTGGGCAACTAAGAATTTGATAACTTATCGACAAGCAGCTGGGCTAAACATATGAAAGATAATCCCAACAAAAAAAAGAACGAATTTCTTAGAATCTTCGGTACGCATGATGCCGACAACAAAGCAACAAAATAACAAACTAGTACTGTTTATTGCTTAATGAAGACGTATTGTTGTCGTTATTTAGAGTGGGTGTGTCGTTGTTTATTGTATCATTGTATGAGCGACAAGGTAAACCAACTAGAGTTAAGTAATTTCGACGTTTGTCGTTATATCGAGTGGCGTTGAATGGAGTTTACACTGTTGTAGACACGAATTAAAGGTCGCTGCACACGAGCTGCTGGTTTTGCCGCTGGAATCGTTGCTGGGACTTGTATGCTGGCTACGAGGATGGAAATAACATCACCTCGGGCTCGCGTGCTTGGTTACAGGCTTGATTTCAAAATTAAAACAGGGGCTATTTTTCGTACTTTTTTTGAGCTAGAATCAATCAGAAAACGGTATCGTGTCACGTGGGTGACATTGGCAAACGTCCACAAACATAGGCGTCGTAGTGTGTGTTCTGTTCAGAGACAATAAACGTTGACTTATGTTAACATTCGAACTGTGACTGCGCGCGCAGCAAACCCATCTACAAAGCCAGCTTCCGTAAACGCATCGTGTGAAGCCAACACATAACAGCCATCACGAAACTCAGCGCCACAGCAAGCAGCAAGTATTGATATCCCAAAAAAATCATAAATGTGACAAAAAGGGAACCAAACTCGGTAGGTACTTAGAAAGAACTGCTTCGCCGAAAAAAGAATTGAGATCTAAATGGGTGCTAAGCTTTTACTTTACAAGTTTTCATGTTTTGTATTATAAATAAATGACTCGAGTCTGAAAACTTGCCAAGTAAATGTTTGGCACCCATTTGGATCTCAATTTTTTTTTTCGACGGTACCTACCGTCTACCGAGCTTGGCTCCCTTTTTTCACATTGATGTTTTTGTTGGGATATATTAATGTATATGTAGTACTAATGCGAGAAATTTAGCATGTGTTTTTTTTAACACATTGTTATTTACTCACTGATTGATACTCACTATAAATATGCATAGTAATAATCGATAATTTTATCAACAACTAAGATTTTAACATTTTTTGTACGTTTTGTCGACACTTGCGTTTTATAAGCTACATCATTTATATTTTTGTACACATTGTCAATTTCAAAATAAAAAACAATTCAACACACAAATTCAAGAATTACAAGGCGCGAAATTTTATATTATAGACCCCGGAGTTATGTTTTAATGACACTTTGAGCTTAATAATCTAATATAATTAACTTAATCTGAGAAAAAAATATCGGTTGAAAATACTGAAACACTGAAAGGAAAAAAAAATAATTTTAATAATTTATTAATAATTTAGATTCATCTAAATGTATTGTCACAATCTTAAGAACAGTTTTGTTATACAATATATTACGAGTGAATTTTAAAATCATCCCCAATTTTACCGTCTTGAGGGGTGATTTTGCAAAAACGCTGATTTTGCAAAAACGCTGAAACACATAACTCTTTATTTCTTACCAAAAGCCTAAATGTGAATTTTCATATTCCTAACTTGACAAATGATCGGTTCTCCATACAAACTTTCATCCCCTATTTCACCCCTTCAGAGTTGTTTTTTTGAGACAAACAGTAGCCTACGTCCTTCCTCAGGATGCAGTCTATCTCCTTGCCAAATTTTATCGAAATCTGTTCAGCGGTTTACGCGTGAAAGCGTAACAAACAAACAAACTCACATTCGCATTTATAAAATTAGTTATGATATAGAAGATAATAAATATGTTATCATTGCAGATTGCAACGATGACACGTCATGTATCGTTGAGCCTTTGTTACGACACACTGCCACCGCCCAGTTACCCAGTAAATACGCAGTTTAATAAGAAAACATAATTGAAACAGTATTTTAATTATTCTATCATGTATCTATGTCAAAGTTGTGTTTATGACTTTGACCAGTAATTGCAATTGTAGGGGAGGACGGGGTCAATTGTAACACGGGTCAATTGTAACAGTGACTATTTTGGTGACATCTACCAACAAAATGAGAAAATGTTACTACTGCATTGATGTACATTCAGTCGCAGTAGAATCATTTTCTTATTTTGTTAGTAGATGTCACTAAAATATACACTGTTACAATTGACCCGTGTTACAATTGACCCCGTCCTCCCCTTCATAATATAGCAAGTACTATGCCTACCTACTTGTTATTTACGCGTATGATGTTTGATGTACTATCAGTACTCTATTTGTGATCTACTCTACACCCAATGACGTAAACTCAACGTTTAATATACAAGTAGATCAAAAATGTTTTGTGGAAAAAGACGGATGTACATTAGAGCTGTAGAAGTAACGAGAAATTGTATACCCGTATGTATTCGTTACTTAAAAGAACCAGTACCCGTTACTTTCGTATCGTTACATTACTTGTTACTTTTCATACGACATACAATCGTGTACTAACAGCTTCAAGCATGTACCATCGCATCGAGGCGCGTCGCATACGTGATACGGTATGACTTCGTTCGTATAACGTATAACCGCATCAAACGAGTCGAACTGACATGAATACGACAAATGCGAGTAACGAAATGAATTTGTAAGTAACGATTCGTTACTTCGAGTCAGACGATATAACGAATACATACGGTTTGTTACAGCTCTAATGTACATAGAGCTCAAAGGCCGCCGCACACGAGGCTGTTTTTGCTGCTGGGACTTGTGCTGACTGCGAAAATGGAAATGACTGAGCTTGCGCGCATAGTCAGAAGATAGATTTCAAAATTAGAATAATAATAATGCATTTTACGTCCATTTTTCGACTTTATGTCATAACAGATGCCATTCGCACCATTACTATTTTCCATCTATCACACTTTCCGTAATTTTCTACCTTAATAGCAATGGGCGAATGAAGCAATTTTTATAGGAAATTAGGAGAAGGTAGGCAAATTTTGAGCACAGGAGTTTGAAAGGTAATCGGCCATGGTTTCTTGAATAAGGAACCCATCTCGATATTTATCTAAAATTATTGAGGGAAACAATGGAAAACCTCAACAAGACGGCCGGTACAGGAATTACCATTTCTCAGCGAGAGGAAAAAGGAAAAAGTCCCACCCACATCTGCTCCCGCCGGGATTCAAAGCCGGTACCTTCCGAATGCGAGTCTAGTGCTTCCCCGCTCGATGACAAACGCGGCGGAGGGACTTTATTTTCTACTAGCGGTCCCGCCCGGTTTCACCCAGGTGCAAAAAAACGAATGGAGGGGGGGACATGAGTACGCACGTTCATCTTCGTTTACCGAGATGAATGTTGTGTCCAATTTCATGATGATCGGAGTTCCCATTCAAAAGTTTTTGTCGGACGGATTATTTTTGAGTTATATTTTGCAACATTTTTCATTGATGCTCCACTCCTATTGGACGTAGCGTGATATTATATATAGCCTATACTCTATACTCTATAGCATTCCTCGATAAATGGGCTATCCAACAAAAAAAAATGTAATTCGAACCAGTAGTTCCTTAGCGCGTTCAACCAAACAAACAAACAAACAAACTCTTCAGCTTTATATATTAGTATAGATATTTATTTAGTGAATGCGTTCATATAGTCGCAGAGACGCTCGAATAAAATATAATCGATTATTACATATCATATTCACATGATATGATGAATTGTCTAATTTGGGACATTTTCCGGGACACGGGGTTTTTATTCGGAACGAATGGTCACCCTATCTTTAACTATCAGGTAGACATGTAAAAAAAACGATCTCCGAATCATTCGAATCGAACTCACTATAGTCGATTCTCGATTAAATCGAGCATTGAAAAATCGATTTTCGATTAAACGAGTCGTTATTCGATTTTTAAAGCTTGCTTATTATTAGAGACGAAGAATATTATTGATGACCAATTAGTGTAATGCAAGTAATTGGGTAGCAATAGATCAAATCTTATCCGGTAACAAAAATATTGACTGTAATACAAAAATGTTGCCCTCTCCAAAGTTCTGTGGAGCAGTTCTTTGTACAAAGATTAAAAAAATATATAAATATCGTTTTGTATATTTAGTATTTTTAACAATAAACGTGTTTTGCTATTATCTGCGTACCTAACGTACTCAACGTAAATTAGTCTTATTCTGTATTAGTTTTTACCGCTTTTTTTGTTATTGTTACGTGAATCGGTCCGATTCGAGGGATTCTTGGATCGATTTCCTAAACGATTCTTTAACCCCAAATAATCGATTTTTCGATTTATCGATCTCCAGATCGACATGCCTTACTATTGAGCTGTGACATAATAGGTACCTATACAAATATACTTAGATACAGATGTGGAGATTTTACTATTTTATGATGTGCAATTTATATTAATAGGTTCTAATTTGAATTTTAAATTATCGTATTTGTAACCTTGAAATCAATGGAAACTATTTTATTTAAGTGTCGTCTCGGTAATTTTTTTATTGCGATTGTCATTTTAAAGAATGTTATCTCCTTAGAATGATTTTGTAATCCTTTTATGTAGCTATAAAGTGTTTGAAACGTTTTATCTGTAAAATTATAATTTTATTTTAATTACTTAATTAATAAACCTAATTGGAAATTTATCTTAAGAGGAGTCTAGCCTCCTCCCTCCCGCGTAAAATAAAAATATTTTTGGACTCAAAAATACCGATAAATTCTCCGAATCGTTTCAAAATTAAAATTTAACCTATTAGTAAAGATAAAAATGTGTTGCTAAAGTTTTATTAAAATCGGCCCGATAGATCCGGACTTAAAAATTTTATGAAAACGTTAGTTTGTAGATATGGATTTACTTAGTGAAGGGTGGATTTAATTTGGTAAACTGATAGTAAGAGGTTAAAATTTTTATTTTGTCAAAAAACAAAAGTGTTAAGTTCACAGTGTAAGCAAATACAGTGTAATCTCACTAATCCGGCACTATTAAAAACCGGAGGGTGCCGGATTATTGGAATGTTCGGATTATTGGATTATAGTGAAAAAGTCATAGGTAATGAATAAAATAAATAAGTTTTGAGGTTAGACTGCTAGTCGAAACCGCAGCGACCGAAGCGCACAGGTATAGAGAGGCGTGGGCAGAGGGTGCCGGATTATTGGACGTACCGATCTATCGAAGTGCCGGATTAGTGAGATTATACTGTGCACTATATTGTCGGCGGGGTTTCGCACTGCGATCCGAGTTTTTTATCGTAAAAACTATTGATTAGTGTTCTTTCAAAACAAATAACTATAGAAAAAACTCACAGGATTAACAATTTCCTTTCTACATTCGAAACCTTTGTTGTTTAAGTGTTGATTTATGATATATTCTTCGAATTTCGCAAAAAGAGCTATCATATTGATAACGTTTATGCATAATCTCAGATAATATAATCATAAAACATACTAATTATCTTTCAACAGTCATGTATTTAATTGATACTTTATGTATCCATTTTTTTCTATTCATTCTATATATCTGATTATTGATTAAACATTTCTGATATAGGCTTTTGTTCTGTGAATGATTTTTTTAACACGTGACTTTTGAAGTTTGTAGTTTTGGTTTCCTATATACAATCAGTAATCGTCTTAAAAATGTTTGTATATTATATTGTCCTACCGGCCCGGTCTGGCTTCGCTCGAATTTGTAGATTGCCACCGTTTTTTCGTCGACTTACGTTGTCCTTAAATAATCAAAAACAAAAAAAAGTTTTGCCGGTTTTAAAGGGATATTGAAACGATTTTGAAAGAGTTGCGGTTTCGCTTCCAGAAGTTTAACGGCTATAGTTCATTGAATAATCAAATATAATAAATTGTTATACAGATGATTTTTAAGTTGATTCTTTTTTTTAACAGCGTGTAGAAATCAAATTGACGAACAAATATTTTAAGTAAGTAGGTACTTAACTTTTTTATCAAAACTCAAAATTATTATTTTTGAGTTTTGATAAAAAAGTTACTTAAAATATTTGTTCGTGTATGTGATTTCTACATGCTGTTAAAAAAGAAGAATCAACTTAAAAATCATGTATGTGCGTAGTTGAAATTAATGTTACCGTGAAAAGTGAAACGACCGCCATTTTTCATTAAATACTTCTCTGAACAAACAATTATTATTTACATATTTAATTGTTGACAAATACTGTACAGACTGTTCGTAAATATACGTATCAGTCGGTGACAAAGGCAAATTATATTATATCCCATATTAGGGAGTTGTAAATAGCCGAGCTCCTTTATTACAAGACCCTAGTTCCTAGGTTCTAATCCGAGAACTATGGGGGCCGTGCGTGAAACAGAGGCAGCACTACTGCCGAAGTTGGCGCTCTCTAGTATCTAATTAATGAAGTAAATGGGATCATTTTATAATAGTAAACAATGAAAATTATTTGAAAAAATAAGAAGTACGTTTTTCAGCCTGTAATTAATACTCGTGTACAGGACAGAATAGCTCAAAAGGCGAAAAATTCTGGTCAGAACGTTATTTAAATGGGCAAGTTGTCATAACCGCAAAGCTGTACCACAAACAACTGTGTCTAAAGGTGGTACTTCACATGGCTATTTGTGTTCGCTATTGGGTGTTTGTTGTATTTGGCAAAATATATGACGTTCAAGGCAAACATGCAAATAGAGGCAAATACGACCATCCACACACGCAGTCAAATAGCAAACACACAAATATTTGGCAGCAGAACGCAAGGTTTAAATTCCAGGAATTTTAGCACTGTTTCATTGTTCCAATTCATTTTCAATAGTAATTGTTCCAGTTCTCGCTCACAGCACAGACACAAAAATACTGCACGTCCGTACAGGTTCACGGCGCGTGCGCTTCTGAATATGGCCATTCTGTGGACGGTTATTTGCGTATTTGCCTATTTGACTCCTTTGATATGCCTCGAAAAACCGACAAGCGCACGGTAACGCGTATTTGGTATTGGCCTTATTTGTCAAATAGGCAAATAAGGTCAACACTTTGTCAAATAGACATGTCCACACTTGGTAATTGTTTGCCAAATATGCCAAATACACAAATACAAATAGCCATGTGAAGTGCCGGCATAAAGTGTACAATGTAAAAACTACGGTATAAATCATTTCTTTTTTATAATATAATATTTTGTATAATATTAGTATTTTACTTTGTTACTTATATTTTCCATAAATGAAAAGCAAAATGCAATTTTTTTATCCAAAGCCTATTTCATAATATATCATTATACTTTGAATAAATGCTCCCATAAAATTAACATGTTTACCACCAGATGGCGTAAAAGTCACGAAGCTCGGTCCCCATTAGATTTTTACCTACGATGAAACGGAACAGGTATATGAGAGATTGTTTGTATGTGTGTTTGTTTGTGCACTCGAATGTCGCCATTTATCTGGAAAACAGTTTGATCAATTCAGATGCGGTTTTCTGTAAAGGGTTTGTAATTCATCTGCGATGGTTCTTACATAGATATTACGATGGTAACGCCCCAGGGGGCGCTGCACTGCACAAAAAATTAATCGCAAAAATGAATTGTACAGCAACGTATGCTGGGTTGCCTACACAATGGGCATTTAATCGGCCTTCTCTGTAACAGTGTCAATTTCTGTACATAATACATACTATACCGTAATAGCTACACTGTGTACGCTAGTTCAGACTATCTGAACTCACTTATACAAAATCTCTAAAAAGTTTAAAATAAAACAAAATTAAAAATTTTGGAAAAACCCACGACGAATGTAAATGTTATAATAGAAAAAGAATTAAATAAAATTCCAAAATCCCCCGACTTAACGCAGGTAAGTAACCAAAGAAAATCCGTCGGGGAGCTGCCATTCGCTGCCCTGAATTAAGAATAGAAGAATATAAATTGCAATATTTTAGTTCATTTCAGGGCAGCCAAATGGCAGCCCCCGACGTTTTTTTTTTTTTTTTAATATTATGAGGCTTCGGCAGCAAGGCTATTAGCTCTAGGTATAAAGTAGGTTGCTGAACGTAACGAGGTTTAGCTGATTCTTAGATGAATTTTCTTTGGTTACTTACCTGCGTTAAGTCGGGGGATTTTCGAATTTTATTTAATTCTTTTTCTATTATAACATTTACATTCGTCGTGGGTTTTTTCAAAATTTTTAATTTTGTTTTGAATGAATCAATTAATATATTGAAATTTTTTAATGTTGTTAGACTCAAATAACCCCACGGCTCTTGGTGACCTTTAAAGGCTGATAAAAGACGCAATTGTTGTAATACTTTTTAATGTTCGTTACTAAACTGATAAGTGATAGTTCATTAGTGTACTGATAGTGCAATGTATATAACCTTTAAACTTTTTTTTTTTCTTCCGACACTAATAGCTTCAGGGTTTGACCCATGTGCCAATTCCTTTAAACTTGATCAAGTATTATTGTTTCAGGGGAGCGACACATTCAACATGTATCATTTTAAACAAGGACGGTGTCCTTCTAAGCGAAGTAAAAGGAGACGGCACAAACCATTGGATAACTGGCTTAGAGGAATGTCAAAAACGTATAGCTGACATGATCAACAGAGCCAAAGAAGAAGCGGGTCTTCCAATCGACACACCATTAGCTTCCGTTGTGAGATATTTTATTAAAGTTTTTTACCATTCCTACCCACAAGTGGGGAATGGTACTAGTTTGGGTCAAAAATCACTTTTCAAAATTTTACAATATCTTTTCGTTTTAACATCCCCCGAATCCAAAAAACACATTTTTGGAAAAACTCTGTGCGTCTGTTAGTTTGTGAGCACGATACAAGTCAAACGGATGAACGGATTGAAACCAAATTCTAGGAGGATGTTTGGTATACAAATATGAAGAGCCCTACTGTGCTTGGGGAAAATCGGAGAGATATACCTATACACTATAACGGTGTTTTTTATATAATAATGGTATACTTTTCATGACGGCTTATTGTTCTATTTATTCTTTCAAAAGTTTCGTTTAAAACTTTTTTTCTAAACTTTATAGTTTCGAAAATATTTTAAAAATAAAAAATATCAACTGTTCTGTTGTTTTGTATATCTGTCAGAAATAAACTAGTTAAGCATGCTTTGATTAATTTTTACATGACGTGGAACCATAGAGATACGCATAGAGTATGCTCGCCATAAGTGAAAGTGTCTGCAGTTTAGAGAGAGAACGCTGCAATCGTTCCGTATCATTCTCTCTCTCTCTCATGAGCGCTCGTTGACAGATCGTTTTAACTGAAGAGGGGATGGCGGAAAAAACGATACCCTTATGTAACTAGCTATGTGCTGTTTATATCTTTAGTTACCATAGTGATACGGAATTGTAAGCAGCCTTCTCTCTCTCAATCGCAGACATTTTCAAGGCTCACTCGCGGACTCTAAGTTACTTATATCTCTATGCGTGGAACATAATATTATGTAAGTAGCCATGGCAACTATACATAATATTTGTTTCTCACAGAGGCCTATTTATCTTGTGACTGTTATTTATGTCGTGCACTGTTCATTGTCTCTGTTACTGACTTCTAACTGACTGAGTTGCATCCATGCTTAGCACTGTTTATATAAGTTCTTCAGTCACATGGTGGAACATTCTTCGGCGTTCTATGGTTCCGAGACAATGAGTGTAACAATGCGCGCATTGTTGTCTATGCGGTCCCGACAACAATGCGAGCATTGTTGTCTACGCGGCTTTGGCAACAATGCACCGCCGCCGCTTCCAACGGCGTCTCTTACAGTATTATAACGATAGATTTTAATGTTAATACTATTTAGTACTATTATTAAAACAGCGTCATAAATACTGCAGTTAAATTACCTTTTATGATATTTTTTCTCATAATAAAAACCGTCCGCTTATTTATTCATGATAACGATATGACGTGTTTTAAATCTCTTATTTTATTTAAATTCACGTGTCATAAATAAAAATACTGTAACAAAACTGCTGTAGTCCGTGGCGGAAATTATTTATTTGCAATAATAAATGTTTAACAAAACAGTAAAACACATAAACGTAAGGGTACTTCTTTAACTTAACAGAAATAATAACGTTAACAGAAACAAAACTAATAGTTCTAAATTATAAAATAAAAGACTAAGTAACAGAGAATATAGAGTCATTAAATTATGTACACAAAATATTTATATCACAGGTACACAACACAAAGTTTATCAGCACACTTGTCTATTATCTATAAATCATTTATGTAAAACCACTCACTAAAGTTATTTATCTTCGCAGTATTATGATTTAATTTATGTCGTAATGCCAGAGCACTGCATCCCCACAACTCACGAACAGCTCCAATAAATGACTGACTGCCTTGCTCACTCTGCTCGCCTTTTATAGTTTTCGGTCCATGCTCTAGATTCTAGAATGTTCTCCACGCATCGAGATCCCTTCCTTTATATGTGTTGGCATCTCTCCAAGCGATTGTATGCAGGTCGGATGTTTTACCTGTTTCCATTGTTGTTGTTTCTAGTAGTTTCTACCGAATTCCATAGTCGTCCCATCAAAGGCACGCAACAATACTAAATCTAATATTTTGGAAAAATGAAAAACGAAATTTGCCCTATTTTTAGGGTTCCGTACCTCAAAAAGAAAAAAGGAACTCTTATAGAATCACTTCGTTGTCCGTCTCTCAAAACCCTTTTTCTCAGGAACGCGTGGCGGTATCAAGTTGAAATAAATACCAAATACTCAGGTGTGCAATCCATTGGAGCTCTGAAAAAATCAAACTTCTAAGACAACGCAATCAAAAGATACGGTCGTTTATGCCGCATATTTTGACACTCGCAAGGGAATCAAAAACTATAGGGTACTTCCTGTTGACCTATAATCATGAAATTTCGCAAGAAGCAATGTCAATTTTCCCAAAAAACAATAGGGCTCTTTCTATTTGTACATGTTAAACATCCTGCAAAAAATTTGGTTTCAATCCGCTGGTCTTGTTCAATTGGATGGATTTTTTTTGAAGTAAAACTTCTTTAGACACGATTGACTTGGGGAGTAAGCTGGTGAATGCCTCTAAGAGAGCGTTTACGGAAAGTGCGTGATCGGGCGAGGCGAACGGATATTGAGAGGGAGATGTAAGTTAGTGAAGATATAAAGAGAGAGAGTTACGTTTCGTATATTACTGTAGGGGCAAGAGAGAGAAGTGCGCGCGCACTTTTTCTTTCTCTCTTCCCCAACAAGTACGTCACTGGCTAGTGGCGCCATCAGGTGGCCGAACATATTAGCAGTACTAACAATGGAATGACACATACTTGGTGCCATCATGTGGCCTTTACTTGCTAGTGGCGCTATCGGGTGACTAAAATTCAACGAGAGCTAAGTAATTACAATGTATTACTTTTGTTTTCATTATCTTTATGTAATATTCTAAAGTGAATAAATTTGTAAATTCATTTGAAAGTTCATATTTTGTGAATTTTTGGGTGAATAATAACAAATTATGGCAGGAAGAAGTTTTACTTCAGTCGTGTGCTCTAAAGCACACTCGTTTTTTTTTAAATTTTAATGGTATTCTTTGTGAATAATTCATATATCTTTATTTTCTGTGTAGGGTTTGAGTTTAAGCGGTTGCGAACAAGAAGAGAGCAATAACGCACTCGCAAACGGGCTTAAAAATTCGTATCCAAATCTTAGTAAAACGTACTTTGTGGGGAGTGATACACAAGGAGCTCTGGCCACGGCTGAAGACAGTGGCGGTGTTATCCTCATATCGGGAACGGGGTCTAACGCTCTGCTCATAAATCCGGACGGCACTAAATATCAGTGCGGCGGATGGGGCAACTTGCTGGGCGACGAAGGCAGCGGTAAGTTTAATTCACAGTAAATTTAATTACCCTATATTATTTTCCAAGAGCTATCAAATATTATTGAGTAGATATTTGAGGCAGCGTATTTGAGGTGGAGCCGAGCCAAGCCGTAAATTTTTCACTTTCTGAAATTTTATTTGCAAAAAAAGTCCTTGACGCATTTTGAAATTTTAATACCTTCAAATTTAGTATTTAGTAAAATGAAAAATAAATAAACCAGATCATTTATTCGAGTCTAAATGTCTGCCAGGCGGTTACAAAACTATCTATTATATGTGAGCGCGGGTAAGACGCTATACGATGTCTTTCCACTTGCGGTCGGAACAATTTTCGTTCCACTTGCGGCCAATCAATATGATAAAATGCAAATAATGTCAGGGGTGATCTCACTTGGGGTCAAGAAAATAACTTTAAAAATCGGTGTTGTTGATGCGATGGTGTTTTTGTTGCGCAGTGAAAAGTGAAGGGGGTATGAGGGAGTTCCTTAAAAAACGATTACGGGGTGCTGTACTTTAAATAAACCTACTAGAAATTATCAAATTTTCTTTGACTGCAAGTGGGGTTACTCCTGACATTATTTTCTTTTAATAATATCGATTGACCGCAAGTGGAACGATAACTGTTCTGACCGCGAATTGCCCGACCGCAAGTGGCACTATTTCTCACTAAGTGGGAAATATAGAATTGGCTTTCCAGTCGAATTTTACCATTCCAACCCACTAGTGGGGAATGGTACTGGTTTAGGTCAAAATTCACTTTTCAAAATTTTACAATATTTTTTCGTTTTGAGGTCCCCCGAATCCAAAAAACATATTTTTGGAAAAACTATGTTTGTTGGTCTGTTAGTTTGTTTGTCTGTTGATCTGTTAGTCTGTGAGCACGATACAGGACAAACGGATTGAATCCTTTCGAGAGGATGTTTGATATGCAAATATAAAATGCCCTATTGTTTTTGAGGAAAATCGGCGCATGCGCAGAAGAGATATATGCTATAACAGTGTTTTTAATATAATAATGGTGTACTTTTCATAACGCCTTATTGTTCTATTATTTTTTTCAAGCAAATTTCATTGTTTTTCTAAATTTTATAGTTTTGGAAATATTTTGAAAATAAAAAAAAATCAGCTGTTCTTTTGTTTTGTAGATTTGTCAGAAATAAACTAGTTAAGCATGTTTTCATTAATTTTTACATGACGTGAACATATTATGTAGTTAACCGTGGCAACGAATACTAGCCATTACCCGCGTCACCTCACGCGATATCAGAAATTTTATTTTCTTTATTGTACCATATCAAATGCCAAAATTTTAAAGTTGGAATGGTCCCGTCGCCCAATTGGCTGAAATTTTTTATATATATATTTTATGATTGCATCCACAGCCTACTGGATAGCACATCGGGCCATAAAGATAGTTTTCGACGACCAAGATAACTTCGTGAAGCCGCCGCATCCGACGGACGCCGTCTGGAACGAGATCAAAGAACACTTTGAAGTGGAAACCAGATTCGATTTGTTGAGTCACTGCTATGCCAAATTTGAAAAGCCTAAATTCGCCGGCCTCTGCCGTCGGTTGGCAGCACTGGCCAACAACAATGAGCCACTCTGTCTTTTCCTATTCGAAGAAGCGGGAACATTGTTAGCTCAGTCAATTGTAGCGCTGTATCCAAACGTTGACAAATCTTTGTTGAGTAGACAGGGAGGCTTGCATGTGGTGTGCGTGGGCTCAGTTTGGAATAGTTGGCTACTTTTGAAGAAAGGTTTCATGGATAAAATTAAACAGGCGCCCGAAATTAAAGAGATTTCGTTGTTGCGTCTTAAAACTACAGGTGCTATTGGAGCTGCGTATTTAGCAGCCGATCTGATCGATTTTAAATTACCAAAAACCTATACGAACAATTATAACGTGTTCTACAACTATCCGCACGGATGTGATTGTTTGGAAGACTGCAGTACAAAATAACTGATTTTAAAATTCTGATTCCTATTTTTATACAGTTTTATAAATATAAAAAAATTGTATTATATTTTATTTCGGCACTTCACATGGCTATTTGTATTTGGCATATTTGGCAAACAATTACCAAGTGTGAACAGTCTATTTGACAAAGTGTTGGCCTTATTTGCCTATTTGACAAATAAGGCCAATACCAAATACGCGTTACCGTGCGCTTGTCGGTTTTTCGAGGCACATCAAAAGAGTCAAATAGGCAAATACGCAAATAAACCGTCCACACAATGGCCATATTCAGAAGCGCACGCGCCGTGAACCTGTACGGACGTGCAGTATTTTTGTGTCTGTGCTGTGAGCGAGAACTGGAACAATTACTTACTATTGAAAATGAATTGGGACAATGAAAAAGTGCTAAAATTCCTGGAATTTTGAACCTTGCGTTCTGCTGCCAAATGTTTGTGTGTTCGTTATTTGACTGCTATGTGTGGATGGTCGTATTTGCCTCTATTTGCATGTTTGCCTTGAACGTCATATATTTTGCCAAATACGACAAACACCCAATAGCGTACACAAATAGCCATGTGAAGTGCCACCTTTAAAGATAAATATTGTATATTTGTATAAAAAAATGTAATTTTTTCCATTTCTAGCAAATTTTAGTGAATTTTTTTATTCACGTGTGTTAGTTGAATAAATATGTAAATATATAAAATTATATATTTTTAGAAATTTTAAGATAGGTACAGTAAAGTGTATGAAATATATGATTTTATTCAGTAATGTTTTCATTTACAACTGTATAAAATTTGTACAATTTTTTTTGATTACATTTCTGCTATTGTTAGTTTAATATGGATTTCATTATACTTAAAGAAAATTCACCTTAAATCATTTGTAGAGCCGAAATATCTCTCTACGACTAATATTATTATTTTGCGCACCTCTCTATAAAATGGCTGCTTTTCAAGCCTGTATAGCGATCGTGAAACGACACATTTAACACTTGTGCTATAAAATTGTGTATAGTTAAAATAAACGTAGTCGTGCAACCATTTCCATAGTAAATCATTGTCTATAAACCGCGTGAGAATTGAACGCAGCCTACAATTCTTGCTTAAAATTAAACTGTGAAAAATTATAAAAATTAGGTGAAAATCAGCTATTTTATGGGACGAACTTGCAAAAAATACTATGTACGTATCTCGTGCGTGAATATTTTATTACTTATGTGACTGTTAAAACGCGCTGGACGCTCGTTTTATCATAATGTTACACGGCGTCGTAAAATAACTCACGCATTCGATACATAACCTACAAATTTGCATTATTAAAAAATAACCGCTTTACATGCGTGTATACAGGCATGTAGTGACCTGGTGCGCTAAAATAAGGCAAAACTGGTCACGCACGGTTTGTGTATCAGTTGTTTTTTTAGATTCAACTGATTAGAAGTGACGTTTGTTTGAAGGTAAATAGTCAAAAATTATGAAAATGACGTGAAAAGCAGCTATTTTGTTGGAGATAAATGCGAGAAAATACCAAACATATATTATCTCGTGCATAATGCTATTGCGGCTCGTCTGACTATTTAAACTCGCTTGAACTCGTTTTAAACACAATGTCACCACTCGTCATAATATCATCCATTACGACATTAGATATACAATCTACTATGCTTAGAAATTTTTTCCACGGTGATCCACTGTTATATATTTTTAGGCCAGTTTTTCAACAAAAAAAATTTAACAGGTAAGTAACTCAATGGATTGAAAATTTGTAACAGGTTTCTAGCCCGTCAAGAAGAGAACTTTTTTGCAAGCGAGCTTGTCAATCAGCAAGTGCGTAAAAAACGAGTGCTTGTAACTTTTCCGCGCGGTTGAAGTAAAACTTCTTTTAATTTGTTTTTCAAAATAAATAAAATTATCGGCCAATTTTTTTTCAGACTATAATATTGACAAAAATAATAAGATTATAAATCAATATTTCACTAGATGACGTTTCGATCCGGATTTCTTCTTCAGAAATAATCTAAAAAATTATTTTTGTCAATACATACCTAGTCTGAAAAAAATTGATCGATAATTTTATTTATTCAACACGCGTGAGTAATATGTAATTTCGGGGCCCTGCTAAACTCGGGAGAAATAATAAATTACTTCATGTTGACGCGTAGAGTGCTAATAATAAGCCGTATAGTGTGATAATGAATTTTCTGGACCAATAGAAACTCAGTAGCAAGCCCAAGCGTGAAATAATGAAAAAAAACTGCACGCAGCTTCTGGACCAATAGGAACGTGGTAGGCGGTATTGTATATATGAAAACAGCATCGCAATTCAGCGAAAGTCATGGCAATCTTACACTGACGGTAGGTACGTCAATCAATGAACTGATTTATTATTTTTCCCTCTTTTATCAGGGCCCCGATTACATATTACTCCTGCTAGTTGAATAAAGTAGGTATTATGTGCGACCATTGATGGAAGGAGAATATTCCACTCGCGTGCGTTTTACGCTTATGGAATCTTCTCCTTCTCTCACTAGTCGCACAATATACTATTATTCAACACGCGTGAGTAATATATAATTTCGGGCCCCTGCTAAATTCGGGAGAAATAATAAATTACTTCATGTTTACGCGTAGAGTGCTAATCACAGAACAGTAATCTGTTCTGTGGTGCTAATAATGAGCCGATATTGTACGATAATGTATTACTGCATAGTTTCTGGACCAATAGGAACGCGGTAGCGAGCTGAAACTGTACGGTAATGAATTATTACTGCATAGTTTCTGGACCAATAGGAACGCGGTAGTGATTTCATATATGAAAACAGCATCACAATTCAGCGAAAGTCAGGGCCATCTTGTGTGCATCGAGGGCAGTGGGTACATCAATCAATGAAGTGATTTATTATTTTTCCCTCTTTTATCAGAGCCCCGATTACATATTACTCGTGCTAGTTGAATAAAGTATTATGTGCGACCATTGATCGAAGGAGAATATTCCACTCGCGTGTTACCGCACTCGCTACGCTCGTGCGGCAAATTTCACGCTCATAGAATCTTCTCCTTCTCTCACTAGTCGCACAATATACTTTGAAGAGTTCTAGTCGGACGTTAATCAAAGAATTTTATTTGTTTTTACCACGCTCCATTTTTGAAAAATATTCACTCACAAATTAAATGAGTCGTAAATTAAATTACGTTGGTTTGCGTCCGTAGCTATGTTTCAGCTTTCGCTCATGTGTTTTGTTGCCGCCATCTGCCAGTCGAAGGTGTTAAATAGCAGAAACTGCGTAAACACGTTACTTCCGTCCGAAAGTCTTCCGTCTTAAGTCACGCCTAAAGGAGTTTTACTTGAAAAAACTCTAATCGATTGAGCTTTGTTATGTCGATTTAATTTACTTGCAAACTTGACGAGATGTGAACTTTTTTTAAGCTGATTGATAAAAATATATTTTAGTCACGTAATCGATGCTAACTTGTTAAGCCCTAAAAAAGTTATAATACGCGTCACGAATCTAAAAGGCTCGGAAGTTAGATGCGAATGCGGGCTTGCGCTTGTACAGTCTGTTGAAAAACTCGCAACTCAACAAAACTAAAATAATAATAACAACTTGACAATAGCGTACACGACTGTACTTTAAAGTAGGAAAGTGACAAAGACAACGAGCGATCACGGCCAATCACCGACGAGCACACTAAAATGTGCCATTGCGACGCTGTTTGTGACTAACTTCTCAACCTTTTAGATCCGTGGCGCGTATTATACGGCTCTAAAACTCATTTTAATTTAGTCGACATAATCAAAGGATGCACAGGACATTCTGGGATAAAACTAAAAGAACAAAATTACATATAAAAAAATATAATTATTATATCAAAATAATAAACACATTCACTGTATATTCAAATTATATTGTCACTTTCAAAAAATAACAGTATAATAGTATGCCATCATTTTTCTTTTTCTGTTTTATTGTCGATGTCCATATAACCATGAAGACAAAATGAGAGAGAAAATGGGGTTTTAACTTTTAAGAGAAATAGATTGTTGATTATAGACACTCAACATTTGAGGTTATCCGCGTCTATTAGCTTTTAGGATATGTCATGGAATGTACATTTAATCTTTCTGGGGTCGTTCAAATCAGAATTATTGATTTGCTTGTTCATTTTTCGATGTAAAACGGCTCGTACCTTCTGTAATACTTCCTTACTGCACGAAAACGTCCCTATTTGAAACAAATAATGCAATTTTTTTGCATACATTTAATACTCCCATATTGCTAGTATGGGTCTGGAAAAAGATGACGACATACATGCATCTCCGTCAGTTAAGGCCGCTGCACACGAGGCTAGAAACACTGCTAGGAGTTCTGCTGGGTACTAGGCTGGAAATTACGTCACTGCGGGCTCGCCTGCTAGCTTACAAGATAGGTTTTAAAATTAGAACAGGGGCTATTTTTCTTGCTAGTTACGCTGCTAGGTATGAGCAAGAACCAAACAGGAAGCAGTATCTTGTCACGTGGGCGACTTGACCAAACACCCACAAAGCAACATTGCGTCATTCTGCTCAGAGTCAGACAACAGACACGTTTTTCTCTGTATTTATATTTGAACTGTCACTGCGCGTGCACTAGATTTATTCACAAAACTAGCTTGAAAAGATGTTTCGTGTGAAGCGAGTACATAACAGCAATCAAGAAAACCAGCGCTAGAAAACTAGTAAGTAAATCTAGCAACGCTCCTAGCCTCGTGCGCAGCGGCCTTTAGACCTCAAATGTTATGCGCATGTCCTAGATCCTGGCCCACTTTCCCACTACAGTCGCAATGGTTGCGCATGCGCATAGCGGATCGAGTATAGAAAAGTGAGGTAGAAGTATGCAGTTGCTGTCTTTCTTGGTGGGCAACACTTCCACTTACGGGAAGTAACAATATAGGAGTATTATATATAGTTTTTTGCCATTTTTTTTTAATTTACTCGAGTTGGTACTAATAAAAAACCGATTCATAAGTTGCTGGGTTTGAATTCCGACGGAGGTAGATGTAGCTACTGGCCACTGATCTCTATCCTGAGGGATGGACAATGGATAAGTTTTCAAAACGTATTCTTTACAAGGTTGGTCATTATCAAGGCAAAATACACTAAGTAACGGTTACCAAACTGTCGTGACTAACGGGTTTGGCATCGAAAAATGAAACTATTGACGCGTTTTCAAGAGTGCTTTTTTCAGAAATGGTCCTTTTAATGGTTTATAGGTAATTCAACAGTTGATTAGTTTTAAACTTGGGCCGATCGTTGCTTTCCAATAACAAGTAATAACGTCTGAAGCCAGCGCGTTACTCCTCCTGAAAAAAAAAACAATAAAACTCAGTTTAACGATTTTTATATTGAAATAACTCACGTAATTTTGCAAAGGGACACAAAACTGGCGAAATAAGACTTTTGGAGATCTCAAGCATAGAAGTCTCGTGAACCCCCAACTCTGATTAAAAAGTGACGATAATCCGGCCTCCGTCTATTTGGGCGCCTCATAATCGGAGGACCGAGGAATCACCGAATTCTGGCGTAGGTACCAGCGTATCATGGGCGGGAGAGAGAGAAATACGTTTCTGTTTTGAAAGTAGACAACAGATGTTATGACTAACAACTTCTTCCTTTGGTCATTTGGTTTATTTTGATGTTGCAGACAAGATTAGATAGGTTGCTTCGTTCCATTGGATATGGAGACGTCCCGCAGACCTGTCATTTGATTGCGCGTCAACGACTGTTGTTTATTTAACAAATGTCAATGAAATAGCAGACTGTATAGAAGTTCAATCCTGTGTTATATTTGGCGATCACCCCAAAGCGCAGTTCCCACCCCAATTGTTAAGATGGCGATGCGGCGCACTCAAGCTTCGGAACAGCAACGCCAGGTGGCGATAATTAATAATTTCAGCTTCACACCTTAATCATTGCATTTAATTAAAAAAAAGCGACAGAAATTGATGAATTTCTTATATTTATTTTCTACTGTGTTTAGATAGACGCTCAAATTTACTTCTGAAGATGAGAGATGGAAATATACGTCCCCTACATCTGTACAGTGACACTAAACCTCGATCGTTCTGTGATCTAACAGAAACGAGACAAACTAAAATTTCCGACCACACTGTTCCATTAAAAATAAACTTCTATACAGTCTCTCTTCTCAGGAAATAGACAGAATATTGATATTACTTCCAATAAATTGAAGGTTTAAAGGTAAGAGGTTTACCCCTAGCCTTAGTTAAATGTAAATGAGATTTTTGACGTTATTATAGGTTGATAAAAATATTAACCGTTCGCCAGCTGACGTCATTCCCACGCTTACGCTAATTGGCTAGATGGAACGAGGCAATCTCTGTAATCTACCAACCATATGCTACAGTGTAAAATTTAACTTTTATAACGCCCCAAAAGAAGTATAATTTCGAAAAAGAGTAGTGTGCTAGCTATAGAGATATAAGTAAGTAGAGTACGCTAGTGCGTATGCTTGCCATAACTCATAAGTGAAAGTGTCCCCAGTTAAGAGAGAAAACCAGAAATTTGTTTACTCAAATCAGCATTGTTTTGCCCCAATTTTACTTCTTGCCCCCGAGATTCTAGTTACGGCCCTGATTGTTTTGCATCATTAGGTACCATAGAGATAAGGAACTGTTCTCTCTCTTAATTGCAGACACTTTCACTGCTCTCTCGCGTAATCTATTGTAATATCTCTATGGTGCTATTCCATTTAAATTAGATTAGAATAAATGATGGTGTGAGGCGCGCATCGTCAACACCGCGACCTTAGTAGATCTATTGTGTAGCCCTGACTTGTTTATTCCCGAGTGAAGTTAAGGCTCTTCATGAAGCCTAGAATGGCTCTGGAGTCTGGAATCTGTATCCCAAACCTGATGGTGCTAGTCCCTTTGTATGTATATTATAACTTTGTTTACCTTGTCCTTTGTGAAACCATTCCGGTTTATCCGACCACGAGATGCAAAGCATATAAATAGGCACACTGGATAGAATCATAAGTAGGCCGATTCCCGTTTCGACGGGACTGGCAACCATCGGCACGGCAGTAACAAATACAGTGCACAATAAGTATATTATCGGCCATATTAGATTCACTTTAATCGGACGCGCTAAGTCCGGCTGCTTCCATCGTAACCAGGGAAGACACAGTACTGACACTCCTATGCTTAACTGAAAAGTAAAATAAACGCATCATAATTAAACGATTATTAAATGAACACGCATGTTTTCAGTGTTGGTGGTGACGGGAAGTGTGTGTAAAATTCTACGCGCGACCCCAAGTCCCATCTCGTGTATTGTTGCAGCCATCTTGTCCGCTCAAAATAGACAAGAAAATAGTGGTAGGTTTACTATAATTCGCATGGAGCTGAAAATTGGTACAGATATTATAGACGGAGAGCTGGCTACGGAGAAAATGGGTGACTCGGTGCAAAGCTGAAAATTTGCAGAATAATAGGAGACAGTACAAGTAAGTAGGGAAAAAATTGCCAGAAGGCTAGGCGGACGATAAAGAGCCGCCAGAAGGCGCTAATGTTGCGAAAAGTCAGTCAGAATAAGTATAGAAATTGTCAGAAGTGCACTGATTTTTCGTAACATTAGCGCATTAGCGCCTTCTGGCGGCTCTTTATCTTCCGCCTAGCCTTCTGGCAATTTTTTCCCTACTTACTTGTACTATCTCCTATTATTCTGCAAATTTTCAGCTTTGCATCGAGTCACTCATTTTCTCCGTAGCCATCTCTTAGACCATTATAGCAGAGTGCCCGTCGGCAAAAATTTTACTGACAAATACTCTCCCAAAACTTTGTATATGGCTTCATTAGGCCTAGTCTGACACCTATTTCCTCTATGACTTTTCTTGATTTTGGGGCGTTTTCCCTCTAAATTTTCCGAAAGATGTCGTTTTGACGACATGTAAAAATTTATAGATACTGTTTGTTTTTTAATTGGATAGCTTAAAAAATTCAACCAAAACGCCAAAATAATGTTCTCTGACAAATAACATGAACCATTTAAAATGTCTGACACCTCGAATATTATGTCGAACATATTCGAGGTGACAGACATTTGCGAATACAACAGTACAGAATAGCTCAGCACAGCACAGAGCAATGGCACTCGGAGTGAGTCATTCACAAAAAAAAAGAGCGACTCACTCCGCTCCGAGAATAGAGTTGTTCATTATGAACGACTCGCTCAGGAGTGACACATCACTACAAGACTGTATTGAAGTCATTTTAAATAAAAGCGGAATAAGCAGACATAAAAAACTTACCCAGGTAGCGAATCCAACATAATTAATCAACGCGAATATATCGGATGATGTTAAATAGAGCATGGAGAGTAACGCCTGAAAATTTCAAAAAAAATATCACTTTTAACGTGTATTTTTATTTGGTATCAATATACAGGCTGTTTCAAAAGTCCCGGAACGGCTAAATATCTCAGAGATTAAGTTTATTGAAAAATGTTGCGAATGAAAGTTGCTCAACTCGTTGTAATGTATTTTTAGTTCTCAAAAATTCCTTCCAAGGAGGTGTCCCCGTGGAGGGGCTGGGGTTAACTCCGAAATTTTAAATGGAAACCCAATTTTTTTTTATTGGGTCGAGTTCTTCGAGCAATAAAAGTCATCTTTTGTCCCAAACTTTTTTTTGTTCATGCTACAGATCACCGAGTACGCGGGGTGAAATTTGCCGTGTTTTCCTCGCCCCCTCAAAAAAAATTTGTTCATTTTGTAACTGGTCAAGGAATGATACTTTTTTACTTAACCTTGATAACAATTTTAAAGATGTTCGTCGTTTGGAAAGTAAAATTTTCACAAAATGAACAAAGGGGGTGAGGATAACACGGTAAATTTTACCCTGTGTACTTAGTGATCTGTAGCTTGAACGAAAAAAAAGTTTGGATCAAAAGATGTCTTTTTTGCCCAAAGAACTTGACCCAATAAAAAATTGGGGTTGCCATTTAAAATTTTAGAGTGACCCCCTGTCCCCCCACGAGGACACCTCCTTAGGAGGAATTTTTGTGACCGAAAAATACATTACAACGAGTTGAGCAACTTTCATTTGCAACATTTTTCAAAAAAACTTAATCTCTCTGAGATATTCAGCCGTTCCGGGACTTTTGAAACCCTGTTTTGAAGCACAGTGATCAAGCGTAAGTCTGCACGACCTGCACAGCACAGACCCCAAAAGTCTAGGGTCTGGTTTCGCTCAAAATATAAATAAACTAGCGGGACCTGTGCGAATTATTCGCACTAAATAAGTATAATAATTATCACTTTACAAAATTATTTTTTTATATATGATTGCAGGTATTCAATTCGTTTCTAATTTTGCACACTGCTTATAACGCTCTTCTTTTAGTTGCAAAAGAAATATTTTACTAAAATTGTCATATAGAGGCGCAAGTCTCAAAAGCTGTTCAGCGTTGCCCGTCAGATGGCAGTATGCAGTATTTACAATATGAAGGTCAGATGACAGATCGAAGTGTTAACGTTACGCCGTCAGATGGCAGACGTTGTTCAGAGTTTAATTAATTTACAAAAACAATAGCAATAATAAATTTTTTAGTTGTCGATGTCAGTAGAGCAAGCAATTATCTGTAAAATGATATATATAATTTATGTGGAGAAATTGTGTGGTTTTTGACGTGATAACGTCTTATAAATTGATGAAACACCGGCTGCACGCACGAAAAAGTGTCACGTTTCGCCTGAGCCTGAGCGTGCAAGCGAGAGCGAGGTATAAGCGATAGAGAAGCACGATCGGCCCAAGCGTCGGCTTGTACGCATTTCTCTCTCTTCTCGCGTGACGTCAGAGAGTTCATCAATATTTCTTTATGACGTTATCACGTAAAACTATCGTCCGTAAACCGACTTTACAGACAACTAATTTTTTCTAAAAAGGGAGGCAAATATCTTAAACCTTAGCGTAATATATGATTAAAAACTCGAAACCGGTGACACTTCAACTCTGATTTCGTCTTGCAAGAAGGCACTACCTTTAAAACTAAAAACCATCTACAATTGCAATGGGTTTTGGGGCGTCCTTACCATAACAAGAATAGCAGGCGCAGGCGTCATTCTTTGTGCTTGAATCATAGTTAACAGTTCGGGCATTTGGCCTTCGACAGCGCCTGCGTAAAATAATCTTGACGACGTGAGCAGAATTCCGTTGACGGCTCCAAATGTCGACAGCGCTACAAATACCGGGATTACCCACGCGAACGGGCCGTACAATCGTTCAGCGAACGAAACAGCGACAGCTTCGGACCCGAGCACCTCCATTGGCGACAATGTCGTATAGAATGCCACGTTTGTCAGGAAGTACACAATTGTCACCAAGGTACACGATATGCCAATCGCAAGCGGCAAGTTTCTGATGAAAGAATCAAATATAACATAATATAGTTACGCATTTCATTAAAGAAAGCTAAGATCCCAGACCCGCCAGACCTACGTCATTTCAGTACTGCTTAGATTTTATCAGTAAATATACAATATTTAGTTAAAAACGTATGTCAATTTGTTAGCTTGAAAGCGGGGCCCTTTTAGATTAATTTTATTATTAATAATTCATATATAATACATAAATAATGTTTTCGCTACAAAAGGTAGTCCTGTGGCAGTAGCGAGATCAAAAATAGAAAATATAGAATAGAACGGTTATCATTACGCAAAAATAATAGGTTCTAAAAGTACACAAAACACGTGCTTACCTACGTACGCAATGGTATTATGCATATGAGTGCGAGTGAGAGCAATAGATATTTTTTTTGACAGTTTAATGAAATGTATAGGTTGTCTATTTGTTTCCATGGAATTTTTCGCTCTTAAACTCATGGCCTACTCTGTGTATGTGCGTAAACAAATAAATAACCTACATTTCATGAAGCTGTCAAAAAAAAGTCATCTAATGCTCTCACTCGCACTCATATACATGCATAACACTTTACACCATCACGTACGTAGGTAAGCACGTGTTTTATGTACCTTACTACCTTTAGAGCCTATAATATTATCTCTAAAAGAGCTCCGCTTTCAAGCTATCAAAATATTAGCATACGTTAATAAAAAATAAAGAATAGTTACTTCTTACCACAACAGTTTTATTAGCGGATGTACATTTCGGGAGCTATGCTCTCATCTTCAGCTTTGCCTTCCTCTTCAGTTTAGTGTTTGCTGAAGATGAGAGCATAGCTCCCGAAATGTACATCCGCTAATAAAACTGTTGTGGTAAGAAGTAACTATTCTTTATTTTTGTTCCAACCACAGTGCTCTTAATATTTATATATACGTTTTTAACTAAATATTATACATTTGCTGATAAAATCTAAGCAGTACTGAAATGACACCCGTCTGGCGGATCTGGGATCTTGGTATATAAAGAGGTTTTGTTGATAAGGTTTAGATCCCAATAGAAACATCGTAATAACAAATTATTTTTTTAGTAGCGGCTATTTTATATCGAAAAGTTTATTTTTTAGAGAAAATTTTAATTGTAAATTCCAAGAAGATAAATAAATAAAATACCTGATTGGATCTTTCAGTTCTTCTATTATAAAGTTCAAATAATTCCTGCAAATAAGAAATACGTGTATAGAAACTATAAGTAAATAAATTGTGTTAAATAAAAAATAAGTTTAAAAACTAAAACACGACTACTGAAAAGTATGGAACAAGAAAATATTGTCATCTGAGGATAGCCGTGGTCATATGCCACCTACCCTAATAAAACATTAAATTTTAACAGTAATAAGCGATCATAACCTCTAAGGCAAAGCGCATCACGCTATACATCTAGAGGGGCCTCATATATATGAGATGGGATACGACCACGGCTATCCTCAGATGACAATATTTTCTTGTTTCATACTTTTCAGTAGTCGGGTTTTAGTTTTTGTACTTATTTTTTCTGGAACCAAAATTGAAAAATTAAGGTAGTCTTTGTTACCCGGGCCATAATAACGAATCGATTGACACCTTATTTATCAAAATCGGATGAATAGTTTAGACGCTACGGTGGAACATCCGTAAATACAAACATACATACATAGACTGCTAAATTCATAACCCTTCCTTTAGGCTTCGCCGTAGTCGGGTAAAAAGAGACTGTGTATTTTACACTAAACAGTAAACACTACAGTTTGTAAGAAAACACGAAAAAAGTTTTAAAGAAATAAAATATACGTACCAACCGTTGTAAGCAAATAATCCGGAATAAAAGGAGAGGGCTATTGACGTCACTTCCGTTGTAGTATTATCGAAAGTGAAATATTCAGTGTGTCCTGAAACAAGTGAATGTTCGAAAGTAATTTTCATTCATTCTTAAAAACAGCGGCTCGTCATATTTATGCTGGGTTGCAATAAGGATTGTTAAAAAGTTTTATTTAACACTAACCTTAAATTGTGATCATACAAATTACAATTTTCATACATCAGGAGCAGTTTAATGTCGTATTCAAACTCCCTGTCGTCTAGAACATTAGATTGTACTCACAAAAAACAAATTATTGTTCTACATACTGTTCGAGCAAAATTTTTATTAAAATGCAAAGAAAAACGTTGTTTCGAAGTTGAAACTACAAAAAACGATGCTAAATAGATGAATAGAAAGTTTAAGAAAAATATCGTTTCAATCGATCAAATTCTTCGATATAATAAACTACTGACAGAACAACTGTTACTGTAATCTTTTTTAGTATATTTTTTTTTTATTTTGTAAAAATTTTGTCATGTAACTGGGCTAGGTGGAAGATCAACTTAAAGTTGAACCGTGCCTTTTGTACGTTTTATTATGTACAATAAAAAATTTATTATTATTATTATTATTATTTACTCAACTCAACAACACTTTTTATATATGGAGAAATATAGATATATGTTCACAATCTAAGAGCATTTAGTCGAGGTCAGGAGTCGGGACTTTTTGAGGTTTTTGCTTTTTTTCGCCAGAGCGCCAATCTAGAGACTCCCCTGTTTTCGAGGTCGCTAAACACGATGGTGAGGATTCCACAAATTTTTTCTAGGCAACCCCTTCAAATTGGCCAAAAACCACCCCCAAATCGCCCTCCTTCCGACTCCTAACTTCGACTAATTGTCAAATTTATTTTTTTGACAATCCTTTCTGCAACCCAGCATTAGAGTGCATTTCATTTTTCAGGGCTATTAAAAATGCAGAAAAAATGGGAAAAATAGTAGCTGCAATGTGCAAACTATTAATTGAAGATTTAAGTGGATAAAGGTGTTAAGTCACATTTTTTGAAAAAGTGGTTATATTTACTTTCTGAGTCCTCTGGGTTTTCTTTTTAATAAGACTCTTCAAAGCCCTCCTCATGTGGACCATTCTTCGGAGAGAGGTTTTGGAAGCAATGCCAAAAGTGAGGAGACCAATTGATTGAATGTTTTTAATTTTGAATTAGTCTTCACTCTCTCAGAATTGAGATAACACCCATCCCTGGCGGCTACTCTAATATTTTGTTACATTTATGCAACCCGACAAAGACTGTCGGCCTTGGAAATCTAAGGGTTAATTCTACATCGTGAGATAATGTGGTGACACTGACGCTGCGAACAGTTTAACTAATTTAATCTTTAATAAGATTAGAATGTGCATCTTTATTAATAAAGATTTATATACAAAAGAACATATGAAGTAGATTTATTGTGACTTTTAATGCGTTCAAATTGGCTGGGATCACGACAGACGGTAATGACCTTAAAGTCTGAGGGCCTGCCTTTGCATTAATTCATCTGTGATTGGATCACAGGATGCCATTGATGGCGGCTATGCGCAGACATACCTTTTTAACAGAATTAAAACCAATTACAGTTCAAGTATCCGCTGCTGGATTTGTCAAAACGTTATCAAATATTTTCAGTAATAAAGACGTTGATTGATAAACCAACTTTGGTCGCGATTTCTTACTCATTCTAAATATAGCCAAATACAAAATTTTCAATCCTTTTGAAAAACATCTTACAAAATGCACTTCAGTAGGATGGATGGAATTATTAAGCCTATGGAAAACTTATAATCTTATAATTTATATTACCCTTCCAACAGCAAAAATGGGGAATGGTACTAATTAGTCCAGTCAATAAAGAAGTTGTAGAGTGCGTGAGCAGGGACCTAAGCGATTCCTTCACAAACTTGTTCAAGGAGGTTAGGGAGTAAACATAAATTAATTTTTCAAAAGCACATATTTTTGGAAAAAATCTGTGCGCCTGTTAGTCTGTCTGTGAGCACGGTAGAGGTCAAACGACTGACCGGATTGAAACCAAATTTTGGGAGGATGTTTGATATGCATCTATGAAAAGCCTTATTGTTTTTGGGGGAAATCGGCGCTTGCGCAAAAGAAATATATGTAATAACGGTGTTATTATGGTATACTTTTCATAACGGTTTATTTTTCTGTTTATTTTTACAAGAAAGTTTTGTAAAAAAAAATATTTCCTAGCTGCATAGTGTCGGAAATTAAAAAAAACAGCTGGCCATATGTTCTTTAGACCTGTCAAAAAGAAATTAGTTAGGTAGCCGACAAGCTTGCCGTGGTTAACTTGACAGCATATTGCAAACGATTCGCAAATAAAATATTTAATACTAGGCGTTATCCGCGTCACAGCACATGTTAACAGACATTTTATATTCTTTAGTATAATATGTCAAATGTCAATATTTTTGGAGTTGGAATGGTTCCGTGGCCTAATTGGTTGGAGTTTTATATCACAGATCTCCTTGTCCCTAAAGGCCGCTGCACACGAGGTTGGAACCACTGCTGGGACTTCTGTTGGCCGACAGGCTGCAGGAAATGACGTCACTGCGGGCTCGTCTGCTAGCTCACAAGATGGATTTTGAAATTAGAACAGGGGCTATTTTTATTGCTATGTCCTCTGCTTTCTCTGAGCAAGAACCAATCAGGAAGCAGTATCTTGTAGAGCTGTAAAAACCGTATGTATTCGTTACTGAGTAACGGGTACATCGTCTGACTCGAAGTAACGAATCGTTACTTACAAATTCATTTCGTTACTCGCATCTTTCGCATCCATATCAGTTCGACTCGTTTGATGTGGTTATAAGTTATACGAACGAAGTCATACCGTATCACGTCTGCGACGCCCCTCGATGCGAAGCTACATGCTTATGTTCTCTGATGCTTATTGCTTGATGCTGTTAAGTACACGATTGTATGTCGTATGAAAAGTAACGAGTAACGTAACGATACGAAAGTAACGGGTACTGGTTCTTTAAGTAACGAATACATACGGGTACGCAATTTCTCGTTACTTTTACAGCTCTAGTATCTTATCACGTAGGCGACATGAACAAAACGCCCACAAACCAACATGGCGTCATTTTGCTCAGAGTCAGACAACAGACGCGTTTTGCTCTGTGTTTATATTTGAACTGTCACTGCGCGAGTACAAAACAAGCTTCAAAATTCGTCTCGTGTGAAGCGTGTACATAAAAGCAATCAAGAAAACCAGCGTTAGAAAACTAGTAGTCAAATCTAGCAAAGCATCTAGCCTCGTGTGCAGAGGCCTTTACTTTAAAATCACACGTGTTCAATAAATACGACATTTCCATATCTAATTAGAAAATTAATAGGTAAATGTTGAATTTATGTCAAGTTAAATAGAGCTCTCATAAACTTGAATAACCGAGCCTCGTCATATTATAATTTTCCACTTAATTCTAGAGAGGAACACAATCGTTAAGCCAATCTTAGAAGAACATGCGGAAATAGTAATAATTGTATGTCTAGTCGAGAATAGTGGAGGTGCATTTTGCCCTTTTTTAATTTAAAATTACATTAAAAAATCAGTTGTCATAAGCAGGACTGGTCTTAGCCAATTTAACGTCCCGGGAGAGGGAATTAGTATACAGGGTGTCCCATTTTAAAGTGGCCACCCTTATATCTCTGTTATTTTTGAAGATAGAAAGAAAACAACTGTTAGATAACCCCAAGTGTCAATTTTTATTGCTTTATGAAACACACACACACAGCCGACACTTTGAGACATAAATCAGACCGTGACCCTCCCCCTGGTATATCTTGGGTATTGCTAATGCCAGCGTTAAAAAACGATTATTACCACGATAAAAACGGCGCAAATCGAAAAATGGTTTAGACATTTTCAATAGCATTTTTTCTCCTCTATCGAATGGGCTAATAAAAAATATAGGTTTCTACTTAAAAAAAACAAGTTTGGTACGCGTATCTCCGAAGTGGAGCCATCTATCGGGATGTTGATGTATGCATATTGTTGCGCATTTTACCCCCATAATGATGCGCCTATGGAATTTCTAGAAGAGTCTACAAAATGCTCGAAGGTCAACGGACAAACAATGAAGGCAGGTAACGGACTTCCGACCGTTAGAGGCGCCCACGCATGTAAAGATAAGCAACAATGAATGCAGGTAGCCAGCACCAGGCCGTAGAGACTCGGACGCGTGGAGAGGAGAGGAAATCTCGATTCTAAGTTTCTGGAAACATAGACCGAAAGCTATAAAAGGCGGCCAGAGGAAGGCAGCTGCAGTTCAGTCAGTTACAGCGTGTTAACAGTGAGTGGACGTACAGTCGGTTACAGATAAGTGTTACATAAATTGTGCATGCTCTGGCATTCCAACATAAATTCCGTTAATTTGTGAAAATAAATATAACTCTAGTGAGTGGTTCTAAAATCTAAATAAATAACTTATAGTGAATAGACAATTGCGCTGATAAACTCTGTGTTGTGTGTTGTAAATATTTCTTTGTACATAATTTAGCGTCTCTTTATTCTCTGTTACTTAGTCTTACATTGTATAATTTAGAACTATTAGTTTTATTTCTGTTAACGTTATACGCTTTCGTTTGTGTGTTTTTACTGTTTGTTAAACAGTTAATATTGTAAATAAATAATTTCCGCCACAGACTACAGCAGTTTTGTTACAATATCATTTCTCCCTCCAAACTGGGCGACTTTTATTTGAAGATTTTCATTCTGTCTTCAAAAATAACGGAGATATAAGGGTGGCTACTTTAAAATGGGACACCGTGTATATATAAAAGGAAATCGTGACTGACTGACTGATTGACTGATCTATCAACGCACAGCTCAAACGACTGAACGGATTGGGCTGAAATTTAGCACACAGATTATTATGACGTAGGCATCCGCTAAGAACAGATTTTTAAAAATTCAACCCCTAAAAGAGTGTAACGGGGGTTCAAAATTTGCATGAGGAAATCATATAAGATAGATGTATCAATTCGAAAATGCGCACGATTACTCTTGTGAAAAAATAAACACGTGCTTTTTCGAAAACAACCCCTTCAAAGGGTGAAAAGAGGTAAATAGTCTAAAAATCGACATGGGCGTCATTTTCAACGTTTTTCAGGACGTTGATCACGTGAATGTCATCGATTTGGTTATTGTTTTTGTTAAACGTTTGTTTTTCTAAATAAACCTTTTCCACCACGAACAAAAAATAGTTTTGTTACAGATAGTAAATCTCGAGTTGAACAAAAAACTAGTTATATTTTTTGTATCTAGTAGGATACCCGAATTATTCACTGCAACCACTTTCGGCGAACGCACTGTATAATGCTTGTGTAATAGAAGACGCCGATAATGCTGTCTCTTTCCATTGCGAATGACAACTTAAACTGTGCATTTACTGAAAAATTAATTTCACTTCACAAAAATCTGCAGAATATCAATCATAATTTGTTCTTAAAAAGCGAACAACACATGCGTTGATAGAATAATTTTTTAGAGTGGTTTGAAACGACATAAGTCACTTGGGAAAACTTGTGAATATTTTCACAACAGTTGTGAGATATTCTCAATTAAATGAAGTGGTGTTTTACATTTCATAAAAGCGTACATCAATGTCGACATTATCCCCAGAGGTGTTGTTTAAAATCAACGTAATTAATTGGTATACAGATTTTCCGCCATACCGAAACAAACATAAGTATTGCGATATTTAAAAATAATCACCGAGCGGGGTGGCGTAGCACTAGACTCGCATTCGGGAGGTATCGGGTTCGAATCCCGGCAGGGGCAGATGTGACTAGGACTTTTTCCTACTGCCTCTCGCAGAGAAACGGTAAATCCTGTACCGACCATCTTGTTGAGGTTTTCCATGTTTTCCCTCAATAATTCCAGATAAATATCAAGATGGTTCCTTATTCAAGGCCATGGCCGATTGCCTGTCAAACTCCTATGCTCAAAATTTGCCTACCTTATCCTAATTTCCTAAAAAATCCTTCATTTTCCCATTGCTATTAATTAAGTTGAAGATTAAAAATTGTAGAAAATAACGGGAAGTGTGGTAAAAAAAATAGTAATGGTGCGAATGTTATGACATAAAGTCGAGAAACGGACGTTGAACGCATTATTATTATTATTTAAAAATAATCTATCTCCGCACTAATAATCGTCAATTTGGACACTCTGTATATAGGTATGCAAAATTTCAAAGTAGTAGATCAAGTGAAAATGGTTCCAAATCGGCTTGCATGCGAAGTTGAATAAAAGCTTTCAAAAACTTACCATTGTAAAGTTGCCAAAGTCCGGTTGCAATAATGATGAAAAGGGCTAATAATTTGGCATACGTGAACACGTCTTGAACTCTTGTAGCCCATTTGACGTCCCAACAATTTACAAACGTCAAAATCACTGAAATTAAAAAAAACATAGATTATAGCCAAACATTGGCAAACATTCAACGAGGCTGTGCCTTATTTAAGTTTCAGAGTGGTTTTTTGCGCGACGCAGCAAAAGCGTGAAGGGAATGATTGTATTATTTATTAAACCCAATAATTTCCATAATTATTTGTGTTAAGTACCAATTGATAATCTCAATTTTGAGTTTCCAATAATACAAAATTCAACTGATACTTTCAACAGTTCTCACTTCTCAACCTATAGACACGGGTGGTTTGTACGACCTTGACTGTTTTCAATTGGAAGAAATTTACTATTCAAGGCAAACTTTAAAAAGACCGCGCACACTTGTCAAGACTAAACCTGCACGACCAGCACAGTACAAACGTGCAACCTGCAAGATGTCACACACTAAAGCAGCCAAAACGAGCGCAAACCTTCACAAACCAGTAAGTTTTAGTGCAGGTTACGCAATGCGCGTTAGACATTTTACAGTTTTCAAGTAGTTTTATCAA
Source organism: Xanthostigma xanthostigma (assembly GCA_963575645.1). Taxonomy (NCBI): domain Eukaryota; kingdom Metazoa; phylum Arthropoda; class Insecta; order Raphidioptera; family Raphidiidae; genus Xanthostigma; species Xanthostigma xanthostigma. The sequence goes on from OY754475.1 coordinate 11,571,793, forward strand.
TGCAAATTAATTAATGAAAACGTCACATCACTAGCACACTAGATCGGTCCAGCGCGACCTGGCAGAAATTGCAGGCCGCAGGCGACCAACTGACGGTCGTTGATGACTGATGTTTGCTGGTTGCAGGTGCTGGTCTAACCTTCACGAACAAGCTTCTTTACTCCGTGCTGTGCTGGTCGTGCAGATTCGTGCGTGTCTTTTAATGGCGAGGAATTGTTGCGAATTTATTTAGATTTACAATAAAAATGTGTTACGAGAACGCATTACAGAAGTGAAATTTTTAGTTGAAAATCATACGATTGCATTTAGACAAGTGGAAAAAATGTGTTACGAGATAGTTTCACATTCAGATATTTCGTCTGTACAAGTTAACCTGAACGTGAAACTATCTCGTAACACATTTTTTCCACTTGTCCAAATGCAATCGTATGATTTGCAACTAAAAGTTTCACATTTTGACAGATGACTGTTTTTAAGTTGGACTGTTGCAATAAAGTAATGTTTCAATAATATGTTTGCAACGTTCATCAACATTGATAATATCTCTATTTACCACTTTTATTTCATGTGGATTACTCTTTAAATCGGAAGTTTGCAAACAGAAAGCATTAAAATTCATCTTACTCGAAGGTTCTGTTTCAGTTGAGTTTTTGCCAAGTTTTATGATATGGCCGGCATTATAATATACGTTCCCCTTCAAGCTAATTTCTTTTTCTGTGATTTGTATCATCCCAATTACATATTGTGCTGATACTTATTATTTTATTGCACTTAATGAAATTCACAATTGCACTGTATACTATATAGTAACCATAGTAACTATGGGAAATAATACCCCATCGTCGCCATGTTTTTAAAGCTCCACCCATTTGAAGGAACCCAATTTATTGCAAAATATTTAACACATGTCGGGAAGTTTTAGAGGTGACTCACAGGATAACCGGTGTCCACATTTTTGCCATTTAGGTACGAAAAAATTCGTCGATTTTGTGTCATGGCCACAGATATACTGTGTTGAGAAATATTTTAACAAGCCAATAACGTTGGAAGGAACTGATTCAATTAATTTATTTCATGTCGAGAAAAATCCTGTAAGAGGATTAAATTACGGAATTGAATACGTTGGTCTGTAACCACTGTCACTACCGCAAAGCAAGGCAGATCAATGTACTGAAGCATTGGTTATTTACAATCTAGAATAAATGCAATACTTGCCCTTATAACAGCAAATTGCCATCCAATTTGTCTTGGCTTCGCCGTTTTATTAGTACTAACTTAATTAACTTGACGTTTAAAAAAACAAGCTTCCAGAAAGCGCTTTTCATTGAATGAATTAAATTAACCAATTTTTTAAGGTTTCCCACTTGTGGGTTGGAATGGTAAAAAACAGACCAATGCAGGTTAGACCTTACACCATCAACTATAAATTTATTAATTTTCATCGAATTTCGAAAAATATGATGATATATTTTTTTTAACCATATTCCAACCCACAAGTGGTCGATTTTGACTTTTCAAAATTTGACAATATTTTTTTCGTTTTGAGGTCCCCCGAATCAAAAAAATATATTTTTGAAAAAACTCTGTAAGTTTGTTTGTTAGCACGATACAGGTCAAACAGATGAGCGTATTGAAACCAAATTTTGGAAGGATATTTGATATGCAAATATGAAGAGCCCTATTGTTTTTGGGGAAAATCCGCGTATGCGCAGAAGAGATATATGCTATAACGATGTTTTTTATATAATAATGACATACTTTTCATAACGTTCAATTAATATTTATTTATTATTTCTAGAAAGTTTCGTTAATTTTTTTATAAGCTTTATAATTTCGGAAATATTTTGAAAATAAAAAAAAATCAGCTGTTCTTATGTTTTGTAGATCTGTCAAAAATTAACTAGTTAAGCATGCTTTGATTAATTTTTGCATTGCGTGGAACATATTATGTAGGTAACCATGACAACGAATAGCAAATATCGTATTGAATACTGACCATTACCCGCGCCAACTCACGCAATATCAGAAATTTTCTTTTTCTTTTTAAAGTTGGAACGGTCCCGTCACTGAATTGGCTGGAATTTTTTTTATATAAAACTCTATAGTTTCGTTACGATTACTTTTCTCGAAGTTCATTTTGATGTAATCAGTAAATCAATTGGTTGTAAGAAGTGATGAAGAAATAAAGGACCTTTATAGATATAGTAAAACAGCAACGCAAGCAATTATAGCAGACGACTAAAGTTCCACTTTAACGACGCTCCATGCTCGTACTTATCGGAAATGCTTTGTGAGAAATAATAATAATTAAGTGAGTCGTTCAATATCTATTATTAAATAGTATATTACACCACAAGGGCCGAAAGTGTATTAAGAAAAAAGTATACACCACACTGGCCGAATTTGTGATAACCTTGCCCTGAGCGCCATGATGCTTGAAGCGAAGCCGAGGGCATCATGAAGCGCAGGGAAAGGCTACCACACCTTCGGCCAGTGTGGTGTATACTTTTATCTTCATACCTCCGTCGTAAGCACACTTATTAAATACGATACATTAATTAATTAATTACATAAAAACACAGATCAACTCCAAGCAAGCTTTGAATTTATACGTAAATACACGAATAACAGCTGTTCGCGACTATTAGCTAAAATGTAATAGGGTTGTTACGGAAACGACATCTAAACAACAGTTGATTGGTTGTTTTTGCTTTACGATCACCAGAACGTACGACCTTTCCGCATTTGAAAGTAGCACTTTGGATCGAGGTATGAAGAAAAACATATTCCATTTTCTATCGACAGTCCTCTAACGGTTCCTGCTCAACCAATTTACATAATTTTTTTAACCGACTTTGAAAAAGAAACAATATTTCCTCTCGACTTCCGGCTGAAGTCGGAGAAGGGAAAACGTTTCACATTTCGTCTGATTCAGGTCAATTTTCCCTCCTAGCGAAAAGATTCACCCGCTCTTTCCTCTCAACTGCCGGTTGAAGTCAGAGAAGGGGAAGCGTTGCACTTGTCGTCTGATCGAGGCCAATTTACTCCCCTAGCGCGTCTAAAACAGCTGCACTTCAAAAAGTTATCAAACTGTTCTGAAAATTGTTATAAGAATTTTCCAGCGAACGACCGCCTTAATCGAAAATTGAATTCCGAAAGAGGAATGGCGAAATGAAGTTGAAACGGAATTCAATTATGTTGAAGATCGTCGAGACGCCTGCAGATGCCATACCTATATAATAGCGTGTCATATATTACACTAGATTTCCCATAAACTGCACTTGTCATATTTAGTGTTTGAAAACATTTTAATTGCAAGATTGAATATATTTGACGTTTACTATAGAGGATTTTTTTTAATTTATTGATATAATTATCTACTTTAATTAATTTAATAATAAAGACAAAAAATTAGCCAAACTTCGAAAAAATTAAGGAAAAGCTGAATTTTTGCATGAATTTTCCTTTCGTGATTCTAAACAATATACCTACCAAAAGTGCCCACCGTACATGTGCCGCTAAAAATTCGCAAGATTCTCGTTAACGGTGACTTTTATAGAAAAAATAGTGGTTATCAAATTTGTAGCTTATAAAATTGCCTACAAAAACACAATAAAAATCCAGTCGACGTAGAATTTAATGCTCTTTAAAAAAGCTCTCAGTAAAATTTTCTGTAGGATGCGTCGTTTAGGAGTTATAAGCAAAAAACTAAGCAGAGTGCAAAAATTTCGCGGTTTTTTGGCTCCCAAAACTTAATCAGAAGTCAGAATCCTTCTTATTTAGGACCCTAAAATGGTATTGAAACACTTTCCAGCTTTGAACGGCCTTCTTTTGGTCTAAGTTGCCTGGACTATGAATCTGTCAATTGTTCATATTTTTGACGTGATAACGTCTTATAAATTGATGAAACACCAGCTGCACGCACGAAAAAGTGTAACTTTCCGCCGTGCAAGCGAGAGCGCAGTAATGTATTATTAAATATGATATTCGAGCGGAATACGTTATCACGTAAAACTTATCGTCCGTAAACCGACTTTACAGACAACCAATTTTTTTTTTTTATTTTTGTACGTAACTTGTTAAAATATAATTTGGTGCAGGTACATAGCGGCTCCTGGTTGTATAAAGAAAAGCGATAATTTATTGCCTATATATGTATAATAATTTATTTTGCCAGGTGTTATGGTAATGAATGTTTTGTTACTTTTTGAAAAAATGAAAATTATATTTTTATTTATGTTTTAATAATGTGTGCAATTATTCGCAAAAATCCAAAAAAAAATATAAAATGTGCTCTTAAAGGTTACCTAAAACCTCGCTTTGGTTTTACCTGTTTAGCTCAATTAGTTTTCGAGATATCACTCTTTGAACGATAGTCGCAGGTAGGCTCGTTTTTGCTCTATATCTCAAGGTCAAAGGGGAGTACGGGGTTAACACAATATATATAAAAAGAGTTCGTACATCAAGTCGATATTAAAAAATAAGTTTCGATATAGGTTGTCATTTGGGGGCCAACTCACGATATCTATCCGGCTATACCCTTTACAGACTTCATAAATAAAAATTGAAATACAAGTTAACAGCTTGTTATTAATAAAAAATGAGCAGCATGACAATTGTTAATAAAAATGAGACGAATAATATGTTTCTGCCATCTCTGTTGTTGCATTGGGGTTCTGTTGTGTAAAGAGAACCGCATAATTGGTCCACGCATTGAAGACCTCTGATAATATCACATACAGACATACAATATGAATCAAACACGTGAAACCTTTTTTTTATGTTTTGACATATCTATGAAATGCGGGCCTGTTATTGACAACCAATTTCCGATGTAATTGTCAATTACATGCAACAATCATTTACAAAATATAACATTGCTAATTTGCCTGTAATTTGTGAGCATAGTATTTTGATAAATTTTTAATTCCATAATTCCTTATATGAAGGTTACTGACAATAATTATTGTTGTTATTTATTTCTGAACTACTGACTACTTTAAAAACAAAATAGTTCATAGAATCATTTAAAAATTCTGTGTTAGTTTTAACAACGTAGTTTAGACTTCGTTTATTTACGCTATGCGTTCACGATTGGGTCATCTAACTCTAAATATGTACCAAAATTCAACTTTTTTCGTGCAGTAGATTCGGTGAAAAAAATTTGAAAAGAAGTTTGACCCTGCAGGCCGTCCCTGTAACTTCCCGCTATTTTCGAGTTACGCTCAAAAAAATATAAAATATATAAAAAAATATATAAAATATACCAAGAAGTTTATTTATTAGCTCTTCGAGCTCAAAAAAAAAACACTTTCTTAGGAAATTCTCGTTCACGGTATCTCATGAACAAATGAACCGATTTTGATGCGATTTGCGGCAGTCGACGCAATTTTTTAACCTAAAAAAGTAATTTATTACAGAAAAATCGATCTCGTAGGAATTTTACGAGTAATTTAAAAAAACACTTTTTTACAAATTTTTCGTTTACGATATCTCGTGAACAAATGAGCCGATTTTGATGCGGTTTGCGGAAATCGACGCAGTTTTTTTAACCTAAGAAAGTAAATTATTACAAAAAAATTGTTTTGATAAGAATTTTACGAGTAATTTTCAAAAATTTTTTTTTCCTAATTTTTCATTCACGTTATCTCATGAACAAATGAACCAATTTTGATCTGGTTTGCGGCGATCGACGCATTTTTTTTAGCCTAAGAAAGTTTTATTACAAAAAAGTCGACCTGATAACAATTTTAAGAGTCATTTAAAAAAAAACACTTTTTTACGATTTTTTCGTTCACGGTATCTCGTGAACAAATGAACCGATTTTGATGCGGTTTGCGGAAATCGACGCAGCTTGTTAAGGAGAAGAGCTGATTAGATTTTGGAATTAATCGGTTTAGTAGTTTAGAAAATATTTTACAAAAACAAATTTTTAAAAATTTTTGAAACTTGTTTTTTTAAGACTTCACAAAATTTTTTAGGCCGAATCATTTCAAATTTTCAGGAAGTCTAAGTTCACCAAGATCACGCCAGATGTCGCAAACCGCGTTTCAGTCGGACACTCCGTTCAAAGCGTCGAGATCTGGCGAAAACTCGATTTTCGAAAATCGGGGTGAAACCAATAACTTCCCGATTTTTTTGAAGAAAATTTTTTTTTTTTTTATAACGGTAAGTTAAAAAGCTGTGACGGACGGATAGACAGATACGAGAGGAAACCCTAATAACAGTTGAAAAGTGAACGTTTCTACTTACTGATACAACAGACGGCTAACATTCTGGTGGCGTCGTCCGGAGGCTCGCATTCCGGAAAGAACGGCTTGAGCACGTACACGCTGAACGTGAGCGCAACGATGGCCTGCGAGCAAGGTCGAACGATCATGCATTCGATCCATAACCTGATGAAGGCCACGAATGGACCGAACGTTTCCATGATATAAGCGTAATCGGCACCGCTTTTTGTTATCATTGTGCCGAGTTCGGCATAGCAATATGCTCCAATCTGTAAATCGAAAAATATGATAATAGTCTCATTTAAATCTTTGATTAACGTCTGATTACTCTTCAATAAATAGAATTATCCAAATCTTTGATTAACGTCTGAATAGAACTCTTCAATTAAATTGTTTGTTATTAATTTTTTTCAAACTCCATTCTATTAGAAAATAAGTAGATATGTTACGGTAAATGTAAACTCTTGGGAAATGTACACATTTACCGTAAAATGTGCCGGAGAATGTGTACATTAATTAATGTAGATATTGCGGCAAATGTACACATTCTCCGGCACATTTTACGGTAAATGTGTACATTTCCCAAGAGTTTAGGTACATTTACCGTAACAGATATACTAATTAATTTTTATATTTTTTAAATTATTTCTGAAGAGAATCCAAATCCGGATCGAAACGTCATCTAGTGAAATAACTGGTCGATAATTTTATTTATTTGAAATAGAATTATCGACCAATTTTTCAGACAACATACAAAAATATATACAGTCAAACCTGAGTGAGTGCGAGAACTGGGTATAAGCGAGAAAACTTTTTAAGTGACAATAATTGCCAGGTACCGTTTTTGTAAACCTCTAAAACAGGGGCGGGCAAATATTTTGATCGTTGGGCCACATTGCTGATGAAAATTTGACTGTGGGCCAAAAATTTGGAGAGCAAAAAAAAGGTTCTTTCATTGCCGCAAAGGTCTTTTTTCGTCTCTTGTGGCCTTTGCTATTTATTATTTTTCTAAAAAAATTGGTTGTCTGTAAAGTCGGTTTACGGACGATAGTTTTACGTGATAACGTCATAAAGAATCATTGATGAACTCTCTGACGTCACGCGAGAAGAGAGAGAAATGCGTACAAGCCGACGCTTGGGCCGATCGTGCCTCTCTATCGCTTATACCGCGCTCTCGCTTGCACGCTCAGGCTCAGGCGGAACGTGACACTTTTTCGTGCGTGCAGCCGGTGTTTCATCAATTTATAAGACGTTATCACGTCAAAAAAATTTATGCGCCAAATTATATTGGCAAACTATTTTCGCTCTTTAACATTCATTTATAAAATGCTTCGCGGGCCGGATAAAATTCTACTGCGGGCCGCCATTTGCCCAGGCCTGCTCTAAAACAGAAAGACGTTTTTCACCCATGGATCTCTATAACTGAGACTACTACTTGCCTGTACCTCTATAAGCGATAGTCGAACGTATTAATAGTTTTTTGAATACTCGACGGTTGTTGATAAAACAATATTTGATAAAATTTATGAACTAGAAAAATACACAAAATGTTAAAACAGAAACACAGAAGAAATTAACAGTTTTCTTTAAGTAAGTATTAGTGTAAGATTTTATTATTTTCTATGTCGAATTATTATCTATGTCGAATACATGCTTATCACTAAATATGTGTTGTATTTTTATAGACCTCTATAAGTGAGAAACGCCACTCCTGTACATCTAAAAACTAAAAATTTGGATTAGTGAAAAACCTCCATAAGCGAAAAAGAGATCGTGGTCCCTTGAATTCTTGCTTATCCAGGTTCGACTGTATTGTTAATATATAGTCTGAAAAATCGGTCAATAATTTTATTTATAATAGTCTTATCTAAAGGTCGCTGTACATGAGGCTGGTTTTACCGCTAGAATCACTACTGGGACTGTGCTGGCTGGCGCGCTGACTTTCGAACCCCAAAAATTAAGAAACACCATAGTGTCGATATATGTCAACACACCATACAAAAAAGAAAATTAACCAAAAATAAATAGGTAACTAATAGCCATTGACACTATGAGATGATAAATCATAACTTATTCATCTATTTAAATAATTACTGTAGTTCATTATTAAAACAGGGGTGTCCCAACTCCAAAATTTTGAGACTTGGAATGCTAATGGAAAAAATATTTTTCGTGGTACTCTACTACAATTCTAATCAAGAATTGATGAAAGTACCAATCTGTTTTTCAATCCATACTATACATAATATTATAAACGCGAAAGTAACTCTGTCTCTTACACTTTCGCGGCCAAACCGCTATACCGATTGTGATGAAATTTAGTATGAAAACAGTTTGAAGCCTGGAGAAGGACAAAGGCTATTTTTTTTAAATTCAACCTTTATGAGGATGAAGTGGGGGTTGCAGTATCGTATGAAGTTACGCTGGGACGATTGTGATGAAATTCAATATAGAGGTAGTTTTAACTTTGGGAAAGGACAAACTGTTTTTTTCAAAAATTAACCCCTCCATAACCCCTTCTCATAAATTAACGTTAAACGTATTTTTAATGCGAAATCTTGATGCGCCCAAATTGTGTAATGGTACACGTTTGCAAGTTTTTCATCTGGGTCTAAATGTTGTTAGGGCTATTATAATTAGTGGTAAATCTAAAGGACACAGTGTTTTAATACCACAAATACCAATTATATCGACAGATTTGCCTTTTCAATTTAAAAGATTACAATTTCCATTAAAAACTGCTTTCGGAATAACTATAAACAAAGCCCAGGGGCAAACACTTGGTAGCTGGCATACATTTAGAAAAACCATGTTTATCGCACGGCCAGCTGTATATGGCTTGCTCACGTGTATCGAATCCACAAAATCTTTATATTTTTGCAAAAGATGGTAAAACAAAAAACATTGTTTATAGGGCCCTCTTAAATTAGAATCTTGCTTGAATTTATGAATTTTTTAATCAATTATGTCTGATACCACGCGGACGAACTCTCGGGTAAAAGCTAGTCATATCATAAAAAATTTATAATATAAATTTATATTGGGTTAAAACAACCGCGTCTGTTATTACCCGTAAAAAAATCTATGTTTTCAGATCTTTAAATTCATTTGTTTCAACCCACCCTAGCTAGCACGTGTTTTCAACGCGGCCATGTTTACTGTACAAAAAACAGTTATACGTCAAATCTAACCATGCAACAATCAAAACAGAAAAGAGTATTGCTTACCATAGAGAAAACTCCAGAAACAACCCAAACAATCAAGGAAGCATTAACCGAACCAGTATATTTAATAACTCCGGTTGGAGAAACAAAAATACCGGACCCAATAATACTTCCAACAATAACCGTGATACCGTTCAAAAGAGTCATTTTCGGTTTCAATGCGAATTCGTCGTCATCATCGAGGTTTTTTGTTGCCGACGTAGCATTTTTACCATTCGCGGTCTTCTCTGTTAACGGTATAGAATCATCGAAAGCTACAGCGTGCTTTTCGTCTGCCATTTTTACTATTTTATTTATAAATAAATTAATATAACAAATCTCACTCAACTTAAATAACAAAATTTGCGCGTTTATAATAACTTAAAAGATCGGCACGTTTTTTAAAGACGTCATGATTTTGTTTTTAATTTATTGGCTTTTTTATTGTGACGAAACTACCCGCTACTATAACCGTCACACAGAACACTAAAGGTACCTTCGCCACGCTCTAATAAGTTCTATTGGAGCCAAACAAAAGCTGAGACTCGTTGAACATCTTCGCGTCTGAAGCTCTCTGATCACATTGTCGACTCCACGTTAAAAAGGGAACGTAGTTTTGTACGTAATATTTTCATCGTAACACGGACATGCGTTTTCCCGAGCGCAGAGTTTATAGCGGTACAGACGTGGACAAAATTTTTCCAGACGCAGTTGCAACGGATTGCAATAGGTACACCATATTATGGTTTCGTTGCAAGAATTTGATACTTTCGTTAGAAATATATAAGCCCACAAAAGTAACGTTTTATAAACTTTTTTTGTTTTTATTTAGGGAGATGGGAGCTTCGGCAGCAAGGCCATTAACTCCAGATATAGGTATGTATGGTCACTGTATAAAAAACTGATTGATTGGAGTTTATTAAAAAGTTCAATGTTTTCTAGAAATTGAAATAATTTAAAGATAGTTGGCAAAACCAAAAGTGCACATTCCGCAACTTTTCCATTGTATACCTAATGAAAATTAAAAAAATATTTAAAATTGAAAAAAATAAAAATATATTAGAAATATCATAGGGAAAACTCCACTGTGCAAATTAGTTAGAATCAACGATTACTTTGGCCACATATGAGAATGGGTACCATATGGTAACGCTGACGAAACATTATTTTTAATAACAATAATAGCTAATAATGAATAATATTCTCGAAAACTAATTTAACCCAATTTTAACGTCTGGACCCTCTCGCGGCTATCACTGCTGTAGTAGCGGTTTTACGTCAATTCATTGTCCGACAATACGTGGCACGACAACCCATATAGCCGACAATTAATCGTTACGACAGTTTAATGCGAGAAAATTACTCACAACGACTTCTCACAACAGTTATTTTTCGCAAAATCACTATTATTGATGTCCATAACTATTTTAGTAACATATTTAAGGCTCGAGAATTCAAGGCTAGTTGAATTTTTAATAATATGAATAGCTTATCAAAAAAAAAACACACACACACGCAAGTAAAGTAAAAAAATATACTGAAAAAATCATAACAAAAAATTAGGCACAGGTATATACCAAAAAACACAACTAATTAACAAGTGAAAAAATATATCGAAAAAATCATTATAAAAAAGTGTACGAAAATAAATGTATGACTATTATAAAAATAAAATAAATAAATTCACCACAATATGTTAAACCTGTAGCCCGGAATTGTAAAGAACTCTGCACAAACCTTATGGGATTTGGTTAAATTGATCGAAAATGGTTTTATTTTATAGTTTAAAGGTCACTAAGAAAAAATGTCCATGGGCGCATAGCCTAAAAACCAATAGATTTTTAACAACAGATATTATGTTTTGCGAGATTTTAGATATAGTGATATCCACTGAATTCACAAATATGTTCAACGTTTAACTTTTGTGCTTCTTTTTAGAAATAGAAATATAGTCGAAAACTAGATAATGTTGGAATGTGTCACCCTGTGTAAATAATAATGTCATATTCGGATTCAGCGCAATCGAAAACAAATTTCTAGAGGTTAGGATTTTTTAAGATTGTGAATTCAATGGATATCCCTATATCTAAAATCATATCTGCAGGACACTTTTTCTTAGTGACCTTTAAACTATAAAATAAAACCTTTTTCGACCAAATCCCATAAAGATTATGCGGGGTCCTTTAAAAAAATGAGAGAATCATGAAAACAGAATATTTTACGATTAATTGTATCGCGAGAAATTGTTGTGTGACGTTGCCGTGCGATGATTTGACGGGATGCAACGCCTGGGTTCCCTCACAACTGCCACTGCAGTATTAGTATAGGCAGAGATAAGGGCGCATATGTACGATTAGAACTTATAGAACAAAATAAGTTTGTCCGTATTCGTAATGGCGCACACCATGAATGTAACACACAGTCACTCTTTAAGGGTATTCTTAACCCCCTTTATGCAATGTTTTTGCACTGCACTATACAATTAAACCTGCTTTACAAGTATTGAATTTACATACGTTTTTATACCGCTTTAAGTAAGTTCCCTTTCATAAAATACTTTTGTTTATTACAACAAAACTATGTTAGAAGTGCCAGTGTTTTTTGTGAATTAGAATATTAAAAAAAAACTCACAACGTGCCCAACCTTGATTTATAAAATTGAATGATGCAATTATTAATAAACTACGGCGACAATTGTTGATATTTATGTACATTTGTAATTGTGTTTTAGTTTAGCGCGATCTTGTTAAATATCATTTCAATGATATAATTAAGCATAAAATTTAAAAAGATTAAAACAAACATTAGTTGAATAAATACCGCGACAATATATTGTTTTAAACAATTGACAGTTTAGAAACAATTAGTGTATAGTTTGATATTTTTCTTTTTATAAGTAGGTAATATCTGAATAGGTCATATGCATGTATTTTTTTATATTTTTAATAGATTATTTAGTCAACTATAATACGGAAAAAATTGATAATCATTTAAAAATGTAATATTATCATAAGAAAAGGAAAAATTAAATTTCACATTCAAAAATAGACAGTTTAAACAATCGGCCATGTTGGCGAGCTTATATGTGACGTCATGATATAGGATGCATGTCAACCTTGATGTCAAATTGTCAATGTTCTAAATGAAGTTTGTTTGTTGTTTTCTCTTAATACTGACATAATCTTACTGGAGACGACACAGTCGTCATGGAAACTGTTGTTGATATATACTCGGACGTCATGCTGCGTTTTGAAAATTCTAAAATAGCGCGTATTTTCTACATTTCTTTTTTATATTATTTGTATTTTTTTTCAGTGATTAAATTAATAAAATAACCATTACGATATGATCAGAAACTAAAATATATTTAAAAATTTAAACCAATTTGGAGTCTCATGCATATGACCTATAGTCAGCGATTTTAATTGTATATACGCGTTTTCATTTTATGTAGGTATAATTCATTAACTTTTTGTGTAAATTGGTTGAGATATGACGATGATTGTTGAAGAAGTTGGAAAAAATTAAGCCGAGTTTGGGAACCAAACGTTGTCTAATACCTTTGAGGTTTAACAAAACTATGTAGGTATGGTGGAATTGTTTCCCTTTTACAGGTCTGTAGAAAAGTCCGCGATAGATTATGTCTATCTTTTAAAGATAGCTTACTATACCCATTTAATTTTACGCACTTTTCGTGGATAACAATTTTGCAACGTAAGTCTACGCTAGTCGGCCGCTAGTATTTGTTTAACGCACGGTAGAGTGAATTGCACTCATACGGCTGGCCGCGTAACTAAACGCTGCACCTTCGCTTCTCTGCGCCGATGAGCTATCGTTATGGACAACTTAATTATATGAATGCGTGCGTGTTTGTCTATGCGACTAGAAGTCATTCATGTTTTGGGTAAAAAAATCGCACAACTAGATTTTCACCCTGGTTCAAATGTTCAATTGACGTGAAATTTTGCAGTCGTAAGTAGTTTTGATGACAGTACAATATTCTAATATTTTCGCTATAATAATATTTAAAAAAAACAAGTGGTGGAAGTAACGGATTTGATGGTGGGAAAACGTGATTTTTTTTCTTATATAACGATTAGAAGCATGAGACACTCAATGAATTAAATAAAATATAAGTAATGTGAGTGACATAAACGTGTTTTTTAGAAAACGGAACCCTTATATGATCTCTTTGTTGTCCGTCTGTATGTCTGTCAATCAAAATCTTACTTCCCGTTGACCTAGAATCATTAAAGTTGTCAAGAAGCAATGTCTTGTAGCACAAGTAAAGAGAAAAATCAGAAAACCGTCAATTTGTATAGTTACTTCACAAAAAAAAATAATGTTTTTAAATCGCAACAACATGCTACGCAAGTACACAGTAACGGTTCTAAAAATGTCACTAGACTTTCAATATTATCGTGCAATAATATTGTACAAGAAATTGAAACGAGCAGTCTCTAGACTTTCAATAATATTGCGCAATATTTTATATTGTACAATATTATTGACAGTCTGTGAATGATATTGAAACATTGTACAATATATTGGGCATATAAAAAAGCAGCCCCTAGACTATCAATGATATTGCGCAATGGTTTATATTGTTCAATATTATTGACAGTCTATGAATGATATTGGCTACATTGTACAATATATTGAGCTTATCAAAGCCGGTTTGATATTTATTGTGCAATCTGCAAAAATTACAGTCTGTGGTTAATATTGCACAATAATAACCAGTTGTAATTGACAAACGCTGGATTGGAGGAATAGCGGCTCGCAGATGGGTGTTCTTTTTCTCAATAGCGGGGGTTACCAATTTTAAAAGTTCATAAAATGTTGAAGCGTTCATTCGCAGAAAGTTGCAAAAATCTTTTGGTTCGCTTATTTTCAGGTCACTTAGCAAATGTTCGTGAGTGTACCGATCTCTTTTCTTATACCACTCTCTGATCCATCTACGCTTTTTCTTGCTATTTTTCCGCCAGCATGCTCACTGATGAGGATTTTTCAGAGAGAACGATTGCGCAATTTCATTCTGCTGTATAGGGCAAATTTCAATTTTTGTGCAATATTATTGCGTAACAATATTGACAGTCTAGGTACAATTTTGTTTTTGTACAATATCATTGCGCAATAATATAATAATAATTTTTATTGTACAATATTAACCACAGACTGCAACTTTTTTTAGATTGCACAATAAATATCAAACCGATTTTGATATGCTCAATATATTGGACAATGTTTCAATATCATTCACAGACTGTCAATAATATTGTGCAATCTAAAATATTGCACAATAATATTGATAGTCTAGAGACCGCTGAATACAAAACAAGCGTCCGAAACCGGTGCGTTTATACAGCACAATATGCGAACTCTCGCATACAACACGGCACACCAACTAAGTTATCAAATATAACCACGAGGTACAATATAGTTCAGTAGTCCATCTGAACTCATTGTAATTACACGCTTCGTTGGCAAACTGACCGCGACCTTTGTCGATATGTATGGGGACAACAGTTTTCCAACGGCTAAGCGGGCAAAATCTTCGAGACTCGATTCCCGTGATGGTTGATCTATTTACATACATACAAGTTTGTACGGAATCCTCGGTGCGCGAGTCCGACTCGAACTTAACCGTTTTTTTTTATGAGCAAGATCACAAGAGTCAAAAAACTGTAGAAATATACTGAATAGGATACTGTTTTTAATTCCGGTTTTTGATATTCATTTATTGTACGATAGACTGCGTAAAGTTTGTATGTTTAGATGTAGGAAGTAATCTCCGAAACTACTCATCCGATTTCATAAATTTTTTCACCAATATTTAGAATGAACCTTCAGGATGAAGATAGACTATATATTATCGCGTTAAAATAAAAGCGCTTTTCGTGGAGAGCAAATTTGCAACGTAAGTCGACGAAAAACGGTGACAATTTACAAATTCGGGTGAAGCCGGACCGGGCCGCTAGCACTTTATGAATTTTTATAGTCATTTAAAAATGTTATACAGGTATCAGAATGAATGGAACGTTGCTTAAAATAATGTCTTCTGTGCTTCTTATTTAATAATTTTCTGTAATATCAGTATACCGATACCCATACCTAATAGGTACTGCGTTCTTTATGAAATCTGCATTTTATTTTAGACAGATTTACCGTTCAATACAATTGAACTTTGTGTTTTAGCACCCATTTTATTATTCTAGTATTGGATTCTGGGATTTATACGTGTATGTCAAGGCAATTTCCTTTCTTTTGTACAAATTGACAACAATAAAAGTCCGTTTTTTTTGTACGTGCGTTCTAAGAGCGCCGTTACGTAAATTTATTATTCTTGACCCTGCGGTACCCCACAAACTTCTTATAGTTTTACCGCGTTAGCAACATACAATGCGTCCAAAAATCTGGAATAACCCGAATAAAGACCAAACTGACAATTGTGTGGAAAAACATTGAAAAACAACAATTTTTGTTAAAAGCTGCCTATTGGTGATACTCAAATATTTGTTTGATGACATTGAAAAAGTTATGACGTGATCAATATTGCACATACCGATGAACTAGCGGTACGTGCTTTATTATCGCTTTGTGCATCAGAGCTGACTTTCGTTCATATAAGAAGTTATATCTAAGTTAATTTCACACGAAATCCATTCAAATTGAAGCTTTTTAAAAAGAGGAGATTATGATCTATAAAACAGAACCATTTTTAAATCAATTGGAGTTCATAAATACTATTAAAATTGTAATTGAAAATCTCAAACAGTAGTTGTCGGTTGGTCTGTACGTACGTATGTACGTCACGGCTCTACAGACCGCAATTTTGGTCGGATTGCCTTGGGTTATATTTTATTCAGTTTGTTTACTATCAGACCAGAACCCTATTTAAATTGACTAAAATGTGTTCAGTAGTTTAATTTTTATAAACACTTTTATTTTATTATTTTTGACAGCTAATAGTTTGAAAAAACAATATAATAGTTCCTGTGTAAATATAGTGTAAATCCATAAAACAAGTGCTACACTTCTATACTGTAATAACATCGAAAAACATAGCAAGCTTTGCGGCGCAATGGTTATGCCGTTAGATCCACAAGGGAAAGGTCCTGGGTTCGATTCCTTACGAAATAATTGATTTTTTTTCTATTCCACTTTATTCCACTTGATATAATTATATATTATATTATGTATAGTTCTTATTTTTTTTTTATTTTTTCAAACTTAAAAAAATATTTTTTCAATTTTTAATTATTTATTTCTTTAAATTTTTAAATCTTAATTTTATATTTTTTTAGAATTTTTTTCAATTGTTTTTTTTTATCATACAGTAGAAAACTTGCGGGATGTGCACTTTTGGTTTTGCCAACTATTTTCCTTTAATGGCACAAGCCCCAATTTTATTTATTGTTTTTGATAGAACTTAAAATAGGGCAAGGTTAAGATCATTGGATCGGCTCTTTCATTGGACCAACTAAATATATTGTGACAAAACTGTTCTTTGTTGAAGTGGTAAATATTTATTTACAACAATAAAAATGTTAACAAAACAAATAAACAAACAAACTAAAAGTACTTCTCTTATATAATGGAAATGAAATAGAAATAATGTAACAAACACAACAACTTCCAAGTAATAAAAATAAACAAAGTCACTAGGTACACATACAATAGCTATTTATGTAAGTGCTCTAGAAAATTTATATATGAACTCAATGATTTATGTCAAGCGGTGTTAGTAGTCTCCACTGTGTCTTATATACCTTTTTAGGTATACACTTTTACAGGACGCCGTTTTATGGGAGAACGTTACGTTTGTATGCGTTGGGTTAAACGTGGCTTTATTTGAAGGCGACATCTAGATAACAGGGCGAAATTTAATTACTAGTATTTCGTTAGATGACAGCGCATGACGCTTGATTTATGTATACGCTTTGGATTATAACTTGACTTTTGATAAAGACGATAACTAGATTGACAGGGCAAAATTTAGTTACAGAATGAAATATAGTTACAAGGTGATATTTAGTTACTAGAAACTCGTCAGTTGGCAGAGCGAAATTTAATTAGTAGAATTTCGCTATTTTTATTTTTCTTACATACAATCACATTTTCCTCTGAAATTTTCTTAATATGTAAGATAACAAAACACAGTCACGCAGAGGATTCTAAAATCTATCAAAAACAATAACAAAACTTGGGAGAGTATCATTTAAGAAAAAAAACTGATCATGTCATAACTTTTTTAACACCATAAAAAAAACAATTGTTTGTTGTGTTTCAGGATTTCTCCACTGTCACTTTGGTTTTATTATGTGCCGGATATCCGTATCCGCGGATATCCGAGGGAACTGAAAGATTCGTATCCGTATCCGTTAGTTTTTGGCGGATCTTTTACTTTATTAATTTTCAATTCATAGATGAAATTTTATATATTATATAGGTGATTAGGCAATAATGAAAACCTGTTAAATTCCATTCAGATTATTTTTTATTTTTTTAAATCGTATTTGGCACCTTTATATTGGAAACATTTATCGTATTGAGTACCATATCAATAGTACACAACTCAAAGTTAATAAAAAACTATCTTTATAATGAGATATTGCACATCGATCTTTGGAAAGAGACAATCTGTTATGAGAGTTAGCTCTTAAAGAAGTCAATAACTTTTTCCCATAACAGATAGTCTCTTTCCAAAGGTCGATGTGCAATATTTACCGCCGCGTACTCTAAGATCCGTATCCGCGGATCTTGAAACCAAAAGTCCGTATTCAGATCCGTATCCGCGGATATACATTTTTAACGATCCGGCACAAGACTAGTTTTTATTCGGATGATTCCAGACTTTTTGGATGCTCTGTACTTACCTATATTAGTCATAATATAATTAAATTATTTTATATTTTCCAAGATCTATTGCAGTCATACACACGTTGAATGCCACAAAACAGTCGATAATTTTTTTTCATTCTAAAAACATGACGTATCTGTAAACTTAGAACTTATCTACATATCCGTGATGCAGGATGCAGTGGCGCACAATAATAGACTTTAATAAACATATATTTTTAACAGTAAGTGCATATCGTAATGATATTAACACATTGTAATGAGATAACAAGCTACCTTTTGCTGAGTATTAAACAGATTAAAAGCTCGTGACCAGGATGTTGATTAGGGTTAACCAAGTTATATGGAAATGGATTCATCAACGAATAAATACGATATGTACCTAATCCCGCTTATCTATCTGCATATTATATAAAAATCAAAATTTGTCCGTCCGACAAAAACTTTTGAACGGTAAGTCCGATCATCATTAAATTTGGACACAACATTCATCTCGGTAAACTAAGATGAACGTTCGTACTCGTATTGCCGCCTATTCGTTTTCTTGCGCCCGAGTGAAACCGTACGGACCGCTTTATTTATAAAAATGACAATCTACACTAATCTATATGTACTAATATATAAAGCTGAAGAGTTTGTTTGTTTGGTTGAACGCGCTAATCTCAGGAGCTACTGATTCGAATTGAACTTTTTTTTTTGGATAGCCCATTTATCGAGGAAGGCAATAGGTAATATAATATCACGCTACGACCAATAGAAGCGGAGCATCAATGAAAAATGCTGCAAAATGTAACTCAAAATTTGTCCGTCCGACAAAAACTTTTGAACGGTAACTCCGATCATCATGAAATTTGGACACAACATTAATCTCGGTAAACTAAGATGAATGGGCGTACTCATGTCCCTCCCCCATCATTCGTTTTTTTGCACCCGGGTGAAAATTTTTCGAACACGTATTTCGTCGACTCACGTCAAATTTCTAAGGTAGAAAATTTCGGGGTAAATATAATTCGAATGTATCCTTTTAACCATTACTTCTATCGTCTATTAAGGCCGCTGCACACGAGGCTAGAAACGCTGCTAGATTCTTTGCTAGATTTGCCTACTAGTTTTCTAGCCCTGGTTTTCTTGATTGCTGTTAAGTGCTCGCTTCACACGAGACTATTTTTCAAGCTTGATTTGTGGATAGATCTGGTGCGCGCGCAGTGACAGTTTGAATATAAACACAGAGCAAAACGTGTCTGTTGTCTGACTCTGAACAGAATGCGACATGATGTTGGTTTGTGGGTGTTTGCTCAAGTGTCCACGTGACAAGATACTGCTTCTTGATTGGTTCTTGCTCATACCTAGCAGCAAATCACGCAGGGAAAATAGCCCTTGTTCTAATTTTAAAACCTTTCTTGTGAGCTAGCAGGCCAGCCCGCAGTGACGTCATTTCTAGCTTCGTAGTCAGCCTACCGGGTAGCGGAACTCCTAGCAACGTTTCTAACAGCATTTCTAGCCTCGTGTGCAGCGGCCTTTAGAATTAATTGCTTTTGAAGCTTGTAATTATTACGATGAAGGAAGATTTTGGTTGAGGATCATAAATAAATAAGCTTTACCAATGTTTCGCTAGTGGCCAACGTTTCGAAAAACTTATTTTCATCTTCAGGGCCTCAAGCTGGTCAAAAGGTGGTAAAAACAATTATGAGGTTATTATGATCATGTATATTGTTTTAACAGTTTACCACCTTTTGACCAGCTTAAGGCCCTGAAGATGAAAATAAATTTTTCGAAACGTTGGTCACTAGCGAAACATTGGTAAAGCTTATTTATTTATGATCCTCAACCAAAACCTTCCTTCATCGTAACATTGTATTGGATCAACACTACTTTATGCTTGTAATTATTAAATTATTTAGAAAATTATTGAATTTATTGATGACTAAAATGCATCATTTCAAATAGTAAACTGTCAATGCAGCGTTTATAGCTAGTCAATGAACTAGTGCAGTCTGTTACACTTCTACTTAAATTTATGAATGGCTTCTCCGTGTAATAAATGCATCGATAACATTTCATGTAAAATGTAGCCAAGTCTCGCGTTGATATCTCACTAAAAACAAATGTGAATTAAGGGACCATGCTCTATGTAGGTACAAAACAATTAATTGAAATCTAAAAGGACGCCAAGTTTACTTGGCAAGTTTTCACACATAAGACATAATTTAAAACATGAAAACTTGCTAAGTGGAAATTTGGCGCCCCTTTAGATTTTCATTGAATTAGCAGATTTTTTTTTAAATAAAGCGAATTAGCAACTAAGACCATTATCGCAAAAACAAATACATAATACGGAAAGTATAAATTTTAAATAAATAACATATTCAGTAATTGCAGATTATAGGTAAGTACAATTTATATGTAGATATGTATATTAATTTATTTTTATCTAAGCAGATTTTTTAATTTTGTCGTTACTTGTACGTAAAACCTGGCCAGCATATAAAGTTTTAGCTTTCCAGGACTACGAACCTATAGAAATTTGTACCTTCTCATTTTGAGGAGCAAAGGGGGAAAATAGAAGACTTATTACTTGTACATGACACCCAACTATAATTATTAATTTCAAATTTCTAGATCTACGGATCAATAAAAGTCTGTTCCTTCCCACTTGGAGGGTTGAGAGGAGAAAATCACAGTTTTTTTTATTTATTCGTGAATCTCAATCTGCATACCAAACAGCTTTCTAGAGCTACGAAAAGTAGTAAGTACCCAAATATTTTGATGATCATAAATGAATGAGTGTGTGACGAAATCTTTGAATTTTGCGTATTAATAAAATTCAAAGTAGGACGACTATAAAAATGAAATAAAGTACGTTGCATAAGCTTGGTGGTCCATCCTTTCCTGAAAATTTCAGATCTGAAGTGTTATACAGACCGAAATTACAAGGGTTCAAAAATACGCCGAATCGCTTCAAGAAAATATATGCTAGGCAACTTGACGGATGCATCATCATGCACCCAGATACAATTATTATTAATATCCTTCGCGAGTTTGCTTCTGTGTATACTGTATGAATGAATAAATAAATTAGGGGTTATGACTTAATTGTCCGTTATGCACGTCAGACTAAAATAATTTTTGTGCTCCCCCTTGTCCTGGATCTAGTCCTCCAATAGTTTGGAATTCCTCATGAACTCTAGAAGATTGATGACTAGACTCTTATCAATGTATCCAAAGATGGTTGTTCTCCTGTAGGCTAGGGCTTCGCATCGAACAGTAAATGGTTGGCTGTTTTTCAGATACATTTTTTCTTGAATGAATGAATAAAATAGGGGTTATGGCTTAATAGCCCGTTACACCACGTCATCCTAAAAGTTTTTTTTGGCCCCCTCCCTTGTCGTTGATCTAGTCCCCCAATAGCTGATGAACTCTGCTGTTGAGCTTCTATAATCTACAATCAATTAAACAACTATTATACTTTTAAATAAAAAGGTTTCCACCAATGGAACTGCATTCAATGTTTCTTATTGGGTCAATAAACACTGCTTTAGCCAAATTACAGACAGACTACAAGAACAGCCTTAAATTGAAAATCATTCATGACGTTTCCTCTTTAACTGTGTCAGAGAATCTCAAAATTTAGCTTCAACGTTGAATTATAGTAGTGAATCCCAAACAATAGCTACTGTCATATAAAATTGAAAACATGCCAACCTGAGGGAAGGTTGGATTGGAATCCACAACAGTTTGATCAAAAGCAAGAACAATGGGTTGACAGTCAGTCCTTTTAGATAGGACTCTTATTCGACAAGGTCTACAGTAGGGTATTTTCCCAAGTTTATTGTAATTCATTTTAGTGCACAATCGTTTTTTATAAGAGTTTATAGCAATTTCTTTTGTCACAATCTGCACTATTTTTCAATGTTATGTTCAGCACGTAGTCTTGAATTATTTTTGAGGGGATCTAAAATTTACCACCATTATTATTTTAATCAATGATACCACTCTTACCACTTGATCTCATTCTCAAACATTATTTTTGTTGTGGTATGGCAAAAGATTGGAATCAAATAAGAAAATGGAAGGGGAGACTTGTGTCAACCCGCTGAGCAAAACCGTAGGCAGGGAGAGGTGATATTCAAACGCCCCCCCCCCCCGAAATGCCTTAGCCATCCCACCGTTTTATACATACTAATCCAGAGATCGTTGTCACACGCTTTATTTCCAATGATCATTCACGTCGGTTGCCTTTTTACTCGTACGTAAAATTATAACATATGCTTGTATTTTAAAATAAAATTGTTACTTGTCTATTATCGAGAGCTCGAACCTGAAGTGAATTCCTAGCTATGGCCTTGATCAAAAGGCCAGTAGGCTAACCGCTTCACCAAGTTATTTTCAAAAGAAGTTTCACTTAAAACTAAATCTAATTGGATACATTGATATTCATATGATTAAACGGCAGAAATGATTCCGCGCGTTTTCATCCCCCCACAGAACATCCCCCGACAAAATATCCTATCAACAAAACTGGTGTAGAATTACTGTATTACTATCTCACTTTGTATACACGACCCCGAAATTGTTATTTTAAGAACTCCCCCAAACGCCCTCCTCTTTTCACTGCGCAAAAAAAACGCCATCGCATCGACACGACCCTGTAATTGTTTTTATGTCGGGGGTTTTTTGGTATTGATATTTGGTCAAGATGATATTTTGTCGGGGGGTATTACGTCGGAGGATATTTTGTCGGGTTATCAAGAAGCGCATTACCGCAGAAATCCCGGTTTCATCATATCTTTATGAACACTCTGGGAAATCCATCGTAAATGTAGTCAGACGACAGTTATCATAGTAAAAACGTTGATTACCACTGCCCACTATAGTTTATTTATGTGTTATATAGATATAGCTGCTAGTGTTGTCTGAGATGAAACGGGAACAAAACTTGATTCCTCTCGTGAGAGTAGTGATGCTGGACGATCAATATCATCCCCCCGTAGTACGGTGGCGGAGCGCTAGGTGCTGATGCAGCGTGAACCGCTTCTTGCGTCAGCCACACGCCCTCTATGGGGGGTTGTTTCCAGTGATGGGGGCAGCGGATACGGTGGAACTCGACCAAACCGACAGACAGCAGAACTGACGCAATACCAAATAAAATTTAGAGATCATTCGACCGATGAGTCAGTCTTTTACTTCTCACCTACTTAACAATCGCTAGTAAATACTATAAAAGTAGAAATTTTCTCTGCAAATCTATCATCATAAAAAATTTTACAAAAAATTAAACCTTATTCAAAAAAGAGTCACTAAAAAGCGTAAATTATCAAAGTTTTGATGTCGGCGATTATTTAATTACTATCACGTTTTATGTACTGTTATTAAAACTCAAAACTTTTTTTGAGACTCTTTTTGAAGGAGGTTAAATTTTTTTAGAAACATTTGTTTTTTACAATATGTAGTTTGTACGTTATTAATCGACTTCTTTCTTAATATTTTAATACAGAACTGCTGAATCGATTTAAGTAAAATGTATGTGAGTTCATCTATTAAATAGAAAAAAGTTCACCAAAATTGATTCACAAATGCGGGAGAAATAAAATAATATAGGTAATATTAAAAATGTTATTACAAATTACTTACACTCATCAATAAATAAAATTATCGACCAATTTTTCAGACAATACAGCGTGTCCACGGAAGTTCTTTACAAATGGAATTTTTTTTTGTTAATTATTGAAGCAAAAAATTTTTTCTGTGGAAAAGTTCTGCTTCATCCAAAACCTCTAAAACATCAAAGAAAATTTTTTTCGGCCTAAAGTTATACGAGGGAAATCAAAAAGTTTTATTTTACTAAAAATAAAAATTATCTGTGATATTCAAGATTTTCGTAAAATTAGCTACAAAATCAAATTTAATTCAAAATAATAACATAACTAACTTCTAAGTAATTATTTATTCAGAATTATAAATCAGAATTCAACATATCCTCCATCTCTCTCCATACAAAGAACGGTTCTCCTTCCAAAATCCGTCACTGAATTTCGAATCATTGTAGAAGGAATTTGATGGATTTTTTCGGTGATAATCCTTTCCAATTGATCAATATCTTGAAAAGGTCTTTCAGAGTACACCATTTTCTTTAGATAGCCCCAGAGGAAATAATCTAGGGGTGTCAAATCGGGTGATCTGACTGGCCAAGGGTTTGCAGAATATCTTCCAATCCAGCGTCCTTGAAACGATGTGTCAAGATATTGATTGATAATTCTGAAACTATGGCATGGAGCCCCGTAATGCTGATACCATAAAGTGGATCGAATACGCAAAGGAATTGCACGCAGTACCTACATCATTTTTTTGTTTTCCAAGCCTACTACGGGCAAAAATCTTGAATATCACAGATAATTTGTATTTTTAGTAAAATAAAACTTTTTGATTTCCCTCGTGTAACTTTAGGCCAAAAAAATTTTTGTTTGGTGTTTTAGAGGTTTTGGACGAAGCAGAACTTTTCCACAGAAAAAAATTTTTGCTCCAATAATTAATAAAAAAAAATTCCATTTGTAAAGAACTTCCGTGGACACGCTGTATATTAACAAAATATATAATTAATACATTAACGTTTCGATCCGGATTTGGATTTTCTTCAGAACTGATCTAAAAAATATAAAAAATAATTAATATTTAATTTCTAATTAGCTTTTTCTAAAATTCCTTCAAAAAATTATATATTTTGTTAATATATTGTCTGAAAAATTGGTCGATAATTTTATTTATTGAAAAGTTCTAATCAGACGTTAATCAAAGATTTGATTACTTACACTTAATACAAACGTCACCCTTATACGGTTTCACACCAGTAGGTGCACGTTTGTGAACTTTTAAACTCTTCGAAACGTCAAAGCTCTTATTACTAACGTCACACTTATAAAACTTTCTTATTATTTTTTTCCTTTATTGTGTTTTATTGGATTTATTTATGGATATTACTTATTTTTCCATAAGAGCTTAATATGTTAATTTCATAACTTTAAATTTCTTAAACGAGTTAGTAAACCATTCTGAAATGATGCGTATATTTATTACAGACGTATTACCTGAGACAAAATTATATTTTTTTCTCTGTGGTTTGAGATACCCTGGGTTTAATCGTTTGCTTAATATATAGTATATTTCACCACAAGGGCAGAAAGTATGATATCTTTCCCTCTGCGCCATGATGGCTTCAGGCATCATGGCGTGAAGGGCAAAGTATCACACTTTCGGCCAGTGTGGTGTATACTATTTTTCTTCATATCTTGATGGTAAGCACGCTTATTAAATACATTAATTAATAAATTACATAAAAACACAGATAAATTCCAAGCAAGAAGCCTTGAGGTTATACGTAAAAACAAGAATGACAGCTGTTCGTGGCTATTAGCTAAAATGTTATAGGGTTGCTATGGAAACGACATCTAAACAAGAATTGATTGGTTGTTTTTGCTTTACTACCGCACGAACGTACGAACTTCCCGTATTATAGCGTGTAATTCAACCAAGGAGTAAATGTTAGACTTTCTGCCTTACAATTGGTGCCGAAAGTATGCACTTTCGATCGAGGTATAAATTTTCATTGTTGATCTTTCTTTAAAATATTCTGTAAAAAAACAAAACTTAATTTGCCAGTAAAAAAGTGGCACAAAAAATATATTTTAATTAAAAAATTAAGAAAACTTATCTTACAAATTTAATTAACCCCTGACATTTCACTGCATAAATAATTTATTAATTTTCTCTTCGTATTATATCGTATAAGAATTGCGTCATAGCTCAATCTTAGAATCTTTGAAGAAGATCCAAATCCCGATCCGAACTGAAACGTTAATGTATTGAATTTTTATACTTTTTAGGCGCGAATAGCGTAAGCTAAAGCGCCTATATGTACGGAAGCCGGGTTGGCTCATTGGTGACTAGTGGAGTAGTGGCACCGCACACGGCCACTTCCAACATGTTAACGCGTGCACGCGTTAACATGTGTCCGTGTGCGGGATAAATGCAGATTTCTACCTTATCCTGGAACGGTAATCTAGCTATCTCTGTCTTTTAACTGTCAAATTCTGTGAGCAGTGTTACTTTTTGCATTGAGGTTAGGCGTAGCTGAAGTTTTGTTTATAGTGAAATAAAGTAATAAAGAATTTCAAAGTAAACATTAAAAATGAGTTTCGTTAAAATTAAAAATGAAAATGTTACCGTAAAATTACCTGTGATGAACAATAAACTCATTTCTAATGTTTACTTTGAAATTCTTTATTACTTTATTTCACTATAAACAAAACTTCAGCTACGCCTAACCTCAATGCAAAAAGTAACGCTGCTCACAGAATTTGACAGTTAAAAGACAGAGATAGCTCGATTACCGTTCCAGGATAAGGTAGAAATCTGCATTTATCCCGCACACGGATAAGGCAGAAATCTGCATTTATCCCGCACACGGACACATGTTAACGCGTGCACGCGTTAACATGTTGGAAGTGGCCGTGTGCTGTGCCACTACTCCACTAGTCACCAATGAGCCAACCCGGCTTCCGTATATATGTACTCGCTTTGTCTGTGAATCTGTGAATCTGTGAATCTGTGAATCTGTGAATCTGTGAATCTGTGAATCTGTGAGTCACGCTTTTTGTATCCAGCGTACAGCCCAAACGCCTTAACCGATTTTAAAAAACTTTTTTTTGTTCGATTCGTCTCCGGGTAACTTAAATCCTAACGTCGCCCGATTTTTGAATTTTTGTCCCAGAGGGGAGAAAATTAGGAAAAAAAAAGTTTTTTGCTTATTTCTCGCTCAATTTAAATCAGATCGGTTTGAAACCAGTCTTAAACGAAAGAGGAGAACATTTTACATATATTTCGTGTAACAGAATTTGCCCAAACAGTTTTTTTATCCCGATTTATATAGAAATAAATTCATTTTATACATAATTATATAGAAATGAATTCAATTTAATTGTTGCACGGTTTAACATGACAATTTAAAATACGAGCACCAAGGTAATTTGAAATAGAAAGGATTGATTTTTTTTTAAGTTGGACTAAGTCTAAACCAATTCTGAAAATTTTAGGGGGGGTTGCCCGATTATTTATATAAATAAATGACTTCAAAAGTAGGCATATTTAACATTGGCTTTATGGTAAAACGGTAGATGGATGATATGTTTTCATTGATTTCTTCAAAACTAGTCGGTGGAAATTAAAAAAAAACTATTTAAATTAAAATTAAAACATTAATAAATTATTGAAAACAAAAAAACCCGTGGTGCCCGACTAATTAAAAAGATATTTAATTAAAAAAATATCTTTTTAATTATAAATAAATATTTAAACAAGATGCTAAAGCATCTTCTCAATATATAGAAATTAGACTATAAAATTGTTGTGTATCCAATAGCATGGCGATGGTTTTGAAATTGGGTACTCAAATCATAGTTGGTAAAACAATTCAAACGATATGTTTACAGTATGTCAGTTTTTTTATTAGTTATATGTAAAGGGACAGTAGCCCTTGGCAAAATACATCTCAGCATTGTGAAAATGACTAAACGTTTTTTTTCAGTATGCTACCATGAAGAATAGAGAGACTTCTAGGGGAAAAAGTTTTATTTTTTAATATGAACCAAAGATTTCTTCCATAAATAAAATATCCTCAAATGTTAAATTTCATTTTTTTACTAAAGAATATTTTATGTTGTTTCATATTTTTTTATCACTATCTTATTTTTAATGTCAATAGATAATTTTCCATATTTATGTTTGCTTTAATTATATAGACTTTATTGCAGTGTGATTGTATGATATTATTCTTACGCATTAGAGATGCGACTCGAGTAGAATTTTGTGACCCGAATCACTCGGGTATTTTATTACGGCACTCGAGTTCACTATTTAGTCTCGGCAACTCGAGTGAAAGTTATCAGTCGAGCTGAAAGTTTCGATTACTTTAGTTAAAGCATTTTTAAATAGGTAGTTTTTTTACAAATTATGAAAAAGTCATACCGTACGCGACTTGATGCGATGTTTCATGCTAGTACTCGATTGTATGAAAAGTAACGAGTAAAGTAATTTACCCTTTTTGTCTCTAGACCTTTTATAAAATTTATTTAATGCGTTGCAGTGGCTATAACCAAAACCACCGTAACAGTAGGTAGCTGGAAGCGCCATCTCTTGATCCGTAGCTTAAGAGTTAGTTGAAATGAAAGTGTACGATTTAGTTTCGATATAGAAATCTGTACTACTCAGTTTTGTAAATAAAACAGTGGCATTTTGATCAAATTGTCATTATTATTGATAAATATTAACAATTAGTGGATTATAATGGCTGGTAAGTAAATTTAATGACAATTTATTATTAGATAGTCATGTGTGATTATTTTGTTTCATGAATTTGTTTTTATAATGTGAAGATTTTTGAAATTTGAATGTGTGGTTTCGCGGCAAAACCAGTGGTACTTAGTGTTAAAATTTCAAGAAAAAAGCTATGGAGCTATCACAAATTAGAAAATATGAATTCAGACGAGATTGAAATACTTCTTGGAAATATTCTTTCTGACCAAGTGTCAATTGTGGACACAGATGATGAAGGTGAAGAAAATTTGAATGCCATTTTTCAAGATATTACCAATGAAATTCAAGTCTTACATGAGCCAGACGATGAAATTGAAGAGCATGTACCAGAAGTAAATGAAAAAGTCGAAAATGGGAACGTTACGGATGAATTTAATAATGAATATGAGCTTTCTCTCGCGGAAATTCGGAGAAATTTACCATTTGACGTTGAGAATGTTAGATGATACACAGAAAATATGAATAACAATAATATAAATTTATTCACTAAACCATCTAGCCCAAAAACATTCCTGTTGACGCTAGTAGCCTTTTTGATTTATTTTCATGTTTATTTCCTCAAGAATTAGGGTCACATATTACAGATATTGAATCCGAGGCCATGAGCGGAGGTGGGATTCGAACCCACGACAATCTGATCCAGAGGCCAGTATAGGCTAATCTCTGGATTAGACTGTCGTGGGTTAGAATCTCACATCCGCTCATGGATGTTTTGTGATTTGTTATTTGTTGTAATAATGACCTAAGCTGTCGACACCTCTATAATAACAATAAATAAAATTTCAATATACTTTTTTGTTTCCCGGTGGTTACATGTAAAAACCAGTTTTTTTTTCAAATATTCTGTTTATGAAATTTTATAAAATCAGTTAAATATGTTAATTTTATGTATTTTTGGTACGATAATCTAAATAAAGGTTTATATTATTAAATAAATCTAATTTGGGCCTGGAAGGGTTACACAATGAAACGAAGAATGAAAATTTGTCTTTGGAATTGAATTTAAACAAAAAATGCGTAACAATTTCCGTTCTGTTCGGCCTTTTTTTTGAAGACACCAATGCATAAAGTTTTCTAAACTTATTCAGTTTTTGATAAATTCAGAACATTCATGCCTCAATACCTCCAAACCGAGCCGATCAGAATGGGAGCTGCTTTGCATTTTTTGTTTAAAATTCAATTCCAAACAAATTTTTGTTTTTTCATGTAACTTTGCATTGGAGCATATGTTGCTATGAATTAAAAAAAAATGCCCCGTTTTATAGAAAGTGATAATTCAATGCAGTATTTTAATCGATAATATCGAGCTACGATAGACA
This sequence comes from Xanthostigma xanthostigma, assembly GCA_963575645.1. Lineage (NCBI taxonomy): Eukaryota > Metazoa > Arthropoda > Insecta > Raphidioptera > Raphidiidae > Xanthostigma > Xanthostigma xanthostigma. The sequence continues at coordinate 11,601,772 of OY754475.1, forward strand.
CAATTAGTATCACACGAATGTCTGTCGTATGTCGGTATTATCGGTTAAAATTCTACATTGAATTATCACATTCTCAAAAACGGTTTATTTTTTAAATTAAAGCATAAATTATACAATTTTTCAAAAAAATATTCAAACACAATGTACGAAGTAAATAACACATAGGTACATGTACTAACCATCTATTACCTAGACATTATATGTATATAATACAATAATTTCCAAACAAATTTTTATTTTTTATCTTTGGAGCATAGGTTGCAATGAATTAAAAAAGAACCGTTGTTTAGAAAGTGAAAATTCAATGCAGCATTTTAACCGATAATACAGAGCTACGATAGACACGAGTATCATGCTATGAACGTCGACCCGAACGTTCGATCGAATATTGGACAGAACGTTTGAGTCAACTGAGTTTGACATTTGGTGTATCAAAGTACTTGCTACACGGAGTGCCAAATATTTGAAATCTTGAATTGAGAAAAGTTGGTACAAACGTTTGTCAACAAATACAAAAATGTAACTTCAATATAATTTAAGATAAATAATACAAAACACAATCAAGAAAATATTAAATTAACTTGTAATTATTATAATTATAGTACTTTAATAAAATATAACGCAAAAAGTAATGGATTTTGTACGGGAAGCTTGTTTCTAAATATAAAATGATAATGTAATAAACATATCTGTTAAAAACACAAATTAGAACAAATAATCTTTATAAAGTATAAACACTCACACAGTATTTAACAATACACTACGAATTGACATAATATTCGATCGTAGACGTACTTCAAAGCATAATAATGCTTTCTTTCGAACGTTGGAGGCATCCTTTGACAGTATGTTTAAAAGCCAAATCGTTAAAAATAGCAGTCAGAGTAAATTGTTTTATTATTGATATAATATGGTTTCCAAAATATGATGTAATTGTCTTCGGAGTATATAGGGAAACCATTTCTTCAAATTGTCTCCAGTAATCAAAAACTGTGTAATGGATACTCGAATTATTCACATATTAATAATTCACTTTGGAAATATTCATCACCCTTCAGAAGAGGTTTCGTAGGCTCCTTGACAGCTTCATATACTGAAATAAAATGAAAAAATTTCCTTCAAAATATTTTTATAGGTTAGCTTATAGGTTCAGTACATTTAGTTCACATAAAACTTACTTCATTAACTTTCGCTTTCGTTTTCACTATAGTATTTGTTTTCTTGCGTGTTGCTGGCATTTTATTAAAAATTTTCAATAACTGAGCACATTTCGCCTGAGTATACCTATCTGTCAAATAAATGCTCGAATCATCCATAATCATGATTTCATGAATAAACATGAAGCTATTCGTGTAAGTGTCACCACTCACCACCAGATATAAAGATTTGAAGTTGGTGACTGGTGTAAATATTAGTGATTTAACATTCTAAGGTTTTTAATAATAACCTACAATTATTATAATATTAATTTCTCACTTTGACATTTTGTAAGTACTTTAAGTCAATAAATGTTCTTTATTCATTGTCTATTTAAAATAAAGTAAAACCTGGTTTATTCGGACTAACGGAGACCATATATAATAATATCCCTACCATATATCTATGATCCAGACAATCGAAAATCCGGGTAATAAGCAAAAGAAAATCTTTAACTAAGCAAACTTACCGTTTGAACATAAACATTAAATTACCAAAAATGTCTACAAATCTGACTGATTATCCGGACATTCGTATCGTCTAGAATTGTATAAACGAGACTTGACTTTACTTAAATGAATCTGAGCTCAGAAGTTCACCCCTCGGGAAAAACAGTTGACAATAGTTCAAAATATAGAATTATTCAAAATTATGCAAAAAAAGTATTTTTAAAGTATTTACAACACTGAAAATTATGTTATTTACAGACAAAAATCGAATTCTTAAAGTTTAGAACAAATTTGGTGATAATTGGAAAGTTATTAAAAAAGATATGGCAATAATCCAAAAAATTATTTTCAGGCAAGCCAGCAGAAATTAATTTATTACAGTCAGACGCAGACAGATAACAATACATTTTTTATGCCAGTCGGAAAGATAATGAACCGATGCACAAATCTCCTTCGATAACTTTTTTTGTAGCTCGCAACGCATAGAAGTTATGGACGTTTGTTTGACGTATTATGGCCAAAAGGGCACTATTTTTTAAGTTACATAAATGAAAATGAATACAGACCCTGACCAAATGGAAACACACACGTGTTTAAAATTTTATCGAAAACAAATTTCATTTACTCGAGATATGGTACGACAAAGATTTTTACACATACGGGATTTTTGGACCGAATTTAAATATACATCGAATGCTTCGATGTATAAAAAGGCAAGCCTTTCATTTAAAATTGCCTTGGTAGTACTAAAATAAAAAGTTTGCATTTGTTCAAAAACGAATGCCATTATAAATATTGGTAAAATGCAACGCCTTCTGAGTTAACAATTTGAATAACTAATTTAGAACATAAAACTTTGACAGTTGCAAACGTCATTTTTGACATTTCTTACCATCCGACACAACGGATGATCGGATTGTAACCAAATTTTGGGAGGATGTTTGATATGCAAATATAAAGTGATTTATTGTTTTTTTGGGGAACATCGGCGCATGCGCAAAAGAGTATATCTTTTTTAATGTTGTTTTATAAAATAATAATATAGTTTTTGACGTGATAACGTCTTATAAATTGATGAAACACCAATCTTATAAATTGATAAAACACCGGCTGCATGTACGAAAAAGTGTCACGTTCCGAAATCTGTCCCGTTCCGAAATCTGTACCGTTCCAAAATCTGTCCCGTTCCGAAATGTGTCACGTTCCGCCTGACTTAAATATGATATTCGAGCGGCAGATATCATCAACCGATTGAGATGAAAATTTGTATACACGTTTAGTTTGAATGACAATGCATGGTTAGCTGTATGACGTCACTCTAAATCCAATATGGCGGACTTCTAAAGATGGCGGAAATGCCTTCGGTAATTTTGAAGCAGATATCATCAACCGATTGAGATGAAAATTTGTATACAGGTTTAGTTTGAATGACAATGCATTGTTAGCTGTGTGACGTCACTCTAAATCAAATATGGCGAACTTCTAAAGATGGCGGACTAATTTTATTATGCTTTCCTACAATATGGGTATCAAATGAAAGGGCTTGCTGAGAATAACTCGAAAAATAAAGTGACGTCACTCTAAATCCAATATGGCGGACTTCTAAAGATGGCGGACTAATTTTATTATGCTTTCCTACAATATGGGTATCAAATGAAAGGGCTTGCTGAGAATAACTCGAAAAATATAGTGACGTCACTCTAAATCCAATATGGCGGACTTCTAAAGATGGCGGACTAATTTTATTATGCTTTCCTACAATATGGGTATCAAATGAAAGGGCTTGCTGAGAATAACTCGAAAAATATAGTGACGTCACTCTAAATCCAATATGGCGGACTTCTAAAGATGGCGGACTAATTTTATTATGCTTTCCTACAATATGGGTATCAAATGAAAGGGCTTGCTGAGAATAGCCCGAAAAATAAAGTGACGTCACTCTAAATTCAATATGGCGGACTTTTAAAGATGGCGGACTAATTTTATTATGCTTTCCTACAATATGGGTATCAAATGAAAGGGCTTGCTGAGAATAACTCGAAAAATAAAGTGACGTTACACTAAATCCAATATGGCGGACTTCTAAAGATGGCGGACTAATTTTATTATGCTTTCTTACAATATGGGTATCAAATGAAAGGGCTTGCTGGGAATAACTCGAAAAATATAGTGACGTCACTCTAATTCCAATATGGCGGACTTCTAAAGATGGCGGACTAATTTTATTATGCTTTCCTATAATATGGGTATCAAATGAAAGGGCTTGCTGAGAATAACTCGAAAAATAAAGTGACGGCACTCTAAATCCAATATGGCGGAATTCTAAAGATGGCGGACTAATTTTATTATGCTTTCCTACAATATGGGTATCAAATGAAAGGGCTTGCTGAGAATAACTCGAAAAATAAAGTGACGTCACTCTTAATCCAATATGGCGGACTTCTAAAGATGGCGGACTAATTTTATTATACTTTCCTACAATATGGGTATCAAATGAAAGGGCTTGCTGAGAATAACTCGAAAAATAAAGTGACTTTAGTTTAAATCCAATATGGCGGACTTCTAAAGATGGCGGACTAAGTTTTTGACGTCAAGAGGGGTTTAAAAAAAAAGTTTTTGACGTGATAACGTCTTATAAATTGATGAAACACCAGCTGCACGCACGAAAAAGTGTAACGTTCCGTAACATTCCGCCTGACCCTGTGCGTGCAAGCGAGAGCGCAGTAATGTATTATTAAATATGATATTGAGCGGAATACGTTATCACGTAAAACTATCGTCCGTAAACCGACTTTACAGACAACCAATTTTTTATAACGGCTTATTATTCTGCATATTTTACTAGAAATTTTTGTAATTTTTTTTGGGGATAATCGGCGCATGCGCAAAAGATATTATATGCTATGATGTTTTTTATATAATAATAGTAAACTTTTCATAAATGATTATTATTCTATATGTTTTACAAGAAAGTTTTGTAATTTATTTTTCGGGAAAATCGGCGCATGCGCAACAGAGAAAGAAGTACCTACCTTTCAATGTTGTTTTTTTATAATTATGATATACTTACATGTCATAACAGTTTATTAGCCTGTATATTTTTACAAGATAGTCATGAAAAAATGTGTTTTTCTAAATTTGTACTTAGTTTCAGAAATATTTTGAAAATAAAAAAAATCTAATGTTAGTTTGTTCCGTAGATGTTAGTTAGGTATTTGACAAGCATTCTTTGTTTATTTTTAACATCATAACGTGATAACATATAGAAAACCATGAACACGAACAGCAAATTTTATAATGTTTAGTGGTAACTATACGCGTTACTATACGCGTTAACGGAAATTTTATTTTCTTTGTTATTATATGTCAAATGTCAATATTATAATTTATTAGTTGGAAAGGCCCCATAATCTAATTGCTGCAATTTGTTCGACTAGATTAAATTAACTAAAGCTTTGAAATTTCACACACATGCAAGTCTGGTGACAATGTATATATCCAATATGGCGGATGCCCCAAGATGACGAAATACCTTTTCCTTCTCAACCATCTTGAATAAAATAATCAAATAATTTTTATAATTTATTGTCATAATAGTTAAAATTTTGAAAGACTATAAAAACAAGAAAAATAAAATACTAATAAAAAGAAAGTTTTTATTGAAATGTACCAAAAAGAAAATATAATTTTTATAATTTAGGGTCACAATTATATTATTAATTGTGACTAATAAACGATCATAGAGTTTACAGCTAACGCTTTTATATTTATGAACCTAAATTAATTATTAATAAATTATTAAAATGATTTTTTCCTTTCTGTGTTTCAATACTTTCAACTGTTATTTTTTTATTAGATTAAGTTAATTAAATTATATTATTAAGCTCAAAGTGTCGTTAAAAATATACATCAATTTTCGAACATAACGTTGGGGTATATTATGTAAAATTCGCGCCTTGTAATTCTTGAATTACTTGTGTCTTCAGACAATATTTTTGTTAATATATTTGTCTGAAAAATTGGTCGACAATTTTATTTATTCCTAGTCTTAGACTCTTAGTTATTTTTTATATGATTTTGAAAAACGTTTCAGATCTTTTTCGAATTAAGTAAATTAATATAAACCGACACGCTGAATTAAAAAAAACTGTTCTGTCATTTTTGCCCGAAAAATTAGGGGCGTTCAGCTCTGAAAAATCTGTGGAAATATAAAAAATGCATAATGTTTAAACCAAATAAATTAGACGAGTTTTCTTTGCATTTTTGTATTCTGCGTGTCTTTTTCAACAGGTGTACCTAATTTTAAAAGATCCGGCTGCGATTATTAGTTTAAAATTTTGTTACATCTAATGATCTAATACCTGCAAGCAGGCAATCAGTATGCACAGTAATGGCTAGCGAGTTGTGTGCATCACAGGCGTTTACACTTACTGTATTTATTTCTTAAAGTACAATGTTATTTTAATTCAAATGGTTTTACTGAACAAATGGATTATCTGCAGCATAGACAGAGATTACTATTTAGTAACGTTTTGTTAATATAATAACCAAAGGACCACGCACAAAACGTATGGGATTTGCTTCTCGGTTAAATTGATCGAAAATGTTTTATTTTATAGTATAGCAAGTTTTGTTACATTAACTCTCTCTCTTTTTTGTAATATAATATTATTGTCGAAAAATTAGTTTTCCTTAGCTACGCTGGAAAAATGAATGCTGTTATTATTTTGAAAAAATTTAATTGATTAATTTCTTCTCTAAAGAAAACATCATTTTACGAATTATTTATAAATTAAATAAAGTGTTTTATTTTTTAAAGTAAGAAAAATGAATGTTGTTATTATTTTTTAAAAATTTAAAATGATGTTTTCTCTAGAGAAGAAATTAATCAATTAAGTTTTTCCAAAATAATATTCATTCATTTTTCCAGCGTAGCTAAGGAAAACTAATTTTGAAAACATTACAAAAAAGAAAGAGAGAGAGAGAGAGAGAGTGTTAATGTAACAAAACTTGCTACAATAGTATACCTAAAGGTCTCTAAGAAAAACTCTCCAGGGGCGCATAACCTAAAAACCAATAGATTTTTAACTACAGATATGTTTAGCGAGATTTTAGATATAGGGATATTCATTGATTTAACAATCTTAAAAAATCCTAAGCTCTATAGAAATATGTTTTCTAGTGCGCTGAATCCGAATAAGACATTATTATTTTATGCAGGGTGCAATAGAAAACCATCTTTTTAAAAACGCATTTTATTAGATAGGTACCCGAAATGTCGTAAAATTAGCACTTGTTTCACTGCTGGGACTTGTGTGAGGATAGAAATGACGTCAATGTGTACTCGTGTGTGTGGTTACAAGCTACCGGAACTACTTTTCGTGTTTGTGTGCTGGCTTTTAATCTTGTCAAGTAGGTGACATGGTCAAAATCATCTACAAATCTAGCTTTAAAACATCGTGTGAAGTCAATACATAAAAACTTTCACGAAATCCAGCACCAGGACTCGCTTGAAACCTAGCAGCGAATCAAGCAACAATCTAGCGGCAAAACCTGCCTGGTGTAAATCGTTTAATTTCAATGTGAATGCCAAAGTCCCGGGAATCACTTGCAGCTGGACACGTGCAAACTATAGTTGATAATTTCTTATCACATTATTCATTCTTCTAACCGCATTTCCTGCACAAGGCGTTTCCAACTAAACTGTTGTTAGACCCCTCTACCATTCATAATATGTACTCAAACGAAAGCAACTTGCTAGCAACTATAGAGAAATGTTGCTGAAATATTCGTTATTAATCTAGATTTTAAGTTAATTATTAAAAAAAAATCCAGTCAATTGGGTGACGAGACCATTTCCACTTCAAAAATATTGACATTTGATACAGTATAATGAAGAAAACATTTCAGATATCGCGTCACGGGTAATGGCTAGTATTCAATATGATATTTGCTATTCGTTGCCATGGTTCCTTACATAATATGTTCCACTTCATGTAAAAAAAATAAGGTCAGAACTAAAATCCGGCTACTGAAAAGTATGAAACAAGAAAATATTCTTATCTGAGGATAGCCGTGGTCGTATGCCACCTCATATATATGGTCACATGGCGCCCTCTAGATGTATAGCGTGATGCACTTTACCCTAAAGCTTATGATCGCTGAGTATCGTTAAAATGTATTGTTTTGTTAAGGTAGGTGGCATACAACCACGGCTATCCTCAGATGAGAATATTTTCTTGTTTCATACTTTTCAGTAGTCGGGTTCATAATTTTTATTTAAATTATTTTTTTTTGAAATTATTTTTTATTTGTTTCCAATTTGCTCACCCCTGGGACAAAAAATTCAAAAATAAATGTAACCTATGTTACCCAGACCATAATAACGAATCGGTTGACACCTTATTTATCAAATTCGGATGAATAGTTTAGCGCCTAAACTTTAGGCGCTACAGTGGAACATCCGTAAATACAAACATACAGAGACTGTTAAACTCATAACCCTTCATTTTTGGCTGCGCCACAGTCGGGTAAAAATTAATCAAAGCATGCTTAACTAGTTTATTTCTGACAGATCTACAAAACAACATCAGAACAGCTGATTTTTTTTATTATTTTCAAAATATTTCCGAAACTATAAATACAAAGGGGGCGGTCAATTCTTTTTTAACGGTTTTATTCAACTTCACGTTCTTTATATTTAAAAAATATTTTTACTTTTTATTGCTATGGGCAATTTGCAAGGAGGCGGAGTTTTCGATGCGAGCGTTTGTGGTGAGCACTAGGGGAAAATTCAACCTCAAATTGTCCGTATGTCAGTGAGCAATTTTTATGAAAAGTGAAAATACTTAGGGGAAGGGGGGGCATGATAGGGTACCTAAGGGAAATATCAAAAATACGGCATAATCATTACGTTTATTATTCTTATTTATTTATGGCACGATATCTAATTAATCTGAGTACAATTTGGCATAGTCATTGGGAGATAAAGGTACTACATTTTTTTTAAAATAAATGATTTATTAGGAACATGCAAAAAATCAGCTTGCCCCGTACCACGGGGCAAGATGGGGTAGGCTAATTATTATCACAATTTTGTTTATTCTTAGCATTTTTTTGAGCCGAGGATCATTAGAATTGGATACTTTTCTCGGTTTTTTCAAATTGTCTAGCTCATTTTTATAAGGAGTTGAGGTAATGATGGCTATTTTATCTCTCCGGTATTGTTTCCTCTTTTTATCTCGTTGGACTGAAGGGATTGGCAAAACATCATTAGGGGATGCGTTTTCAAAGCTAGATGCACGGATGGGAGATTTAGAAGCAAAAGAATATATTCAGGAGTAGATGTTTTATTCAAAGTAGGCGTGGCTTGCTTGTACCCCTTCTTGCCCCATACCCTATATCTCGTCTTGCCCCAAAGGCTGACTTAGTAAAAAATAATTCCTCAAAAATAAAAATATTAATTGAATTTTTATTTAATTATACCACAACAAAGTAAACAACACTAGCAACCATATACCAGAAGAGACATCATTTGGATAGTCATTATTACCTTACAATTAAGACGTTTCAAACTGAATAAAATTAGATCGACGAGACACTCAACATGATTTTCGTTTGTAAACGAAAAACGCGTGCACTTCCACGCACTGTTTCTGTCGCGCTAACCGTTGATCGAGTATGGCTTCTTATTGGCTTGTTGATTTCAATTCGCAAACGTTTAGTTTCTTGTAAGTGTGCGTTACCCCGTCATACCTCGCGACCCCGTCATGCCCCCCCTTCCCCTATAATTTTCTGAAGTTTTTTTAATTACAAAGAAAACACGGGAAATACTAAGCGATCTGGAAATGCTTGTTGTGTTGTTGTGTGGCGCTGATGGCGATTTAAGTATAATAAAGACCATTGGGGCCATAATTTGACGTTCCGCTGTCAAATTAATTATTTATATATTGTACATCATAATTGATAAATAAGTAATTTTCACGTACCTTTTATGTTATGCTATTTATATAATGATTTACAATCCGAATTTTAAGGTATTAATCAGTTTTCCTTATTACATTTTTTTGACACATCATGGCCAACTAAAGTTTTTGACTTATCACCATAGAAACATGTCGCGATTTCCATAAAAAGTGAGTTTAATAACTCTCTATTACCCACTAGCGGCGCTAGTAGGCTTCGTGCAAACAGCCTATAACTGCGTGTTTTCTTTAAACTCTAAGTTTTTTAGTTTTCTCTTTAAGGAAACATCAAATACCAGTCATTGAAAATACCTACTGAGATAATATTGTAATTTTTGTAAATATCGGAAGTACTATAAACATGTGCTGTTAAACACGTAGTACGGAAACACATGCCCACAACGAAAATGAATTAAGTACGTGTGTTTAAGTGCATCAAAACTGCATACTGAAATTTCCAGAGGAAAGATTTAGTGGTTGTTGATTAATGACTGCACGATTATTTTGTTGTTATTTACTCAAATTAGAGATTACAAAAAATAAATATTCTTTAAAAAATTGAAACTCTTTCAAAAATGATCACCAAAAAACTCAAAATAACAAAATTTTGAGATCAATGCCTATTTATGTAATTACTATAACGTTTCATGTATTTGTATTAAGTTGGTGCCGACTTCCAAACTTTGCTATTTTACGCTTTTTGTCGCGAGGTCTTTCTCCACAAATATTACAGTGCAGAGATTGCAATCTACTCTAAATTAACTTGTGAAATCAATAATCGGGTCCAGTACGATAACTCAATGTGCCCAAATGTTGACTTTTTATTCAATCTAATCAGAAATCACATATACATAATATACGTCATAACAACTGTTGTAGAATTACTGTATTACTATCATACTTTGTATACACAACCTCGTAATTGAACTCCCCCAAACGCTCTCCTCTTTTCACTGCGCAAAAAAACGCCATCGCATCGACACGACCCCGTAATTGCTTTCTATACACGACTCCGTAATTGTTTCTTAAAGAACTCCCTCCAAACGCCCTCCTCTTTTCACTGCGCAAAAAAACGCCATCGCATTGACGCGACCCTGTAATTGTTTTTTAAAGAACTCCCCCCAGACGCCTTCCCCTTTTTCACTACGCATAAAAAAATTAAAATCAATTTTCCGCACTTGAAACGGCTATTAATATTGTTATATGTTATTTAAAATAATACTTGTGCATTTCTAATGGATATTTTGCACATCGAGTTATCGTACTCTAACCTCAATAAACTATTATTAAATAAATAAAATTGTCGCTAATTTTTTTCAGATTATACAGTGTGTCCCCGGGATTGAGTTCACAATAGGTGAGATTGACCAAAAATTTTCGAATTGGAATTTCATATTTTGGGATTCCGCCCTGCTTGGTCTGAAACTTATTTTTTACTTTCGATTTTTTTAAATTAAGTAGGCCTTTACAGTTGAGCAAAACCTCTTTTCGTTTCAGGTAAAGTACCTTTTCTGTTCATAGTACGCAAAAGTGTCACTAAGAAAAGTTGTTTACAATGAAAAATTATGGCGTTATGCAAATTTTCAGAATGATCGGCCTACTTTGATAATATCCACTTTCGTTTTGTTTTGTTTGAAAAACAATCGCGTGGAGGAAGCCAAATAGAGTAATTGAAGTTTAATTAATTTTTTTTTTGATAAACTGTAAAAATTTGAATGTTAATTTGAACACTTCTAATAATCCTGTTTTCTCATCTAAGATTTATCATGTAATCGTTAATAATAAATATTTTTCTACTTCTATTATCAAAGTAGGCCGATTATTCTGAAAATTTGCATAGCGCCATAATTTTTCATTGTGAACAACTTTTCTTAGTGACACTTTTGCATACTATGGAACGGAAAAGGTACTTTACCTGAAACGAAAAGAGGTTTTGCTCAACTGTAAAGGCCTACTTGATTTTAAAAAATCGAAAGTAAACTAAAAATAAGTTTCAGACCAAGCAGGACGGAATCCCAAAATATAAAATTCCAATTCGAAAATGTTTGGTCAATCTCACCTATTGTGAAAATTATAAATTAATCAATATTATAAAATAATAATGTTGTTTACAAAATTAGTTGTGAAAATTGTGATATGAATTATAATGGGCAAACAAAAAGAGCGCTTAAAACACGAATAAAAGAACACCAAAGCAATAAAAAATTACTCCATGATAAGCATAGTGTCGTAACTATACATAAAATTCAATACGATCATAAAATTAATTGGGATAGTATTAAAATTTTGGATAATGAAACAAATTACTTTAAAAGAGGTATTTCGTAAATGTTATATATAAAATCTAATAAAAATTCTCTTAATGCTCAACAGATACGGAAAATTTAAGTAAATTTTATGATATTACATATTTTGAAATAATATTTTGTTTTTTAATGGATTTTTTCTTTCTTTTTAGGTACTTTGATATCCATGACTACTTATTAAAAAATTGGTTGTTATTAATTTTTCATAATTTTCGATAATTGACTTCTGCATTCTATTATAAAATAAGTAGATTTTACTAATTATTTTTTTATATTTTTAGATATTTCTGAAGAAGATCTAAACCCAGATCGAAACGTCATTTTTTATAATATTGATTTATAATTTTATTTTCGTCAATATATACCTAATCTGAAAAAAATTGGTCGACAATTTTATTTATTTGAAGAGTTCTATTCAGACGTTAATCAAAGATTTAAACTATTATTAAATACACATACCTATTGTAATAAACAACTTAATTTTTAGAGAAATAGACACATTATTTTCCTGATGGTTTTTCCAGTTTTTATTTCATAATTAGAAATATTAATACCTACTACTGTGATATTACTAATAACGAGGGAGGATATATTGCAATTTATCAACGGATTTAATGACGGTAAAAAATGGATTTAAAATGTAGTTCACCAAAATGACGTAAAAATAACAATTTCATCATATGAGAATTGAATTTGTTAAAAACATTGAGAGGCGGTAATGTGTGGGTGGAACATGTTTTAAAAAATAATATTACGCAACACGTGATGCTTTTAGCGTCATTTCAAACAAGACATAGCGTATATGTGAAATAACATATACATGCTTTGACACTTAACGAAAAAAGCCTTTACCCAGTGCTTTCGCGAATTATAATTCAACTAATGTTCAGCTTATTTTTATACGTCAAAACGAGACGAGACAAATATGATCGCGGCGACAATCCTAGCAAACATCCAAAACCGTAAATTCTTAGCCCAAATGAAGGAAGGGTAAAAGTACCTATGCGAATAACTGATGGCTTAATTATATTGCATTAAAAAACTTTTTAACAAAAAAATTAAACCGCCGAAAAACTGAAAAGCAAAAAATAATAAATCTTTTTATTTAACTAAGTTCTATTTAAGTAGTTGAACGTATGTGACAGTCTAGTATCTCTAAGTAATTTTGAGTCGGCGTCAACAATCCTTCGCCGAAATCTCTGAGAGTTCACGAAGTTAATATCAGCGACAGAGCAACCCGAACGGGCACACATTGAGGGCACGCGTCTTTGCGAGTGGTCGTGTGGAGAGCGCATGTTTAGAATGTAAATGTTTATCGCTGGAGATTTCACGTATCATTGATTTGGTTATTTCTTTTAGTGATCTTTGTTCATTGATTGTTTGACGCCGCCTCAAAATTACTTAGATATACTAGACTGTCACATACGTTCAACTACTTAAATAGAACTTAGTTAAATAAAAAGATTTATTATTTTTTGCTTTTAAGTTTTTCGGCGGTTTAATTTTTTTGTTAAAAAGTTTTTATTTTATAATTTTTTGTGGCTATATAATTTATAATTGTAATACACAACTCAGCATGAAAATCTGTGAGTGAACAATAAATCACCCCTATTTTCCCACCCTTAGGGTAGGAATTTTTTTTCCAAATTTATATGAGACCAACCTCGAGGTATACCCTATCCAATAAAAAAATGATTATCAAAATCGGACTACTCTGTAAAAAGTTATGTGTGGTCATACATTACAATCAGTGAATAAACAATCAATCATCCCCTGTTTTCCTACCCATAGGGTTGGAATTTTTTTACCAAATTTATATGGGAGCAACTTCAGGGTATACCCTTTCAAACAAAAAAATAATTATCAAAATCGGACTACTCTGTAAAAAGTTATGTGTGGTCATACATTACAATCAGTGAGTGAACAATCAATCATCCCCTGTTTTCCTACCCTTAGGGTTGGAATTTTTTTACCAAATTTATATGGGACCAACTTCGGGGTATACCCTTTCAAACAAAAAAATAATTATCAAAATCGGACTACTCTGTAAAAAGTTATGCGTGGTCATACATAAAAAAAATATACGCGTCGACTTGAGAACCTTCTCCGTTTTTGTTTTTCGTCGGTTAAAAATAGAAATTAACGACCAATTTTTAGGGTTCCGTACCTCAAAAGGAACCCTTATAGGATCACTTTTTTGTCTGTCTGTCTGTCAAGACCCTTGGGAATCAAAACCTATAGGGTACTTCCTGTTGACCTAGATTCCTAGAATCATGAGGCCATAGCGGAATATGCATGGGTAAGGTGCCCCCGCACGGATTGGGTTAGTTTTTTTTTATTTATAGTGATCGATAAATGATTAAGATTTGGAAAAGCATAAAAAAATCATAAGTTTTGAATAGCTGAACTGATTTTGATGAAAATTGAATATGGTTTAGATATTATTACAGCGCATCTTCAGAAAAATTATCAGCTCGAAAAAATATTTAAGTTTTTAATTTTTTTTAATTATTTGCGATTTTGGTATAATCACCAAAATTTTTCTAAAAATTTCTGAAACTATTCTACGTAACACATAATTTTTTAAAAACGAGTTTCCGGGTGCATCATGGCCAAAAAAATAAAAATTTGAATTTTTTTTTTATAGGTTATGATCATGGTACAATTACAACAATTTTTTTGTAAGTTAAAAAATCAATTTGCCACTACATTTTTTTACGAAATTTAAAAACACCGAAATGACTAATAGCAGTTAACTCGCCTCTTTTACTTTTTTTTTCTTTCAATTCATTCGTTGTTTCAGTTCTGTTCTTTAGACCTGAAGCGAATGAGAATAGAATAATCACTAGTATCAGAAAGAAGTAGTAAGAAAGTTTTTGTACATAACGTTATTGTAGATTAGAAGATTAAAGGATGAAACCTGATGGCATAAGATCAATGAACTTTGCAAATACTGAAGGTTTTTTTTTGCATTTTATTGTCTGACGTTTCGGAAAAACTTAATTATTGTTCAATAATTATTATATTAATAATTAATTGTTTCGTACATCTGTCAGAAATAAACTAGTTAAGCATAATATGCTTTGATTACCTAATTTTTACATGACGTAGAACATATTATGTAGGTTTATACATGGCAACGAATAGCAAATATCATATTGAATACTAGCCATTACCCGCGTCACCTAACGCGATAACAGAAATTTGATTTTCTTTATTATTCTATATTAAATGTCAACATTTTGAAGTTGGAATGCTCCCGTCGCTCAATTGGCTGGATTTATTTTTATGGGTGAAGCCTATAGGCTTTATACCTAGTGTTGATTGTACCTTTTGAGCCAATCTGTATTTTAGGGCTGTGTGAACGTGTCGGATTGGAGTTCTAATACAAATAAAATATTCTATTCACGCGTCTTTCCTTTGAATCCTTCACAATGCAGCGTCCATTCAAGTGTGAAGAATGTTAAAAGCGTGAATGCCACCTTGATATTTGACATGACTTTTATTCTCTGTGAAACACAATTTTGAACAAAACTTTTCTTTGCTTTACTCTTAAATTGCGTTTCATTTTATGTTCTTTAATCGTCCTGATTTTTTACATTTCCAAGGGTTTCCAATACACATAAAAATGGTTGCGTGTAATTACGCATGCTAAAAGTTATACTTCTGTGGCGTGAAACTAATTTTTTATTTGCATGCAAATAATTTACTGAAATAAAATGATAAATTTAATACGATATACAGCTATTAGCTCCTACGCGAGCTTGGTCTCTATCATACTCTATCCTCCCCACACGGTGAAGCGAAAAATAACTACGACGATATAATAAAGCAAAGGCATGTGATACAGTATAATAAAGAAAATAAAATATCTGATATCGCGTAAGGTGACTCGGGTAATGGCTAGTATTCAATATAATATTTGCTATTCGTTGCCTGCATAATATTTCACATCATGCGTGTTCGAATCCTGGCGTGGACAGATGTGACTAAGACTTTTTTCTACTGCTTCTCACTAATTCCTGTACCGGCCATCTTGTTGAGGTTTTCCATGGTGTCTCTCAATAATTCCAGATAAATATCGAGATGGTTCCTTATTCAAGGCCATGGCCGATTGCCTGTCAAACTCCTATGCTCAAAAATTGCCTACCTTATCCTTAATTTCCTAAAAAGTCCTTCATTCGCCCATTGCTATTAATTAAGTTGAAGTTTAAAAATTGTAGAAAATAACGGGAAGTGTGGTAGAAAAAAAAATAGTAATGGTGCGAATGGCGTCTGTTATGACATAAAGTCGAAAAACGGACGTTAAACGCATTATTATTGTTATTATTATTATTATATTTCACGTTATATAAAAAAATAAATCAAAGCTAGTTTATTTTTGACAGATCTACAATACTAAAGAATTTTATTTTTTTTTATTTTAAAAATATTTCCAAAACCTATGAATAGTAGAAAAAAAAATTACCGAAACCTTCTTAAAAAATAAATTTTCTCCAAAAACAATAGGAGTCTTCATATTTGCATGCCAAACATCTTGCCAAAATTTGGTTTCAATCCGCTCATCCGTTTGACCTGTATCGTATCAGGAGCAGTCCAATGTCGTTGTGAAACTCCCTATCATCTAGAACATCTAGAATGTGAAACAAATGTTTGATCTACATAGAAAAAGATCGTTTTTCTGGCTAAAATTTGATCAAAATGCGTAGAAAAACATTGTTTCGAAGTGGAAATTGTATAAAAAACGATTCTAAATACATGCATACACAGTTTAAGATAAATTTCATTTCAATCGATCAATTATTTTTCAAGGAGGATCGATTTAAAGTTCTCCAATGATGGAGAAATATGTATGGTCACAATCCGAGGTCATTGTCAAATCAGATTTTCTGACAATGCTTTCTGCAACTGAGCTTTAGTGCATCAAGAATTTTATGTTTTCTACTTCAAATTTTGCTATGTAAATTTTGTTAATGTGTAATAAGTAGATATATTTCATTATTGTATTGATTGCGTCACTGCTGCGAAATAAACATCTATCTATCCATCCATTCCAATGGTAGCCTTTATCTGTGAGCACCTTCATTCTGTTTATTCTGATGTACAGATACGTGTTACATCATTTTTTCATAACACGCCGAAAGAAGTACCTATAACAAAAAATAGTATGCGGGGCACCCCCGACTACAGACATGTGCAGTTCCAGTAACTTTCTGATTTCAATGAAAATTTGAAATACTGTCGTACTTCGCCAGTGTAAACGAGTCATTAAAATATAAGCGCCCACGGAATTCGCTGCGGTCGGCGCCCCTGGTTTTAACTATAAAAATATTATTGTGTTGTAGATACAATGTTCAAAAAAAAGTGAGTGTGCTTTAGACCACACGACTGAAGTAAAACTTCTTCCTGCGATATATAATAATATATAATAATATATAATAATGATACAATAAGTAATATTCGATAATCTATCACCATATTTTGATTATAGACATCCTGATTTAACGACACAATATAACCTCACTCAGTAGCACATATGTACAAAGACGAAATGTTTATAATATAATTTTTTATTAATTAATAGGCAAAATATGTATGTATATTTATTAGCATAATTTACAATACATTTAAAAGGATTTATTAACTAACCTACAATATTTCCCGTTACAAAATTCAGAAAAATTCGATGAAATGTATTTTTGATACAAAAAAAAAAAAACAATTGTTTTCATTTTAAATGTTAAATAGTTGTATTAATGCTCCGTCTTTGTCGCAACTCACTAATTTATATCTCCCTCTCAACTTCCAATATACGAAACATAACTCTCTCTTTTACTATCTTCACTAACTTATATCTTCCTCTCAACTACCGTTCGCCTCGAACGATCACACACCGTTCGCCTCGTCCGATGATGAACTTCCGTAAACGCTTTCGTCAGGCATTTAACAGCTTACTCCTCAAGTCAAGCGTGCCTAAAGAAGTTTTACTTCAAAAATAACAGGCGGAACGAGTAACTTGTGAACTCGCCGACATTGCGTTTCGATATTAAGGCTCCTGCACACGAGGCTGTTTTTGCCGCTACATTCCCTGCGAGATTTGGCTGCTAGTGCTGTGGTGCTGAGTTTCGGGATGACTTTAATGTTTGCTTTGTAGATGAATTTCGTGTGCGCGCAGTGACAGTTCGAATGTTCTACAAAAGTAAGTGAGCGTTTATTGTTTCTGACCAAAACACACACATGACGCCATGTTTGTTTTGGGCGTTTGCCCACGTAGCCTACGTGCCAATATACTGTTTTCTGATTGATTCTAGATCAAAACAAACAGAGAAACAACCACAAAAAATATCCCCATGCAGTTCTAATTTTTCAATCCATTTTGTGACCACGCAGGCGAGTCCGCAGTGACGTCATTTCCATCGTCACAGCCAGCGCGCCAGCCGGCAGAAGTCCCAGCAGTGATTCCAGCGGTAAAACCAGTCTCGTGTGCAGCGGTCTTTACAGTTAGTGATGCCATTCTAGGAATTTTTGTCTCAGTTCTGGGTATATTTTAAATTGACACGGAAAAAGGGATTTTTATGAAATAACTGGGGATTTTTTATGTTTGTAATAATTACCTAAGAATTTCATTGGGGTTCTGTCTTGTTATTAGCGACATTACATAACATAAATTTATTTACAATAAATAATTGTCTCTGTATCTATTGGTTAATAATTTGAATATTGTTTGTGACACTTTCGTCGTTTATTAGACGCAATAAGGATAATATATCGAAACCACAATATATGGTTTTGCAGATAATTGCTAGCTTGTAAGGTAGTTTGTGGGGAATAACGGAACCATTTTTGAAAAATGTATTGGGCTTCACGACTTGACTAGATTTTCAAGATACTTGACTCGACTTGAAATCAAGTCAAGTATAAAAATGTATTAATCAAATCTAGTCAAGTATAGTTATATGCCAAATATTAATATCTTGAAAAATCAAATACTTCCTCAAAACACGCTGATTTTTAATAAATTTCATTAAAAAAAATAAATTGTAAGTTATAGGCGATAAACAGCTTTTCGTTAATATCAGCAATTTTTAGGCGCGATTAGCGTAAGCTAAAGCGCCTTATATGTACTCGCTTTGTCTGTGAATCTGTGTCACGCTTTTTGTATCCAGCGTACAGCCCAAACGCCTTAACCGATTTTAAAAAACTTTTTTTTGTTCGATTCGTCTCCGGGTAACTTAAATCCTAACGTCGCCCGATTTTTGAATTTTGACCCCAGAGGGGAGCAATAAAGAAAAAACGAAGTTTTTCGCTTATAACTCACTCAATTTAAATCAGGTCGGTTCGAAACCTGTCTTAAACGAAAGAGGAGAAAATTTTACATAAATTTCGTACAACAAAATTTGCCAAAACAGTTTTTTTATACAAATTTATTTAGAAATAAATTCAATTTGATATAACCGATGGCAAACATATTTCGGTTATCTCTCTCTGTTGCACGGTTTAATATGGTAATATAAAGATTACGTTTGTTCTGTCTTGAAATAAAACGATTGCATTTGTTCAAAAACGAATGGCATTTCAAATATTTGTGAAATGCAACGCCTTCTGAGTTAACAATTTGAATAACTAATTATTAGAACATAATACTTTGACAGATGCAAACGTCATTTTTGACATTTCTTACCATTCCGACACCACGGATGAGCGGATTGAAACCAAATTTTGGGAGGATGTTTGATATGCAA
Organism: Xanthostigma xanthostigma; assembly: GCA_963575645.1. Classification (NCBI taxonomy): domain Eukaryota; kingdom Metazoa; phylum Arthropoda; class Insecta; order Raphidioptera; family Raphidiidae; genus Xanthostigma; species Xanthostigma xanthostigma. Next base: position 11,621,430 of record OY754475.1, read on the forward strand.
ATATGAAGTGGCCTATTGTTTTTTGGGAACATCGGCGCATGCGTAAAAGAGTATATCTTTTATAATGTAGTTTTATGTAATATTAATATAGTTTTAAGACGGCTTATAATTTTATCTATTTTTACATGAAAGTTTAGTAAATTTTTTGGGGAAAATCGGCGCATGCGCAAAAGAGATATGGGCTATGACTTTGTTTCTTATATAATAATGTTTTGCATATCATAGCGGTTGATTATTTCTGTTTTACAAGAAAGTTTTGTAATTTATTTTTGGGGAAAATCGGCGCATGCGCAAGAGATATTATGTGCTATAACGTTTTTTATATAACAATGGTATACTTTTCATAGCGGCTTATTATTCTATCTGTTTTACAAGAAATTTTTGTACTTCATTTCGGAAAAAATCGGCGCATGCGCATCAAAGATATATGTTATAACGTAGTTTTTTTATGTAATGATGGTATAGGTAGAGGTACTTATCAAAACGGTTTATTATTCTATTTTACAAGTTTTGTAAAAACAATTTTTGGAGAAAATCAGTGCATGCGGAGAAAAGATATACCTACCATTTAATGTTGATTCTTATATCATAACGGTTTATTAGTGTGTATATTTTTACAAGATAGTTATGAGAAAAATGTGTTTTTCTATATTTGTAGTTTCAGAAATATTTTGATATAAAAAAATATATTGTTCAATTGTTCTGTAGACGTTTTAGGTATTTGACATTGTTGTTGTTGATATTGTTTAATTTGAACATAACGTGATAACATATAGAAAACCATGAAAACGAATAACATTTTTGATAATGTTTAGTGGTAACCGTTACCCGCGTTACTGTACGCGTTAACGGAAATATTATTTTCTTTGTTATTATATTATGTCAAATGTCAATATTATTATTTATTGGTTGGAAAGGCCCCGTTGTTCAATTTGCTGCAATTTTTTCGACTAGATCTAATTACTAAAACTTTGAAATTTCACACACAAGTCTGGTGACAATGCATATATCCAATTTGGCGGATGCCCTAAGATGACGGAATACATTTTCCTTCACAACCATTTTGAATAAAATAATCAAATAATTTTTACAAATTAATGCCATAATAGTTACAATTTTGAAAGACTAAAAACAAGAAAAAAAATAATAATAAAAAGAAAGTTTTTATTGAAATGTACCAAAAAGGAAATATAATTATTTTAATAATTTAGGGTAATAATTATAAAAAAGTTGGTTGTGACTAATAAACGATCATAGAGTTAATATTTTATGAACCTAAATTATTAATAAATTATTAAAATGATTTTTTCCTTTCTGTGTTTCAATATTTTCGATTGTTATTTTTTTCGTAGATTAAGTCAATAATTTAAATCATATTATTAAGCTCAAGATGTCGTTAAAAATATACAACAATTTTCAAACATAACGCCGGGGTATATTTTGTAAAATTTCGCGCCTTGTAATTCTTGAATTACTTGTGTCTTCAGACAATATTTTTAAAATTATTATTGTATCACATTTTTAATTAATAGTAGGTTTTTATCGAATAAAAAATTCATATGATAATTTTGTGGCATGTGGATTTGAACCACTGCCGGGTATCTAAATATGACTTTTGCTCTGGCAGTGCAAGTAAAAATAAGTATTAAGGATATAATAATATATACACCATACCAAACGCCTTTAATTTCAGATAATAGTATCAAGATATGCTAAAAAGTCTTGCAAATTGCAACAAACCACGCCCATAATCTAAATTGATTTTATTATTAAGAAATAATCGTTAAAAATATAAATAAACTATTTGTATGTTTTAGTAAACAAAGTAATGAATAGTATATTAGGTACACCACAAGGGCCGAAAGTGTGATAACTTGCCCTGCGCGCCATGACGCGCAGTGCAAGAAATCACACTTTCGGCCAATGTGGTGTTAGGTGTATACTATTTTTCTTCATACCTCGGTCGTAAGCATGCTTATTAAATACATTAATTAATTACTATTAACTTAACATAAAAACACAGATAAATTCCAAGCAAGAAGCTTTGAGGTTATACATAAAAAACACAAATGACAGATGTTCGCGGCTATTAGCTAAAATGTAATAGCGTTGCTATGGAAACGACATCTAAACAACAATTGATTGGTTGTTTTTGCTTTACTACCGCACAAACGTACGAACTTCCCATATTATTGCGTGTAATAATTCAACCAAGGAGTACCTAAATGTTAGACTTTCTGCCTTACAATTGATGCCGAAAGTATGCACTTTCGATAGAGGTATGAAGAAAACCAATTTTCAAGCTCGCGGAATCCATCTTGTTTTCATAAATGCTCATATAGGCTTACGGAAATGATTCGCGCGTTTTCGTACGTATTCGGTTCATAATCAACTAATATATCAAGTAGCTTGACTATTTAGAAATGGACAGCTAGTTGCACCTCCTTTTCCCATAGTAACAAAATAAAACGATCGTCGGAAACATCTTTCAACTTTTTTGGTACATTGTGCGTCACCCAACTTTCCAAAGAAGCGGAAGTTATAAAGCTATATCCTAATGTCCTAAAATTCCTTCATTTGCCCATTGCTATTAATTAAGTGGAAGTTTAAAAATGTAGAAAATAACGGGAATTGTGATAGATGGAAAATAGTGATGGTGCGAATGGCGTCTGTTATGACAAAATCGAGAAACGAGCGTTATTAATTGTAAAAATTACATTTACAAAAAATGTAAAAAACTTGGCGTTTATAAATTTGACATAATATTATCTTACATGTAAATAAAAACAAATTATAAGTAGGTACCAACAGCTATGTTCCTATAGCAAATTTGACAATAAGTTAGTTCTGCCAATCTATAGTTAAATAGTCAAAGGCAACGTTAGAAAATCAAGCCATGCCAAGTAGATTAAAGAATTTTTAAAAAAATTTCAAATCCAGTTAAATAGCTAATAAAAACGTCAAGCCTTTTTACTGACTACAAATATGATTACAGAAAAAGACATATTCCATTCTAAAAGTACATCTTTCAAATTCTGAATGTTCTATTATCTTAAATTTTAAAATTAATCTGATTTATGTGAGTTTCTTTCATTATAATTAAAATGATCAAGTCAGCTATAAACAAAATAATATAAACTCTGTATTGTATACCGGAAATGTTTATTGTACCACATTCGTTTTTTAACTGTGTTAACCATATTTTTAGAATGGGAAATACACCCATATCTTATCAAATAATAGTATAGATGAATGTGAATCCAACGATAAAAGTAAATCGTATAAAAGTTTTTACGCTTAAGTTTGTTTTACAATATTAAACTCTAACCACATTTCATTCTCGAAATCGAAATATTCGAAACTACAATAATAATTATTCGATTAATGCATAATATTGTGGTGTACAATATTTGGCAATATTTCATTGATGAAAATAAAAAGATTATTATTACTCAAATATTTAGATACTAGTTTGTAGTTTCTATTGTAGTTTCACCCGGCTGCATATATATATATTATATAGATAGATATTTAGTGTTATGGGAAATGTATTTAATTAAGGATGGGTCTATGAAAACGACTACAGCGCAGAAATCTTCGATAGCTTTGAGCAAAATCCACCTGATGTTGCTACATAGTACGAAAACATTTTTTTTGACGTGATAACGTCTTATAAATTGATGAATCACCAATCTTATAAATTGATAAAACACCGGCTGCATGTACAAAAAAGTGTAACGGTCCTAACGTTCGTAACGCGTAACGCGTAACGTTCCGCCTGACCCTGTGCGTGCTTTTCTCGAAAACGGCCCTAACGATTTGGATGAAATTTATTGAAAAGGGATTTTGGGGGGCAAAAAATCGTTTTAGCTAGGTCTCATCTCTCGAAAAAATCGTTTTCTTACAAATTTTATCATTATAAAAATCAATTTTTTGACGTATGAAAATACTTTATATTATAAACAGTGAAACAATTGTTTTATAAATATTATGATAGCTAATCTTTGAGACTTTAAATACGAAAGAAAGAAAGTTAAAAAAAAAACAATTATATTATATGGTGAGTAATTTTAATAAATAAAATTAACCTAAATTTGAAGCAAAAGATGCAATATCATAGATTCGAATTATTATAATTATTATATAAATTTAGGTTATGTATTACGGAATACGTTATCACGTAAAACTATCGTCCGTAAACCGACTTTACAGACAACCAATTTTTTTGACGAAGCACCGTCATTTTGTACAAAATATTAATCACAAATTATATACAAAACCCTTCCTCGTTTATCGCTCTTTCTATTAGTGAAAACCTTATGAAAATCCGTTCAGTAGTTTTTGAGTTTATCGCGCTTAGACAAACAGACAGACGCGGCGGAGAGACTTTGTTTTAAATATTATATAGATGATATACAGATGGCCGTCACTAGGCAGGGGCAACAAGAGCACATAGGATCCAGACGAAAGGGGGGGCTCGCCTCGGACATCATGACGTGGAGTGCAAGAATCTCAAACTTTCTACCCTTGTGGTGTAATATACGATTCCTACCTAAGAGGTAGGAAGTAAAATGGATAAAGTTCTTTCAATCTTTAAAACCCAACATCGGAACTGTATCTTTAAAAATACATTCTATATTGACAAACTTTATATTTTTTGATTTTTAGTGTATTTGCCATAAGGCACTTACACTATTGGCGTCGGTCGGATGGCGGGACCTAGGGGTCGGACCAAAATTTCTCGACGTTTCATAACTTTCTAAGAAGTTTGGCACCATTTTTGGAAATGTTTATATATATATATGTATATGTGTGCGCGCTATAACTTTCGAAGGAGTTAATATATTTTAACAAAATTTGGACCACATATTGAAATCCATCACCGCACGAAGCCTATTTAAAATGGGCCCAATCGGGCTATGTTAAGGGTGGTAATTAGGGGTTGAAAAAAGTTTTCGGGCCCAAAAATACCGAAAAAATTATCGGAACCGTTTCAAATTTGAAATTTAACCCTTTAGTAATTATTTAAATGTGCTGCTAAAATTTTAATAAAATCGGCCCGACAGGACCGGACTTATAAATTTTATGAAAACACAAGTTTCTGATATGGATTTACATACTAAAGAGTGTATATAATTTGGTACAGATGTTGAATTGATATCTAGTATTGAAATTAAGTAAAAAATTGTTGTTTTAAGGGGTGCATTAAGGGGTAATTTTTTTTACTTTGCCCAAAAAAAAAGTTAAGTTCATATAATAGAGCCACAGTGCCTATAAAAGCAAATACACTATATTGTCGGCAGGGTTTGGCACTGCGACCCGGAGTTTTATTTTTATTGATATACTCTTGCGACGACATCCAGATAGTTTTATTACCATACTTTAATGCAACGGCGTAGATATTTATTTTCTGCTGAGGGGGGGGGGTAACGCAAAAAAATTAATAATTTTTAAGATTTATTAACCGCAAAAAAAACGAATGACCTTTTTTTAACAACCTAACTTGAAACTTTTTGTGTGGTGTGCACAATTGGAGAGCAAAAAAAAGGTCCTTTCATTTCCGCAACAAAAAAATCTTTTTTTGGTTTTTTCGTTTGTTGTGTGATGAATCCTGGGGGGGATAATTACCCCCTGTACCGCCATATCTACGCCCCTGCTTTAATAAAAATTAATATTTTGTTTTTTCCTGTAGAAAACACATTATTTTATCAGTCACCTAAGATAACGAGCAAATATGTTTTTATAGCAAAGTGTGCAAATTAGATACAATGATATGTGTCTATGTTGAAATGATATCAAATCTACGGAAACTAGAGCGTTTATTTAATTTATTTTCGTATATTTCCGTGCTAACATTAGCTCAGTTCGTGTAATATCGTGCAATATAACATTTTTACAAGCGGTCGCGTCTTTGCATGCAGGGCCGTCGCTAAAAACAAAAATTAATGTATGTCGGCTACTTTTAAGGAGGTTGAGCCGTTTTACGAAGATAATGATAAAAATCTGAAATAAAGTTTTTTAATAGATTTTTTTTATGACAAAATTTTCTGTAAAAAATCCAAAATCATTAGGAGATTTATAAAGTTAAAAATTAAAAAAAAACGTTTACATGTAGTCTTATGGAAAATATGTCAACCTAGCATGCAAACGGTACATTTTAATTTTTTGCAAATAACCAAATAATGTCAGCAGTTCTGAAAACTAACTATGTAAAGCATCGATGTCTTACGCATATTTTAATATTTTTTCCAATTTAATTAGGAGACTTATAATCAATAAAAAAAATTATTAAACCTTAGCACTTTTCGATTATGGACTTTTATTCTTGACAATTTTAACAATAATTTTTAACTGAATTTTCAACTTTTTAATGATTTAATTTTAATTTTTATTACTTCTAATTTCTTTTTTTTAATTATTTACTGCAAAAAATATGTAAAGTACAGATATTTACATCAATTTATTTTTTCTAACCTAACTTTCTACAAAAAATTCAAAAGTTAGTCCATTAAGTAAAATACTGAAATAATTAATTAATATTAAAAAAATTATTTATTTATTCCTTTATGACAATAATTTATTGATATCATCGACTTTTTGTAAAAATGTAGGTATTATGGAAAAGTTCCCATTTAGAATTCGACTTACTTTCGATTGGAACTGTAACGCATTTGCCCTCTCTATGCGGCCCTGTTTGCATGGTTTTATTAGGGTTCCGTAGCCAAATGGCGAAAAACGAAACCCTTATAATTCAGTCGTGTCCGTCCGTCTGTTCGTCTGTCTGTCCATATTTTTCCTTACAGTATTTTTTATATAACTGTCATATTTCTATTAATATAACGGAGACAAGAACCACGACAAAATTTAAAAAAATCGTCCGATATCACTAATGTACATGTCAATATTTGTTCAAATTACTTGGCCTTTAAAAGGCCCCAAAGTAATTATAATAGTGCTAATAATAGCTCATGGATTCTCGACGTTTTTTTTTTTTTTTTTTAAATAATCCACAAAATATTTATCAACATGTTGTTAGGCCCTGATGATGAACATAAAATTTTCGAAACGTTGACCAGAAGCGATACTCTGGTAAAGCTTCTTTTCTCAATTTTTTCTCAACCAAAATAAATTTTCTTAGAGTATCAACATGTTACAAAGGCGCATTTCTAGGCTAAGGTATGACATTTGTCAATCCATGATTACGACCCATAAATAATAATAATGCGTTTGACGTTCGTTTCTCGACTTTATGTCATAACAGACGCCATTTGCACCATTACTATTTTCCATCTATCACACTTCCTGTTATTTTCTACATTTTTCTCAACTTCAACTAATTAATAGCGATAGGCGAACTAAGGAATTTTGGGACATTAGGATAAGGCAGGCAAATTTTAAGCATGGGAGTTTGACAGGTAATCGGCCATGACCTTGAATATGTAACGATCTCGATATTTATCTAGAATAATTGAGGGAAACCAAGGAAAACCTCAACAAGATGGCCGGTACAGGAATTACCGTTTCTCGGCGAGAGGTAGCAGGAAAAAGTCCCAGCCACAACTGCCTCCGCCGGGATTCGAACCTGGTACCTCCTGAACTACGCCACCCCACTCGGTCGACCCATAAATAGCCCATAAATACTTCATGCGATCACTACGGAGCCCTATCGTTTGTGTGCCCAACATGCACTTGGCCTATTTTTTATTCTTCCATAGTAGGCGAAGCAGTAAGTACTATTTATCCTATCTTTTAAGGATTGGGTGTCATATAAAGAAGAATAAACAAAGACAGTAATGATAAAGCGGTTTCATCCAATCACTCATCGAAGGCGAAAACAATCAACCAAGCATTGTTAAGAGTATTCGTCCCTGCAAACACCCCCTGCACCCTTCATCTCAAATCTTTTCCCCTCGCCTAAAAACGGTTCGCGCTCTCCCGACGCTATTTTTAAAGCCAAATGAAAGACAAAGAATCAGACTACAGATCCTTCAGGCGAATTTTTTGAAAAAAAATTCCTGAAAAAACTTACAACCTTTAGAAAAAAATAATAAGTTACGTAATATTTCACACGTAGGCGAAACTGTTTTTTTTTCAAAAAATTCGCCTGAAGGATCTGTAGTCTGATTCTTTGTCTTTCATTTGGCTTTTACCAGAACCCTCTAGCTTTAAAAATAGCGTCGGGAGAGCGCGAACCGTTTTTAGGCGAGGGGAAAAGATTTGAGATGAAGGGTGCAGGGGGTGTTTGCAGGGACGAATACTCTTAAAAAGGAATGTTCAGCGTTATTTCTTGATATTTATCATTTATTTTCCATTTCTAAGATACTGCTATCTTTACTACATCGAATGACGGGGTCTGTTGTAGTATAATATCTATATAGGTATATAAAAATCTCGTGTCACAGTGTTATCGAACTCCTCCGAAACGATTTTTATGAAATTTTTTATGTATACTTGGTAGGTCTGAAAATAGGCCGTAGGCTATTTTTTATACCCCTAGATGATAAGGGTAGCCCTCTCCGGAAATTTTGTTTTTATTTTTTGGCCAGTTTTTTTTTATTTTTTTATGATTTGCCACTAAAAAATACTTATAACTCTAAATTTTCACCGTTCTACCACCAACCCCTATTTTTTATTAGCGATATTAGTATTTTTACTTTCATCCACAGATGCGCAACAGGGTTGCAAGATTGGACACAACATCCATCTTGGTAAACTAAAATGAACGCGCGTTCTCATGTCTCTCCACTCCATTCATTCTTTTGCACCCGGGTGAAACCGGGCGGGACCGCTAGTAATTTTATAAGCCACTATTGCGATACAAGGCTAAACGCATTGCTTTATTGGAAGCAATTAAATTGTACAACGACGGTTTCTGTTTTCGCATCGTGACTTACACCGCAGACAATCAAATACGGAATATAAAATAGAGATAAAACCCACAGTGATAACGCGATGCATTTACTTCATAATAAGTAATAACGAAACAACAATATACGCCCAGAAATCAGTGCGGTGTTGAAGTGAGTGGACGTTCTTTGGATACGACTGAAGTGCCAATTACTCCAAAAACATGGCGTCGGCTTGGGCCAAGGATCAGATATTGGCTTGTGATACCGAAGAACTTATACATTTTCTCGAGCAGGTGAGTTTTTTTTAAAAATATCTTTAGGTAATGATTATTGCTTTTATGGCATTTCCATGACTCCGCTATTACAAGACCAGTTCTCAAGCACTACTCCAAGAACTGGTAAAAGTAGCAATTGAATTTTCAATTTACTATATTTAAAAAAATAATTAATTAAATTGGCACTAGGACAGATTAGCCCTATTTAAGTGTTGGTGACCTTAAAATTAGATTTATAAACGAATTTCGTATTTCTGACACTCTTTTATATTAAGTTCACCTGTGTGTATCTATCTAATCATCTAATGGAATCTTTCTATTTAATTTTCACCCACTTCCAGATATCTGACTAATCTGAAATTTTGCACACATATAAAGAACCCATGACAGTACAATAATTTATATAAATATTTATAAATATGTGTCATGTTTTTTATTTAAGTAAAAAACTGAATTATTTAATTAAACATAACTTTATTCATGATAGTACATTAATCAAAATTAGAATGCCAATCTTTTAATACTTGACGCTTAGATTTGTTCTTGTCGTCTAGTTACATAATTATTTTTATCATTTAAATAACCCAATACATAACATCCTCCCTCATTAAATATAATTTTTACCACAAAAAAAAATTTAATTTAACAAAATATATTTTCTATGCAAAAAATCATTACTTATCAAAACATAAACATAAGTCAATAACTTCATCTATATATTTATTTATTTATTTTTTTTTTTTTTAACTAAACAGAACATAAAACTGTATTCATTTTAAGGACAATATCTTTGCGGTGCTTGCAAATTTCCTCTATCTCTTAACTGGTAATCTTTTCTTTCATCGTTTATGTTTTGATTTTCATTTACAATGTTAAAATCATTAGCAAAATTCTTATAATTAGCATTACATTTAATTTTGCTGATTCTAATGTGCTGTCTATTACGCCTGTAAAATTTATGGTGTTCACTCTCTACAATGTATGATCTCGGCTCATTACATTTATTTATAATTTTCCCTTTTTCCCAAGAATCTTTTAATCTAAATATCACATTATCTCCTATTTTCAAATCTATTTTATGTTGTGCATTTCTATTATAGTATTGTGTTTGTTTTATTTGTCTGTTTACGAATTTTTTTTTTAAAACAGCTTTATTGATAATTTTTGGGAATAACAAATTTTCTAGAATTGGTAAGTTGTCTTTTAATCTCCTGCTCATCAGCATTTGTGCTGGTGAAAGTTCTAATCCCGGTATTGGGGTGTTTCTGTATTTTAACAAGAAAATATTTAATTCCTCATCACATTCAAGTTTTTTTATCATTTGTTTAGCTATATCTACACATTTTTCAACTTGTCCGTGACTTCTTGGATAATTTGGAGAAGATGTGACCAAATTTACATTTCTATTATATAAATAATTTTTAAATTCCTTTGCATTAAATGGAGAATTATCGCATAAAATTGAATCAGGATATCCATGATAAGAAAAAATATTATTTAACAGTCGAATTATTTCACTTATCGTTTTATTTCGTAATTTTTTTAATTCTATCCATTTCGAATAATAGTCTACTACTACTAGATAGGATTTGGAATCATTTTCTAAGATATCTATACCTAGTCTTTCCCAGGGTCTTTTAGTCAATTTAAGTGGCCATAAAGGCAATTTGCAATTCTGTGGTCTCAATTTTTCGCATATTTCACAACTCAATATTTTATTTTCGATATCTTTTGATATTCCTGGCCAAAATAAACATTCCATGGCTTTTAGTTTAGTCTTTACAATTCCTAAATGGCCTTCATGTAAAATATTTAAAAATTGTGTCCTCAATTCAAATGGAATTACCAGTCTGTCATTGTAAAATATCAAATTATTGTAGACACTAAGGTAATTTTTTAAATTCCAATATGGACGTGCTATCGCATTTACAAGTTTAATATGTTTCGGCCATCCTGTTTGAATGTAATTACTAATAATTTTTAACTCATTATCTTTTAAAGTGCTATTAGAAATTAATTGTTTCTTATTATCTGAAATCGGTAAATTTTTTTCTACGTAATGTATAACATATGACATTTCGGTATCCTCACTTACATTTTCTTTTAAACATGCTCTTGAGAGTGTATCCGAAATGTACATTTGTTTTCCAGGCACATATCTAACATCTAGGTCATATTTGGAAAGTCTAAACAACATTCTTTGAAGTCTACTTGAAACTTTATTTAAGTCTTTTTTAAAGATACTAACTAAAGGGGCATGATCTGTTTTAACTTCAACTTTATTTTTTCCGTAAATATAGTAATTAAAGCGTTCAGCGGCAAATAAAATTGCGTTAAGCTCCCTTTCAATATTTGCATACCTTTTTTCTGCATCGGTCAAACATCTCGACGCAAATGCTATCGGTCTGTCATTTTGTAAAAGGCAACACCCTATACCATCTTTAGACGAATCGGCTTCTATAACTAACGATTTATTTACATCATAATGTGTCAACACCGGTGCAGTAGTAATTAGGTTTTTTAATTTGTCTACCGTAGCAGTGTGCACAGTTTCCCATTTCCAATTTACACTTTCTTTTGTTAACTCTCTTAGTGGGGCGGTTATAGCTGAGAGTTGTGGAATGAATTTCCCCAAATATTTCACCATTCCTAAAAATCTTAACAATTCTTTTCTATTAGTGGGAATCTCCATTTTTAAAATTGCCTCAACACGAGAAGGATCAATTTTGATACCTTCTTCTGAAACTATAAATCCTAATAATTTCACCTTATCCTTTTTGAATTGAATTTTTTCTTTGTTAAACGTTATCCCATTTTCCTTAGCTCTTTCCATTACCTTTCTAAGTATTATATCATGTTCAGTCTCAGACGATGCTCCTATTATTAAATCATCAATATATATTTTATTTCCTATTATATCCCCAAATAACTCAAAATTCTTTTTTTGAAAAACTTCTGCACTTGTGTTTATTCCAAATGGTAATCTACAGTATTTATAATTTGCAAACGGGCTTCCAAACGCACATAATTTAGCTGACTCAGAATCTAATTTAATTTGATAAAAAGAATCTTTTAGATCAAGGACTGTAAAAAATTTCTTTCCTGCTAAATCCGTTAAAATTTCTTCAGCACTGGGTATTTGAACATGTTCCCTTTGGATACATTTATTTAAATTAGCGGGGTCTAAGCATATTCTCAGTGTTTTATTGGGCTTTTCTACCAAAACAACGTTACTTAACCAGGTAGGAGGTTCTTTAAGTTTTGCAATTACCCCATCCTTTTCCATTTTTTCTAAAGTTTTCTTATATTCATTTAATATATTTCTGGGTACTCTACGGGACGGGCATATTTTTGCTACAGAATCAGGTTTTAGCTTTATTTTATATTCACCCGGGAATTGACCTAATCCCTCAAAAACTGACTTATATTCTTGTATCAAATCGTCTTGACTTTCAAATGAAGCATTATTTTGTAACATTTCAATTCTTTTAATTAATCCTAAATTTACACACGACTCTAGTGATAAAATTGGTTGGCAGTCAATATCTACTATATAGAACTCTAAAATTGTATCTTTACCTTTAATTTTACATTGCAAATTTGATTTACCAATAGTTTTTATATCGTGTCCCCCAAAATTAATTAATTTAGCATTAGTGGCAGTTAAACTTTTTTCATTAGCAAACTTTTTATAATAACTAACCGGCAGCACATTACAATCCGCTCCAGTATCTAATTTACAAAATATATTTCTATTATCTATTTCTACTTTTTCTAGCCAGTGTTTTTTAAAACTTATCCTATCGCTTGAATCATTTGTCACACTGAATGTGTCTATATAATAATCATCTGATTGAGAATTACTATCACAATCAGTAGTTTTTTCTATTTGAGATACAGCGTTAATTTGCTTATTTCTGTTAGATTTTAATGAACAACTTATTTCAAAATGATTAGGTTTTTTGCAAAATCTACAAATTTTTCCATATGCAGGACATTCTTTTCTTTTATGTGATTTACTACAATATTTACAATCTTTTATGAAATTTAACTCAGAATATTCAGTTTTAGCCTTTTGATTATTATCATAATTTTTTCTATAACTACTAGATCTACTTATCTTATCTATTTCCAACGATTGTCCATCTTCATTTCTCAGCGACATTGCTTGTAGTTGCTTTTTGCTAGACTCGAACACGAGCGCCAATTCTTCCGCTTTAGCCAGTTTCAGTTCACTTTCACGCAGTAGCCTCTCTCGCAAATCTTCATATCTCGTTCCCATTACTATTTTATCTCGAACCATGTTCTCCTCTTCTTTAAATTCACAGGTTGATGCTAACATTTTGATTTCTGTTATAAACTGTTCCATTGATTGATTCAACTTCTGATTAAACGAATAAAACTTGAAACGTTCATAAATACAATTTTTCTTTGGCTGACAATATTTCCGAAATGCTGCTAATACCTCTTCCAATTTTGCTTTTGTTCTGTCCATTTTAAACGTACTGAATATCTCTTGTCCTCGTTCTCCTATCATATTTAAACAAATTGCGACTTTTCTTTTTTCTTCTTCATCATCATTACCTGATGCTTCCATAAACAACGAAAAACTCGTTTCCCATTTTTTCCATTTATCCGGTAAACTTCCAGAAAATTCCATTACCGATGGCAATCTATAAGCCTCCATTTTGTTTTCTTTTTCTTATTACTTTTTTATTAGTACGCCTTGGTTCATTTCTATAGATTTAATATCTACTCCACATCTGACACCATGTCATGTTTTTTATTTAAGTAAAAAACTGAATTATTTAATTAAACATAACTTTATTCATGATAGTACATTAATCAAAATTAGAATGCCAATCTTTTAATACTTGACGCTTAGATTTGTTCTTGTCGTCTAGTTACATAATTATTTTTATCATTTAAATAACCCAATACATAACAATATGTATTTAATTTATATAAACATTGCCATTTGAGTGTGTCGAGTTTCAAATAACTGAAAAAATTCACCCTTCTATACAATGTGAACTAAAAAGTAAACAATAGATTAGATTAGATTAGATAGCTTTATTGTATAAAAGAAAATGTTTCTCATTACAAGGGGGGTGATATGATACATATTAAATCAAAATATAATAAATAAATCATTTGGTAATTATTTGTCTCCCTTAAAACAGTATCTAAAAAATATTGGCGACTAGATCCATAAATTGGACATTCCATAACAAAATGTATTTTTTCTTCAGAATTCATAGTACACATTGTACAAATTAGCTCGGGATTCGTTTTATAACAATTAAATTTTTATATTAACAAAAAGTAAAAAATAACTTTAATATAAAGATTTTGTTCAATAGTGATAGGAAGACGCCTAACCCAAAATAATTTCATTTTTTGAATAAGCTTATGATGAGAATATCTTATTATCGTCGAAATATTTCATAGAAACAATTTTAAATTGTTACGGAAATAAATTCGGATCGGGATGATACAATCTTTAAAAATAGTACAAATTCAACATACGAGTAGGGGAAGGTGGAGCAGCTTCATACAGTTTTTATATTTCGTCTTATAGAATGCTCTCGAGTATCGATATCTATATCTATTTAATAAATAAAATTATCGACCAATTTTTCAGACAATATAATAACAAAAAATATAATTAATACATTAACGTAACGTTTCGTTCCGAATTTGGATCTTCTTCAGAACGGATCTAAAAAATATAAAAAAATAATTAATATTTAATTTCTAATTCGCTTTATATAAAATTCTTTCAAAATAATTAATTAGTATCAATAGTCTTACTATCTATTATCAAAAACATGAAATCTGTGTAAATACACTTGTACAGCTTTTTGTAACACTTTAAAGAAAAAATTAAAAATGTATGAATGTACCCCACATGCGGGGTACTTTCATACAGGCTATGAGGCAGATTCACGCATGTGAAAAAATACACAAGTTGTGCATGAAATGTTTATTTATTTATCAAAATCAAATTAATGCTATGTTTATTGAACTCTTCCGAGGAAAGCTCGGTCGCCCAAATATTATTATATTAAGCTTAAAATGAGAAAAGCTTATTCAAAAAATTATATTACATCGAGTTAGGTGACTTCCTATCGCTGTTGAACAAAATCATTATATTTAAAAAAATATTTTTTTACTTTTTAGTCCACATTGCCATAAAAAAGTGATTTTTTTGACGTGATAACGTCTTATAAATTGATGAATCACCAATCTTATAAATTGATAAAACACCGGCTGCATGTACGAAAAAGTGTAACGTTCCTAACGTTCCGCCTGACCCTGTGCGTGCTTTTCTCGAAAACGGCCCTAACGATTTGGATGAAATTTACTGAAAAGGGATTTGGGGGGCAAAAAATCGTTTTAGCTAGGTCTCATCTCTCGAAAAAATCGTTTTCATACAAATTTTATCATTATAAAAATCAATTTTTTGACGTATGAAAATACTTAAATATTGTAAGTAGGTTTTGGAATTTTATATAAACAATGAAACAATTGTTTTCAAAATATTATGACAGTTAATCTTTGAGACTTAAAATAAATACGAAAGAAAGAAAGTTAAAAAAAACAATTATATTATAGGTGGTGAGTAATTTTAATAAATAAAATTAACCTTTTGAAGCAAAAGATGCAATATCATAGATTCGAATTATTATAATTATTATATAAATTTAGGTTATGTATTACGGAATACGTTATCACGTAAAACTATCGTCCGTAAACCGACTTTACAGACAACCAATTTTTTTAACTCTAATTTGAATTACATAGTTTTTAGAACGTTATTGTTTTATTCAATATTGCATATTTCCTATTTGCATGATTAGTCCGTAACAGTATATTTTGAAATCGTCTTTGAATTCTCTGATAGATTTGCGCTTGCTTAATTTTATTTTTAAAACATTTTCTGAAACTTCATTACGCAGTTCTATATTCATATTTAAAACGACTCAACCAATTTACACTTTTTTTTATTGGTGCCTTTTGTCTACAACTGTGTTATAACTATTTTGATTATATTATTGTTTATAGCTCTGTTCTAGCCACTCTGCGAACGGTAAGAGAATCGTTACAGTATAGCTAAAACGAAACTGTTTGTATCAGTTTTGGAACACGTTTGAGCTACCGCGCATGACTGTGACGATTCTGTTACCGTTCGCAGATCAAATCAATCTGAACAAAAGCTTATACATATTATTATTTGGAGACCATTCAGAACGCTTCTTTTTAACATGATTGTATATGAATCGGGTTTCATCGGATTTGTTCGAAGAAATCCAAAGTGAGTAACCGAACAATACGTACCGTGGTATACGTAACCTCTCGACGAATTCAAAAACATGTAACTAAGCTTTTTAAAAAGGAGCGTTCAGAACTACTTCTTTATAATGATATTAACAAATTCTTTATTGGTAAGGGGCCATTCATTAATTACGTAAGAACCATTTTTGCCCCCTCTAGCCCTATGTAAGGGCACATAAGATTTCTCAAACTTCCCCTCCCCCTTTTTACGTAAGATTTTATCTGGTGTTAGAAAAGGATCAATTGCACTAAAACTCATAATTTGACGTACTTAAATCAATAATTTTTATTCTTTAAAAAATAATTTAGATTATACCATTATATTATTGTGGGATTTAGATTATGATTATATTATCATTAGATAATTGTCTAATCTTTGGAATATCAATTTTAAAATTAAAAGTAGCTTTCTTAAATATCGTAATTTTTAAAATAAAAATGTGTGTAAATAGAATTGTACATTTAAAAAGAAAAAATAGATATCATATAGTTGTTTCTCCCAACACTTTTCTCTCAAATATCCATCTCTCTATGTTAGAAATCACACATTTCGACTTAAAAAATATTATGTAAGATTGGCTTTGGCCATCCCTCCCCCGAAATAAGGCCATGGTAAGATTTTGAAACCCCCCCTCTCCATCGAGACCCTTACTTAATTAATTAATGGCCCCTATAATCACTCCGTCAAATTTCCGTCTAGTTAAAATACAGCTTCTCAAACATTTTCGTACTTGTTTTTAGAAAAGAACTATGTGAAAAAGTACGGAAGAAGGAAAACCTTTCAATTAATTCATTATGTGATTTCAATAAATTTAAAATGACGTGTTAATATATTTTCCTAGAAATAGGTTACATTTAATTCTAATATACAAATAGATAATTATACAGGGTGCTTTTTAAGTTGATTCTTTTAGAAATCAAATAGACGAACAAATATTTCAAGTAACTTTTTTATCAAAACACAAAAATAAAACAGAAACCGGCTTCAAAGTATAATTTAGTTCATTAAACTTTGAGTTCGGTCCTGGCGTTATCTTATGTCAATATAAAAATACGTTATGTTATTATCAACAATTATTCATGGAAATTGTTCGAAATTGTCTCCAGAAAACACAACAGTAAACACGTTAGTTTCAAATAGGAACCAAAATACTTGATAATGACATAACATATTGTGACGTAGCATAATATCGGGACCGACCTCAAAACGAAATAAAATTTAAAAAAATTAATTAAACTGATAGTCTATTTAATTTCTACACCCTGTTAAAAAAAGAATCAACTTAAAAATCATTCTGTAGATTACTATTGCATTATGAAACGTCCTTTGTTGACTTTACAATACAATTTAGAAAAATTGATTGTTCAATTTTATGCCGGCACTTCACATGGCTATTTGTATTTGTGTATTTGGCAAACAATTACCAAGTGTGGAGGGTCTATTTGACAAAGTGTTGACATTATTTGCCTATTTGACAAATAAGGCCAATACCAAATACGCGTTACCGTGCGCTTGTCGGTTTTTCGAGGCACATCAAAGGAGTCAAATAGGCAAATACGGCAAATAAACCGTTCACACAATGGCTATATTCATAAGCGCACGCACCGTGAACCTGTACGGACGTGCAGTATTTTTGTGTCTGTGCTGTGAGCGAGAACTGGAACCATTACTATTAAAAATGAATTGGGAAAATGAAACAGTGCTAAAATTCCTGGAATTTTGAACCTGCGTTCTGCTGCCAAATGTTTGTTTGTTTGCTATTTGACTGTATGTGTGGATGGTCATTTGCCTCTATTTGCATGTTTGTCTTGAACGTCATATATTTTGCCAAATACAACAAACACCCAATAGCGAACACAAATAGATATGTGAAGTGCCACCTTTACAATGTCATTCACTATCACAGCGGCTGAGTTATCATCTATTCTACAGTGACATACTTTAAACATCGTTAAACTATGAACCCTACCAAATACTATTAATATTTTAATTCTAATGTTTATTAAATATCCGTCATCTAGAATTACTAGCAATTCTTTTTTTATGATATATTTAATAACTGTTTTAGCATGGTTTCGATGATTGTATCAAAACATTTCGAAAGAGAGATATTGATGGCGAATTATTTTTGGTGAGTGATTTAATGAATTTGATAAGCGTATTTGCATTGTTATGTACAATATTGATGAAAACAATCGATATCTTTCTAGAAATTGGATCAGTCAAAACTGAAATTTTGGAAACACGATTTGCCATCAAGAAGGGTTGAAGATTTAATTGTTTTCGTTGAAAAAGTTAAGTTAAATCCGGAAAAATATGTTGAACGTCAGACAGAAACAAGAAAATCAAACGTTTCTTCTAAACCTTTAAAGATACCCAGAAATGTTGAAGTTAAAAAATCTATCAACAAGCAATCAGATACATCAAATCCGTTAGTGAAAAAGTTGAAACCTAGACCGCCTATTTCAAAAAAAACATCATCTGAAGATTTGCCTATATCTTCTCAACTTAAATTAGCTTTGGAAAAAAGGAAACAAGATCAACGAGCAAGAAATAATCAATGGAATCAACCTGGAGCAGATAAGTTTGAGCAAAGGCAGAGTAGAAAAAAATACGCATTTGAAACCGAAGAAGTAGAATATGCTAATCAAGACGCGGAAACAGATGAATTACAATATTTAAATCACGAACTAGAGACAGAAAAGGTCGAATATGCAAATCACGCGGTAGAAGATGAAATTAAAAGTAGAGAAAACCTTCATGGGAGAAAAAAAATACATACATCAAAAAACAAAAAGAAAAGTGATAGGTATGAGACAGAAATGCAGGAAATATATGCAAATCAGGATGTAGAGTCAGAAATTGGAAGAATAAGACAGAACATGAAACATTTAGAATTTATAAACCAGAAGGTACAATCTGAATTAGAACGAATTCAAAAAGGACAAAAAGACAACGATATAATTGAATATGAATCATTTGACGATGAAAAATCTGAAGACGATGATGAGGACGCTGAACCTGAACACATTTACGATAAAGTAGAAGAAAACGAAGCTAATGAACATTTTAAACTAAGGAACTCGCATAAAACTAAGCCTTTTTTAAAACACGTTCGAGACTCTGAAGTGGGTTGGCCTTCGTTTGACGAAGACGACGATGATGAAAACGATAATGATAAAGTATCATCTCAGTTTAAAAGCAAAACATCAAGAAACAATAACAATGAGCAACCAAATTCGACCAATCCACTTCAAAACGAAATTCAAGCGAAGTTGAATCAATTAAAATTAAAGAAATTAAAGAATAATCAGGACGAAACATTGCCAATACAGGAACCTAAAAGATCACCAATGCGAAAACATTCGAACCAACCCATGGAAGAACCTAGCTCTACTTGGAAATTTCAGAAATTTGCTCAATTGTCGGCAAATAACCAATCAAATCCTAACGAAAATGTTTCATCTAAACAATATAAAACGAACACATCGATTGAAGGTACCAAAAAGAATAGAAAAAATAGCGAAGAAACTTTATTGAAGAATTCATACTCCAACAGTATTTCGAAACATTCTAGGCAAAGAGTTGAGAGAGATATTGCAGAGGACTCAGATAAATATGAACAAAACAGACACTTGGCAGTACCGATGCATAATAAAAATCCTAATAAAATATCAAAAAACCGAGATTCTCAATCGTCTACAAGTTCTCTGGAATCGATCAAAATTGATGAAAATCCAATACCATTACCGCCGCGAATAAAAGCGTCGATGAACCCAAAACAAAATAAACAATCAGTTAAGAATAGTAATTTTATGTCATCGACAAGCTCAATAGATTCAATGACTTCAAGGACAAGCAAGGGGAGCACGTCAAAAGAAAGAACTTTGCCTGTTACCAAGTCATTTAATGATGATGACAGTGCAGACTCAGACAGCTATGTAAAGCCCGCCGTTACTCCTGATATTATTAGGTCACTAAGGAGACCAGTTCATATAGGTGAGCAAAACTTTTATTATATAATGTTATATTTATTATCTTAGTGATGTAACGAACATTCGCATTCACATTCTCGAATATTCGGCTATTTTTTTCATTCGCGTTCCCAAAATTCATGGGAATATTATCAGAAAAAAAAACATATTGTCATTCCAACCCACAAGTTGGGAATTGTACTAGTTTAGGTCAAAATTCACTTTTCAAAATTTTACAATTTTTGTTTTGTTTGTTTTTTTTTTTTTAAATAGATCGTTTTAATCTATTATTTTTCGTGCATATCAGGTTCAATTTAAAATTCTATAAAGCCTTTCTTGTGAAGAAATATGTGAGGTCACAATCTAAGATCATTTTGTAAAATAAAATTGTCTGGCTACCCAGCACACATATTTTGAGATAAATAAATATTCAACTTTATAATTATTTAAGGTAAATACTTGAAATTAGGTATTTGCTTTATTGCTCAAGATTAGATTAAAAATAAATTATTATTAGAATTTATGAACAGAATTTTTCCTTATATTTCTATTTTTCCAAAAAATCATATTTTTATAACATATAACCTGCTAAATGGTAAAATTACACATAAAAAACAACGCACATTTTAAAAGTTTTAGAATAGAAGAGGGTGGACGAGTTTTATTATTATACTAGCGGCGAGGTTCGGCTTCACCCGGATAGATTGCCTATTAAAGATAGACATATTACTTATGTTGCATCGGACTTTCTTACAGAATAATAGCCGTATTTGCAGGACGTTGTTATATATGTTACCGGACAAACCCGATTTCAGGACAAACTAGTTTGGCCTACTATTCATACTAGGACAAACTAGTTTGGCCTAGACCAAACTGGTTTGTAGAACTAGTTTGGCCTAGGCCAAACTAGTTTGTCCTGAAATCGGGTTTGGCCGGTAACATATATATTTATTAAAATCAGCCGTTACGCGATTGAGATGAAAGACGGCAGCGACAACAGTAGTGTTCCACCGTATTGCAGACTGCATTCTTACTTCATGGGGTTGCGCCCCGCTCGACAGCGACGATACTAGTAGAGCCTTTGGCTCCACCGTATTATAATCTATTATAATCTCACGGGACAGAGCCCCGCTCGGTAGCGACAACAGTAGTAGAACCTACGGCTCCGCCATATTGCAGTCTTGCCTCACGGCTCGACAGCACTAACAGTAGTGGAGCCTTCGGCTTCCCCGTATTACAGACTTGCCTCACTGAGTTGCGCGCATTTCGGACAAATTTTTCAACTTTTCATTCCCTCACAACCTCATTCGGATCATCACATTTAAAAAAATAGCCAAGTCCTTACGCAAATTCTTGTTCTCAGGGCGATATTATAATACCATTCATGTCGACAAGGTTATATGACTACGACTATTGTGTGTTTTATGTTCCATATGGTTTATTGTGTGGCATTTCCGATCGTGGTTTCCGGTTGAGTGTGAGATTTTTTTTTTAATTTTTAAAGATAACTAAGTACTAGTCGAATTGTCAAAGTTTCTTATCAAAAATCATAAATATAAATTTTACGGAAAATATAAATTGTTGCAAAATCAATACTATTGCCTACGATTGTTTTCATACAGGAAAAATATTATTAATTCTTTCGACATACTTATTAATGACGCCATGTGACGTCATTTGATCTGCGGATATCAAATAATTATGCGTTTTAATTCATTTCTTTTATTGAAATATTAATGTTGTCATTTATTAATTTCATTACGACTAATTTAATTTTGAAATAAGTTGATTTTTGTTGTGTTGTAAGTTTTTGTTTGATTTACTCGACGCAGGCATTGTATTTCAAACATGTGTTACAATTGCTTTTTCTTAACAGTAACGTTTGAAATATTACAAAGAAAAAAACTCCAAAGTCATTCCGTCTTTCTGTCACGGGAATAGTTGTAATGCAACAGAATGCTGTTGATGCAGTTGATCTTAGTGCATAATAATATTTTAATCCAAATGTTTTACGGACATTTGTATTTTATTTAATGTACAAATCAAAAAATATTCAAATTGAACTAAATTTAAATGTTAATAAACTGATTAAAAAATAATTTCGTGAAGTTGTGAACTTTCTGGAAACCATCGAGGTGTTTATTTTTTTGTATTACATTTTTTAAACACAGTTTTTTATACTTTATCATTCACTTAACGCGGTTTTAATATCAAAAACGAATAAAAAGTTTCGTCAAGAAATTGTTCTTAGTGCATCTCGTCAATAACCTCAGTTGTCGAGTGTTCATAATATCGTTTAAAACTAAAAGTTTAGTTTTGTTTTATAACAATATAGAGTTGAAAATTTTTGAACTATAAATTTTCTAAAGCTGTGCTTTGTGTATTATCAATAATTTTTAGGTAGATACAATAAGCTATTCTGAATAGCGAAAACTAATTATTTTGTGTACTTTTAAACCTTAATCTATATTAATGTTATAAAGTTTGGATGTAGGAGGTAATCTCCGAAACTACTCGCCGGATTACAAAATTTTTTTCACTACTATTTAGAACTGACCTTCAGAATGGACATAGGCTATATGTCGCGTTAAAATAAAAGCGCTTTTCGTGCAGCGAAAAAACGGTGGCAATTTACAAATTTGGGCAAGACGGATCGGACTTTTAAAATAGTTGTTGTTAGCATATCATTTTAAAACTATAAACTGAACATACTATGATGCCTCGTGGATGTAGAAAAATTATTTTTTTCAAGAAAATTGAGTAAAATTAAACTTGTGTACCTATATGTACAATTGACATTCTAAAGGCGTGTGGATCTAATAACTGTGCATTGATATTTTGAAAAAACTACGTTTAATGAAATTATTACAAAGAAAGACTTTGAATGATAATTTTAATATTAGAAACTATTTTTTTGTTTAAATTATGTGGTTTTGTTAGCATATTTCTGGAATATCGTGAATCGTAAATACTTTCGCTAATGACAGTTATTGAGCGTCTATAATGCATACGAAATTACTTTAGCGTCTTACAGATCAGATAACTAATGAATTAAATTACTATTTATCTATTTCTCAGTTATCAAAATAGCATAAATAGTTATTTCTTACAACACTTTACCATCGGTTTCTGTAGATTAAATGATAAAATCAACCAACGCGAAATTGGGAGATTCAGGTTTGAGTCCTGATGGTAACCAGTTGTATATTTTAAATTCTTCCAATTTGATTACTAAACAGTTTCAATAACGTGATAAAAGGAACACTTATTAATATTGTTACCTGAGTGAGTTTTTCTATTGCGCGTATAAACCTTAAAATAGACATATTTGTCATTTATTATGAAAAAACTAAATTAAATCACTATTTGAAATATCAAATAATTTCAAATCGGCAGGGAAAAAATGTGTTTTTATTTGAAATTATCATTGCCAATAATGTATAATTTAAGTAAACGCCTGTGGACAGAAACAGTTGGTTGTGCGTGTCGTTTGTTATATAATAAAAAACTGAATAACGAGTGTTGTGATATTTTGACAGAACCAGCCCGGAACGAGCCCAATCTTCCAAACTTAACTCTGAAACGACCTCTGCCGAAGGCGCCGATCCATCAGTACGAATATTTCCATGACATAACGCGAAACGAATCTGAAAAAACGTTAAAAGGTCGAAAAGATGGAACTTTCATATTCAGGCCGAGCAGACAAAAGGGAAATGTTTGTGTTTTGTGCGTAGTTTATCAGAATAAGGTCTACCATATTCCGGTCAGGCCAAAAGCAAATGGCGATTTGGCGTTGGGACTACAAAAAGAAAATGAACAGAACTTTAGCAATTTGTATGAAATTGTTAGTTATTTTCATCATGAACAGTTGGCATTGATTAGAGAAGGTGAAAAGATTGGAACTGTTATTCTATTTCAGGGAATTCTTAGAGTTTAAATAATTTTGCCCTAAAAAGGCAAAGGGCAGTAAGTGACATTTGTTGAAAAATGAGTTCATACTGAAACCAACGACAGCAGTAAGTGCTGCAGGAATAATTTTATTGTCTTTAAAAAATGTTTCCCCCATGTTTTGGTTTCCATAATCTAAAATTCTGGACGGTCAATACATTTTTAGTAAATCTTGATTTACTCAAATTCATAAGTTGGTCACTTACTGCCTTTTGCCTTTTTACGGCAGAATTGTTGTCTTTACATATTTATTGATACGATGAGTCATTTTGTTGATATTGCGCAGTCAGTGACTTCTTTGTTTATAAAGAAATTAATCAAAACACTAAAAAACTATGATAACACTTGTGATTGCAAAATAACTTTTTTTCTATTCTTGTGACTAATTAGTCAGCGCTAAGTTTCTAAACAAATAGACTCAATTTAGTGTTAACGTTTTACATAATTTCTGTACGGAAAATTGAATTACGGACAGACGGACTTTATTAATAAAATTATAAGGTTCACTACTTTATTCTGGTCCTACATGCGGATGCCGCGGATCTACATAGGGGCTAATAAGGCTTAAGCTCTGGACCCCCAAAAATGGTTTTATTTTATAGAATAGAATAGAATACTTTTATTATCCGAAACAGCTGTACTGTATAGTTTAAAGGTCACTAAGAAAAAGTGTTCATGGGCACATAGCCTAAAAACCAAAAGATTTTTAGCTACAGATATGTTTAGCGAGATTTTAGATATAGGAATATCCATTGAATTCACAATATTAAAAAATCCTAAGCTCTAGAAATATGTTTTGAGTGCGCTGAATCCGAATATGACATTATTGTTTTATATAGGGTGACACCTTCCAACATTACCTAGTTTTTGACTATTTTTCTCTTTCTAAAAAAGAAGCACAAAAGTTGAACATGGAACATGTTTGTGAATTCAATGGATTTTCCTATACATCTAAAATCTCGCTAAATCTGTAGCTAAAAATCTATTGGTTTTTAGGCTATGCGCTTATGAACACTTTTTCTTAGTGACCTTTAAACTATAAAATAAGAACACTTTCGATCAATTTAACCGAGAATCAAATCCTATAAGGTTTGTGCGGGGTTCTTTTCTATTTCGATGGGAATTTTGTTCTGGCTACTTAATACTATGTCAAAATAAAAAAAATTATCTGTGTGCTGTCCGTCTGTCAACATGTGCCTTCAGTTTCATACCCCATATTTGTTCACGCTATGATCACATTTCGGCACAAATCTATTTGAACGTGGTACCGCTAGCGAATTGGTGCGTTGATCGTCACAAAAATGTTTGTGCAATTTCAGATAAGTACGTCCAATGTGTCTACCGCAATTTATGACAAAACTTTTTTTTATATTTTTTTTTAAAATAATTTTAATTAGGTATAATAGTTTTGTAAAACCTGTAATTATATTATTTATGTGAAAATAAACGCTTTTTTTAAAATTATGGAAAATATTTATTTATGAATTTAATTTTCTTAAATGAATCATTGACGCGCATCATAATTGAATATGCAAATAAGTTATTTTGTTTAAATGTCATGAGCGAAATGCTGCAAAGGCGTATAGAGAAACACGTACGTGAAGCTCTCACAGTTCATCCATTATCGTGGGCTTGTTTTACTACCTAATACATCTTATTCAATCTAATAAGTACTTCCCACAAGGGAAATTTAAATATTATAGCCAAGTGCGCACACAGAATTTTGCTCAGGGGCGGCAGAAATTATTCAATATACTTGCTACAATCTTAATATCTAAAGGTGGTTTTTTAAAACCCGAACACCTTTTCATTTTGTATAGGAAGGGTTTTCGAAAAAAAAGTTACAGGAAATTAAATGGGGTTGTTTTTTTCATTCGGTGGAGGCCCCTCCGAGATAACACTTTTTTGTTCTTTGGGTCAAAGTAATTAACTTTTTTTTTGAAAATGTGCTCAGCAACTTGGGTAAACTATTGTAGATAGGGGTAAGAGGGTGGAGCACTTTTTTGTAGCAAATATAAAAATCTACAATTTTTTGTCGAAACCTTTTTTCATATATTATCTCATAGTTTGTGAGATAATTAGAAAACAAAATTAAAAGGGACGGTTTCTACCCTAACTGCAAATCGGAGCACACTTTCTCATAGTCAGAATAGTTTATTGTAACCCCAAGAACGATCACTGACATTTTTAGCCGTTTGAGATTTTAGGTATTTCACGAAGATCGTTCTTGGACTAATATGCACATGATGAAATATATGGTAAGTATAATTAACTTTTGTTCCAAAATTTTTTCGATTTGATACAATCCTGAACCGCTGTTTGATTCTCAATTCATCCCAGGTTTCCTGTTTCTGCCTCGCATAGGCTGAGCTGTTGCATTT
Organism: Xanthostigma xanthostigma; assembly: GCA_963575645.1. Lineage (NCBI taxonomy): Eukaryota > Metazoa > Arthropoda > Insecta > Raphidioptera > Raphidiidae > Xanthostigma > Xanthostigma xanthostigma. The sequence continues at coordinate 11,648,196 of OY754475.1, forward strand.
TGTTTATTTGTATGTGCTGTAGTTTTGTAAAGTGTGTGTGTGTACACTGTACATATTATGTGTGTGTGTTCAGGATAGTGTCCGACCGAAACTAGTTTTACGGCCGAAACCGAAACCGGATTTCGGCCTCAGTCTCAGTTTCGGCCGAAACCGAAACTTCATATTTTCGTGGGAAAAATAAGGTAAATATTATAATAATCAGGCTTTATTATTATTTTTTTTTATTTTTAAATTATTCACATATTAATCAATCAGCCTCTTATATTTTAACTTTCAATAACTTATCATATCATATTATTACCTCCCTTATTTCAAAAACACAAATATACTTTTTTTTAATATTATGAAATAAAATAAAAGCTACAAAACAAAATTACTTTTTACTAAAAAGTATTTACCTAATAAACATGTTTAGGTATAGGTACACACAACAAAAAATAAAGAAAACACTTTTCATCTTAACAAAATTATTTCTTCTAAACTTTGGTCATTTTTTATGGTACTCTTGTTAACAAACCAAAATAAAATTAAAATTAATAAGTACCTACCTACCAAATACAACAACTAAATAAATATTTTTAATGCAAATAATACTTAAATCGAAAGTATCAAAATAAAAATAGTTTCCTTTCAAACTACAAAAAAAAACGCAGAGCGCGCAGGCATAAAAGACACTTTGTCGCTCGCTGCTGCACCGCATTTCAGCGCGAAACCTCCCGAATGTAGTTTCGGTTTCAGCCGTAGTTTCGGCCATATGGGCAGCCGAAACCGAAACTAAGCCGAAACCAGTTTTTTGGCCGAAAATAGACACTAGTTCAGGATCCTCGAATAAAGCCGCTGCACACGAGGCTAGAAACGCTGCTAGATTCCTTGCTAGATTTGCTGCATTTGGAATTTGGACAATGGGTTTATTTTCTTACCCAATCATTCACTAAGAAGGGGTTTTTCGAAATTCAATCCCTAGAGATCGGACCAAAATATCTCAACATTTCATAGAATCTTGAACAATTTAACATAATTTTTGAAGAGATTATACACGAATCTTTAAGAGTGATATTTAGGGGTTGAAAAAAGTTTTCGGGTCCAAAAATGTTCTCAGTATCGTTTAAAATTTGAAATTTATTCCTTTAGCAAAGACAAAAGTATAGGGCTAAAGTTTAAATGAAATCGGCCCGACAGGATCGGAATAACAAATTTTATGAAAACACTAGTTTCCGAATATGTATTTACTTACTTATGGATGTATTTAACTTGGTGCGGATGCTGGATTGCTAATAATATTGAAATTAAGATTAAACACAGTTTTTAAGGGATATATTAAAGGGGTTACATATTTTCCTTGGTGAATTAAAAATAAATTTTATTCTAACGACTAAATTTGTTCCAAGATTAGTAACTTCTATCTTTAATAGTGTTCGGTGAATATGGGCATTAAAGTCACATTTCTCGAAGTAGTTTTTATTTTACTAGCGGTTCCGCCCGGTTTCACCCGAGTACGCACATTCATCTTAGTTTATCGAGATTAATGTTATGTACAAATTTCATGATGATCGGAGTTACCGTTCAAAAGTTTTTGTCGGACGGACAAATTTTGCAACATTTTTCATTGATGCTCCGCTCCTATTGGTCGTAGCGTGATCGAAGAATCTCGTTAGAGATTCTTGTCTGTGCTAAATGCCGACGAATCTCTAACGTATTCTTATACATTGATTTTGCCTGTCTCCCATATAACGCCGTGTATATGAGGCCAGTTTCCAAGTTTTATAGTTCTGTGACCTCGTGACTTTCATATCACCGATTTTTCTATATTATATAGCCTATAGCCTTCCTCAATAAATGGGCTATCCAACAAAAAAATTCAATTCGAACCAGTAGTTCATGAGATTAGCGCGTTCAATCAAACAAACAAACTCTTCAGCTTTATATATTAGTATAGATTTTCTAAAAATCTTAGGACTTCCCCCGTACCTCTATTCTTCGGTTGAAATTAAACGATCTCAAACGAAGAGAGTTTTACCGCACCTGTGCGTTTCGGAGCGGGTTTACGCATGTTGAAAGCTTCACAACAAACTGTAGAGCTTCATGCAGAGACAGAGCGCGAACAAGGAACCGCCGCCGCTACGTTCGTAATGTAGAATGGCGATTAGAAGGAGACGGGTGGGCGCAACACGTTTTGCCATTATTGATCTAGCACCCTCTGTACAACGCAGAGCAGTAACTCAAGATGTCCGCTATCGTGTTCACGCGTATATCCTCAGTTATTCTGACGTTGTTCTGTTCCGCTAATTGTGATGTGTTAATGTGGGGCCACAGTCGACTGGAGGGCGTAGCGCCGAGTCCGTTAATAGTATTTACCGACGATTATATAAATTTAATTGTCGATACATTAAAACCGGATAAAGTTATAGCTTTTATTGATAATGGAAACAATAGAATTGTTGATCAGAAATTACCGAAATTAAAACAACTTGTTGAAGGAATTCCGTCTGTTTATGTACCCAAAAATTTACCGCTTACTTTCGATGATTATTCTGTCGGTAAGTTTGTTATTTGTTTTTTATTTTCTGTTCATTTTTTTGTAATATTCAATTCTTGGTCAATCCAACAGGTGCTTGTCTTGTAATGAATGGGGTTGTGTATGAGTCCATATTTAACTGTTTGCACAATGAATATTTTAAAGTAACGCTAATCGATTTGGTATTTAGTATAATTGCGAGTGATTGTTGCTGAATCGATGTGTCGTTTACTTATATTCGTTTTAATTATTTATATAAAATTGTTAAACACGAAATACGATCATTAACAGTTTTTTTTTATCTACGTAAATAATAAAATGTACTTTTAATAAGTAAAAAGTTTTCTAATTTCAAAAGTTTTGTTTCAAATTTGCACCTCACACATTTTATTATTATTAAAATATGTAATCTACAGTTGTTATCACGATAAGCAATAAAAAAAACTGTTTTTATCGAACTGGAACGATGTGAAGAAAAATAAGCGAACCGACACTTTTTTTTTAAATGAAGTAATTTTACAATCATTTCGTAGAAAATTAATTGGGATATATAGTGCGTTCACCAAAAGTGGTACCTTAACAGTGGATAATTCCTGTATCCTACTAGATACAAAAAAGTTTAAATCGTTTTTTGTTCAATTGAAACTGCTGAGGTATGTTTTTTTGTACTTCAAGCTCAACCTCAAAACATGCGTTTTTTTTTCAAATGGAAATATATATTTTTTTTTTAATTTTTGAAATCTCAATTTTTTCTCTATAAATTCATATAAAATTGTCATAAGGTTACATAAGAAAATATTCGATAAAAACGTTCTTAATTTATTAATTAAATACACAGAAATCAACATTTTTCAAAGCACTTCACATAATATCTGTAAATTATTAATCATTATTATTACTGTGTATTCAATTAATAAATTGATGTTTTTCTCAAATATTTTCTTATGTAATCTTATTCAAAATTTTTATATAAATTTGTGAAAAAATGGATATTTCTAAAAAAGTATATTTTGCCAATTGAAAAAAAAATGCATGTACGCTTCCGGTTGAGTTTGAAGTACAAAAAAATATACTTCAGTAGTTTCCAATAGTAAATTTCGAGTTGAATAAAAAACTATTTAAACTTTTTTTTGTATGTATAGTATACACTATACACGAATTATTCACTGTTAGTGCTTTCGGTGAACACACTGTACATATAAAAAATAATAAAATATCGATGAAAATCGTAAAATGAGCATTTTGTGGTTTACTCCATTTCACTTATTTTGCACGGTCCAAAAGACTACAACAGAGTTTTCTTGAAACAATTAGTTCAAAAATAATTATAAAAGTTTCTTCTAAGTGTTTCAAAAGCTCTAAAAAATCACGTATCTTATTAAAAAGTGACTTCAGTAATTTAAGTGTTCAAAATTTTGATCATTGAAATGTGTGATTTATGGCTTACGTTTATGTGACGTCATGGGGGTCACTTGCTCGTTTAAGATTCAACTGTACTAATTTTAATATTCCAACACCATAAGTCTCGAATGGTAGTAATTTAGGTCGAAATTCACGTTTCAAAATTATACAATATTTTTAGTTTTGATGTTCCCCGAATCCAAATAACATATGTTTGAGAAAAATGTTTGTCTGTGAACACAATACAGGTCAAACGGATAAGCGGATTGAAACAAAATTTTGAGAGGATGCTCAATATGCAAATATGAAGAGCCTTATTCTTTTTGGAAGAATTGGGTGCACGCAATTGGGAGATATACACTATTATGTTGTTTTTAATATAACGATGTTTTTAAATATAATAATGGTATTATACTTTTCACAACGGTTTATTATTCTAAGTATTTATTTTTAGAAGAAAGTTTTATTAAACATTTTTTTCAAAACTTTATAGTTTCGGAAATATGAAAATAAAAAAAATTGGCAATTCTTTTGTTCCATGGATCTGTCAAAAAGAAACTAGTTACGTAGCTGACAAGCATGTTATGGTTAACTTCTACATGACGTGATAATAACTATATTATGTAGGCAATCCTGCAAACGAATAGCAAATATCATAATATTTAATACTAGCCGTTACCCGTTGGAATAGCTCCACCTCCCAATTGGCTGGCATTTTTAAGATTGTACTTCAATGACTTTGAACTTAAACTTTGCTCAAGATATAACTAATACAGCATAATATGTCCTTCATATGTAATAATAATAATAATAATGCATTTAACATCCGTTTCTCGACTTTATGTCATAACAGACACCATTCACACCATTACTATTTTTTTTACCACACTTCCCGTTATTTTCTACATTTTTTTAAATTAATCTTCAACTTTTTAATAGCAATGGGCGAATGAAGGAATTTTTAGGAAATTAGGATAAGGTAGGCAAATTTTGAGCATAGGGGTAATCGGCCATGGTCTTGAATAAGGAACCATCTCGATATTTATCTGGAATTATTGAGGGAAACCATGGAAAACCTCAACAAGATGGCCGGTACAGGAATTACTGTTTCTCGGCAAGAGGCAGTAGGAAAAAGTCCTATTCACATCTGCCCCCGCCAGGATTCGAACCCGGTACCTCCCGAATGCGAGTCTAGTGCTCTCACCGCTACGCCACCCAGCTCGGTTCGTTCATATATAAACAATAATACTACCGTAATTCCTGCCTCCCTAATTATTTTAAGCAAATTAAGTCCAGCCAATCGAGCGGCAGAACCATTTCAACTTCAAAAAAAATATTGACATTTAACATATTTATATAAAGAAAAAAATTCATGAATCTCATGCAGTGATGCACGTAACGGCTAGTATTAAATGTTATGATATTTGCTATTCGTTTGTACGGTTGCATAATATGTTATCATATGTAAAATATAACCAAAGTAAGCTCGTCACTTGTCAAATTTCTTTTTGACAGAACAGCAGATTCTTATATTTTCAAAATATATTCGTAACTATAAATAGAATAATAAACCGTTATGGAAAGTATACAATATTATATTAAAAAAAAAAACACCAACAACTCTATATTATTTCTCCTCTGCACATGCGCCGATTCTTCCCAAAAACAATAGTACTCTTCATATTTGCATGTCAAACATTCTCTCAAAATTTGGTTTCAATTCACTCATCCGTTTAACCTGTATCCTGTTCACAGACAAAACATACGCACGGACTTTTTCTAAAAATATGTTTTTTGAAGTCGAGGAACCTCAAAGAGAAAAATATTGTAAAATTTTTAAATTAGTATTATTCCCCACTTGTTGAGTTAAAATTGTATGTGATTTGCAAGGGCGGAATTAAGATATGAAATTATAATAATATAGGTAATAATAATAATACATCTTTATTAATGCCACTAGCACCAATAGGCGAGGCTCAGCCATCGGCTTGTCCAAATTTACCTCAAAAATAGATTTCGATAGCCATGCTCTCAAACTAAATGATGACGTTTTATTCAGTGATCGGAAGCATAAATATGCATAGCTATCGCTATTTATTTTGGCATTGATATAAACAAGAAACGAAACAATCAATTGATACATTGATGAAACATTTTTTCAGTTATACTTGACGGAACAGACAGTGAAAAAGATAACGAATTAACGAAATCATTCGAAGATTTAGAAAACTTACACGGTAACGGTCGTGTGCTGGCAATTCTTGCCCCAACAAATCCGCACCCAATCCAGCGTCGTGCCATCGAGGATGACGTCGACGACGAAAAATCTAACGAGCCCGTTCTCTACAATAGAGAAGGCAAAGCCATACTCTATTCAACAAGTCGTTTAGTTCTGTCGTTTAACGATTCGGGCGATTACATTTTGCCAAAGAAAGCGACCGACATTGGTCAAGACGACCGCCAAAGTTATCTTCGGATGGTCATCACGTTCGTACTCGAAGACAACAACAAAGCGATACTTCGCTTCAAGTTTCCGTACAACAACGGCTACTGGTGGCTGGAAAGTGTTGAACTGGAGTTCGGCAGTCCAACGTCGGCGTTAAAGAAATGGGTATTATCGCCGAACAGAAACATGTCGGCGCCGAAACGGTTTTCTTACCATTGCACCGGTGATACGGTATTCACAAATGGTTCCGTTTCATTGACTATTACTAATATGCAGGTTCAACCTGCACCAGTTCCGATTGATCGGTTCGATGACGCGTATGATTGTGTTCATTTCACGACGGTACCAATCTGGTCTGGACTATTAGTTACTTTTATTATGGCTGTGGTCTTAGCCGTAGCGTTAATAATGATTGCTGATATTAGAACCATGGACAAGTTTGACGATCCGAAGGGAAGGGCGTTCAGTGTTTTTGTTAGTGATCAGTAAATCTGTTTTATTTATGTTTATTTCTTATTTAAAAGTCGGATAGAATGATTAAGTTACACGTTGACCGTCAATGATTCAGGCGCCTTCCTCTGTTCTATCTTACTTTTGAATGAACCGCAATACTGATTACTATTTAGATTATTTTTACACCGGAGTTTATGGTAACCACTGATATTTCCACTTTCGAGGATGTTGTGTCGTTATTCGGTACGTGAATTCCATAAAAAAAATTAGGAAGGTTCATATATTATTATAGCTATTATTCATGTATATATATGATCTGAATTTTTCCAAAATCAACTTCCGGAACCTGAACCAATCTTAGAAGTTAGAAAGAAGAGATGATACTTACATTTGAAGTAATTGAAACTTATACCTATGTAACTTTGTGTTGAGGTGTAACATTAACAATTATATCAAATGTCAATAATATGTGCAAAAGATATACATATTGTAGGGTTGGGTAACTTTCTGAACCGGTTCAAAGATCCGCCTCCAACGGAAAATCCGTGGGAGCCGACACACTTCTTTTTGACTCGACGGCTCAACGGATCAGTAACTCAAGTGAAACATTTAACACAGAGTCACACACACGACACTTCTGTAGTAGAGCCAGAACAGCTGTATAGTGTTCTGATGAACCAGTCCTTACCTTGTTGAATCTTTCTCTCTGTAGTCTCGGATGCAGCACTGAGCATTGTAATTTGTATCTGTTCTAGGTAGTGGGCACACGCCACACGGTACACGTGATTGTATGATTGAACAATGTACATCTTGAAATAAAATTATGTACCTACAACATCCACTTGTTTTGACACCCTCGACGGTGGAAATTCGTATGCTATGGTCAAAAACATATCAGCTTTATTTAGTTCTATAAAAATTTAAAATACCGTTATTAAGTAACCATTTATAGTCCCATCATACGTACATATTAACTTATCATTTTGGTTGCGTGAGCTGTACTGCTGTACTGATTTTTAAATAAAGTAACACCAAATGTAAATTATATTGAAAAGCTCTATGAACCATTACTACATATTGTGTATTAATTTTGGTTTATATTTTTTCTGAAAAAGATTGTTGGAAAATAAAAAATACTACGAGAACAAGTTTAATCAAAAAGAAACCTCGTTCTCCAGTTCAAAATATTTATCACAAAATTGAAATTCCTAATATACGTGCATATTTACAAAATGTACTTACTACAATAGACAGGTCCGGATTAAGAATAAATTTGATTTACTGTTTAATTGTTAGGGTTAAAATTACAAAGATTTTTTAAGCCCACACTTAATCCAGTCCTGATTTGTATAAGCTTAAAAGCAATATTAAAAAAGTATGATGATAAAATTTTTTGTCGATATTAATTATAATAATTATTATAAAAAAAATACATATTTCGATAAAGTATTTAAAAAATATGTCGATATTAATCTATATTATTATATGAAGTTTTAAAAACAAATTTGAGATGTCTATTATTACATATCAAACCATACATATCTGATGCCACGAGCATCTTCATAATGTCATTTTATAAATTAAAAAAAAAAATGGATTTTATAAGATTTTAAATTTATTATACAAAAATATTATTAGCTTATTGTGAAGTGTTGATATTGGCGTAACGTTTTTATAATATTTAAATTAATATCCAGTACTTAATATAAATATTATATAATACAGAAGATTCCTGCATTGACCACTTTCAGACTTCAGTGTATTATTAAGACCGTGCACAAGTGTTATAGACGGAGAGCTGGCTACGGAGGGGTAGGGGTGACTCGGTGCAAAGCTGAAAATTTGCAGAATAATAGGAGATAGTACAAGTAAGTAGAGAAAAAATTGCCAAAAGACTAGGCGGAAGATAAAGAGCCGCCAGAAGGCTCTAATGTGTGGAACAGTAGTGTCAGACTGATTTTTGACCTTTAGAAAAGCGGGCCAAACTCTGGAATAAAAACTAACACACATACTAAATTAAACTCTTTATTTATTTAGTTTACATTAATTTTCATATACTTAATAAAAAGAATAAATTATCTTGAGCATGAAGATCCAAGCACCTGAGGTCTCTTGTTTTTGATAAGCTCATTGATGTCCAGTATCTAAAATCTGCGCTGAATACAGAACTATAAAACTTGGAAACTGGACTCATATACACGGCGTTATATGGGAGATAGGCAAAATCAATGTATAAGAATCTGTTAGAGATTCGTCGGCATTTAGCACAGAAAAGAATCTCTAACGAGATTCTTCGATATATATTATACATTATATAGTTATAAGGGCATACTGAAAATTCAAACATGATATAATAATTACATTCGACAAATATTCAAAATTATTAATGACATTTTGATAGAAATAAAATATATGACGATTAATTTTATTTCTATCAAAATGTCATTAACAATTTTGAATATTTGTCGAATGTAATTATTATATCATGTTTGAATTTTCAGTATGCCCTTATAACTATATAATGTATAACATATATAATCTAGTTTTGAATTACAGAATAAGTAAAATTGCCAGAAGTACACTGATTTTTCACAACATTCGCGCCTTCTGGCGGCTCTTTATCTTCCGCCTAGCCTTCTGGAACTTTTTTCCCTACTTACTTGTACTATCTCCTATTATTCTGCAAATTTTCAGCTCTGCACCGAGTCACCCATTTTCTCCGTAGCCAGCTCTCCGTCTATATTGAGATGGTGAGAGCCGGATGCGACCCGCGAGCCGTATGTTTGATATCACTGGTTTAGAAGAACTAAGCGAACAAATAGACAGACTTTGTTTTATTGTTATTCACAAGCTACTCAAGCTACTCAATTTTTTATTTAAAGTTACTAAGGTGGTCAATGTTATAGAATCTACTGTGATAATATTATTCACGAAATGAAAATTCAATTTCTAAAATATTAGAAATTGATACGAATCATAGTTCGGAATGGAAAACATATTTTCTGGTGAAATTTTGTATGCTGTGCCTATTTTTATATAGGTTTAAAAAATACTGTAAATATTATTTTTTTATTTAGCATGAAAAAAGTATGTAAGTGGAAAATGGCGGCTTACTTTCTTTTTTGCAAAGTTTTGTTAAGATCTTATGAAGCGCAAAATGTGAAAATTTAGTCGTAATTTTAAGCTGTTGTCGCAAAATACATTGAGATCACAACAAATCCAATTTTCAGGGCATAATTTTATATTCAATTTTTAAGTTTCAAAAGTGCCAAATGAAATATTAAAGAATTAAATATTTTTTTTTAAATTATCTTAAAGAACATTTTTGCAACAATGGCTTAAAAATATAATTATTATAATCCACGATAAAGTATACCATTAATCAAAATTTAAGAAATCGTACAGGATGATTCGAAACGTGTAAAATAAAATAATCCTGTATATACGACAAAGTTGTTTATGTTTTAGGGACAAAAATATATATTTCTTATATTTTATTTAAGGCCATTGTACACGAGGCTGTTTTTGCCGCTAGATACCTTGCTAGCGTGCTGTGGGTCTGGATTTCGTGTTGAATTTTATGTTTTCGCTTCATCCGATGCTTGTTTTGAGGATAGTTTCGAAGATAGGTTTGGTGCGCGCAGTGACAGTTCGAATATTAACAAAAGTGGACGTTTATTGTCTCTGAACAGAACACACGCTATGTCGCCATGTTTGTTTGTGGACGTTTGTTCATGTTATCCACGAGACAAGAATGAGATACTGTTTTCTGATTGGTTCGCACTCAAAACAAGCAGACGAACTATAAGTACGATAAATGGCCCCGGTTCTAAATTTCAAATCAATTTTATGATCACGCACGCGAGCCCTCAGTGACGTCATTTTCGTCTCTGCAGCAAGCGCGCCAGCCCACACAAGTCCCAGCAGTGATTCCAGCGGCAAAACCAACCTCGTGTTCAACGGCCTTTACGTATTATTAAATAGCAATTAACCAACCTAAGTTACCCTTCATTTACATGGTATAAACGTTATCTAGTGTTGGTGTTTTTGATTTTTCTCTGTTTTTTATGTATCGTCATCATCTGTGATGGATTTATAATGACACTAGGCACCGGCCTTGGACGTCACCACAGATTGAGCATCACAAAAAGAACTTACTTTTTTCCTAGTTAGAACTATTTCGGTTTTTGGACTTCAGATTACAAATTACATGTTTGCACAGGACTTATGACATTAATGCTCACTTCTTGAAAATGTAGATGGCGTTTGTTCTGGGTCAACTATTATAAAAAAATATTGAAAAACTGCGACACCGTTCACTATAAAAAAGGTAAATCCGGCGCTGGTGATCATTAGTTTATTGTTAACCCATGATACGTATTATAAGACAGGACGGGCTTAAACCAATAAATTTTAAATTATATTTGAAAAAAAAAAATCAAAAATTTGTTTGGAAGTTAAAATGTAAACTCGATATTATCAAAATTATGTATTGTAAAAAAACATGTTTTTATTATGTCTACTTTTAGAGAGTCAAAAAACGAGAAACCGGTTTTTTGTCAATTTTTAAAAATTAATAATTCAAATAGATAATATATTAACTCTATGGAAAAAAGTTTTGAACATGTCTTCTTGGATATTGGTAAAAAACATATATAAAAAAACTGTTTGTTGAAATTTTTGCTCTTCTTATTGTTATAAAGAAAATTGTTTTAAACAATATCATACCAGGTTATGGTCATAATCAGTAAAAAAAAAATTGAATCCGAATGAAATTCGGAAGGGCACAGCCAATTCCACCTGGTTTAATTAACACGAGATCAAGTTTTTATCATGTAAATAGATAAAAAAAAACACGCACTGTCTACTATATAGGGTGACCGGCAATTGCTCGTATTCCTCTCGGGAGAAGAAACTATGACTAATTTGGATTAACCTCTATCACTTGCAGGATCGGAAATGCGTCATTTTCGAGAAAATCTACTTCTTTTTTTTACAAAAATACAAATTTTTGAATTAAAACAAAATATATTCTCACTAAAAGCTTACTAATTGGTCAACCTTCCTAAAACTAAAAACCACAAAATTTTCTGTTGGATTGAATATATATTGCGGGTTAAAACTTATCAAATAAAAAATGACGTAAGTATAGAGACTAATTCATTCTTAATTATAGTCATAATTTCTTCTCCCGAGAGGAATACAAGCAATTACCGATCACCTGTATTTATTACGTAGGTACTATATTATTATCTTTCAGTAAAATTAGCTGGTTAATTGTGATTTTAGGTACACTTCCAGTGTTCGGTAATTTTGGTGTTTATTTATTTTTTTTCGTGTGATTGTTTGTTAAATTTTAAAATCAAATAATATCAAATGTGCCACCAGTAATTTCGCACAACTAATTTTCAATGTTTAATAGTTATATTTTTATAATATTAGAGTTAGTTTGGTCCCTATTTTAATTAATTTGGCACAATTATCACTTATCTAAAACATGATTATTTTTTTAAATCATGAAACGCGCACCTGAACAATTTTTTATTAATGAATTCTAAATACACATGTTTACCCATTGGAACCGAGAAATGCTAATATTTAGTAATATAGATAAAATAACAAATTGATAGTATTTATGATACTACTCTATAGCCTTTTTCTGCAACGTTATAGGTTACAGGACCTTCTTACTGCACAAAAATTAACGACCTTTAGAAACCTAAAGTAGCAGATTTTTGAGAGAATATTTCACGAAAAGCAAAATATGTCACTTTAAACTTTAATATTGATGACTGATGCAAATATCGAGCACGAGCTTTTTAGGGCGTTGCTGAAACTAAATTCGCCCTTGCATCAAACTAAATTTATTTAGCAATGACAGCCTACATCTAAAATTAAATAATAAGGTCCGTAATTAGTTTTGTTCTAATAAATTAGTGATGTAACAAATATTTACATTAGCAAATTTTTTGACATTAGCATTCGCAAAATTCATGCGAATGTTATCAGAAAAAAATAATATTTTTTTAAATGTGAATCAAATAAGACAAAAACTATTAATTTCTCGGCATTTTTTAGAAGTGTTTTTTCTTATTCCTTTTTTAAAAAATAGCTAAAGTTTTTTCGCTAAATTTACCTTATAATTATATAATTTATCAGCCCTTACTTTACCTAGCACCAAGAACCATTACAAATGTGTGTGTATGCCTTTCGCGGCCAAACAGCTGCCAAATTTTAACGTCGGACAAAGTACGCCAAATTTGATAACTGAATATTCTCATTCGCGAATATTGCTGAGAGATATTCGTAGTTTCTAAAAATTAACAATCGTTACATCACTACAATAAGTATTAGGCGAGGAAGGAAAGTTTGGATGAAGAACAATTTAAAAAGAAACTTTACCCACGTTTCGTTTGTGGCCAATGTCTCGAAAACCACCCTTCAAGTAGTCTGAGGTCCTGAAGACGAAATAAATTTTTCTAAACGTTGACAACAAACGAAACATCGGTAAAGCTTCTTTTTAAACTGTTCCTCTCCCAAACTTATCCTGCACCTTAAAATATAATAATAACAGAAGTAACTACATCGTGCAATAAAATAAATATTCTCAATCTACTGCTTTATAGTCAGTGTGCCCATCAGCAAAAATTTTACTGACACATACTCTCCCCAAACTTTGTATATGGCTTTATTAGGCCTAGTCTGACACCTATTTCCTCTATGACTTTTCTTGATTTAAAATGTCTGACACCTCGAATGTGTCAGACATTATAAATGGTTCATGTCATTTGTCAGAGAACATTATTTTAGCGTTTTGGTTGAAGTTTTTAAGCTATCCAATTAAAAAAACAAACAGTATCTATAAATTTTTACATGTCGTCAAAACGACATCTTTCGGAAAATTTAGAAGGAAAACGCCCCAAAATCAAGAAAAGTCGTAGAGGAAATATGTGTCAGACTAGGCCTAATGAGGCCGTATACAAAGTTTGGGGAGAGTATGTGTCAGTAAAATTTTTGCCGACGGGCATTCTGACTATTAGGACTGGCCAAGTTGAGCGTGAAATTATTCATATGCGTTCTTTTATTTGTTTTATATTTTTCTGGCATTTTTGTTGTAATCAAGTTTAATTGTGTCATTCGATGCTACTCGATAGAAGGACATTACTGTTTTCTATTACTAAATAAAATGGACATTTAAGCGCCCGTTAGTATTTTCTCGGATCCAATTACTATTTTTACAAACATAATATCTACTGTAAATAATTAAATATAGCTTATCATATTAATTATTATTATTATTTGTATTTTCATAATAATTATTTGCGTAAGCAGAAATCGTAAGGTTACTGCAAAAACTTGGTAACTAATTTTTTTTACAACAGTACCATGTAAGTTTGGTAAACATCAAGACTATACTCCATTCCATGAATCGATATAGCAAGGATTAGACGCTTAGGACTCAAGAAAGCAGAATGATAATCAGTCAGATAGTTTATGCAATCTAACAGAGCATGTGCTGTTAACGTATTAATCATATCTGTTGGTGAGAAAGACTATAAAACACTGCACGTTCCAATTTGTATCAATTAACGCTGTAAATGAATTCTGGAACAAATCTCTTTAATTCTACTCACGCATACAAGTCAATCATTGGTGTAGCAAGAGGGGGAGCCAGATGGGCCTGTCCCACCCTAGAATCCTCTTGGTCTACCCACAATATTAATTGTTCACATAGAAGTAACAAGATAAATCTACGCGTTCTTTATTGTCGTGAAATTTCTCCTGAAAGTCATGTTGATCGATTTCGCTTCTATGAACAGTTTTCAAGTTATGTATAAGTAGAAGCTGGCAATGGTAGGTAGAGTAGAAAATTTGCCCCCCCCCCCCCCAGTTGTAACGACTCATCGCAGATATCTTGCAGATGCAATGTTTTCCATTTACCTGATTCAGGGCGACTCTGGACTTATTCGCGAACTGGAACGACAATGACCACAATTTTAATGTCACATACAATTCTGATGATTTTCTTGATTTGTTTTTGTTTTTTATTCCAAACAATTAGCGAATGACCTAGTTAGTCGGGACATATTATATAGTATAAAATGAACGATTTTTAAAAAACAATTTTAAAGTCTATTTTGGTCATATTATATATAATAATAATTACTATATCAAGCATTGTCTATTTACTCAATGTGCGGTGACTGAAGGCAACAAAGCGTATCGAAAATATATATGCGTCTCTTTTTTCGAAGTAATTCCTTGATTATTCCGACAATATATTAGCATGGAGTATATCTCTCTTTAAATAAATAAAATTATCGACCAATTTTTTCAGACTATATTTTGACAAAAATTATAAAATATAATTCAATACTTCAATGGATGACGTTTCGGTCCGGATTCAGAAATAATCTAAAAAATATAAAAATTAATCAGTACCTATCTACTTATTTTCTAATAAAATTAAGTTTGAATTTTTTATCGAAAAAAATGTATTTATTTGAAGAGTTCTATTCAGACGTTAATCAAAGATTTGTGTATCTCTCTCTTTATCAAAAGTTTTATGTCCTTATCTATGGCGTTAGCCAATCAAAACCAACGAGCTCTTACGACTTAAACAAAGACAGAAGTATATGTTTGCACCCTAATGGTTTGATTGCGATTTTATTCCTATTCTGGGTAATATATGATAAAAGTATATTATGATTCTGGTAGAAAACAAGTTTTGTTAATTTGTCAAGTTTTTGCAATAATAATACTAACTGTTCTTTTTTAAATATTTGTCTATAAACTGAATATTATTCACATTCTCTATTAATAATAATTGATATTCAAGTTTTTTCCTATAAAATTTATTGTAAATTAAAAGCTAAAAGCTCTTTACGCAAATAATTAAACAATTTAATTGAAGTTTAATGAAAAGTGTTGACAAATCGTGTATCATTATTTATTTATAACAAATAAAAATGACCAAATTTATTCTTCAATCCCTCTCTTGTCTTACTCAAAATATTTTTTTAGTGATATTAACGCACTAATCAATTTTCTTTTATATTTATATACAGTATGTTCATCGAAAGTGGTAACAGTGAGTAATTCATGTATCCTACTTGATACGAAAACAACTCAACCGAAAGTGTATAAGCATTTTTTTTTTCAAATGATAAGATTTTTTACATTTTTGAAATCTTCGTTTTTTCTCTATAAATTCATAGAAAATTTTCATAAGGTTACATAAGAAAATATTCGAAAAAAGCGTTATCAATTTATCAACTAAATATACACAGTAAAATAAATTTTTATCCCACTCCATACATATGTAAATTATTAATAATAATTGTTACTGTGTTTTTAATTAATAAATCAATAACATTTTTCTTCAATATTTTCTTATGTTTATAGAGAAAACAGCGGAGATTTTTAAAATGAAAAAATATATGTTGTTTAAAAAAAAATGCATGTACACTGTCGGTTAAGTTTGCAGTAGGTACATAAAAATATATCCCAGTAGTTTCCGATAATCTTGAATTGAACAAAAAAACTATTCAAACTTTATTTTGTATCTAGTATGATATCTACACGAACCATTTACTGCTACAACTTTCGATGAACGGATTGTATAGGTATCACTTATTAATATTTTCAGCCCGTGTTCGTCCAAATAAGCAGAGAATTGATTAGAATTGATTGAGCAGAGAATTAATTAAAAACAACAAATATATACTAGTGATGTGCCGGATCGTTAAAAATATATATCCGCGGATACGGATCTGAATACGGATATTTGGTTTCAAGTTCCGCGGATACGGATACGGATCTAAACTTTCTTAGAGTACGCGGCGGTAAATATTGCACATCGACCTTTGGAAAGAGACTATCTGTTATGGGAAAAAGTTATTGACCTCTTTAAGAGTTAACTCTCATTGTCTCTTTCCAAAGATCGATGTGCAATATCTCATTATAAAGATAGTTTTTTAGTACCTTTGAGTTATGTACTATTGGTATGGTACTCACTACGATAAATGTTTGCAATAAAAGGTGCCAAATACGATTTAAAAAAAAAAAAAATAATCTGAATGGAATTTAACAGTT
The DNA here is from genome assembly GCA_963575645.1 of Xanthostigma xanthostigma. NCBI lineage: Eukaryota > Metazoa > Arthropoda > Insecta > Raphidioptera > Raphidiidae > Xanthostigma > Xanthostigma xanthostigma. Next base: position 11,665,106 of record OY754475.1, read on the forward strand.
TTTCATTATTACCTAATAACCTATATATATAAAATTTAATCTATGAATTAAAAATTAATAAAGTAAAAGATCCGCCAAAAACTAACGGATACGGATCTTTCTTCTCCTTCGAATATCCGCGGATACGGATACGGATATCTGGCACATCATTAATATATACCCAATACATCTATTATTTTACTGTCTTTTTTATATATCCACGCCAACCTCAAAAACTACTTAAACAATTTGAAAAATTCTTTCACTGTGAAATAAAATAGTGCATCATATAGAATTGATGCTGACTCTCTTTGTGTGGTCAAAGATCTCACATAGCGAAACGAGTTACGATCCGTAACAGGAGCTATAAACATATATTTATTTATTTATTTAGGTATTTGTTGTAGAAAGTGGACGCGGCTTAATAATACAATCGATTACACAGTGAATTTCATTTAGGGCGCAATATATACATGAGTTTTGTTGATATGGTAGCTATTAAAATCATTAATGCATTACAGTAAATTGTTCCACATAAAATGCAACATAGGTCCGGTCTATGTTGCATTTTATGTCGAACAATTTTCTGTTATGTGTTAACAATTTCAATAGCTACCATATCAACAAAACTCATGTATATATTGCATTTTAAATGGAATTCATTGTATAGTGTTCTCCATGTTTTACTTGACTCGATTCCAAATTCAAAAGTATACTCTAAAAGGAACTACTTGCAGACTATTTTTCAAAATATGTGCTGTTATCAAGGGCGTAGACATTTTTTCTGAGGGGTAAAGCAAAAAAATCCAATATTTTTTTGAAGTTTTATTAATATCACACAAGAATACCCATCGAGGAAGGTGTCAAGCAAAATATTAATTCCCACACTAATTTCACAAATTCCTTTTCAAAAAGTATTTTTATATTCGTATTATTTTAAGTTTTATTTTTGTATTTTTATGATCCTTGTGGGGGAGAGGCGTAATTATCCCCTTTACCCCCATATCTACGCCCTTGGCTGTTATTAGGTCCAGCTTACGTGAACGTACGTCAACGGAACATCATGTTATTATCACGTACCAATGGTTATGCCAATGGTAAGGTAGGCATGTATCTTTAGAAAACGCCAAGTTAGGAAAGCATCAGCAAGTCTTCAAGTTGGAGAGAGAGAAATAAAAAGAGGTGGTTCACCCACTGACCACATTGCAACGAACGCACATAATTCATGAACAAACGACAGTCAACAATACTTGCATACGGGGTATGCAATTAATGAAAATTATATTTTACTGGCGGCCCGGTTCGGCTTCGCCCGAATTTGTTGATTGTATTTAGGCTTTTGGTAAGAAATGAAGAATTACGTGTTTCAGCGTTTTTGCAAAATCATCCCTCAAGAGGGTAAAATTGGGAATGATTTTAAAATTCACACGTAATATAACTAAACTAGCGGTCCCGTCCGGTTTCACCCGGGTGTAAAAGAACGAATGGGGAAGGGAGGAACATGAGTACACCCATTCATCTTAGTTTACCGAGATGAATGTTGTGTCCAAATTTCATGATGATCGGAGTTACCGTTCAAAAGTTTTTGTTGATAAAAAGTATTTAAACTTTTTTTAACTAATTTTTTTAAAATTAATTAAATAAAATTAAAATAAATTTAAATGTAAGCCTTAGAAGAAAGCAATGTAGAAAATAAAAAAAATAAATAAAAATATACTTGCCCAACGTGGGGCTCGAACCCACGACCCTGATATTGACAGTCGCATGCTCTACCGATTGAGCCACCTGAGGTTGTGTTCTCACAACGCTAATATGAGTATATATTCTAGTTAGTGCATTTCACATGAATAGAAGCTTTTTTTTAACCGACGAAAAACAAAAACGGAGGAGGTTCTCAATTCGACGCGTATATTTTTTTTTTATTTTTTTTTTTTTATTTATGTATGACCACGCATAACTTTTTACAGAGTAGTCCGATTTTGATAATTATTTTTTTGTTTGAAAGGGTATACCCCGAAGTTGGTTCCATATAAATTTGGTAAAAAAATTCCAACCCTAAGGGTAGGAAAACAGGGGATGATTGATTGTTCACTCACTGATTGTAATGTATGACCACACATAACTTTTTACAGAGTGGTCCAATTTTGATAATTATTTTTTTATTGGATAGGGTATACCTCGAGGTTCGTCTCATATAAATTTGGAAAAAAAATTCCTACCCTAAGGGTGGGAAAATAGGGGTGATTTATTGTTCACTCACAGATTTTGTTGTGTATATTACAATTATAAATTATATAGCCACAAAAAATTATTAAATAAAAACTTTTTAACAAAAAAATTAAACCGCCGAAAAACTGAAAAGCAAAAAATAATAAATCTTTTTATTTAACCAAGTTCTATCTAAGTAGTTGAACGTATGTGACAGTCTAGTATATCTAAGTAATTTTGAGTCGGCGTCAAACCATCAATGAACAAAGATCACTAAAAGAAATAACCAAATCAAATTAACAATGATACGTGAAATCTCCAGCGATAAACATTAACATTCTAAACATGCGCTCTCCACACGACCACTCGCAAAGACGTGTGCCCTCAGTGTGCCCGTTAGGGTTGCTCTGTCGCTGATATTAGCTTCGTGAACGCTCAGAGATTTCCGGCGAAGGATTGTTGACGCCGACTCAAAATTACTTAGATATACTAGACTGTCACATACGTTCAACTACTTAGATAGAACTTGGTTAAATAAAAAGATTTATTATTTTTTGCTTTTCAGTTTTTCGGCGGTTTAATTTTTTTGTTAAAAAGTTTTTGAGATACATTTTGCAACATTTTTCATTAAAGCTCCGCTCCTAATGGTTGTAGCGTAATATTATATAGCCATCCTCGATAAATGGGCTATCCAACAATTTTTTTTTCAATTTGAACTAGTAGTTCCTGGTTAGCGCGTTCAAACAAACAAGCAAACTCTTCAGCTTTATATATTAGTATAGATTGAGTATATTATATAGCACGCAAAGACTGCTGGCAGAAATGTCAGAGTATAAACATTGTTTTTTGAAGTGGTACTACAATACGGTGGAGCCGTTGTTGTTGTTTCATCTCAATCGCGTGCGGAGCCGCGGGTAGCAACTAGTCATTTATATAAATTACACTACTGTTCTGAAATAGTGGAGAGGAACACGAATCATGCAAGTTCGATTTGCACTTTATCTTTGTTTTTATTTTTATCCAGAAACTATAACATCCATCGAATACAATAATCTATACAAAGGTGCAAGTACACTTTCAGCTTATGACTAAAATTTTGACGCGTGTCTTATGAATGAATACAAATATTTTTATGATTTTTCTCACAACCTACTTAAATTTACGTTTCCTTTTTTGTCATATTATCTGCCACAAGACTTTCCATCTACGCCAATGATTTAACACATAGTGTTTATTTATATTAAACACTTTAATATGTACAGTGGAACTCCTTTAAAGAGGTTACGCCACCTTGTGATATTCATAAATTCGTTTTTCAGCGTATTGTAACAAAACTGTTCTCGTTCGTGGTTACAATAACAAACGTTTAACAAAACAGTTAAACACACAAACGAAAAGTACTTCTCTGACCAATAAAATAAAAGAATAAATAATGAAGAATATAAAGTCACTATTTATCTACACAAAATATTTACAACACATAAACACACCAAAGTTCATTTAACACACTTATCTATTAACTATATACAAGAGATTATTTATGTTAAACCAGATTTTATATAATTGAAACCAATGTTCTATTATACCGCACTACGCACTAGTTATTTATTTCGCACACGTGTTTGACTATGAACTCACTCACACACGAAATCTGACTCTGACTGACTGACGCGCGCCGTATTTATATGCGCTGGGTATGCTTTCCAGCGATTTCTGGAATGTTCTGATCCTTTCTTATACTTGCATTCATTGTTGTTACAAGTTTGTTATACCTGAGTGCGTTATTGTTGTTGTCTTCGAGAGCATTCGACAGAAAGCAGAGTGGGGGGGAACGTGTGACAGTATAAATGAATTTTTTATACCTGAGAGAATATTTTAAGCGTTTAACTATTCCAAAATTGAAACTATTACCGAAGTTATAGCAATAGTTCATATTATGATATTAGTCATAGCTTCAATCAGATAGTTTTTTCTTTTGCGTTTTTCTCGTAACTACATTTTTCAAAACGGTGTACACGATATCTCAAGATCCACTCAACCGATTTGATTAAAATTTACAACACGTATTTTTTATAATATTATCTACAATGTGACGTAGGATCTTTTTGATTGGGTACCGTGTCCAAAAGTTATAAATTTTTCAATCTCAAAATTTAAATGAAAATACAACAGCTGTCATTTCTACAAAAAAAATTTGAAAATTTTAATCTACGTCACATTGTAGCTATTTTCCTTTTAAATAAGGAAAAAAATATGTTTCTGACAATGCCTAACAGAGAAATCGTGTACACCAACAGCAAGGATTTTCAAAAGAGGGTCTTATCGCCTACATATCTCAGCCTTTTTTATTTTTTTTTTAATCATCAATATTGAAAATCTATACTAAGATATAAAGCTGAAGAGTTTATTTGTTTGTTTGTTTGATTGGTTAACTGCGCTAATCTCAGAAACTACTGGTTCGAATTGAAAAACATTTTTTTTGTTGGATAGCCCAATTTATCGAGGAAGGCTATAGGCTATATAATATCACGCTACGATCAATTGGAGCGGAACATCAATGAAAAATGTTGCAAAATATAGTTCAAAATTTGTCCGTCCGACAAAAATTTATGAACGGTAACTCCGATCATCATGAAATTTGGACACAACATTCATCTCGGTAAACTAAGATGTATGTGCGTACTCAAGCCCCTTCCTTCCCCATTTGTTCTTTTGCACCCGAGTGAAACCGGGCGGGACCGCTAGTTGTTCATAAAACTAATTTTACATTTTTATTCGCAGCGGCATCAGTCGAATTATTACTAAACGTGCCTAAAATCAAAATCTTTAACAAAATGTCCAAGGAGTATAGTTTAGTGAGCTTAAGTCCATCATGTTAATTTTTGTGTTACAGTCGGCAACTTCAATCTGTTAATTTTGGTGTTACATCGCACACTTTCATCATTGTCTCACAATGCGCCAAAAGAAAAAAGATTTGTAAACGTAGTATCGAGTTGAGGAACTTATCTGTAGTTAAAATACAGACAGCAGAAGAGACAATGGTTACGCCGATGTATGCTCTTGGGCAGGTGCTGCGCCCAGGGCATTGGGTGATCTACATTCAAAATATTATACTCAACGCAAATGTATATAGTTTTTAAGTCCTGATGCAAATCTCTTCGCTCTTCGGCATCTCTTGTTTTAAACACTATTATTCTCAATTTACAATAGTGACTACAAACCATAGATTGATATCAGTAAATGGCATATAATACATACAAATTATTAATTTTTCCACTATCTATATTCTATACCAATATTTTAAAAGGGTAAAGTTTGTAATTTTTTATGTAGGAGGTATCTTCGAAACTACTCACCCCAATTCAAAATTGTCCTTCAGGATGAACATATAGGGCAGGGGTCGGCAACCTGCGGCTCTTTCGATGTAAAGTTGCGGCTCTCCAGTTCCATTCGCAAAAATTGAATATTTTATTATAAAACCTTTAAAAATCGTGCAATCGATCCATGATTGAGTACCATGTCTATCTCTCAGCCACTTCCACTCGAAAATTTTTAATGGAAAACAGATAGTTATTATGACGTACGCATCCGCTAAAAACATATTTTTCAAAAATTCAACCCCTAAAAAGGTGTAACGGGGGTTCAAAATTTGCATGAAGAATCAACGCACAGCTCAAACCACTGGACGGATTGGGCTGAAATTTGGCAACAGATAGTTATCATGACGTATAGGCATCCGCTAAGAATGGATTTTTTTTTAAAATTCAACCCCTAAAAGGTGTAACGGGAAAATCGTATCAGATAGATGCATCAATTCTAAAATGCGCAGGATTACTCCTGTCAACAAATAAACATGTGTTTCGTGCTTTTTCAAAAACAACCCCTTCAGAGGGTGAAAAGAGGTAAATAGTCTAAAAATCAACATGGGTGTCATTTCCAGGTTTGTCAGGACATTGATCACGTGAATGTCATAAATTTCGAAATTTATTAGGGGGCATCTACGTCGAGAAAGGAGTAACTATGCCTGCAAATAATAGGAATGCATCAGTGTTTCGTCTCAATCGCGTGCGAAGCTGCGGGTAACGTTTACTATATTGGGTTTACTTTTAAAAATATAATCAGTGACCATGAAAAAGGAAAACAGCCAGCGTAGGAGTGGATCGTCATTAACATTTAGTAATGATTAGAATTGCGGTACTTTTTGAACGCATGATTGACTTTACTCTCGAATGGTTTATTTCATCCATCATTTTAATGACACCAAAAAACCGGTTACTCAAACACAACACACAGCCGCATTCCATTAGAATGTAACTAGGTATTTTACAAATAAACGAACACCCACACATTCTAATCGAGCGTAAGTATCGTGTTGTGATCGAGAATCGATACAAGTATTAAAATTGAATCACGTATGTCCGGTGTCGACACAAAGCAAAATGAAATCAAACGCTTCTATGACCGGAATCGTGTCAGTATGCCAAGAAACTTTTAGTGTTTGGATCGTAAATATGAACGCCAAAAATCAAAATTCTTGTTAATTTAAAAAACTTTTAAAATAAGGAAACACCACCACGGGGCGTGGCTATGAACCTTGAAAAAAAACGAGTGTGCTTTTCGAACTTATCTGTTTTTGAGCTTCTAGAGCTCACACATTTTTAATTTCGCCATTTCAACTGTCAGTCTGTTTCTGTCATCATTTTATAGCTGACTGAAGTCATATACTTTTATTCTATACTGAGCATAGGAATAAAATCGCAATCGAACCATTAGGGTGCAAACATATACTTCTGTCATTTTTTTAAACCGTAAGCACTGGTGTATACAGGAGGACAAAACAAGCACGGGGGACCCGGCTTAATAAATTTCTAATTTGCCCCTTCCTGGGCCAAAAGCCGTTAAAAGATGTTAACGTCATAGAAAGAGACAATGTTTTTGAAACAAAGATACTTTATTCAAATTGAATGCAAGTACACCAACCAATCCTATCATCGGAGAAATCAGAGAATAACATCGAAGAAAGAGACGCAGATATATTTTCGATACACTTTGTTGCTTTCACTCACCGCACATTGAGTAGACAGACAATGATTCCTATAGTAAGTTATTAAATATATGATTGAAGTAATACTTCTTTAGGTCTGTTTTGTGAATTTTGCGAAGGGGCAAATATCTAGCCCTTTTCAAAATAACAGTCTCGCCTATCACTATCATCGGCATTTGAAGGCAGGTTTGACGCTATGTCCCACTATTTTTGAAACTGAAATGAGAAATATATGGCATATTATATAACTGCATTCTTTTCCGATGAGTGTACATATTTTAATAAACAGTTTGTTTGTCACACATTCCATACCATTCTAACGAAGTGTTAAATCCATAAAATACAGAAAAAAATATGTAAAATACAGTTACTTTGCTTGTCTTTTGGTGTTCTGTTGAATTTGTTACGGCCTATTAGAGCTACACTTAATTTAAATAAATATTACATTTATTTTACAGTTGTTCTACAAATTGTAACTAATGTTAAATAACTTGTTTACATTTTTATTTTTTGTAATTTCATTATCATCAATTTGAAGCGTTGTTTTTAGTGAAGCAATTAAAATTATAGCTTAAAAAAACAAAAAGCACAAAAAGTAAATGGTATACACCACACTGGCCGAAAGTGTGATATCTTGCCTTGTGCACCATGATGCCTGAGGCGAAGCCGATGGCATCATGGCGCGAGGGGCAAGTATCACACTTTCGGCCAGTATGGTGTATAGTGTATACTATTTTTCTTTATACCTTGGTCGTAAGCACGATTATTAAATACATTAATTAATTAATTACATAAATACACAGATAAATTTCAAGCAAGAAGCTTTGGGATTATACGTAAAAACAAGAGTGACAGCTGTTCGCGACTATTAGCTAAAATGTAATAGGGTTGCTATGGAAACAACAATTGATTAGTTGTTTTTGCTTTTACTACCGCACGGAAGGTATGAACTTCCCGTATTGTAGCGTGTAATCCCACCAAAGATTGCCTTACAATTGGTGCCGAAAGTATGCACTTTCGATCGAGGTATGAAGAAAAAATAATTTTTGAATATAATGATGCTGTTCAACAGCGATGGGATGCCCCCCCAACTTAATATAAATAAATTATTCTTTTTTTTAATTTTTTGTCTTCTATTTATAATTTGAATAAGTGAATACATATTCGAGCGTTTTTTCTTTCAACCATTGAGAAGGTGAAACGAGAGTGCAAGATTATTTGACAAAACTTCAAACAATTTCTCCCTATTTTCTATAGCGGACCGCCAGTTACCAATAATTCCTGTGTCAGTGGACATATTCAATAAAATTACCTAACTCCAAAGCTCAGCGATGCCCACATAAACTTCGAATGTTAATAAAACAATTTTTGTATTAACTTATGGTCCTTCCAGACCCCAATAAATACAGTTTAAATGTACCTCATCAAAGAGTATCAAAAAAACGAATGTAACTCGTTCTGAGAAGATTCGATAATTTTTGAGTTAGCACGTTCAGACAGACACGACTTTATATACAGGAACTTTATTTTATATACAGTGTAAACTCCATTTAGGCCTAGTTTATATGAGAGGCGTTCAACGCGCGTTGGCCCAACGCGCGTTTACTATTTCTATACAATTGTATAGAACTGTTTATATGATGACGCGCGTTCAACGCGCCACCAACGCGCGTTATCATGTAAACAGTTATATACAATTGTATAGAAATTGTAAACGCGCGTTGGGCCAACGCGCGTTGAACGCTCTTCATGTGTGCTAGGCCTTAGCTTCACTCGATATAACGACACACGCCTTAAAACGTTGAAATTACTTAGCTCTAGTTGGTTTACCTTATTGCGTATACAACGATACACTCTAAATAACGACAACAATACCTCATCATTAAGCAATGAACAGTACTTCTTTGTTATTTTGTTGCTTTGTTGTCAGCATCGGGCGTACCGAAGATTCTAAGAAATTCGTTCTTTTGTTTGTTGGTATTATCTTTCATATGTTTAGCTCAGCTGCTTATCGATGAGTTATCGTATTCTTAGTTGCCCATAAACTTGAAAAATGCTAACTGTGAACATGGCGGGTAAAAGAAAATCTTTGTGTATTAACAAAAACATTTTTTTTAATGCGCGCAATACAGTGATAGTATGAATGTGTGTTGGTCAGTTGTAAATCTTATATATATCATCAGTAAATAGATAATGGATTATTTCTTCTCTCCGTTTAACGACAACTCTCAATAACGCCACCAAGTGCACGGTCCCTTGAGTGTCGCTACATAGAGTTAACTCTGTATATAGATTGAATAATGAATTATTTACATGCAAATTAAAAATTAACGTTTAATCGGCGCAAAGAAGTATAACTTTTTACGCTCATATACAAGTGCACGCATCTATTTTTTTTTGTTTTGATAGTATTCATTAGATTAATCTATACTAATATATAAAGTTGAAGAGTTTGTTTGTTTGTTTGAACGCGCTAATCTCAGGAACTACTGATTCAAATTGAAAAATTTTTTTTTGTTGGATAGCCCATTTATCGAGGAAGGCTATAGGCTATATAAAATCAGGCTACGACCATTAGGAGCGGATCATTAATGAAAAATGTTGCAAAATGTATAAAAAATAAGCTTCTATTCAGGTGAAATGCACTAACTAAATATACTCATATTAGCGTGGTCAGAATACAACACCGGCTAGATCAATCGGTAGAGCACACGACTGTCAATACCAGGGTCGTTGGTGCGAGCCCTACGTTGGGCGAATATATTTTTATTTTTATTTTTTACTTTCTACATTGCTTTCTTCTTCATTTAAATTTATTTTAATTTTATTTAATTAATTAAAAAAAAAATATTAGTTAAAAAAAGTATAAATACTGCTTTTTATCGACAAAAATTTTGAACGGTAACTCCGATCATCTTGAAATTTAGACATAACATTCATCTCGGTAAACTAAGATGAATGCGTGTACTCATGTTCCTCCCTTCCCCATTCGTTCTTTTACACCCGGGTGAAACCGGACGGGACCGCTATTATGTATAAATGATTATGATAGCAATGCAATGTTTTCGGATGAAATATAATATGTAGTAAAAAGACACAACCACTCTGCATTATGTATAACAGTCTAACAGACAACCTTGAAATTTCACCAAATCAAGAGCAATAACTTTCAGATTGCTTAAAAACTTGCATAGATAAGACTACTTAGCTTCCTATTGATTCATTTATTTAATGTACGTTTCAAAGGTGTCACATTTCACCCAAGAATAATAAGAGTTTCATTTATTTTGAAGTAAAACTTCTTTACGCACGCTTGACTTGGGGAGTAAGCTGGTGAATGCCTGACGAGAGATTTACGGAAGTGTGATCGGGCGAGAGGGAGATATAAGTTAGTGAAGATAGCAAAATTTTCATACGTCCAGCAAACTATGATTCTAGTAAGTGTTCTGGAACACTAGTTTTTGTCAGCGCGACGCGGACGATCGAAAAAGCTGCATTTAAAAAAATAATGAAAACAAAAGTAATACATTACAATTACTTAACTCTCGTTGGATTTTAAGCGTAAATCTTTATGAAATATTATTTAGCTCTGCAAGTTAAGTAAGTTTACAAAACTTTTTTCTGTCACCCAATAGCGCCACTGGCAAGTAAAGTATGTGTCATTTTATTGTTAGTACTGCTTATATTTTCGACCACCTGATGACGCCCCTAGCCAGAGAAGTGTGGGTTTCTAATAGGGTAGAACACACAATGAGAAAGTTAGATAATTAACACACTAATTATTTATTTATTCAGTAAGCGCGATACAATGTAACCAATTTGTAGGTCAATGAAAAAACAAGTTCTATTTTCTTTATTATGCCACAGCTATCGCGGATCGCCAAGATGGGTTGTCAACCGTCTGATCCCTTTGTTCGGAGTTTCCTCCATTGACGGCTTGGCGCGTGCTTGTGCGACCGGAGTCGCCACAGAAGTATTTGTCATCCTCTTTCTATCTCTACTAACTTGTATCTCCCTCTCAACTTCTGTTCACCACGCCCGATCACACTTCCGTAAATCTCTCGTCAGGCATTCACCAGCTTACTCCCCAAGTCAAGCGTGCATAAAGAAGTTTTACTTCAAAAATACAATAATAAAAAGAGCCAATTAAAAGATTCATGAACATTAATCTTCTATTGAGCAGATATTAAGTGGGCTCCAAGCTCTTTTCGGCCCAGGGCATCGCATGTTCCAAAGACGGCTTTGCAGGCTCTACTACTGTTGTCCTGCCGTGTTTTATCTCAATCGCTTGCAAAGTCGCGGGTAGCAGCTAGTTATTTATATTTTCGGTTCGCATGACAAAATTGATATGAAAATGCCATTCAAATAAGTATCTCAGTTGAATATTTCGTGAACAGAAATATTTTTGAGCTTAGTCAGAAAACCCATTTGTTGTTGTCGCGCCTGATCATAAATGAAACGCGGTGTAGACAGACATGTTTCCATTACCACTGTATTTGGACATCAACAGCTGGTCGAAGTAATGCGTGTAGAACGATCAACTTTCTAGTCCAATATTGTCAGACTGTTGATTTTGATCTGTTTCCTCTATTTGACAGATGGTCGCTCGATTTTTAACACCAAAATTTATTTCAAACATCGTGTTTCAATAAATTTTTATGTCAATAATTTTTAAAGCCTCGTAGCCAAATGGCAAAAAAGGTAGACTTACAATTTTATCCCGTCTGTTCGTCTGTCCGTACGTCACAGCCTTATAACGCCGCCATCTTGTCATAGATTGAGATGAAATTTTCCAGGCAGGTATCTTATGTTAACCGCCATATACAACTGTATTGAAATTACAAAAACAAAATAATTTAGGGGTAACTTTCCAGACATGGAAAGGAGGAATGAAAATTCACATTTTCGCGCACTCTATTGCATCGCTGGACAGGTCTTTTAAAATGAAATAAAAGTTCTTCAGTGACTTTTTTTCTTAGGTGAATATGTACTATATTTTTCGAAACGTTGACCACAAGCGATACTCTGGTAAAGCTTATTTCTCTGTTCCTCAACCAAATAAATCTCCTTCAATATGTACTAGGGTTTGTGGTTTCTCGACCTTTTTTATTTCTCGAGGCACGTTTCTGGGTTAGGGTATGATATTTGTCAAGCAACGACTGCAGTCCATAAATAGTCTATAAATACGTAAAACGAACACTACGGAACTAGTTGTTGTCCAACACGTGCTTGGCTAATTTTTAATTGAATATCAAAGAGATTTTGATTTCTTTTTCCAATGAATGAAATTTTTATTGTCTGTTTGGATGTCTGCCTGTATCGGCTAATCTCAAGACCTGCTGAACGAATTTAAATGCTGTTTTTATCATTTGGTAGCTTATTTTTACCGAACTACGGCGAAGCCAAAAGGAAGGATTATGAGTGTAGCAGTCTACGTACCTATGTTTACGGATGTTCCACCGTAGCGCCTAACTATTCATCCGATTTTGATAAATAAGGTGTCAATCGATTCGTTATTATAGCCCGGATAACATAGGCTACATTTATTTTTGAATTTTGGTCCCAAAGGGGAGCCAATTGAAAACAAATAAAAAATAAGTTCAAAAAAATAATTTAAATAAAAAAATAAGATCAAAAACGAAAACCCAACTACTGAAAAGTATGAAACATGAAAATATTCTTATTTGAGGATAGCCGTGCTCATATTATTCTACCTACCCTAACAAAACATTACATTTTAACAGATCATAAGCTCTAGGGCAAAGTGCATCTTATAGAGGGGCCTCATTTATATGAGCTGGCATACGATCACAGCTATCCGCAGATGAAAATATTTTCTTGTATCATACTTTTCAGTAGTCGGGTTTTAGTTTTTGAACTTAATTTTTATTTGTAATATTTTTTTTGAACTTATTTTTTATTTGTTTTCAATTTACTCCCCTCTGGGACCAAAATTCAAAAATAAATGTAGCCTATGTTACCCGGGCCATAATGACAAATCGATTGACACCTTATTTATCAAAATCGGATGAATAGTTTAGACGCTACGGTGGAACATCCGTAAATACAAACATACATCGATATTTCGATAGTTTATTTTTGAGGAAGGCTTGGGGTTATAAAATCCACGCAAGGTTAGTGTAATTAAGAATGTGTTTATTATAATTAATATACGGGACTTTTTATGACAATAACTGATTGCTATTACTAATTATACAAGTTACAAGTGCAATTTTATCACATATATGACACTTGTGGTTTGTAAAAACACTTGCAAATTAATTGCTTGTTTTTATTGCTCCATCGCTATCGTAAATTCCGTTAGTCATCGCAATGCTAATCAAAGAGGGCTGTGGCTAATAGTGTCATCTTCACCTGACCTCAAAATTAGAAATTATTGGAAAAATAATTTTAACACTTCTGCTTCGGGTAGTAGAAACATTTTACCGAGAGCCTAACTGTGATCATCAGAGAAGACTTGCAATACTATTCTTTTGTTCAAAAAGGAGGGTCTATGTTCGACGTGCATATTTTTTTTGTTCAGCCATAACTTTTCGGGGGATTAACCGATTTGAAAAATCCGACGGCATTTTGTTCAGAATGTTTGTGGATTTGTGACATAATAATTTTTATAAAAATCGATTCAAAAATAAAAGAAACAAAAAATTTTTAATATACCACGTTTTTAAAGCGAACTAAAACGTATAAAATCGTTTTCTTTACAAACAAATTTTTAACTTTTAGGATTTGAAACGAAAAACGTGGGGCGCATTATTCGTTTTATCTCATAGGTAAATTTTTTTCATTGAAAGCTACTCTCTACACTTCTTATATAACTGTCGCATGCGCCCCAGTTTTTCATCTCAAATCTTATAAGTTAAAGATCTGTCTAAATCTTCTTCGTTTCCGGGCTTGTATGCCGTGGTCCATTGGTATTTCTAGGCATACAAGCCCGGAAACCAAGAAGATTTGGATCGACACCGGCCGTGAAAGCCTACTCACTTGGATAAAAATCTGTCTGTAAAGAAATTATTTTTAGTTGGCTTTCAAAACACGTGGTATATTAAAAATGTTCTGTACGTGCTTCGCTACGTATAATGTGAAATAATAAAACAATAGCGTAAAGTATTCGTGGATAACTGGTCTTTAAAACACTTGCTCTATTTCGAGGGTTCACTCCGGCTGCGCCGTCGTGCTCGAAAAAAAAGCATTTCTTTTAAACGTTATTCTGTATTCAGTTTTTTTACATCCTCGATCTAGATATATGGTTGTTAAGTTCGTTGCGCCATCTGTTGAATATTCACTCAATCCAGTCAACAGGTATCGCCATCTTATATGGTGTTAAGTTCGTTGCGCCATCTATTGAATATTCACTCAATCCAGTCAACAGGTATCGCCATCTTATATGGTTGTTAAGTTCGTTGCGCCATCTATTGAATATTCACTCAATCCAGTCAACAGGTATCGCCATCTTATATGGTTGTATTATGACTGTCAAGGAATAGACAAATAATTTGCAATAAAATAATAATGCAACTATAAATTGAAATGTAAGCTATCCTATCTTTCAAGTTGGGTCGAATTGCACACGGTGTGCAAATCAAATTTAAAATCGGTTCAGTAGTTTAGGAGTTCATCGCGGACAAACATGTGACACGTAATTTTTATACATATATAAAGATATATGTATAAAATTCTCGTGTCACAATTTTGGCCGCGCTAATCTCTGAAACCACTGAACTGATTTTAATGAAATTTTGTAAATGTGTCTTACTTGGTGCAACTTACGCTATAGAATAGTTCTTGTTAAATATTTAGTTCAAAATTACGGTGTTTTCTCGAAAAAACTGTTTTAGTAACATGTAACGACATCTGTTAGAATTTGCTTAAAGCTATTAGTTCAGAAGCAAATTTGATAAAATTTGCTCAAAGCTATTAGTTCAGATATTTCTGCGCTGTAGTCGTTTTCATTACACTTTGCAGGATTATCCGATAACACAAAATATATCTTCAAATCTTTGATTAACGTCTGAATAGAACACTTCAATTTTATTTATTCAAAATATATCTATCGCACCCGGGTGAAACTGGGATGGATCGCTAGTATGTATACAAAATTCTTATGTCACAATTTTGGCCGCGCTAATTTTCGAAACCACTGAACCGATTTTAATGAAATGTTCGAAGTGTGTACCTACTTTTTTAAAATATTTTGTACGAAATCACTGTGTTTTGTAAAAAAAAAAACTGTTCTGGTAACATGTAGCGACATCTGGTAGAATTTAATCAAAGCTATTAGTTTAGAAGCAAACAAAAAAAACTGTTTTAGAACTAAGTGGCAACATCTGACATAATTCGCTCAAAGCTATTAGTTTAGAAGACGCCGAGCCGCACACGAAATACATTTTGCAGAATTATATCTATCGCACCCGAATGAAGCCGGGACGAATCGCTAGTCTTCAATAATTTACAGCAGTAATTTACATTCTCTAACTGAATGACTTGAATCAGTTAAAGTGAAATTACCAGTTGATCTAGTTTGAAATGTTTAGATTTATCTAATACACAATATTCTGTCTGGTATTTAAAACTATAAATTTAAATCCAACATGTAAGCTATATTAGAGGAGACGTTTAACACTTTTAATCTCAACAGTCTAATGCTAATATTGCAGATTGCTAATGAGTTAGTGATATTATTTGAAATAATTCACAGACTAATTAGTTTAGATGCTTCAAAAATCCAATGTACCATAACTCTAGTCCAAGAGCCAGTTCCGGATTAGCCTATAAGCTTAGGGCCTCACGTCTCAGGGGGCACCAAAACTCACAAAGTATCTCATATAAAAAAATATTTTTGTCATGTTCTTAAAAATTTGATCTACTGATATAAAACTGTATTTAGAAGTAAAGAAGTTAAAAAAAATTGGTTGTCTGTAAAGTCGGTTTACGGACGATAGTTTTACGTGATAACGTCATAAAGAAACATTGATGAACTCTGTGACGTCAAGCGAGAAGAGAGAGAAATGCGTACAAGCCGACGCTTGGGCCGATCGTGCCTCTCTATCGCTTATACCGCGCTCTCGCTTGCTATACGTTGTTTTTATATAATAATGGTATACTTTTCATAACGGCTTATTGTTCTATTTATTTTTTCAAGAAAGTTTCGTTTAAAAAATGTTTTTCTAAACTTTATAGTTTAGGCAATATTTTGAAAATAAAAAAAAATCAGCTGTTCTTTTGTTCTGTAGATCCGTCAGAAATAAACTAGCTAAGCATGCTTTGATTAATTTTTACATGACGTGGAATATATTATGTAGGTAACTATGGCAACGAATAGCAAATATCATATGAATACTAGCCATAACCCGCGTCACCCCACGCGATAACAGAAATTTTATTTTCTTTATTATATTATATCAAATGTCAACATTTTGAAATTGGGATGGTCCCGTCGCCCAATTGACTGGAATTTTTATTTCAAATTAACTGATGCTTCATAGAATAACCGTATTTCTGAGCATTTCTGAGCTCCTTTTGCACGAAGAATCAATGCAATGCAAACACGAAATTCCCAAGAAAAATCTTGTTATAACAATAAATGGCGTCATAATATGATATTGAATAATTTATGTAAGTATGACAGTTAACTAAGTGCAGTATGCATTTCTTAACAACACTTATTAATGTTGTTTATTGTTGTTAACATAATATTAAAGTGGTTATTCCGGATATTGATTATTTATACAGAAAAACTGAGCATTAAACTCATTGCATAATAATTAATTATTATACCAAGAAATCGGCACCTTGTTAAGCCCTTTTTTGTTACCTATATGTAGAAGAATTTTATATCAACGTATTTAAACACGCATGCAAATCAGTCTGGAGAAATTGTGAATACCAGGAAATATTATTTTTATAAAGCTCTATACGTTTATATTTTTACCCCGGAAGGGTAATGCACGTCTTGATTCTCCTCCGACATAATATCCCCCGACAAAATATCATCTTGACTAAATATCCTACGGGCAATATATACCCCGACATAAAAACAATTACGGGGTCGTGTCGATGCGATGGCGTTTGTTTTTGCGCAGTGAAAAGAGGAAGGCGTTTGGGGGAGTTCTTTAAAAAACAATTAATTTTAGCTAGGTATGTTTTCCCTGATTTTTACGAACATTATTTTTAAATTTGTGTTTATTTTTCTTGTTCTTTTTTTATCTGTTATGTTGTTAGGACAGTAGTAAGAAGCTCTACTATTTTCGGACAAGTTTCCTATTAAAAGTTGTTGAAATGCCTACAGTTTTTTTTTTTTAATAAATGCGTTTTTATCTTTCTGGTGTCTTTCTGGGACCCCCCTTTCATCTGGGTCCTGGGCACGTGCCCCTGTTGCCCCTGCCTAGTTACGGTCCTGATAACCAGTATTCTAATTTTTACAAAACATTAAACAACAATTCCTAACACACTCGTAATATTTTCCGTTTGAGCTAATCCAATTGGTCTGAACTCAAAATATGGAATTCGACAAATTTCCGTTGTGATATTTAATATGCAAACCAGTTACTTTTGTTTCGTAGAAACGTGATATTAATATTCAAATAAAATATTAATAGTAATTATAATAAAATATAATAATTTATTAAAACTATGATATTTGTAAACGCTTTGTTTTTTAGGAATTCTTTAAATATTTATTATTATAAGAATTGAGGTAAGAGATACAAGCGCACGCATAATAATGAATGAAAGAAGACAAGCTGATGTAGGAAGAACATGGCATCAATGACCGGCACGACTACGAACTCTGCTCTGAACAAAGCGAACAACTTTTTACTTTCCCATATATACCTACAGGAGGTGATTCTGAAATAGAAATAGAGGTGGAAATGTTCACTATTCTAAAATAATAATTTTAGAAGAAACAAAATTTTTATTACAAAAATTTGTACCCGCCATCAAGCGATTAAAGACCGCTTCACACGATGGTGGTTTTGCCGCTGTATTCGTTGCGAGCACTTACGCTGGCAATGGCGTCACTGTCAGCTCGCGTGCGTGGTCACAAGATGGATTTCAAAATTAGAATCGGGGCTATTTTTCGTGCTGCAACCCAGTCCGGCTTTGCCCGAATTTGTTTTCGATGAAAGCTCACAGTCGACTTGTTTCTTTCCAACATCTTCAACAATCATCGTCATATTTCAACCAATTTACACAAACCATTAATGAATTATGTACACATAAACCTTTCTCTTGTATCACTCCGTATATTGGTGATATCCGCAGGCGCGGTCCGAAGGGGGGGGTCACAGGGGACATGACCCCCCCCCAAAATCTAAAGTCAAATTGAAAAATCTCAAAAATTTGCCAAATAATAAAAGAAAATTTTTAGCTACAATACAAAAAGTCGACATTTTTTATTAGTGTAGTGAGTGACCCCCCCCAAAATTTCAGGCTGCGACCGCGCCTGGATATCCGTATGAAAATCATGTTTATGCAACACAAGAACAGTAAGTTAAGTTATTTTCTAGGTACCTATAGTGCTTGACGAATAAAATGAGGTACGTTTTGCCAACACCAGTTTTGATAGCAGTAGTTAGGGCACTCTTTATACTCCATAAAAGAAAAGGGAAATCAAAAAGGAAATTGTCAAAAAGATGGTTTATAAAAAGAAAACGTTATTCAAATGTTTTATTGGAAGATCTAAAAGTAAATTTGTATTCCAAAGACACGTATGCAGATGATAAATGTTTATGAACTCTTCCCAAAATACACGATCACTTTCCATCATGGAATTTACACACTCAAACAACAAAGTAACCTCTAAAATGGCGCGGGAAAACAAATTAATATCGCCTTGGCATCGACGCAATTCTATACACGCTGAAACTGCATCAGCATCACCGACTCGGCCTCGTGGCTCGCCGATCAAAATGGGATTCCAGACTCTGCATCGCTGCAAGCCGCAACTGATGCCAAATACGTGATTCAGTACTACACACACTGCTACTTGCATCATGAAACATAAGAGTCGATGCATGCATCGCAGCTTGTATCAAGGTGTGTAGGCCGCTTTAGAAATCACGTCTAAGAAGCGTACGTAACTATAGTAAATTAATTAAGTGAAAATTAGTGGAATATATTAACATAAGTATTATGATATAGTCCTAAAAATGTATCACTATTTCAATGAATGTTTCGATTTGGACCTCGGAATGTTTCTGAGCCAGTCATATTTTTATGCATTTAAATGCACAGACTGATCTGTTAAATGGGTACAAATTCTCCGAAACATATTAAATCTAAATAAAAAAAGAACTGGTCTTCTTTCAAATGAGATATGCGTCGTTGTCATCTTCTGCAGGCTCGGAGTAAAGGAGATTTTTTTAATTAAATATAAACAGGACTATTAATTCTGGAACTTTACTTGAAAAAAATATAGTTAAAAAAAACTAAAAGCAACGTGCACTAAAAAATACCAAATAATTTTGAATATATTGATTTTGTTTCACAGCGATAATGTCCCCGAACTCGATATAATTATATTTTCTTAAAATGAGTTATTCAAAAAATTAAATTATTTCGTGTTGAGAGACATCCTATCGATGTTGAACAAAATCCTTATATTTCAAAATAATTTTTTCGTTTTTAGTACACATTGCGTGTTTTTTAACTCTTTTTTAACTGTAATTTTAATTGTCTCACTAAAGACCACACCAACATGTAGGCAACGTAACGTATAGCACTGTACGACTCGTTAGCCTGCTTACAGTAGTTTTTCAAGTTAAATAATCAATTTATATAAATTATTTATATATTCGTAAATAATTATTTAAATTATTGTATTGTCATGGGTTCTTAATACGTGTGCAAAATTTCAAATTATTTATAGATCTGAAAGTGGGTAAAAATTAATTTAAAAGATTTCATTACATAGACACATTCAGATGAAGCTATTAAAAGCGTGTTAAAAAATACGTACCACCGGAATAATTTTATGGCCTGATTTTTTTCACACAGAGCTTTGTTGTTTCATTCTAAATGATATCTGAAAAGTACCCGACTTTTTGCTATACGCTTTCCTCATTTTTGGAGATGGAAGGAGGAGTTCAACTCAACTATTTGTTTAGCAAATGACGTATCGTTTTAATGTTAAAAATCTTACTACAAAAGTAACTTTTTGGATCTACTATTAGCAGAGTTCAAATACACTCAAAAATCAAAAACCTCAAAACCCAATTATACCTAGATGGACTTTATTTTTTTTTTGCATTGAGTTTGTACTAGTGATGTGCCGGATATCCGTATCCGTATCCACGGATATCCGAGGGAGATGAAAGAACCGTATCCGTATCTGTTAGTTTTTGGCGGATCTTTTACCTTATTAATTTTCCATTCATAGATGAAATTTTATATATATAGGTGATTAGGTAATAATGAAAACCTGTTAAATTCCATTCAGATTATTTTTTATTTTTTTTAATCGTATTTGGCACCTTTATATTGCAAACATTTATCGTAGTGAGTAGGTACCATACTAATAGTACATAACTCAAAGGTACTAAATCAACTATCTTTATAATGAGATATTGCACATCTATCTTTGGAAAGAGACAATCTGTAATGAGAGTTAACTCTTAAAGAGGTCAATAACTTTTTCCCATAACAGATAGTCTCTCTCCAAAGGTCGATGTGCAATATTTATCGCCGCGTACTCTAAGAAAGTTAAGATCCGTATCCGTAACCGCGGATCTTGAAACAAAAAATCCGTGTTCAGATCCGTATCCGCGGATATACATTTTTAACGATCCGGCACATCACTAGTTTGTACTACATATTTAAATATGTTGCACAGTAACTTAATAATCGACTCGTTAATACGACCCTGTCTATAAATATCTTCCGACAATACAAGATAATATAAAATCATATTATAAACACACAAACATGTTGTAGAGAATTTTATAGCAAGAGATTTGCGTGTTTGTTGAGATACAACTCCCGCATGGTTTTGATAAAGAAAAGTACAATTATTTACAAATTATACTAACTGTATTTTTTAAATAAATTTGTAAATAGGTAATTTGATCAAAAATTTCATTTCTATTTAATAATAATGTTTATTTCAAAACCAGCTGTCTTTCTTCTCTTTTTCCCTTTCTATAATACGTTGTAGCAAATGCGCCAACTGTAGGCCGCACCAAAAAAATAAATATTTTTTTAAGATGTATTAACTCCGATTGACCTTTTTTTAACAACCCAACTCGAAAAATTTTGTCGTGTGCGCAATTGAAGAGCAAAAAATGTGCACAAATGGAGAGCAAAAAAAAAGGTCCTTTCATTTCCGCAACAAAAAAGTCTTTTGTTATGTGATGAATCCTGGGGGGGGGGGGTAATTTCCCTTTTTTCGTTTGTTGTGGTGGATGCCTGCGGTCTTGATGAATCCGGGGGGGGGGGGGGGTAATTACCCCCTGTACCCCCCATATCTACGCCCTTGTTTCCAGCCTCGTACCCAGTCTGCCGGCCAGCAGAAGTCCACGCAGTGTTTCTAGCAGTGTTTCCAGCCTCGTTTGCAGCGACTTAAGTTGTTACACATCGAAAAATGAAACTGATGCGTGATGTTCTCAATAAGATTGTCACGATCAGTCTCTTGTGATCAATTCCCGTCCGTATAATATATTCACGTGAGCATATTTTATACAATGTGCAAATGCAGAAAGTAATATACAAAATGTTTCATTAATCAGAATAGTTCTAATTAAATCAATAATAAGGTTTCCACTTTCCGTGAGTCTGAAATACCAATATTGTTAGCTAAGGCCGTAGCCAGGAATTCACTTCGGGGGGGGGGGGGGGGGGGTCGTGCTCTGGACCAGAGACAATAAGTAACAACTTTATTTATGTAGAATTATAAAGCGCGTGACTAACGATCTCTGGGCTGATCTCGTCATCACGATGAACGCTCATCATGGCTAATCCAGTCAACCGTGACTGTCCCATGCTGTTTCTCAAAAATGTTTTTAGCCTCTTCAACGAGGAAAAAGTACGCTCTGTTGTCGCCGTCGACACAGGTAGCGTCAGGCCTCTTGTTAACGACAACGGATAACGGCCCGATTTTTATGACGGGCGACTGGCCGACGCGCAGTATTCAATAGGTTAGTGTGGATGTTTGTTAACGCGACGCGCATGTGTAACCGATGCAACAAAACTCAACGGATACCCGCACATCGCCCCACGGCGCGACGGCGGTCGGTCCGATGCAGTGGACTACGTAATTTCATAGAAGTCTGTTGACAACGACAGATGTGCGCGCACGTTTTTACCTATACCTACCTACCTACCTTGTGCCGCTCATTGTGAATATGGAGTTTAAAATTGACATTGATATGGATTTATTAATAAGCCTTGATGGCTATATCCCTTTCGTTTATTTTTCTGAGGTATAATATAGAGAGTGCTAGCTCTATGCCTCTATTCACATCTTTGGTTGTGTCTTGACTGAAACTCCCGGTATGCGTTTGGTTTCATTCAAAAGCAAATAGTTTGGTCCATTCTGTAGGAACGAATACACATGCTGTGATATTATCATATTATACATACATCATCAAGCAGAATAGAGTGAGATGAAGAAAGCAAGTATGTTAGTAGCACGCACATAATATACACTATTTATAACAGGTTTAATGTCTCGTTGTAACACTGAAAAAAGACACACAGACATACGTTCTTACTTCTCTCTTTTTTTCACTTCACTGTCATTGTCAAGAATTTTTTTTTTATATTCCGTATAAAATTCTTCACATGATCTCGAATCATGGCTTATTTTTTCTCTCGTCAATTATAAATTTAAAAAGAAACTGTATGTAATTTTTCTCAGATCTGTATCGGAATTTTAAACAAAATGATGAATTTTTCCATTTTTTTTTTGCTGATAAACGACATAACAGTATTTCCATTATAGCAGTTTTATAAACACAAAGTCATAAGTATTGAATTAGTAATATAATTAAAACGTTTCAATTATTATAAAAGTGTTAAAAAAACAAATAAAACAAGCCATAAGGTGGATCATTTAATGAGACCTTTGAAGTCCACACGACCAACTTCCCAATATCAATATTAGATATTAAATATATAATTAACAAATTAGACCCGAGAAATATTTTACAAAAAAAAAAACTTAAAATACACTTTTTTCAATCTTTTTCTTAAAAAAAAAAACAGCTGAACCGATTTTGATAAAATACCTCTCGGATCAAACTGACATTATTATAAGCTTCGATTGACATCTCAACAAAGTTGATATCATTTTTTATTTGCGAGATTTCGTTTAAAATTCATCTGTTTGCCGTATTTTTATTTACACATAAAACGGCTGGACCGACTTTAATAAAAAAAATGTTTGATCATGTTGACGTCAATACGCTTTGACTCACTAGTGAAATATTGATTTATAATTTTATTATTTGTGTCAATATATAGTCTGAAAAAAATTGGTCGATAATTTTATTTAGTATTTGATACAGGTATTTAACCATTGCAACTCATAAATGTGGAATGGTACTAATTTAGGTCAAAATTCACTTTTCAAAATTTTGCAATATCTTTTCGTTTTGAGGTCCTCCGACTCCAAAAAACACATTTCTGAGGTAAATTTCGACAATCACAGTTCACACAAAATTAATTTTACCATTTTAACTCAGCAAGTGGGGAATGATATCTACTAATTTAGGTCAAAATTCACTTTTCAAAATTTTACAATATTTCTCATTTTGAGGTCCTTCAACTTTAAAAAACATATTTTTAGAAAACGTCTGTGCGTCTGTTAGTCTGTGAGCACGATACAGGTCAAATGGATAAATGGATTGAAACCAAAATATATAAAGAGCCCTATTGTTTTTGGGGAAAATCGGCAAAAGCGCAGAAGAGATATATACTATAAGAGTGTTTTTTATATATTAATGGTATACTCTTCATAACGGATCATTATTCTATATATTTTTACATAAAACTTTCGTTTAATTTTTTTTTCTTAACTTCACAGTTTCGGATATGTTTTGAAAAAAAAACCGCTGTTCTTTTGTTTAGTAGATTTTTACATGACGTGAACATATTATGTATGTAACCATGGCGACGAATAGCAAATATCATATTGAATACTAGCCATTACCTATTGGCTGTATTTTTTTTAGAAGTTTGAGCAGTGTTTCCTTCAATCAGTCCAATATCGTTTGTAGTATTAGTAAGTAAACAAATCAGTGAGTCAATTATACGACAACGCAATTAGTACTTAGTAGACGAAATCAAACGGTACTTTTTATGTTTCTGCACAAAACGCTCTCATTGTGAAAAAGAAATACATAAAACCACACGAAACAATGTTGAGTTTTCAGATTGTGTTTCCCACACTGAGTATATTATGTTGATAACTCTATAAGAAATGCAAGTATTGTTAACAAAAAAAAAACGAATATCGTCAATGTCCATTGAATTTTCTGTAATTGCAAGGTAAATTTTACAGAGCCACACTACAAACATTTAATGTTTAATATAACATATTGTGTTGTTAAATATTTCAACAATAAGAAACTATTGAACTATGGAGAGAGAGGCATTTAAAATCTTATCAAAAATGTGTGAGTTTAGAAAGTGCAAACATCATAATTTTAGATGAGGTGGAAGTAAAATGCACTAATATTAATCTAGTTGTGTAAATATTGCGTTTTAGAAGTTACAGACTAACTTCTCCCTGCATGATTTAATAGGTAAGGAGCTAGTGACGATTTAGTATTTCCTCAAACCTGAGTTTTGTACATTCATTAAAGGCACTACCCTGAACGTAAAACCGCAGTCTGGCAGCTGAGCCGGGGACAAGACGTGGGTGGACCCGGTCAAAGATGTCAAACTGGAGGTGTCAATATATTTTATCATGTTTGAAATTTCCTGAGCGATAAGCTCAGGTGCCCTTGAGCACACAAATTCAAGTCTGGCATTTCGCACCCGGGACAACCTCCGTCTGGCAAGGGTTGAACATGTTAAAATTCGTACCTATAACCTCAAAATATTTCATCAAAGCTGATTTTTTCAAATCTAGTACATAACAGGCATGTAATAGAAACATCGAATTGTTGCTACTGTCAGATTTGAAAAAAATCAGCCTTGATGACATATTTTGAGGTAGGTACGAACTTTGACATGTTCAATCCTTTGCCTTCGGGTACGAAATGTCACACTTGAGTTTTTGTGCTCAGGGCACCTGAACTTATCGCTCAGGAAATTACAAACATGATAAAATATAAGTGACACCTCCGGTTTGACATCTTTGACCGGATCCACCCACGCATTGTTCCCGGTCTCAGCTTCCAGACGCGGTGTTTACGTTCAGGGTAGTGCCCTTAATGAAAGTACAAAAACTCAGGTTTGAGCACGGAATGAAAAATTCATTAAAAATTACCGTTAAATTCATCATAAAAATTATCGTAGTGTACTATAATCCTGGGACACTATTAAGATTAATAATTACTTGAGACTCCGGTAAATTTTCTTATAGCTATAGCAAAAACATTCAGTTTTTTTGTATTTTTTAAATTAAATTAGCAAAAAATATTCATTTTTCTTATTAATTTTTCACGTTTCTTACTTTTTACCGTTAAATTACAATAAAAATTATTGACTTTTTTTTTATTTTTACGTTGTGCTTGTAATTGTAACAAAAAAAGTAATTTGAACAGGAATTTCATGACGTCCCACCTTACCGTGAATTTTACGGTAATTATTTCTGAAATTTTCTTTCCGTGTATGCAAAAAGGATTCCTTTTTAAATTATTTTTTCATTTAAAAATATTTTTATTTGTTTTTGAAAATATTAAAATATTCGGAACCCAAAGGAATGGTGAGACTTCTGGTGAAAAATGCGCCGAACTGTCCTAAGGGAGGTCTTTGACATTTAAGCATTGATTTAGAAAAGCATGATGGACGCTAGGTTATCCTCCATCATGCTTTTCTAAATCAATGTTTACCTTGATATGCCTCCATAGTTTACCTGTTAAAAACCTCCCATAGGACAGTTCGGCGCATCTCTCACCAGAGGTCTCACCTTTCCTTTGGGTTCCGAATAGAAAAATCGATTCGATTCGATTTAGAAAAGCATGATGGAGGCTACCTAGCCTCCATCCTAAATCAATGTTTACCTTATGTCTCTATAGTTTACCTGTCAAAAACCCCCCTTAGGACAGTTCGGCGCATTTCTCACCATAGGTCTCACCATTCCTTTGGGTTCCGAATAGAAAAATCGATTTGCTGACCTAGAAATTCATCGAAAGGATACCCAACACGAATTCAGAGAAAATCAGAAGGTTCAAATAAAAAATAAGAACTCTATAGTTGAACGGAAACTTTGGAATAATTTACCAATTTATACGTACCTATTTCGACGATCCGATCCATACCTGTAAATTTTCACGTTCCAACGAGGAGACGCGACGTGAGTTGTCTCACCTCAATAGACATAAACACCAATCACCTGGCGTATTGAACGTTTTCTCTTCACCGGTTCGTTGTTCGAACCTCTTCACATATCTTTACAATCATTTGTAAAAGTCATCGCCAATACTTTATGTGCTCGTGTTATCTTCTATTTGAGAAATACACTGCAACAAGTTTCCAATCTGATTTTTATAGACTTGCAATCTTCGTAACAAGAAAACGTGTTATAAAATAGCTGCTTTTCATGCCTGTATTTGGATATTTACTTCGACCATGCGCCATCTGCTCAACATTTCAATGAACTATCCTATGCGAACCCTCTCATATAAGTAAAGCATTGTACGATTTGTATTTTGGCAAATATTTATTTTTTACAATTATGGAAGCTACACACGTTACTGGAAAATCGAAAAAGAAGCACGATTTGTGTTGTGCAGTACCTAATTGTGTTAGTACAGGGGCGACGAACCTTTCTACACCTACGTGCCAATGTTTTAAAAAAATATTTAATGTAGCCATGATAGTCAGAGTGCCCGTCGGCAAAAGTTTTATTGACACATACTCTCCCCAAACTTTGTGTATGGCTTCATTAGGCCTAGTCTGACACCTATTTTCTCTATGGCTTTTCTTGATTTTGGGGCGTTTTCCCTCTAAATTTTCCGAAAGATGTCGTTTTGACGACATGTAAAAATTTATAGATACTGTTTGTTTTTTTAATTGGATAGCTTAAAAACGTCAACCAAAACGCTAAAATAATGTTCTCTGACAAATAACATGAACCATTTAAAATGTCCGACACCTCGAATATGTCGAACATATTCGAGGTGTCAGACATTTTAAATCAAGGAAAGTCATAGAGGAAATAGGTGTCAGACTAGGCCTAATGAAGCCATATACAAAGTTTGGGGAGAGTATGTGTCAATAAAATTTTTGCCGACGGGCACTCTGACTATGACGTGCTGACAAGCAACCAAAAAAATTTAGTTGTCAAAAAATGAATCAAACAGATAAAAATAATAATTTTGATAATACATTGAGTGCCATGAAACTTTTTCGTATTTGATATTTGGTGATAGTCAATTGTTTTCTGCATCTATAGCATATTTTTAATTATTTCGATTTTGCACTTCAATCACCTCAATCTGTCGCGTGCCATAGGCTCGCCACCCCTGGTGTATAGGTACTGTTTATATTGTTTTATAGAACAGAATCTCCACTTTTCAAAAAGCTACAATTTGAATGGATTTTGTGTGAAATTAACTTCTTGTATCTATGAACGAAAGTCAGCTATGACGCGCAAAGCGATAATAAAGCAGATACCTCTAGTGAAGCGGTATGTGCAATAGATGGTGTTGAAAATACGTGAGTTGAAAATATATGGTGTTGAAAATACATGAGATGAAAATAGATTGTTTGAGAATACCTACATGAGTTGAAAATAGATGGTGTTAAAAATACATGAGCTGAAAATAGATGCTGTTGAAAACGCATGAGTTGAAAATAGAGTGTGTTGAAAATACATGAGTTCAACTGCACTCGCGACTAGAGCTGTAAAAGTAACGAGAAATTGTGTACCTGTATGTATTCGTTACTTAAAGAACCAGTACCCGTTACTTTCGTATCGTTACGTTACTCGTTACTTTTCATACGACATACAATCGTGTACTAACAGCATCAAGCATGTACCATCGCAGCGAGGCGCGTCGCATACGTGATACGATATGACTTCGTTCGTATAACGTATAACCGCATCAAACGAGTCAAACTGACATGGACACGACAAATGCGAGTAACGAAATGAATTTGTAAGTAACAATTCGTTACTTCGAGTCAAGACGATGTACCCGTTACTCAGTAACGAATACATACGGTTTGTTACAGTTCTACTCGCGACAAATAAATAACTTTCTTCTTTGCATCAGTAAACTGCTCTCGCACGTTATCTACTGTAGCATTGGGTACTACAGTTTGATCATACGGAAAGAAGAGACAATTATAGAGGAGCTCCTTCACAGGTGCTCGCGCTTGAATACTTACTGCCCACCATCATTTGTTATTGCAGTGTGCTCAAGTGAAGATACCAAGTGAGATGTTGTAACATCGTAACGGATTATTTGTTGTGCTAACGAATTGTTACATCGATTATTGTGCAAACAAAATTGAGTGACGACTTTTTGTTTTTTTTTTTGTTTTGTGCTTTTTCTGTGTGTGTTCAGAAATTATTTTCAAGTGCCTGAGTTCTTTGGTTCCTTCAAAATGAACGAACAATCGTCGGGACGAAATGAAAATATTAATCAGTTGGGATAAAAGTTAACGAAAATATAGGTAATGGTTTCGAGTGATACAAATATTTTTAAAATGGCATAATTTTCTAGTCACGAAAAACAATGTTTCTGAGACTTTAACGATCGTTAAGTCAAGAGACTTGTTTTTATTTTTTTAATATTGGCAAAAAAACATTTGGTTTGAATTTAAGTAATTTGAATATTTTGATGATTCTGATGATAGAGCAGCGTACAAAGGTAGCCGTTAGTTTCGTTTTTACCAGTTAAGAAAACTTCAACGATCGCTAAGAAAAGAACCGTTTTTTAAAATTAATTTTAATATTGTAACAAAAAAAAAAATTATGCACACCCTCCTATAAAATATTTGTTTTTATACCTGCATAGCGGTCGTTAAATGACACATTTAACACTAGTGTTGTAAATTGTCTAACCACATGAAAACAGAACGGAGTGATCTTGCTCAAAATTGAACTGTCAAAAATTTTGAAATATAGGTGAAAATCAGCTATTTTATACGAGGTACGTGCAAAAAATCTTCTTCGTAATTATGACTCGTTTTAACATAATGTTAATTCCTCATCAAAATACCTTCTTCTACGAACAAGATGCTTAAACTACTATTTTGAAATTTAAGAATACCCACATTGATAGATTTTTAGATTTTATGGCGAATGTGAGATTATGTTAAAAACGAGAGCCAGCAAGTTTTAGCAGTCACAAATTATGGCTTATAATATCATCACGCGCGAGATACATATGGTATTTTTTGCACGCGCCCTATAAAATATCTGATTTTCACACAATTTTCAACATTTTTGACAGTTTAATTTTGAAAAATTCGCTTCTAATTTGTAGACTGCGTTGGATTTTCATACTGCTATACGACAAAAATGGTAGTACGACGTGTATTTTAGTGCAAAAATGGATCACTTTACTGTCATTATACCTATATAGACATGAAAAATAGCTATTTTAATAAAGGTTGTGCAAAAAAAAATTTCGTTCCAAAAAAACTTGCTTGAAAATGAACCGACTCCGTACTTTCACGTTCTAAAAAAGAGAATGTGAAGAATTTGTAATATTTTCATGGATTGCGTCCATAAACATAGTTCATTGAACCTTGAACCTTGCAGAGTATACCAAATATTTTCATATTTTAGTAGCAACCCGTTACGACACTTTGATTCTATTAACCAGATTGTGTACGCGTCGTCTTTGATGTGGCCAGTTGCTGGAACACAAAAGAGATAGATAACTGTTAATGTACATTAACCATAAGTTACATACGGCACGCGGTAAATTAAATTAATGATTGCTGCTGCGGATGATTTGACAGTTAAGATGTTTGTTAGTAATAAATGGCTGTTTAACTATTGCAATTTGCAAATTGAGGTCTTTTGTGAAACAGTTATTGAGATGGGATATTTCATTCGTGAAACTAAATGAGAGTTTCGTTATCACGATAATGAAGAAATATAATTGACGTATTAATTTAAAATGAACAATATCATGATTGCAATACAGTAGAAACTCTATAACGACTATTGGCGGGGGGCAGAGTGGGGACAACTGAATCGATCGCAGCGTTAGCTGTGGACTAAACGAGAAATAAATCATGCAACGGTTATAGAGTACTAGCGGTCCCGCCTGGTTTCACCGAATGGGGAAGGAAGGGACATGAGTACGCACATTCATCTTAGTTTACCGAGATGAATGTTGTGTCCAAACTTCATAATGATCGGAGTTACCGTTCAAAAGTTTTTGTCGTTAAAAAGCAGTATTTATACTTTTTTTTAAGTAGATAATAAACTTCTTTTAATATATAATAAATATATATTTAATTGAAAACACTGTAGGAAAATTATTTTTATATAGGTACCTACCTATAGTTGTAACAGTTTTCAAATGAGCTATTAATTAGATTTATTTAATTTTAATTAGTCGTAATAAAATTTAAAAAAATTGAAATGCAAGCCTTAGAAGAAAGCAATGTCGAAAATAAAAAAAATAAAAATATATTCGCCGACGTGGGGCTTGAACCCAAGACCCTGGCATTAAGAGTCTTACGCTCTACCGACTGAGCTATCCGGGCTTGTGATCGTGACGCGTTAATATTGCAATATTTAGTTAAGCGATTTCACCTGATAATATTTGTCGGACGGACTAATTTTGAGATACATCTTGCAACATTTTTCATTGATGTTCTGCCCAATTGGTCGTAGCGTGATATTATATAGCCTATAGCCTTCCTCGATAAATAAGCTATCCAACAAAAAAAAACATGTTTTTAATTCGATCCAGTAGTTTCTGAGATTAGCGCGTTCAACCAAACAAACAAACAAACTCTTCAGATTTATATATTAGTATAGATGATTTCATGTGGTCCCTATGCCATATCGTTCATTGAGAAGCTTCGCGGTTTAAAACAATAATAACAAGGCAATTAAATCCCGCTCTATTGCCCGATAGCGGCGCTAATAGTCTTCGTGGAAGTAAACGTTGAATAATATATATATTTTTGTACATTTTTCATATAAGTTGATAAGTGTGCGCGATCTTTAATAGGTATTTTATTAACTTTGTGGTGCGAACTGTAAAAACTGAGAATAGATGCAAGCAACAAATAATATTCAATAATAAAAAGATCACACCATAAAATTATTGTCTGACAGTTTTTTTTGCATAAAATTAAATAATTATATCGGTATAAAAATATACTTTCGAAGAAATTAACCCATTGCTAGAAATAATACATTCACTTTCTAATTTTTTTATGAAGAAATAGAATTAATATTCTGTGACATTTGCTCCATTAAATATTTTTAATGTTAGGGTATTGGAAAACGCATTTAATTTTGAATTTTCTCAGTGTTTAATCTCTATAATATCAAAAAATCTCGCGTCACAATTTTGGCCGCGCTAATGTCGGAGTTCTGAACCGATTTTAATGAAATTTTGTAAATGTCTTGTATGATGCTACTTACGCTATAGGATAGTTTTTATATTTTGTACAAAATTGCGATGTTTTCTCAAAAAAGACTGTTTTAGTAACATGTAACGACATCTGATAGAATTCGCTCAAAGCTAATAGTTCAGAAGCAAATCTAGTAGAATTTGCACAAAGCTATTGGTTCAGAGGCCGGGCTGCAAACGAAATACATTTTGCAGAATTATTTCTATCGCACCCGGGTGAAACCGGGATGAATCGCTAGTGTTTTTATAAAATCCAGATGCTTTTTTGGTCTTGTTTAAACGTACCGGTACCTATACCTACTTGATATATATTTTTCCTGCTGTTTTGAAGTTGGAATGGTTCTGTCTCCCAATTAGCAGAATTTTTTTTATTGGATTATTAAAATGACGCAACTCTTTACCTACTGTAGCCAAGACAAATGCATTGTCTTTTTGTCAATTATTTTCCGGTAATGCGCTACAATAAACAATTAAAATTATTGTTTAATTAAATTCCAACTGTATAAACAATGAAAATACAATTGTTATGACATTGTGTTATTTTGCAGTAACAATATTTGTTCAAACGGTTACAGTTAAATATTATTATAATTTTGACATTAATTGTATTGTCTCAGCATTTCTCACGAGTTTAATGTTTGTTCTAACGGCTGCTATTTTATATATTTTTATATAATTTCCATAACATGTCCATAACTGTATATTTTCTCAGACCAAAGACAAACTAAGTTGGTCTCGAAATAAATATCCAGAAGTCACGAAGTGCAAGTATCAAGTTCAAATGCTCATTGAACTGATTCTAATTGAGTGTATTTATTTCAGAAAATACATCTATTCTAATTAAAATTTTAAACAGCTATCATCACGCTATTTTCTTTCGATATTTCTTTATATCAGAGGCGGTTCTGCATGGGGACGCCTTGAACCCCCAAGTGTCAAAAGCTCATAAAAATTGCATTAAATATAAATATTTAATACTCTTTCATTAGCAACGAGCACATATCGTATAATAAAAAAATATATCTAAGTTAATTTCACACGAAATCCAATCAAATTGAAGCTTTTTGAAAAGAGGAGATTCTGATCTATAAAACAGAACCATTTTTAAATCCATTCGAGTTCATAAATACTACAAAAAATCTGTAGTGTTCGGACGTACATACGTACCAGCGTTGCCAGACGTCCCGATTTTGGCGGACGTCCCGATTTTTAAATCAAAATTAAATGTCCCGCGCGGGACAGGCTCAGTCCCGCTTTTCGGGGATAACTTTAAAAGAAGTTAAATCTTCACAGAAATATTATGAATAAGTAATTCTTATAAATAATTATTCTCTTATTGTAAGTAACAATTTGTAACACTCACTCCACAGACTATTGTTTGAAACGCCATATTTTTCTAATGAATAAAACTTTTTTGATTTTGATTTCTGTTTTTTTTTTTATTCTGAAGACGAATAAGACTCAACTATGTAACGATAGGGTAAATCTGATTTAAAATATTATATTTTTATTAAAATACATTTTCTATGGCTATTTTTGCTATCTATTGTCACGTAAACGTAATTTTAATTCAAATAAAAAGATAAATAGGTATTTGAAAACTTCTGATTATATACGTTTTTTTACTATGTCCCGCTTTCGACGAAAGAATCCCTCACTCAAAGAGTTCCAAAATCCCGAATGGCAAAAAAAAAAAAACTGGCAACGCTGATACGTACAGACCAACCGACAACTGCTGTTCGTGATTTTCAATTACCATTTCAGTAGTATTTATGAACTCGAATGGATTTTAAAATGGTTCTGTTTTATAGATCAGAATCTCCTCTTTTCAAAAAGTTCCAGTTTGAATGGATTTCGTGTGAAATTAACTTAGATATAACTTCTTATATATATGAACAAAAGTCAGCTCTAATACGCGCAAAGCGATAAATAGTTACCTATTATATTAATGATTAATTATCATGGTTGATGGGTGATGAATTTTGACTATGTTTTGGGTGATTTTCGACTTTTTTTTTGGTGAATTTTGACAATATTTTGGGTGATTTTTGTGAATTTTGGCAATTTTTTGATGACATTTGACACATGTGTATGTGTGGGTGTGTGTGTGTGTGTGTGTATGTATGTAGGTATAATTATTGTAAACTTCTTATTATTTTTGAACGGGGTGTCCAATTGAAACGCGATTTGCGGCATCTAACATGACCTTGCTGAACTTAGATTTCCTGAAAATTTGGAATGATTCAGAGCAATAAAATTTGAGAAATCTCAAAAATACAAGTTTCAAATATTTTTTGAAATTTGTTTTTTGGAAATATTTTCTAAACTGGTAAAATCTAATATCAACTCTTCTCCTTAAAAAACTGCGTCAATTCCGCAAACCGCATCAAAATCGGTTCATTTGTTCAAGAGATATCGTGAACGAAAAATTCGTAAGAAAGTGTTTTTTTTTTTTTTTGAGCTCAAAGAGCTAAAAAATAAACTTCTTGCTATTTTGTATAGTTTTTGAGCGTTTTGAACTCGAAAATAGCGGGAAGTTTCAGGGATGGCCTGCAGGGTCAAACTTATTTTCAATTTTTTTTTAATATTTTGTCAGAATAATCAGCATACGTTATTAATTTTATCTGGTCTAAGTTATTTTAATTATGTGTATAATGTCTAATAGAGGTATTATAAAATGTTTGCGGAAATTGAAGTAAAGAAATTAATAACTTCTAAACATTACTTCCGTTTACACAGTCTGTAAAAGTTATTATCAGTATCTTAGCTCTGGCATATCGCTAATGAGAACTGGCTATTGGAAAGTTTTAATAATTGGGTTTGATAGTTTTAATATCGACTATAAACTGCATGATTTCCATCTCGACTTTCATATTCTGAATGACAAGCTGATGAACTGCGTATTCTAATTATAATACATATTACGATGTTAATTATAACATTTAAACTGCAATTCTCATGAACCTTTGTTTTGAATAATCGTAGCAGGAGATCAGTGAACGCAAGAGAACTTTTGAAACCTGCATAACAAAAGATTAGACAATTTACATGTTTTTTTTTTATTATTTCCAGTTTTTATGTGAGTAAATAAAAAGTAAAGGTTCTTTTTATGAGAATAAAATCTGTGATTCTTCCTTCCCGTCTCTGGATACTGTAGGATAGGGGTGGCGAACCTAGGCACGCGTGCCACAGGTGGTACGCGACAGATTATTGTTGGCGCGGCATTGATTGAGGTGCAAAATCGAAATATTTATTTATTGAAGAATCACAATCGCATTGCTGATTGCGTCCTCACGTGTTTGTGCTACTGGCTAGACATGGGAAAAATCGTTACTATGTGATCACAGTAACTGTTATTCCAGTTACACAAAAATCACAGTGAAAAATCATCGTGACTTTGCCACGTCGATTCCGACCGACCAAATACTCGGTCGAACGTTACGTCGGCTACTCGATTGGAGCGACCGTCGTGATTGTGATGGCATACGTTACTTTGGAACCTCTTGTCAGATCACAGTAATCATTTTAGATGGCTGATCACGCCGAATGCCGCCCGACCGAGCAAACACTCGATCGGAAGTTAAATCAGCGCTGGTCGGCTACTCGGTTGGAGCGACCGTCGTGATTACGGTGACTTTACGTTACTTTGGAACGTGGTTACCTCTTTTCCGACCACAATGATCCTTTTAGACGGCTGGTCACAGTGATTTTTTCATCGTAAAGTTATTTATTCCCCAACTCTACGACTGGCGCGGGCCTAATTGCCAAGTCCTAATTACGGCGCTGCTAAAGACTATTAATTAACAAATACAAACGGCAGCGTTCTTTTATTTTAGTTAAATGAATCATTCGAGGTCAATGGGGAAGTCCCCATTCGCACAGTCGGCAGACTGTTGCGTTGGCGGGGAACGTATCCGAAATAGAGAACGCACTGCTCCGCTAAGCCCACGGCTGGCATTAAGACGCGTTTTGCTGTTAGCCGAAGGACGTCAATTTAGGGAAGCTGCATCTGTTGTTGCGAGACTTGGTCCGGCCGGACTTGGAGCAGTCGCCGCAGAACTTCCCATCGATCTCCTTGTGGAGTCGTTGCCGCATTCGGCACAACTTCTCGAAGTATTATTCAATAGGTAAGGTCAATGTTTTGTGCATAAAACAAATAAAATATTACCTACGTCTTGTTTTAATTGAGAGATTAAATATTTTAAAAACAAAAAAAGACCACTACTAATCGTTATTTAGGTAGCACTTTTATAACACAAAACTTTTTTTAAAACGTTTAGCAAAAAATGAAACCTGTAATTTACTGTGAATAAAATATGTCAGTTTAACATTATTAACATTTAGGTAACATATAATTTGTTGTGTTAAAAAAAGACTAATCCATTGACAGACATGCAAGTCGATGCTAATTTTGTAAGTTGACGCTCATTTAATATATTCGAAATTATTATTAACTGGCTTTTATCCGCGACTTCGTCCGCATGGAATCAACGTATAAAATTGATAGATTTGATTAAAAATTCATAAATTCAAGCAAGACTCTAATTTAAAACAACAACAATTTTATCTGTTTTACCATCTTTTGCAATAACATAAAGATTTTGTAGATTCGATACACGTGAAAAAGCTGGTCGTGCGAAAAACTTGTTTTTTCTAAATTAATGCCAGCTACCTTCAGTGTTTGCCCCTGGGTTTTGTTTATAGTTATTCCGAAAGCAGTTTTTAATGGAAATTGTAATCATTTAAATTGAAAAGACAAATATGTTGGTATAAGTAATTGATATTCCTAATATTAAAACACTGTTTCCTTTAGATTTGCCACTAATTATAATAGCTTTAACAATATTCCGACCCAGATGAGAAACTTGTAAACGTGTACCATTACACAATTTGGGCGCATCAAGATTTCGCATTAAAAGTACCGGAGCACCCACTTTCAATCCTTAATTTATGAGACGGTATTTAACCT
Organism: Xanthostigma xanthostigma; assembly: GCA_963575645.1. Classification (NCBI taxonomy): domain Eukaryota; kingdom Metazoa; phylum Arthropoda; class Insecta; order Raphidioptera; family Raphidiidae; genus Xanthostigma; species Xanthostigma xanthostigma. The sequence goes on from OY754475.1 coordinate 11,702,046, forward strand.
CCTTAGGAGTTAATTTTTGAAAGAAAGCTTAATATGTCCTGTATAGTATAGTATAGTATGTATGTATGTCCTTCCCCAAAGTTTAAACTATAACCATATCATCACAATCGGGCCAGAAGTCTAACCGTGAAAGCGTTAACTTCATGCAATATTACAACCCCTCTTCATCCCCATAGAGATTGAATTTTGAATAAAAGTAGCCTATGTCCTTCCCCAGACTTAAACTATCTCCATATTAAATTCCATCAGAATTGTCCTAGCTGTTTGGGCAATATTACAACCCCTACTTCATCCCTATAGAGATTGAATTTTGAATAAATGTAGCCTATGTTCTTCCCCAGACTTAAAACTATCTCCATATTAAATTCCATCAGAATTGGCCTAGCTGTTTGGGCAATATTACAACCCCTACTTCATCCCCATAGGGATTGAATTTTGAATAAAAGTAGCCTATGTCCTTCCCCAGACTTTAAACTATCTCCATATTAAATTCCATCAGAATTGGCCTAGCTGTTTGGGCGTGAAAGAGTAACATAGGTACAGACAGAGCTATTTATAATACTTATTAGTATGGATGTTATCTTCTAAAAACTTTATACACTTTTTTCTATATCCTGTAAATTGATAATTTTTCACTTAAAAATGTTGATGTCTTTTTAGGCTAGTCGCGTTGGGTCTACGACCGAACATTTCAGCCGATCCAGTAGTATGGCAGTTAGTTCGACTCTTCGCCACCCACCAGCAAGACATAGCCCTCAAACAAAGATGTTGTCGTCTTGTCCAGGCTTTGGCCGAATGGCAGCCCGATTTACGAAATCAGGTTGTCAATCGCCGACGAGCCCTCGATCATGCTGTTGAAGGTAAACTTAGATAAAATCGAAAAACAAAAATTAATATGTGACAATAATAATGTAAATTTGTAAAGGTCTTGGTTGCCACGGACTGACAACCGACACCACGAACGGTGGATTGACTCAGCTCCACGTGGCGCTGAAAACAGAATTAAATCGACATGTGGAGACATACAAAAGCGCGCTGCATCGGTTGGAAGAACTGAGCATCTCCCAAAACAGTAAGAACTTGACGCAATCTTCACATCAGCGACTGTTGTCTTTGAGGTATACAGATATTCAACAAAGGCTCATCGATAACAAAACTTTGTTGACGATACTCGACAAACAGGCGCTTCAACAGTTGAGGCCGTTGATCGAAACATTGACTGATCGAGTTCAAAACGACAAGGAGGCTCTGTTTTGCGTTTCTCAACTGAAAAGGTCTGATTGGAACCAAAACACGTATTTTATTAAATTTGTGATATTATTCTAAATTAATTAACGAATTCTTCTCTACTGAAAATTAGACTGGAAACAAAAAAGCCTGGCATTTCCTAATTTAATCCTTGCCGTAGTTTTTGTCTTTTGATTGGAATCCGATCTGAATCGGTTATTCGGAACCCAAAGGAATGGTGAGACCTCTGGTGAGAAATTCGTCGAACTGCCTTTAGGGGGGTTTTTGACAGTAAACTATAGACGTATAAGGTAAACATTGATTAAGAAAAGCATAATGGAGGCAAGGTGTAGCTTCCATTATGCTTTTCTAAACCTTATACATCTATAGTTTACCTATCAAAAAACCCCCTTACAACAGTTCGGCGCATTTCTCACCAGAGGTCTCACCATTCCTTTGGGTTCTGAATTATAAACTTTTGCTTTGGATCTCTATGTTTTTTGCAACTCGTTCATTTTTGACCATTTATTATCCGTTATTTTTCTGTAAAATTATACGAGTTGATGATGTTTACACTATTTAATTAGTTTAATTAAAATAAGTTTGGAATTCATATTGTTGAAATTAAAACGGAGTCCGTATGTTTAACAACTTAAGTGACTCTGATTGTTGAATGCACATTTTTTTCTTCACTAAATAATTACACAAATCACTACAGTGCATTTTTACAATGTATATTGTTTTGTGCACTGCTGTATTCTGAAAACATGGCTTCACACGCTGATAATTGTTACTTCCTGTATAAATAATCAGAAATGGACAAAGGCTGCAGCGTTTCTGTAATATATCGAATAGGGTATTTGACACTACCTATATAAAAATAAAAAGTTAAATTATTAGAATACAATAATTTATTGAATAAGAAATCAGAAATTATCGGTTTGTATTCACAAAAAAACGTGTTTGATTAATTATTTCAATTTTTGACATGTCAAAACACGCTGCATGCCACGATTTGAAATGTGACGTCAGAGTTGTAGTAAACACACATATTATGCCTATATAAACATACGACATAGACATACACGTGATTATTTGCGCTTGTTTGTATCTAAAAGAGAAAGAGGAGAACACAAGAGTAAAATTGCCGTTTCTCTCCATGTTTCTATCATGAAGTTACTTGCGATATCTCGAGCAATTCGATCAATAACCGCAGATTCTGGCAATATATCTTACACAGTGCTTACCAGTCTTAAAAAACAATGGTTTTCCAAATTAGGGCAAGCTATACTAGTACTACAAGAATGACGTCACAGCAGATAAACATGGCGGCATAGCTTATTGATAATTATTATAAGAAATTAATTATAACACTGCCCGAAAGAGGTCGAGAGTTAAGATTTTGCTTATTTAATTTTCAAAGCCTTTTAATAATCAAATATGTTTAAAGCTACACACGAAGATAATTCTTCCATAACATTTTTATCGTCTTTAGATTACAACCAGTGGAGGACGATAAACCGGTGGCAACAATGCTGATGTCGTTTTCTCAAGGATGCGCATCTCTTTTGGAATTAATGCCACCATCAGAACACCCGGATAGTCCGTGTTCCAGTGATGGTTATCACTCAGATCTGGAACCAAATGCGGTCTCTGATCCTAGGTAATGAGCTTCGGCCGCGAGAATGCAATAAATTCAATAATACTGATTTTTAAAACCACGGGTCGAATTTTTAGGTGGTACCGGAAGGGGCTGACGAACTACGTCTCCATTAGCGGGGAGAAGAAAGATATTGTCGTAGTGCAAAATATAAAGAAATTAATTCTTTATATTTTGCATCAACACTATATCTTTATTCTACATTTGCTTAAAAAAGTCGACCTGTACGTTAAAACAACCTCTTTACATTGACAAATGACGACTGACGGAAAACAAAATTACTTTGTTTACATTTAACAAGTGACGAATTATATCTAAATAATGTGGCACTACAAATTGTTTTAAGAATTAATCCTGGAAATTAATTGTTGTAACCGTTTTCGTTTTCCAGGAAAAATTTAGTTAATCGATACGCAAATCTTTATTCCCAAGCAAGACTTCACACATTGGATGCACTTGATTCGTTGCCTCAGCTGCAACATGCCACCCAACTGAAAGGTAAAATTCTATTCTCGGTAATCGTGTTGGCGTACAGATCGGCACAGAATCTTCGAGAACGAAAAGTCAGGGAGGTCTGCCGTTGTTTGTACGCTGAAAGAGGGCAAGCAGCTAGGCAGCTAGAAGCTAGCATAGGAAGACATTTAAGAAATACCGTAGACGTATTTCCTTTACACGGTGCTGAAAAACAGGTCAGTTGCAATCATTTGAATAGATTTTAAAAAATCAAATAGATTTTCACTCGTCAATATTTAACAGGTTCGGGATCAGGTTTGCCGTACTTTGCACGAGTATCCTTGCTTGGAGACTTGCAGTTCTTTGCAGCAATACATTACCGATGCGGTGAGATTGTGCTGGTGTCTCGTGAACCAGTCACCTCCGTACACCTTCGATATGGACTTTTCTAACGGAACGATACAGCTGACCCGACATGCCAGGCATCATTCATCGGATCGAACCAGTGATATAATAAAGAGCTTTCTTTGGCCTGCGCTAATGGACAAGGACGTCTGTGTCCATAAAGCTGTTGTTATTACATAAAAATAATAATCTTTGTAAACTTTTTTTGTTTGAAATCCCAGCGATTGTTTCTTTTTTTGTATTGTTATATTTTTCATAAATAAAACTATTGTGATAAATAAGAACGCAATAAAGTATATCAAATCATTATATAGTCACGCTTATGGTGATACGAAAATTATCTTATTAATTAAGTAAATTATAAACTTTGTTATATTTATGTATGTTGAATCTTTGTTTTATAAATAGTTACATATCATTATTGATAGCCATGTTTTTTTTATATAATAAAAACGCAAATGTATTCTAAATATAGCTTTATTATCCGTATTACAATGTTTTACTAATTAAACCAATTGATTTTCTATAGTAAATTAAAAAGTATTTTCTAATAAACGCCTGTGCGGCAGGCAACTGCATATACTCGACGTGAGTAAAGCAATCGACCTTATTCACACAGCACGAATGAATAAAATACTTGTTCAAGTATTATATTTATTCAAGAATATTTAGTTAATTAAACTATTTATAGGGTTGATAAGCAATGAACTTAGATTAAGCACATTGAAATTAGCACACGTGCATTATCAATGACGTCAAAGCATATTATACAATAATAATATTTTGTGAGAAGGGTACACCGTATACGAGTTTATCAATGAGTAGCTCTACATCGTCATTCGTCTGTACCGTTTTCTCACGGAACAAAATCTACGGCTGCCATATTCTCTACCGCAAAATATTGGTTTTCCAATAAAATTTAATTAAACCCAAATAAAATCGACCGAGATATTTAAAATTATTTTATACGACGCACATAACAGTAAAGTGACCTTGTGATACTAGCAAATGCAGTTTGTAGAGTTCGTGAGAGAATATCGTAGTTGTGTCTAAAATTAAAGTCTATTTTGACAGATTAATGTGCTGAATTTCTGTAATAGAATTTCGCTAAAAACGCGTCGTAAATTCGGTAGAATCAAGCAAAGTGGTTCGTGTGAATTTCCCTTAAATCAGTTTAAAAAAAAGGTCTTGATAAAAAGGCCTTAAAGAAGAACCCGAGTCAGGTTGGATTTATAAGCCGGATTTCATGGAAGAGGGTCGTAATCGACCCGGAGGAACGGGTTCAGTTTTAATCGGTCAAGCTGGAACTGATGGAATTGGAAAATATTGTCGCAAATACGGTTTATCTCAAAGCAAGAGAAGGTATAACACACCTCTATAAATATTTATAATCAAAATAATTATATACTTATTTCTCTCGCTCATATATTGATTGTATAGTTCCATCTTTGTTTTTCAAAGATGCTGTAATCTTTTTTTGGAAATAATGAGAATACATACATATTTTTCAAACGTTGCAATAATCTACCTTGCAAAATCTGTTTCTAATGTTTATTTTTTTAATTGTATAAGATTTTGTTTTAATTTTAATTGATTTATTGTGGTATATGTACGAGAACTATTCATAAAGCAAATTGAGAATAACAGGTTGTTATTTTGTCATCCAATTAAAGCTGCGTATCATATTTAGCTACAATCTCAAAACGCTATTGTAAACAGGTTGTCGTCAGATGTTAAATTAAGACTTGTAGTACTTACACTGTGATTTTTTAAATGCTTAATTAAGTACTTATCTATAGTACGATTCCAAAATAATTATCACCGACCTCACACTTTCGTTGACTGGCAGAATGCATTGTCAAAAAATTTGATTTGATAATGACCTTACGTTGTGAACATACATATTTCTCCATATGAAAAGCATTGCAGAGTTAACATCGATCCTGCTCGAAAAATAATTGACCGATTGAAACGATATTTTTCTGAAAGTCTGTATGCATGTATTCAGCATCCCTTTTTGTACAATTTCCACTTCGAAACAACGTTTGTCTACGCATTTTGATCCGAATTTAGCTTGAAAAGCGGCCTTTTTCTATATAGAACTATATATTTTTTTGTGAGTACAATCTAATGTTATAGATGACAGAGAGTTTGAATACATTAGACTGCTCCTGTAATTATATGATCACAATCTAAGGCCATTATCAATTCAAATTTTTGACAAATGACAATCCTTTGTGCAATCCAGTATTATACTTCAAAAATGTGATATAAGCGGCACAGTTTTTATTCATGCATAAAACCTATGTGAAGTATAAAATATGTCTAATTTGTAGACACAACTACATATAACAAACAAACAACAATAAATTACCAAACACAATGTTTTGTCTATAAAAAAGACTCACAAATGTTTAAAATATTTTCTCACTTCTTATTTTTTGCACTCGTGATTGCTGGGATATTCCGTTGTTTTGTATTTAATTTTAAAAACGTTAATTTTTATGTATTTTTTAGGTGGAACCGATAGTAATAAAGGGAAAAGTAAAAAGTGGAGAAAAATCTTACAGTTTCCTCACATATCTCAATGTATAGATTTAAAAAATAAAATAGGTATAATTCATTTGTCAAAACAATTGTTTTTAAACAATTGCAAGTTTCTTATATGTCGATTGTTTTTGTAGATGTAAAATATGAATATGTAGTAGACCAGCAACCAATCGGAAGGTTGCTATTTAGACAATTCTGCGAAGTAAAAAAGAAACAGTATTTTCGCTGTTTAAATTTCTTAGATGCAGTTGAAGAATACGCCGTCGAACTTGATGAAAAGCGTGCTGGATTAGCTTCGACTATAAAAGAAAAATATTTAAGCACTAATAGTGAAGTCGTTAAATTAGCCGAATTAAATTTAGACATTGTCGATCAGTGTTCCGACAAATTAGCAGATGGCGATAAGGACTTGTTTGTACCGTGCGTACAAGCTGTGAAATCGTGTTTAGCTGGACAGCCGTTCAAGGATTTCGAACATTCTATTTATTTCTTACGATACTTGCAGTGGAAATGGCTGGAAGCGCAGCCCGTTACATACAAAACATTTCGTATGTACAGAGTTCTTGGCAAGGGTGGTTTCGGCGAAGTGTGCGCTTGCCAGGTAATTAACTGTCAATCGTCTCTTCATGCACAGAAAATAGACCTCTTTCATTTGTAGTAATCACATTTCCATGTCATTTCGATACCGACCTGAAAAAGTTAGAATTTTGATAAGGCAGGGTAATTGGGAAAAATAACAGGAAATATATTTTATTATTATTATCATCAAACAGTTCACGGCTATTAGATAAAATGTGAACCATGTGGGACGTCTGGCAGATGTGACCCTTTAGGCGAAATTTTAATTACTAAATATCGCCCTGTAGATAACTAAATTTTGCCCTTTCATTTAGTTGTCGCATTTAACAAAAGCCAAGTTATAATCCAAAGCAAGCGTTACGCGCTGTCATCTAACGAAATACTGGTAATTAAATTTTGCCCTGTTATCTGGATGTCGCCTACACAAACGTAACTTCCTCCCATAAAAGTGTCGCGCCAATTGCACGGTTTTACTCCCAACCAAACGCGCCATTAGATGTTTCACATCAACAGCGATCAAACTATCATTGAAAGTTGCAAAGTTTTGTTTCTTTCATTCTTTCAATAATATTTTAATCGTTGTGTATTTTTGTCATCATTTCCGTGAACTTGTTTCATAATTTAAAATATTATTGGACATAAACATTATGCCGAATATTTTATTGTGGACCGTAAAAAAAGTTTTAAGTAGTTTCTACAATAAAAAAGAGAATTCAAACGAAATTGAGCCATTAAAACTTTGCTGTTCTACGAGTTATTTTTAAATACTGTTTATATTAATTACAGTTTACGCAATTTGTGAAATAAATTGTTTTATGTAAACTTCAGTAATGGTTTCATTAAAATTTAGAAATAGGCTGTTACGAAGCTAATTTTAAAAATCTGTTTATATTTGCGTAAATTATAAATTAAATGGTCTGTAAATATTTAATAATATCTGGCGAATTTTTTACGAGTTATTTTTCCACAAAAAGTGTTTTGATTAATCGTATTAAGGATCGGTCGTTTTCTGACATTTTAACCGATTCTCTATGGATAGATGCTAATGATCTCATTTGTCAAGTGTCTTATACAATTTTGTCTGACTTCTACGTTCACTAATAACTAAAATAACAATGTTTGCCAACATATAAAACTTAAAAAAAAAACGGTCAAGGGCGAGCCGAACTCGCTTGGAGAGGGTTCCGTACAAATCCGATTTCAGTGAGAACTTTAAAGCTCAGGATTTTCGTGTAGGTTTTCCTGTAAACTATGAGTGAGACGCTATATTCCCTGTTTTTTCAAAATTTTAGTCTCGGTAGTATTGGAAATAAGAGTGGAGAATACTCGATTTTCGTATATTTTCATTGATATCCTTTAAACCAGGCCTGGGCAAATGGAGGCCCGCAGTAGACTTTTGTCCAGCCCGCGAAGCATTTTATAAATGATTATTAAGAGCGAAAATAGACGAAAAAAGATCTTTTTGTTGCGGAAATGGAAGGACCTTTTTTTTCTGCTCTCCAAATTTTTGGTCCACGGTCAAATTTTCATCAGCAATGTGGCCCGACGATCAAAAGATTTGCTATGTATTGTTATTGTATTTCTCATAATGAGCCCATTCATTTGATACATTACATCATTAGGGATGCAAAATGATTTTAATATCGACATTTATATCGACAGACCGATATCGATAATATCAATCCTTTTAATATTGATATTTTGTGAATTAATTGAACAAATAAAGAAACAAGCAAGTAACGACATTCTCCAGTCGTGCACTCGCTCCACTCTTCAGCCTTCTACCAACTCACAAAAAAAGAACCGCGAAATTCGAAAGGCTTTAAGTCATTTTTACCTTCCGATATTTTTATGCCATAATATCGATAATATATCGGGAATGTAACTATATCGATATAAATATCACTAATTGAATTTTAAAGGGTAATTTAGGACTACTTAGTGCAGTTAATTATTTATTTCACCAACGTTTTGATCGATATTCGATCTTTTTCAAGGTTCTGTAAGAATCAAGTTTACAAATTTACAAATTATTGCATTGAGTTGGATACATGTATAAATTACATACATTTAGTTTGATGTAATTTATACAACTCAATGCAATAATTTGTAAACTTGATACTTACAGAACCTTGAAAAAGATCGTATATCGATCGAAACGTTGGTGGAATAAATAATTAACTGCACTAAGTAGTCCTAGATTACCCTTTAAAATTCAATTATATTATTTAACGGACATAGAACACAACATATAAATATAAATATTTTTGTTTCGATATTATCGGTGATATTGTTTATCCGATACATTGTTGCATCCCTATACATCATGCACTTGAAAAATATTTTCTAATATGCCCCCAAAATCGGAATACGTTTATTTACTCTATTCCAACTCTTTTCGTTCAGTAGATTCGGAGAAAAAAAAAGCTGTGATAGACAGACAGACACGAGAGTAATCCGATAAATGTTCCGTTTTTTCATCGGATGTACGGAACCCTAAAGATGCGAATTTGACATAAACCTTTTTCCCTTGTGACCTCAGATAGTACATTAATCATAATGATTTTCTCTTGACATTTGATGAGGGGAGTCGTTGCATTAATTCGAACTTAATTTATTTTTCATTTTACAATAAATAGTATTAATTACTGTTGTAGGTGAGAGCGACTGGCAAAATGTATGCGTGCAAAAAACTTGAAAAAAAGCGTATAAAGAAGCGTAGAGGCGAAGCTATGGTTTTAATAGAGAAACAAATTCTTCAGAAAATTAATTCTAGATTTGTTGTTAATTTAGCGTATGCTTACGAAACAAAAGATGCTTTGTGTTTGGTTTTGACGATTATGAATGGCGGAGATCTGAAATTTCACATATACAATATGGGTGGTGAGCCTGGATTAGATTTGAACAGGGCAAGGTTTTATGCGGCTGAAGTGGTGTGTGGCTTGGAGCACTTGCATCAGCAGGGCATTGTTTACAGGGACTGCAAACCCGAAAACATTCTTTTGGACGATGCGGGTCATGTACGGATATCGGACTTAGGTTTAGCTGTTGACATTCCAGACGGAGAGTCGGTACGAGGACGTGTTGGAACCGTCGGTTATATGGGTAATTTATACTTTGTTAACGTTTGATTCTTTTCTAAATAAATAAAAATTATCGACTGATTTTGCCGATTATTAATTTTTAATAAAAAAACGGGGCCGAAACGTTATATTAAAAATTAATAGTCTGAAACACCAGTCGACGATTTTTATTTATATATGAGGGTACACGGGAAGAAGGCGATTTGTCAGTAAAAATTCGAAATTATTTTTTTTATGCCATCTTGTAGCCAAAAGTCGTACCTTTCTGTTGGTGTATTAATTTTAGACAAGAATACGCTAGGTCAAAAGTTATAAGCGTTGAAAGAAATGCATCAGCAAGTAAATGGTACGATCTTAAACACTTCAAAATGCTCTCCTGCACAATTTACATTTTTTGACAAATCGCCTTCTTCCCGTGTACCCTTCATATGTAATTACTAAAAATATTGTACCCTTTTTAGTGTTCCGTGCAAAACGGAATACTTATGGACTCACTTTGGTGCCCGTCCGTCCGTCTATCTTAAACGATCTTCTCTTAAACTCAAAAATTTGAAATTTTGAAATTCAGCAGAGATAGAGTGTGGTTGAACTTGGATTCAGGGGGTAAATTGGGAAATGAATAAAAAATTCAAGGGCATGTAGGTTGTCAAATGTAAGCTTATTGAAGCACGAATTGAACAATATAAAAAACGGTGTATTTTTTTTCATTTCTTTGAAACATTTTTCAGAAAAAAATACTTAAAAATGTTTGACGATTTGGGTTTTTTTTATTACTTGGTAGAGCTGAATGGCCGAGTACAAAGTAATAACCAAGTCCTCGATGCACCCCTAATCAGAACATTTAATTTCAAAGTAAACTTTTGTTTTTCAGCTCCGGAAGTAATCGATAATGAAAAGTATACATATTCGCCGGATTGGTTTAGTTTTGGTTGCTTAATTTTTGAAATGATCGAAGGTCAGGCTCCGTTCAGAGCCAGAAAGGAGAAAGTGAAACGCGAAGAAGTCGATCGAAGAGTTAAATCTGAACCGGAGAAATATTCAAATAAATTTAGTGAAGACGCGAAACAATTGTGCCAACAGTTGTTGGCTAAAAACCCTTTAAATAGGTTAGGCGGTAAAACGGGTAAACATGGAGCAAACCAAGTGAAACAACATTCGTTTTTTCATTGTATAAATTGGCGACGACTAGAAGCAGGAGTAATCGAAGCTCCTTTCGTTCCAGATGTGAGTTGTTTTGGGTTTTTTTTTTTTTTTCAGTCTATCGTATGGTCGTTCCTTTCATGTTCCAATAAATCACGAACAAATATGTAATTTCAGAGCACGAAAAGCGAAGATTCAGTATAACTTTCTAAAAACACCTGTATATTTAAAATACAAGGCGTTTTTTTTATAACAATTAAACCATTACGAAGGATACACACATGACAGAGTTTCGTGGTAGTCGTATGACGTATTTATGGATCACAATCATTGGTTGACAAATATCATACCCTTACCTAGAAATACGCCATTGCAATATGTTAATACTGCTTTGTAGATTATTAGTCAAAAATACGTCGAGTATCTCTGAGTCATTATATGTACTAATAAAATCAATTTGTGACTTTTCAAAAACAGAGTAGTCTTAATAAATATTGACATGATGTACACTAGTGACATCGGACGGTTTTTGTTCGAAGTTAATATAGCCTTGGTTCGAGTCTCCGCTAATAATAGAAATATGACAGCCAAAAAAAAATACTGTAAGGAAAGATCAACTGAACCCCCACAACTTTTAATATAACTTGTTTGAAATAATTTTCGTTGAAAGTATTCCAAAGTGCTACTCTCTTGATTTTCTGATATTTTAATAATATGGGTGCAAAGTTAGAGGGGGGAGCTTATTGACGACTTTAGAAGCTTATATCTCCGGAAATATTCACCTAAGAAAAAAAGTCACTTAAGAACTTTTATTGCTTTTTTAAAGGCCTGTTTGATACCCCATCCAAATAGATAGAAAGATGGCGGACATACAGACAAACGGACGGATAAACATGACAAAATTATAAGGGTTTCATTTTTTGCCATTTTGCTATGAAACCCTAAAAACTAACAAAAATCTTTAACAGAGATCAAATATTAACAAAATACATAACCCCATGTTAAAAAATTCTATGTCTGTAATACCGTGGAATACATGTATACAAAATTCGTGTGCTCTGAAATTACACATCTGATTTGAGATGAGATAAACTTACAGGTCTTTTTGGTGATCTACATCTTTGCATCTGGATCCCGTATGTGAGCCGGCTCCCTGAACCGGTTCAAAAAGAGCCGAGTTCTGAATATGTTATTCGAGTCAACTGAGCCACCGAGTTAGTTGAGTCAAATCAATCATATCACCTAATATTATGCCAGTGACTGACTCACATATTATAAGGCGGGGTTTTACAGGTTGCTACTTGCTATGTTACAGAAAGCATATTACAATATGAAAATACAATACCTTAAATAGTTGTGACTTAAGTAAAACATTGTAATAAGCTGTACCGCCTGTGCGTAGTGTGTACCATAGCTAGACATATTATGATGCATGAGTCATTTGAGCTGACAGTGCTTCTGTGTGTTAAGTGTTTCACTGAGTTATGCGGATCCATTGAGCCGTCGGCTCATAAAAAAGTGAGCCGGCTCTCACGGATCTTCTGTCGGAGCCGGCTCTTTGAACCGGTTCTTGTGCTCGGTTTTTTAAGAACCTTTATTCACGGAATGTATTTTTGCAGCCGCACGCTGTGTACGCGAAAGATGTGCTCGACATCGAACAGTTTTCAACTGTGAAAGGAGTCAATTTGGACGCTACGGACGCTTCGTTTTATAGTCGATTCAGTACGGGCTGCGTGTCGATTCCGTGGCAAACGGAAATTATCGAAATGGGCTGTTATCAGCAGCTGAACGTGTTCGGACAGTCCGATACTCCAACACCAGATCTGTTATTAACGACTACTCCAAGTCCGGAAGATCATGGATGCTTTCCATTCAGACGAAAGGTTGTTTAATTGATTCTATTGAGAATATTTATGTGGATTCTTTTTGGGGTGGGCCTCCGATCTCTTCACAAGCTACGAAACTAAACAGTTTTGGAATTTATACTTTATTTGATCCGACGTACTGAATCTTCCGTTCGTTTGAATGCAATATTTAATACATAAATCCTCAGACATCGGTATTTTTGTAATTTATCTTATAAATATCTTACTAAGTTGTCTGATTATTCAGTAAAAAATAGTAATTTGAGACTTGTTTTGAGCAAGAACCAATCAGGAAACGGTATCTTGTCACGTGGGTGACAACGCTCATAAACAAACATGGCGTCATAGCGTGTGTTGTGTTCAGAGACAATAAACGTCCACTTTTGTTAACATTCGAACTGTCACCGCGCGCGCAGCAAACCCATCTACAAAGCAAGCTTCAAAACACGCATCGTGTGAAGCGAACACATAAAAGCCATCACAAAAATCAACACTTGAAAACTAGCAGTCGAATCTAGCATTAATTTAGTTGACTCATTTTTTCCGTGTTTGGGTTTATTTCAGAAGAAACAGCCGGACCGCACGAGGTCTGTTCCAATCGCAGAACACTTGCTTCCAGCGGCGACTATCTACGAAAGCTGATATCTCGGTTAGGTACGTACTACGTTAAGTTCGTTACAATTGTATCGTAATATTTCACTTCACAGTTCAGTGTAAACGATGAACATGTTTTTACCAATCGGTTCTTTTTAACTGATACGCGCACATTAAAACAATAAGTGGATACAAAAACAAAACAGAATCTAGCCGTCTTCACATGAAAATGTGATATACACAACCTTTTTTTATTCACCGTTTTCTTTTTTACAATTTTTTTTTAATTTTTATACATTTACAACACGTTTTTTTACACTGAAATAATATAGATTTTTATTGATGTTTTTTTTATGAATTTAATATTTTATCGCATAAAGATAGTTCTTTCTATAATCAATTATTTATCGTTCAGTTTTCGATTGTGATTTTCCTAATTTAATAAATACCTAACGATATTTGCTATTTATGGTAATTTTGAAAAACGTATTTCTTCTAATTCTAAATCGATTCTTATTCTAGTCATGATATTGTAAAGAGTTATTCATATTATAGAAACTGTTATGTGTATCATGATTTTTTTACATTTTAATAATTTTTCCGACACCGACTCCGAAAATTCAAATTTGAAATTTGTTTTCAAACTTTGCTACACGTGCTTGGAGATGGGTAAATACTCGAAAATCTTTGATTTACATTTATTCTGTAGACACAATAGACACAGTGCCTATTTAAAAATGAAAAAAAAAAATTAAAAAAAGTCAATAATTTTCAGAAACTATCGATGATTATCGATAGTTCTCCACCTTTACTACGAACCTAAAATTTAGTGTGAGGCAATACGTCAATAATAAAAGTTTTGGTATGTCAGCAGCAATGAATGTTTTTTTTTTGCGAGAACTTCCTGTCTCCAAGTATTATTATTATATTTTCAGCATAATATGAAACGTCTTACTATACAGTAGTTCTAAGGCTTAATAAATATTGTGGTAGCGATTCCTTTTAAAGTGACACTTTGCTCATTAACGTTTGATATTCAATGGACAGTATTGCACGATCTATGCATCGATCACGCTTCTATCATTCTGGATTTTAGTACAACTAAAAGTACAACGCATGTTTCGTTTTTCGTTAATATTTTATTACAGTTCATTCAGTTTTTCTTTTACATAGGTATGCCCTATTTAATGCTGCTTCATCAAACCAATGAGTCTGCGCAGCCAATACCGATAGAGCGATATCAGTACACGCAGGAAGTTTTTTTGTTTGCCGGTACAATTCTGATTTGATCAGCTCTATTCCAACCTCTCTGCGAACGGTAATATTATCGTCACAGTCTTGCGCAGTGGCTCAAAAAACGATACTAGCTACTGCGCAAGACTGACGATAATATTACCGTTCGTAGAGAGGTTGGGACGGAGCATTGTACAGGTAGATGAAAATGGATTCCATGTACTGCTATAGCCGGGGTGTTGCATCGGTGTTTGCGACAAACATATCGGTATCGTATCGGCCAATAAATAAACACCCTAAAGCTGTGCATACAATATTTTGAAATGAGGTTGAAATTGTTGTTTAATTTATCGATTTCGTTGGCCGAGTTTTGCGATCCGTGTTTTTATTCATTTGACAATAAAAAAACATTACACTCAATAAGTTGGTCGCAGATCCTCAGTGAAAATGTTTAGTGCCCAAAACAAATCATGCCCCTTTAACAATTATTTTGACGTGTTTTACGCTTTTGACGCTCTTAACCTTTTGACTATGTCTCAACATGCTTTTGGAACTATTTAGCCACGCCTTTGACGCACTTTAACCAATCCTTCGACTCTTTTTTCAAGCATTTTATAGTGTACCAAGTTTGAAAGGACTTATCTACACAAAAATTGCATTTCTGTAGAAATTTTTTTTTTCGAAACCTTTTTTTGTACAGATCCGCTCTTTCGTTGGCGTAGGGTGCTTCTACTTGATTTGTTAAGTTGGCAGTCCTGTTTCTAGAAACTTTTTTCCCAGCATTAAACGCGGACTATAATACCTGTATAGGCCAAGCTATAGAGATTTAAAACAGCGTTCTCGTGACATAAAGACTAGTAGCAAACCGATTGTGCGATGATATAAAAGATAATAAGCAGTTTTTCCCGAACTTTACGAGTGTTTTTAGCATGCTTCCAGACATCTGATCGAAAAACTGAAATCTACGTTTTGTAGTGCACGATGTCAACTTTTCAAAACTTTTTTTGAAATTATTATCGGACTTACGGTAACGCATACAGGCCTGTTGGAAAAAAGCAAACTGCAAACTTTCAATCGCGATTTCGCGAAAACTAATAATCCGACAGCATCCACTTTTGGCACATGTAAAGAACATTATAATCCCTACTTTCTCTCAAAATTTTAGCGCTCCAGCTCAAAAAATTACGGAGCTATGAATTTTCGAAAAAAACGCCTAATTTTCTGGTTTTTCCTACATTTTTCAGGACCTAATTATCCGATTGAGACATTCGACCTCTCATTCTGTAGATATTTTAATTCTCTACAAACCATTTTTTGGGGCATTCCGATTGCTCCATTAGTTTCAAAGTTACAAGCAAAAAAAGACAAAAAATGCGTTTTTTTTTTTGCAATAAACTGTTGATAACTAACAAATGGACCGGAAACTCGAGTGAAAAACAAGCACCTATTCATCTGCTTATTATCTTTTTTATCATCGCACAATCGGTTCGCTACTAGTCTTTATGTCAAGCAAAAATGCTCTACATCTTGGCCTAGTATTTAGGCTATCCTGAATATGTCTGACAATCCTTGCCTACATCGAAAAAATATAACTAAGAAAAATTTATTTCGTATTGTTAACCTTCTGTGCCAATAAACTGAAAAAAAACATTATAATTAAAGACTGATCTTTACAAATGATAACACAATGTAGGGATATTCTATTAAAAACTTACTTGTAACGATAAATTATCATAAATAGCAAATCAAATATAACTTTTTAATTATATTAAAATAATGTGATTATATATAGGCCAAATCTTGTCAGTGTAGTAGACATTTCATAATATGTGTATCTTGATAAATGACTCGAAAATAAATTAGTTTCTCAGATGAGTCTCAGTTTTTCATTTCCCTCGACACCGTGCGAACTATAAAAATATATCAACTCTGTTGGATGGAAGCGAACGAGTGAGCGTTTATATTCGTTTGAGAAACGAATTTATTTTTTTTATATGTAATACTTTTTTACAAAACATGAAATATGTTTTTGTTCTTCCATTGCTGTTCGTGAGATTATTACAGAAAACGCAACTTATAAGTAGCCCAGTCATATTAATTTTAAAGAAATCTTCGAAGTGTGGACAATTTACAGCTAGCTGCGTTTTTGCGTTGATTTTTGTTTGAAAAATAACTTTCTTGATGACGTCATTGATCAGCTGTTTAACGTCGTCATGTTAGTGAGCAAGTTCTGAATTGGATGTGAGCTACTAAAGCGTTTGTCGGCAATACTGAATTCCTTGGATACCACGGCGTGTTTGTTGATCGAAAAATTCTCATGCCGGCACTTCACATGGCTATTTGTATTTGGCATATTTGGCAAACAATTACCATGTGTGGACAGTCTATTTGACAAAGTGTTGGCCTGATTTGCCTATTTGACAAAAAAGGCCAATACCAAATACGCGATACCGTGCGCTTGTCGGTTTTTCGAGGCACATCAAAGGAGTCAAATAGGCAAATAAACCGTCCACACAATGGCCCGATTCACGCACGCGCCGTGAACCTGTACGGACGTGCAGTATTTTTGTGATTGTTCTGTGAGCGAGAACTGGAACAATTACTATTGAAAATAAATTGGGACAATGAAACAGTACTAAAATTCCTGGAATTTTGAACCTTGCGTTCTGCTGCCAAATGTTCGTGTGTTTGTTATTTGACTTGCATGTGTGGATGGTCGTATTTGCCTCTATTTGCATGTTTGCCTTGAACGTCATATATTTTGCCAAATACAACAAACACCCAATAGCGAACACAAATAGCCATGTGAAGTGCCACCATTAGACTCTTTGGACTGTTTGAAGTTTGGTTCTGTTCACTGGGTGTGTGACGGCAGCACCGCCTGCAATTTTTCATGCTCTTATAGCATTGTGTCAAATGAGCATTTCTCAAATAACTGTAATAATAATTAAACGAGACCTTTAATTATCGAAAATTTTATACACAGCCAAGGAGATAGTGTTTATGTTGTTGGGAAAAAAAACCTATTGAGTATAATTATTTGGAAAAATGTAAAAAAAATATATTATTCTACGTTCACTTCCACGAAGACTACTAGCGCCGCTAGCGGACAATAGAGCGGGATTGAACTGCCTTTATTATTGTTGTTTTAAACCGCGAAGCTTTTTAATAAACGATATGGCAGGGAACGCGACGAAAACGACGTCTGACGGTCACATGAAATCATACTCTATAACCGTCGTATGAAGTATTGCTCATTTAGTCCACAGCTCACGCTGCGATCGATTCAATTATCCCTACTCTATACTCTGCACCCGGCCAATAGCAGATCTAGGAAGCTAGATTCGAGTTCAAACATTCCGAAAAATCTAAAAATTTAGTCAACAAACACGCAAAATAGTTACTGAAAATTTTTTTTTAATGGACGCCATGTTCTGAACGACAGATCAATGACCACTTATAGTATATTGTTTCTAACACAAATAATAAGACTATGCAAAAATGCAGGTGCCTGGAAGTTATTCTAAAGTAAAATCCAAAAGTCGCTGGGCTTAAAGGCTTCATTTTTGAAAAATTCATATGAATTTCAGAACATTTTTTAAGACATCAAACGTTAACTCAGAATATATGAACGAAGATTGTTTGAACCGTTCGATATCTTAAAATGTTTAATCGTTAATTTTTATTATTTTTTTCTTTGCACAATATGATGTACCTACACATTTAATTTTAAACTGCCATTTTTCTCACTTTGACGTTGTGTTGTTGTGAGATGGTTTTGAGGTTAGGCTTCAAGAATGACATTCTATTACTCAAGAGATGGCACTGGGTTTTTAAATGTCATTAAATTTTATAAGATTCGGTGGGAAATGTTTTTATACAACGATAAGTAAACATTTTTTAAACTATTTGTACCTATCGTCAGGGTCGGTCTGGGACCTAAACACTTACCGGGAAAATTGTAAAACAATTGTTCGAAATAAAGTACGTCTCTACATGACCGTGCAACTAAGAAGAAAAAGATCCGGCCCACGGGCCATGGAAGACCGACGGCCCACCGGGAAAAATCCGGGTTTTAGCAATTGCATTAAAACTGCATTACAATCTATCGAACACTAGGCTACTCAAAATTTGTCGTTCGATCCGTTTGTTTCTCATTCAAATGTTTTCGACAATCACGCGTTCATATTACGTCAGTTGTGTATTTCAGTGCAGAGTGTGCGACCTTACGCTATTAGTAACGAGTAACGACTTAACCGCAAAATTGTTTTGCGTTGTTGGCCCTTAGTTGATTTATTTGATTAAGTCAAGTGACTTGTTCTGTGATTGGGTCAAAAATTAATTACTGTAACATCAATATTATCTCTTTCTATCATTATTTCGTTTGATTAGCTTCGTTTGATAACTGACAAGTCTTTGAACATCTTGCTAAGTTTAATGCCATCTATTAAGCCAATATGGAATAAATCTCAAATTATCACAAAAAGTGTTGCCATCTCTTATGAGAATGTCGAACTAGATTTTTGAAGTCTAGCTTTAAATATTTTTTTATGAATTTACGGTGTGAATGTTTAGCGCCTTAGTTTATTACTTGTACAGTTTAACAAATCTGTTTTGGAATCGCAATGAACCGGTTTAATATTCGCAATTTTAATAAAATTATTTTGTAAAAGTGTACAGAAAGTTAGGGTTATGAAAGCAGAGTTTAAGAATGCAAGTTACTCAAGAGATCGAAACATGTATAGTCGGCTTTCTCTAAGAACAACGAAACGTGCCCGAAAACATTTTAACGAGTGGTCGTTCTTGGATTTATCTATAAAATGCAGTTTTGAGTTTAGTATACATGCCACACAAATATACTGAAGAAGAATGAAGTCAAGTCTCCGTTTCCACTTTCTTATTTTTTTATTTTATTTCTTATGCTTTTAGATAGGACCCTATTCGACAGTCTACAGTATTACCATCTGAATTTAGTTGTATAAAAAAGTAACTAACAGAAAGTAACTAAATATCAGTAGAACTTTTAAGTTTGCCCAAGTTTATTTTGATTCATTTTAGTGCACAATCGCTTTTCATAATAGTTTATAACCAAAAAAGATGTCGTTCCTGGCGGTCGTAATCTTAGAGAGAGCCAATTTAATTGTTTTGAAAAGATAGGCAGCTTTAAATAAGTGGTAATACCGTTGACAACGATGTTTCCAACATTATTGATACCTTTAACTATTGGTAACTGAATGGCTTGATTTTGTTGTGAGGGCAAGGAGAAATGACCATTGATAATAAAGGAATTAGTTTACATTATTGAAGGTAGGACCAGACATTAATGCCAGCGTCCATTAATGTGACCGCTTCACCAGTGACAATGATCGTCAAATATTCGAGGCTGGACAGTATTCGAGGGCTGGTCGATGAAAACAAAATATAGGTATTGACCAGGTTCCAACCCGAGTCAAACAAGCCGCCTATTTTGCCAATGTTCCATTGATCCAAGTGTGTAGGCTTTCACGGCCGGTGTTGATCCAAATCTTCTTGGTTTCCGGGCTTGTATGCCGTGGTCATGGCATGCAAGCCCGGAAACCAAGAAGATTTGAATGTTCCATTGAGTCTGAACCATAGAGATCTTAGACTAGAGTACGCGAGTGAGCCGTGAAAATGTCTGCAATTCAGAGAGAGAAAAGTTTCTTATCTCTATGGTAACTAATGATACAAAACAGTGCTGATTTGAGTAAACATATATAATGATAACAAAAATGTTAGGAGCACTGTGGTTTGAACCTAATGAAAAATAGAGAATAGTTACTTCTTACCACAACAAGTTTATTAGTGGATGTACATTTCGAGAGTGTATTGCTGAAGATGAGAGCATAGCTCTCGAAATGTACATCCACTAATAAACTTGTTGTGGTAAGAAGTAACTATTCTCTATTTTTCATTATATATAATGATATGGAACGTTTGCAGCGTTCTCTCTCTGAACTGCATACACTTTCACTTATAGCAAGCATACCCGCTAGCGTACTCTAGTAACTTATATCTCTATGATGCTAACACAACTAACAATTTTGGATTTGAAATAGAAAATCAAGATTCAAGATATTTGCACTTTTAAAACGGTTTTATTTAACTTCACACTCCGTATATTGATTTGTTTGTAATTAATTTGTAATCCAAAATCTTCATGGTTGAGGATTTGACGAAATGATTACTTATTGAAAGATATTAAAAATTATACTGTTATTAATAATCACTGCAAAATAATTGAAGTTAAGTGTTTCGGAATCAAATATCTGCCGTGGGACATTAGGCCAATGTGTAGCCAGTTTGAAGTCATAGGAGTAGGTGAAGACGAGACTGGAAGCAAATATTCGCCAATGACTATCGAGCCAGCCTTTACAGATGCTAACTCAAAACTTTGCGTATATCATTGAGGGAGGCTAGGCACACCGTTTAATAGTTTCAAGAGCCAACCGTCAGATTTGTTATTGAGAGAGACAAGTAGGGAACCACAAACAGTAAAAGACGCTTCGCCCACAAAGCAACCAAACTTTCGGTTACCAATGTATATTTATTATTATTAATGAAGTTAAAAAGGTTCTAAGGAAAATTGCTGCACAAAAAATAAGTTTATACATTTATTATCCGATGTCGAAAAATATGCTCAATAAAAGTACCTATTTATTTTTTATTTATTAATAAACAAAACGCGATTTTGTATATTTTGACACGCGAAATACGATATTCTATTGTTTTTAACATTTTGCTATAAGGAATGACGTAGTTTTAATGAAATAATAGTGGAAACGAGAGTGAAAATGTCATTAAAAATTATGTAAATCTTTTTGTTTTAATTTATATACATTAAAGTATACAGCGTGCAATCTTTTTTTTTATAATTGTATATTTTTAACATAAAAATTATGATATTATTTAAATATAAGATATAAAATTTATCATATCTTTTTTAAATTTATATTTGCTGCGTATATTGCCTAAAGAGAAAAAAACTACAGTAGGTATATTATAAGCTTTGTTTGTGTTGCCACTGTAAATATAGACCAATGAATTGGCATCGTGGTGACATCAATACACCATCTCTGACAAGCCATTGGTCCATTTCTACACTACACTAGCGACGCGAACGAAATTTTTGTAAAGTGTCGATATGAAATGTGGATAGATTCCTACTTTTAATTGAGGTTATGAAATTGTTTCGTTGTCCCATAAGCGCATAGTTCATTACAACTATTTGAAGTTTTAGCATATCTAAAGAAAACAAAATGAATTATTACTGAACATTTAAGATGGCCAACTTGATTTCACAGTTGACTAATTTAAAATACAGTAATATCACGACTTTATCGTAGAACATAGATTTATTATTATTATTAAAATGTTTTCTCAAATTAAATTAAGAGAGAAAAAATGGTTGGCATTAATCATCCAGACTCTATGCAGTTTGTATTTTTTTTATTATTTTTTTTTTCAAAAGCCATTTATGCATAGTTACAAATTTGTGTTGTGATCGAAAAGGTGTGATGAAATGCTCGATTTTTTTGTTGTTAAATAATACAATACGTTGCGTAAATGGCTTAGAATAGCGGGCAATCTTCCCCTTTATATACGTGTTATTGTTAAAACAAAATTTTGTTGAAACAGTAGTTCTTGAAATGTTTGATTCTTGCGAATTCTCTATCGAATTTAGAATTATTAAACGGTTTATGGCCTGAATACTTATTAACGACCGCCGTGTTTTCTTCTGTTTTTTTATTAGTATAAAGATAATGAACAGAGCCGTGCGAACGAAAAATGCTTCCGTCTTCTCTTCGTAATCACTAATCAAACCAAATTGGCGCTCCGTTAAATATTTAACGCAAACGTTAAACGGTCTGAGCTCACACTTTAATAAGTACGCATGCGTATGCGCTCAAATTTATACTCGCTTTTTCCTAAATGTCTAAAGAATTGACGAAATAAAAAATCATTTTTTGCAGACATATGTAACTTTTCGAAACAAAGTGACTTTTTTCAATGCAGCATTTTGACGGGAAAAGCCTCAACTTTCAGCTCCTAACATCCAATTTCGCTGATCCTGTTGCACCACTCCCAAAGGGACCCGAGAAATATTGCGGAAAATAGTCTTCACAGGCGTAAAAGTTTTTATTTCGCAAATTTCTTCATCACAGCGTGAAAGATTCAAGTCTCAGCTTTCAGTCTAGCTAATAAGTCGAACTACGATTTTTTTAACTCGTACGTACACCGATTTGAAAAAAGCTTACAACGAAAGGTCAAGGCTTTTCCTGTCAAAATTACCATTTCGCAAAGTTACAAGAGTGAAAATTGGTGATTTTTTATTTCGTGATTGTTGGTCCCTTAATTCTTATCCTTTCTGTACTTTTACAATTTTTGCTCAATTTTGCAGTATTGTAATTTTGAACGAGGCTATGAATAATAGTATATTGTGCGACTAGTGAGAGAAGGAGAAGATTCCATGAGCGTGAAATTTGCCGCACGAGTGGAATATTCTCCTTCGATCAATAGTCGCACATAATACTTTATTCAACTAGCAGGAGTAATATGTAATCGGGGCCCTGATAAAAGAGGGAAAAATAATAAATCACTTCATTGATTGACGTACCCAACGTCAGTGTATAAACACAAGATTGCCTTGACTTTCGCTGAATTGCGATGCTGTTTTCATATATAAATACAATACCGCCTACCGCGTTCCTATTGGTCCAGAAGCTGCTTGCAGTTTTTTTCATTATTTAGCGCTTGGGCTTGCTACTGAGTTTCTATTGGTCCAGAAAATTCATTATTACACTAGTGAAGTAATATATTATTTCTCCCACGCCAGAAAATTCATTATTACACTAGTGAAGTAATATATTATTTCTCCCACGTTTAGCAGGGCCCCGAAATTACATATTACTCACGCGTGTTGAATAATAGTATATTGTGCGACTAGTGAGAGAAGGAGAAGATTCCATGAGCGTGAAATTTGCCGCACGAGCGCAGCGAGTGCGGTAAAACGCACGCGAGTGGAATATTCTCCTTCGATCAATAGTCGCACATAATACTTTATTCAACTAGCAGGAGTAATATGTAATCGGGGCCCTGATAAAAGAGGGAAAAATAATAAATCACTTCATTGATTGACGTACCCAACGTCAGTGTATAAACACAAGATTGCCTTGACTTTCGCTGAATTGCGATGCTGTTTTCATATATACAATACCGCCTACCGCGTTCCTATTGGTCCAGAAGCTGCTTGCAGTTTTTTTCATTATTTAGCGCTTGGGCTTGCTACTGAGTTTCTATTGGTCCAGAATAGTATATTGTGCGACTAGTGAGAGAAGGAGAAGATTCCATGAGCGTGAAATTTGCCGCACGAGCGCAGCGAGTGCGGTAAAACACACGCGAGTGGAATATTCTCCTTCGATCAATAGTCGCACATAATACTTTATTCAACTAGCAGGAGTAATATGTAATCGGGGCCCTGATAAAAGAGGGAAAAATAATAAATCACTTCATTGATTGACGTACCACCGTCAGTGTATACACAAGATTGCCATGATTTCGCTGAATTGCGATGCTGTTTTCATATAAGTATACAATACCGCCTACCACGTTCCTATTGGTCCAGAAGCTACTTGCAGTTTTTTTCATTATTTAGCGCTTGGGCTTGCTACTGAGTTTCTATTGGTCCAGAAAATTCATTATTACACTAGTGAAGTAATATATTATTTCTCCCACGCCAGAAAATTCATTATTACACTAGTGAAGTAATATATTATTTCTCCCACGTTTAGCAGGGCCCCGAAATTACATATTACTCACGCGTGTTGAATAAAATTCATTATTACACTAGTGAAGTAATATATTATTTCTCCGACGTTTAGCAGGGCCCCGAAATTACATATTACTCACGCGTGTTGAATAAAACATATTGTGTTCGCTATATTTATATTATTTAATGTTTTCTTTTATTATTATTACTATTAATGTATTATAATTGGGCATTATTTATCGAGAATTCGTTATCAATTAAACGTTGGTAATGCGATCAGGCTGTTAACATTCTGGGATGTCAAAGAATCCAAAATCAGAGATTTCACTAAAAAATCTGATTTTTTCATTTTTCTCGCAATTTCTCATATGAATGTTAGATCCGTGTTTTCACGCAAGGACTAGGTTTGTATCTTTTTTCCAAAGAGCAACAATAATATAATGTTATTGTGTAAAAACCCGATATAATTTGAGCATGCCTTAAAAGTAGTGGATAATATACAAAAAGGAGGGACCTAAACTAGATAATACGGATACTTGCAGGGGCGTGTCTAGGAGATTTTTGAGACCTAGAGCTCATTGAAGTCCAACAAGACCTCGTGTTTTTGTGTTAAATTAAATATCTGTAAATTGAGATTTAAGATTTATTTTTAATAACATCAAAATCAGAGTTGAACTTGGTGACTTGACTAAACAAATAATACTATAAAATCACCCAACAAAATGTCAAAATCCACCAAATAAAATTCAAAATTCGCCGAATAATTTGTCAAAAAATTCACCCAAACTATTTTCAAAATTCACCCAAAAAATTATAAAAATGCATCCAAAAAATTATCTACGTTTATTATTAACTATTTTTTACTATACGAGAAGTGCTCTTGTTATAAAAAATGTATGATATTAATTCAATTTTTATAGCCCTTTAACACTTGGAGAACCCAGAGCTTGAGCCATAAGTATTAGTCCCTATACGCTAGGAAAGTATCTTTGACACGCGACCTTCGCACCATCTCGTGTTTGATTTTTTTCAAAAGTGGTTCACCCAAAACTTATAAACACATGGAAACCAGCGTTATTCTTAATTATAAAAAAATATTTACGCTAAATGTCAGTAAAAAAACTACATAAATGATATACATTTTTACTTTCCAAATTTTTTAAATCTTATTTTTGTTAACAAAATAACAATTATGATATTTTTCATGTATTTAATAATGATTACAGACGTAAAATAAAATTTAATTACCCTTGACGCCGTACTGCTACAGTCCATTTTTTTTCTCTCTAATTCATAAGAAAATCCAGGAAAACGGTGGAATTGTAATTCTGGACGTTTAGTTGGTGTATTTTTACAATCAACAACACAGCACTTCCGATTTGATAGCTTTTTACCTATTTTATTCGACAATTAATCCTTATTAAAATGCACTAAGGTTTTGACTGAACCATATTAGAGAAAAAAAACAAGAGAGGTCGCAAAAGTCGCCTGTCAAAAGATACTTTCCTAGCGTATGTAGCTCCGCCCCTGCATAGTTGTCATTAATTTGTATTAATTACTGGGACTCTGTCTTTGATTCTAAGCCAGTGGAGTGGACAGTTCTTACCTGAAATTTATCAGGATATGGAATTCTGTAATCAAGAAATTTTGATTTCTCTTGACTCCTCGTAATATTTCCCTACTTTATCCATCTGGCAAGTAGGTGGTGCTTATATTTGACTTTTTAAATCCTCTTCGTAACCTGTGTTTATTCGGATTAAACGATTGCTGATGCCATTACTTGAATCATATTTATTGTTCACAAAAAAAAAAAATACTCTCTTTCCACTAGTACAACGTGGCTATCAATAAAATAACTACCGGGTGTCCCATTTTAAAGGAACACCTTGAATAACTTTTACAGTTTTCATTATATGGAAAAATGTCCCGAATAAAAGTTGTTTGGTTTGGAGGGGGACATCGTATGAAGACAAATACCACCCCCTACTCTCATCCTCTACGCAGGGATGAGGGTGACTTTGACTTTTTTAATAGGAATACCTATTTTTTATCATAAATTAAGATTTTTCTAGAAAAAATGTGCAACATTTGTCTGAAACATTTTTTTATCCGATGCCTCCCTCAACCCTTAAAATGCATGTCAAAAATCGGTTTCCCGAAACTCCATTAAATGTTTATATCTAAACAACGACCTTGCGCAAAAAATTATGGGAGGTAAGTGTTGTTTGTTTTGGGAAGGGTCATCGATTAAACATACAAAAAAACACCGGGACATATATAATGAAAACTGTAAAAGTTATATTCAAGGTGTTCCTTTAAAATGGGACACCCGGTATAATGTCATCGGCCTTACATCTTTATTTCGCGACTAGAAGAGTCAAAGAATTACTCTTCTTGTTGGAAAACCGTAGGACAGAGCATTCCAAACTAAATGAACAGAGTTCATAAAATCGGGACCGTCCAGAAGAAAATTGAAACGAATCCCTAACTAGATGTGATTCACATTTTTTGTTATTATAATTTGGGATAGAGAATTCGCAATATGGTTTAAATGCAACCTCATTCCATTGTCATTTTTATTATAACAATTTATAGTAATGTACGTATATTATAAATAAGGTAATTATAGTCGTTATTATAAAGTGAAATAAATGAATGTCTTGGTTATTTTTTCTATTAAAAGGAAGCCTATTTGTTAAACATTCAGCGAATCAGAAATCACGCGTGCATTTTGAGCTTCCTTGATTTTGAAAAAAATGTAATCTACTCCAATTTCTATATAAATAAATTGATTTTTTGTGATAGAGCTAGTATTTGTTGCTTACTGCCACGAGTTGTTTTTTTTTTTACCAAAGCAATGAAAATACAATTATTGTTTAAATCAGTTTTATGACATCGAATTTTCGTTCTTTTTAAAATATATAATATTGATGGCCTAGTTTTCTCGAACTTTTTTTTATTAATTGAAAAAATCAATTTGTTTATTAATATTACTACTGCGACAGTACTGAGTTGATAATGTATTTATATATTTAATAGAATAAACATTTTTGTATAATGCTCGTTCTTAATTATTAATTGTAATATTGTAATTATTAATTGGTCGTGTTATTTTAATTAGACCAATATCATTCATAAATGTGAATAATTATAATAAAAACGAAATATGCAATTAAAAATTTACAAAAATAACAAATCGTTAATTTTTTATAAATTTTGAAGTGAAACGTTTTTAGGGAAAAATTCGCCTGAATCAGACGAAGAGTGAAACGCTTCCCCTTCTTCGTCTTCAACCGACAGTTAAGGTAGTACGAGCACCAAGGCAATTTTAAATAAAAGGCTTGATTTTTTTGGATATGAAGTTGGACTAAGTCTAAACCAATTCACAAAATTTTAGGGGGGGGTGGCCCGATTATTTTAATAAATAAATGACTTCAAAAGTAGGCATACTTAACATTGGCTTTATGGTAAAACGGTAGATGGATGATATGTTTTCATTGATTTCTCCAAAACTAGTCGGTGGAAATTAAAAAAAAAAACTGTTTAAATTAAAGTTACAAATTTAATAAACTATTAAAAACAAAAAAAAAAAACGTTGTGCCCGACTAAATAAAAAGATTAAATATCTTTTATAATTAGTCTGGCACAACGTGTTTTTTTTGTTTTCAATAATTTATTAAGGTTTTAACTTTAATTTAAATAGTTTTTTTTTTATTTCCACCGACTAGTTTTGGAGAAATCAATGAAAACATATCATCCATCTACCGAAATATAAAAAAATCAAGCCTTTTATTTAAAGTTGCCTTGGTGCTCGTACTACCAAAGGAAAATATGGAAGAATCATTTCGCTTTGGAGGATAAATTGATAAGACTAAACGTGAAACGCTTTCCCTTCTTCGATTTTAGCCAGCAGTTGAGAGAAAGGAGTGTGAAAATTGTTTCGCTAGGGAAGTAAATTCGTCTGAATCCATATACTTTTATTCTATACTGAGCATAGGGATAAAATCGCAATCGAACCATTAGGGTGCAAACATATACTTCTGTCTTTTTTTACGCCGTAAGCACTGGCGTATCCAGGAGGGCAAAACAAGCACTGGGGACCCGGCTTAATAAATTTCTAATTTGCCCCCTCCTGGACTAAAAGCTGGGTACGCCCGTGTTAACGTCATAGAAAAAGACAAAGTTTTTGAAACAGAGATACTTTATTCAGATTGAATGCAAGTACATCAACCAATCCTATTATCGGAGAAATCAGGGAATTACATCGAAAAATACGCTTTGTAAATAGTAAATTGTTAAATGTATGTCTGAATCAGACAGAATAGAATAGAAATAATTTATTGCTAAGGCAATCTGACCAGATTCAATCCATACGGATTGGTCTTCCATCTGTCCTTAAATTACATAAATGGTAAAAATAACAGAAAAGCAATAAAAATTAAAAAAAAAAAAATTAAATAATGTCTTAAGTAAAGGTCAAATGCTTTCCCTACTTCGTCTTCAAACGTCAGTTAAATGGAAAAGGTGGAAGAATCGTTTCGCTACGGGGGGGGGGGGGGTTAAATTAGCCTGGATAAGACTAAACGCAAAAGGTTTCCCCTTTTTCGACTTCAACCGGCAGGCGAGAGGAAAGAGGAAATTTCAGATAAATCTGACCACATTTAAGAGCCCTTCACACGATGCTGGATTTCCTGCTCGCTAGCTTGCTTGGATTATGACGTCACTGATTGGTCCGCTGCTCGCTATCTTGCTATATTTGAGTGATAGGTTCAGTACTATTTTTCATGCAGCGCTGCCTGCGAGTTTGAGAATTTGACCATTTATGGAGTCGTATTTTATCACGTGACATTCGTTAAATATGGTGTTTCAAGTGAACAGCGATAGAGCCAAAAGTTTGTAAAATCAAAATGTAAATTGGCTCGACAAGAAATAAGTTTTCGCTTAGATTTTCCCTTCCTCTCCCGAAGCTTTTCAATTATTATTAAAGTCATAAGAGCAAATAAAGCAATTCGTCGTAGACGAATTATTTTTGCATAGGAGAATACACCTAACGTCATTGTAATATTTAGAATACAAAAAAAAATGTATAAGAGCTATATTCAACCTTAAGAAGACTGACTCCTGTGCCCAATATTTCAAAAATAATAGAATTTTAACATTACCATCCATCTACCATCTACATATATGAATCAGCATTAATAGTTAAACAATACCCCGAAATGTTCCAGACTGCGGCGAAATCAGACAGTGCCAAAATAAGTATAAAGCTTTCACGAATAGAACCTATATCGATAAACCTATTTACATGTGACAATTAAAATAATTTTATATTCAGATTTTCTGATAATGCGTTGTGCAACAATATCATACCAAAACGAATAAACATGTTATAAATAAAAGTGCCCAAAATATGGCTATCACAGTATTTAACCATATACCCACTAATATCCGCGAACTGCCATTAATTAATTTAAAAAAAACTTAGACTTGCTCATTGAAAAGGTGTTTTATAATACAGACGAACTATTTTTATAACTATTTTAATGTAACTATGTATGACGTTTTAATCACCTCACTGAGGTTTTATTTAAATAAATGCATTATTATTATTATTACATCCAATATTTAAATTTTAAATATAACTGTCAACCTAGCAAAACAGCGAGTAATCAAGCAAGCAGCGTGTGAAGCGAAACTAGCAGCGCTCCCTACCAACCACCAAGCAGAATGTCATTCAGGACAGTCTGCAAGACTTCAAGCAAGCACGAAATCCAGCATCGTGTGAAGAGGCCTTAAAAGTGCATAAATTCAGATCTAAAGTTTTCAACATTTCGCAAACTAGTGCCTGTAAGTCGGCAAGCAACTGTACAGTACCGTCAATTGGGTTGCCTGCATCACAGGCGCTTAAAATTATTTGTATTACTATTTTATTTAGAACTGATTTTGCCTTTAGCCGTTGCTTAACAGGGCCGGTCTGGGACCTAAAAAGTTGCTGGGAAAATTGTAAAACAATTGTTTGAAATAAAGTAAATGAAGTCATCACGCCTCTACATGACCATGTAACTAAGAAGAAAAAGATCCAGACTGGCGGTACACCGTGACACCGGGAAAAAGTCCCGGTATTCCCTGGGATCAGACCGACGCTGGATGTTAACACTGATTTTAAATAGTTTCTTACAAAAATTGATTAGCTGCAATATTTGCAGACGCGTTTTTTTATATCTGTATTCAAGGCCGTAGCCAGGAATTTACTCGGGGGGGGGGGGAAGCTCTGGACCAAAGACAATAAGTAACAACTTTATTTATGTAAAATTATAATACATATATTATGCTTATTATAGTATAATTTAACAAAAATAAAAAATTTAATTAAAAGGCAACCGACGCGGATTATCACCAGAAATAAAGCGCGTGACAACGATCTCAATTCTCAGGACTGATCTCGACATCACGATGTACGTTCATCAAAGCTAATCCAGTAATTCGTGACTGTGCCATGCTGTTTCACAAAAATGTTTTTAGCCTCCTCAACGAGGAAAAAGTACGCTCTAGTGTCGCCGTCGACACAGGTAGCGTCACGAGTACTGACAATAGCTTGTGAATCATTCGGAAACATTACTGCGTTACAGCTGTCCAGCGCTTCTAGTGGTGTAGTGAGCCATTCCGCAGCACCGATTTTTGACCACTTCGCTCGCCGCACCGACAGATAACTCTCCTTCTAAACTTGTTTGATTTGACAAGTTCATGAACCCGTATTAATTGTAAAATATGTAATTGTTAGTTGCGATGTTGCGAAAAAACTTATTTCACCTTGTACTGACTGATCAACGCCAAAGCGGCATATAATATGAAATGTAACAATGAAAGATGAGTGAGAGAGATGGAGCATTTCTGTCACTCATCCTTCATTGTTACATTTCAGATGGATGCCGAAAATCGTGGAATCCACAGATCCGAAAAAAGAGTCGAAAATATTTTAGTAGTATGTATAAAACGGTGGATTGGCTAAAGCATTTGTCCTGCATACACACGACTCATGGCTTATGGCAGTAGTGGCTAGTGTTACAGTGTTTATTGTAGTTTGTTGTTAACAGTGTTTTTGAAAAAAATAAATAATTAAAACGTCATAAACATGGACGTGATTCATAATTTAATTACCCTCCACTCATTCCTAGCCCGTATTACGAGGTCCCGTCGGTTGACCCTGTAGAACACCCATTTAAAATGTTCATGCGCCGCCACTGTCCCGTATAGTATGATCAGAAATAGACAACCGCGTGTCCAAATACTTTAATTTTATCGACTATTTGATTTTCTGTTATCAACGGTCAACCCTATGTTGAAATATTCAAACATTAGGTCGATCGTGATAAATGATTGTCTGATTTTATGACCTGACAATCTGAAGACTATGTTCCCAAAACACTGTTTGATTTTACGACCTGGCTAGTTAAACTTTGCTTAATGATTAATCATCGATTCATCATTCAAGTATTTGCACATATGTTTGTGTCTGTCTTCGACAAATATTGATGTTGATCATGTTGATGACAGTAATTTTGGCATCTCTTAAGGCCGCTGCACACGAAGCTGGTTTTGCCGCTAGATTCATTGCTACATTTGGCCGCTGGGTTACAAGCGCGCTGTGGCAATGGCTTTTGTGTGTTCGCAGGGCCAGATTCAGCTATTTCGCCGCTTCGGGCAAAATAATATTTGCCGCCTTTTACCCATGCATTGTTCCCTAGATGTGTTCGCTTCACACGATGCGTGTATTGAAGCTACGATACAATGTATAAATGTGTACTGGCTGCGCGCGCGTCAGTCCACTGCTGGCCAAGCGCAATAGCTACAGATATACGGCTTAAGTCCGCTGCACACAAGGCTGGATTTGCCGCTAGGTTCCTTGCTAGATTTGACTACTAGTTTTCTAGTGCTGGTTTTCTTGATTGCTATTATGTGCTCGCTTCACACGAGACGTCTTTACAAGCTTGTTCTTCAGGCAGATTCGTTGCGCGTACGGTGACAGTTCGAATGTTAACAAAAGTGAACGTATATTGTCTCTGAACAAAACACACACTATGACGCCACGTGACAAGATACTGTTTTCTGATTGGTTCTTGCTCGAAATAAGCGAACAAACAAGCACCGCTTCTAATTTTGAAATCAATCTTGTAACCACGCACGCGAGCCCCCGGCGACGTCATTTCCATTTTCGCAGCGCGTCATCCAGCACAAGCTCCAGCAGTGATTCCAGCAGCTAAACCAACCTCGTGTGCAGTAACCTTTATACGTTTGTCTTCTCGTAAGAGTGCCGCGCTTAAAGCGGTCGAACTGTACTTCCCCCAACCCGAGTACAAATGTGGTAATGTTGTATATAGAGGCAGTTGTAAGATTATTATTGTGATGTTTTAATGGATCCATGATTACTAAATGATAGGGTTGTCCCCTCTAATAGACTAATGTCTCTCTCTCTCCCTCTGCCTCTGTTTTTCACCTCTCCCTCCGCCACATGGGTGTCGCTCTGTTGCTATCGTCGCTCTACCATCGTCGCCTTGTGTAAGTAATGCAGCGAGAGTCGCTTGATGAAATGTAACTTGAACATTGGCGGAAAAAACAAAATTTAAAATTTTAATTTTCTTGTTACTTGCACGCGAAACCCAGCCTGCGTGCCAAATTTCAGCTTTCTAGGATTATGGATCTTTAGAGGTCTGCATCCGTCAATTTGAGGAGTTGGAGAAGGAAAATCACAGATTTGTTTTAATTGTCTCGTTAATTGTATGCAAAACCTAGCCCGCTTGCCAAATTTCAGCTTTCTATTATTATGGATCTTTAGAGGTCTACATTCGTCAATTTGAGGAGTTGGAGAAGGAAAAACACAGATTTTTTTAATTGTCTCGTTAATTGTATGCAAAACCTAGCCCTCTTGCCAAATTTCAGCTTTCTATTATTATGGATCTTTAGAGGTCTACATCCGTCAATTTGAGGAGTTGGAGAAGGAAAATCACAGATTTTTTTAATTGTCTCGTTAATTGTATGCAAAACCTAACCCCCTTGCCAAATTTCAGCTTTCTATTATTATGGATCTTTAGAGGTCTACATTCGTCAATTTGAGGAGTTGGAAAGAAAAAAACAGATTTTTTTATAATTTTCTTGTTTATACGCAAAACCCAGTCTACATATCAAATTACAGCTTTCTAGGACAACTGAAAGTACTCTAAAGGTTTTGATGATCATAAGTGAATGAGTGATTACGAAATCAGTGAACTTTATTAATTTATCTATACTACTTATATAAAGCTGAAAAGTTTGTTTGTTTGTTTGAACGCGCTAATCTCAGGAACTACTGGTTCAAATTGCAAAAAAATTTTTTTTGTTGGATAGCCCATTTATCGAGGAAGGCTATAGGCTATATAATATTACGCTACGACCATTAGGAGCGGAGCTTTAGTCAAAAATGTTGCAAAATGTATCTCAAAAATAAGCTTCTATTCATGTGAAATGCACTAACTAGATATACTCATATTAGCGTTGTGAGAACACAACCTCAGGTGGCACAATCGGTAGAGCATGCGACTGTCAATATCAGGGTCGTGGGTTCGAGCCCCGCGTTGGGCGAATATATTTTTATTTTTTTTTTATTTTCTACATTGCTTTCTTTTAAGGCTTACATTTAAATTTATTTTAATTTTATTTAATTAATTAAAAAAAATTATTAGTTTAAAAAAGTTTAAATACTGCTTTTTATCTACAAAAACTTTTGAAAGGTAACTCCGATCATCATGAAATTTGGACACAACATTCATCTCGGTAAACTAAGATGAATGTGTGTACTCATGTTCCTCCCTTCCCCATTCGTTCTTTTACACCCGGGTGAAACCGGACGGGACCGCTAGTTATAAATAAGCATGGTATAGGCTGATCCTATCCTGAACATTTGAGATCTGAAGTGTTATTCTGAGGCCTCTTGTTAACGACAACGGATAACGGCCGGTTTTTATGACGAACGACGGGCCGACGCGCAGTGTTCAATAGGTTAGTGTGGGTGTTTGTTAACCCGATGGGCATGTAACCGTTGCAACAAAACTCAACGGATACCCGCACGTCACCCCTCGGCGCGACGGCGGTCGGTCCGATGCAGTGGACCCCGTCATTTCATAGAAGTATATTGACGACGACAGATGTGCGCGTACGTTTTTACCTATACCTACCTACCTACCTACCTTGTTCTGTTCATTGTGAATATGGAGTTTAAAATTGATATGGATTTATTAATTAGGCCAGTGTTGGGACAAGACTAGAAAATCACAAAAATAAACAACCAAGACATAATGTACTTGCACTTCTTCGCTCTTCAAGTATATAACTGATATCGATAACAATGGACGCGCTCACGTATATGCGGATCGTGTACAAAGGTAATCGTTTCGCGTCGGCCCGTTACCCGTTAACTAAAACGGAGGTTAACAAGAGCCCTGAGGGTTCAAAAATACGTCGAATCACTTGGGGAGAATCTAGTGCTCGTCTTGCAACTAGATACAAACTTTTCTTTTGTGTATTTAAATAGGTAGGGTTTTGCTTATCTGTATAATATTTGTTACAAAGTATTAATCTCTATAATCGTTTATCGTGCAGACTAAAAAATATATGTCAGCAAAGAAAACTTGAAAATATCCAAGTTGGGCAGGAAATCCTTATTTACAATATTTGGAACTTTGTAACATAAGTTTTGAGGAATAAATAAATAAATAAATAAAAAATCTTGGTAATTAAATGTCCTAACTCAACTAAAGGCTACTTCGATAGAAGCATTATTTATTTTTCTATGTATTGACTTTACGCCAATTTTTTTGGTATTTAATGAATAAATATTTACCGATCTACAGAATGATTTTTAAGTTGATTCTTCTTTATTAACAGCGTGTAGAAATCAAATAGACGAACAAATATTTTAAGTAACTTTTTTATCAAAACTCAAAAATAAGAGAAAAACATCCTTTCAAAGTTTAATTAAATATTATTTAATTAATTCAAAAACCCGGGCAACACACGCGAAGAAATGATAGCACGAATCGTAAATGCATCCCAAATCATTCGTGGAAGGCCCTTATGGCTACGATCCACGCATCTTTGTGTCCAACAAAACGGGGACAACTTCGAACAAATTCTGTGGATACTTGATAATGACATAACATATGTCTATAGTGACATAACATAACGCGAGAACCGATCTCAAAATTTGATAAAATTTAATAAAACTTTGAAAGCCCGTTCCTCTTTCATTTTTGAGTTTTGATAAAAAAAGTTACTTGAAATATTTGTTCGTCTATTTGATTTCTACAAGCTGTTAAAAAAAATGAATCAACTTAAAAATCATTCATGTTTGGTCGTGTTTGCATGATGTAGCGTTGACTTTGTCAACACAATGTAAGCTGCATGTCCGCGCAATAACGACGCTCTCCGTGCCCCAACCCCCAATAGCGTTGCGACGGTGGCGTCACGCTGGGTTACTAAACGTTGGCGCAATCTATATTTATGTTCATATTATATTATCAACTATGTTCAATGTATATTATAGTAGGTATATATAAAATAGAGTATAACCACTTTCTCTCTGCCTACACATTAGTACTACATATTACTATACAGTTGATCTGGATCAACTGTATTAACCGTGAAAGTGCTAGAACCAAATGCATAATTTTGATGTGAAACGTCTAATGACGCGTTTGGTTGGGAGTAAAACAGTGCATTTGACGCGACACTTTTATGGACCGCAAACAAAAGCTGGTACTGAAGTAATATTCTATGTATGTTATTTTTAACTTCACTCTATAAAATAAAATCCAGCCAATTGGGCGACGGGACCATTCCAACTTCAAAAATATTGACATTTGATTATAATAAAGAAAATAAAATTTCAGATATCCCGTGAGGTGACGCGGATAATGGCCAGTATTCAATATGATATTAATTATTCGTTGCCATGGTTACCTACATAGTATGTTCCACATCATGTAAAAATTAATCAAAGCATGCCTAACTAGTTTATTTCTGACAGATCCATAAAACAAAAGAGCGGATGATTTTTTTTATTTTCAAAATATTTCCTAAACTATAAAGTTTAGAAAAAAATTTTTTTAACAGAACTTTCTTGAAAAGTAGGTATACCATTATTATATAAAAAATACCGTTTTAGCATATATCTCTTCTGCGCAAGCGCCGATTTTCCCCAAAAACAATATAGGGCTCTTCATATTTGCATACCAAACATCCTCACAAAATTTGGTTTCAATCGGCTCATCCGTTTGATCTAAGACATTACTTGTGGGTTGGAATGGTAAAAGTTAATTAGAACTATTAGAAGCTTAAAGGATGAAACCTGGTGGCATAGAATCACTGAACTTTGCAAATACTGAAGGTTTTTTTATTGCATTTCATTGTCTGATGTTTCGGCAATCTTTATGCCATCTTCGGAGAATCAACGCTGTCTGCTTTCTCAGTATTATTGTTATATTGTAAAAAATAAATTAAAATAAAAAATATCATCAACGGGTATTAAAATTACTATTTTTCTTGAAAAAAAGTTAATAATTAAAACATTATAAACATGAATGTGATTCATAATTTAAATGCCCTCCCCTCATACTTAGCCCATCATATAAGATACCTAGAATTGACCCTACAGAAAACCCATTCAAAATGTTCATAAGCCATAAATTATAATCCAGATATTTATTGCAGTCGGATTGTATAGATGTTTGTACACATGACTAGCCAACTGGAAGATTAAAAACCTTCTCCCCGTACTTATTCGAGATGCATGAAAAAATTCTTACAAATTAACAACGGAAAAACCTATTTACACTTTGGATACCAATTAAAATCTGTTTAAGGCCCTTTAAGCATAAATTCCGTGGTTTTTACTCGCACAGATTGATTGACAGTCAGCAGTAATAAAAATTAATTATCTAAAAAAAATTTCAGTCGTATTGGGACGCCCGGCAGATGTGAAATATAAATTTAAACGAAATTCTAGTACTTGGTTTCCGGGCATGTATGCCGTGGTCCATTGGTATTTCTACCTGACGTTTCGTCTACAACTGCGGTAGACCGGAAACCAAGAAGTTTTGAATCAACACCGGCCGTGAAAGTCTACACACTTGGAAATTCTAGTAGCTAAATTTCGCCCTGTAATGTATCTTACCTGCAACGCCTGAATATCTCAGAGAGATTAAGTTTTTTTGAAAAATGTTGCGAATGAAAGTTGCTCAACTCGTTTTTCGGTCACAAAAAATCCTCTCAAGAGGGTTCCCCCGTGGGAGGGTAACTTCGAAATTTTAAATAGCAACCGCATTTTTTTTTTCATTGGGTCGATTTCTTCAGGCAAAAAAAGACATCTTTTGTACCAAACTTTTTTTTGTTCAAGCTACAGATCACCGAGTACGCGGAGTAAAATTTTCCAAATTATCCTCATCCCTTCAAATAAAATTTGTTCATTTTGCAAATTCCACTTTATAAACGACGAACTAACCTTTAGGATTGTTATCAAGGGCAAGTAAAAGAGTACCATTTATTGACCTGTTACAAAATGAACCAATAATATGTTATATGAGTTGGTGAGAATAACTCGGAATATTTTACTCCGTGTACTTTTTTTTATTCCCCTCACTTTTTTGATTCGTAGACGCCATATTTAAATATAACCCTATATCACTCACATAATTAAGACGAATCTGACGACACCTCAAATGATCCATCAAGTCGTGCCAAAGAACATATACACATACATACTTGGGCCAGTCGGGTAACAATAACACGCCCTAATTCAGAATTTTGAATATTTACAATAATAATATAAGCACAGATAATATTATGTTGTTATCATTACGACAGGATAACACAGCGTTATCCGGGTTAGGTATTTCCAAAAGATATCTCTACAATATCCTGTGGTAAATACATAAAACGTTATGGAATATCCTATTATGGACATATTTTTTCCACATTTAAGTAAAGTGACGTAACTCAAGTAGCCGAGTTTATCAATTTTGAATTAAATGAAACAATGTAAAGCATATATACAGTGTAACCTCTTTATAACGTCCTTTGTTAGAACGAAAAACTCCCTATACGTAGAAATTTTTACAATTTGGTCGGTTTACCTTAAGACCCATACATTAACACCCTCTTTATAGCGCAACAGCCATTATCTATTACGAAAAAATATGTTCATATTTAGAACTCAGCAAATATTTACAGACGTAAAGAGAACGATTCTGAACCATCAACGAGCGCTTGATGCCGCCAAACTTATCGAAAAATTCCTATTGTTTAATGAAGATGATTCCACCACATCCCAAGACATGAATAAGATATTTAATAAAATACTAAACAAATATTGGCATAGCAAAAAACGTAGCCAATGTTAACATAGGTAAGAGTACGATAACTTGCTATGCAAAATATCCACTGGAAATCACAATTATTGTTTTATATAACATATAACAGCGTTATTGGTCGTTTTAAGTGCGGAAAATTAATTTTTATAAATTAATTTAAAAAAATTAAATATGGTATAGTAAGTATATTATTTACTATAGCGATCGCTATCTTGTCTTATATAGTGATAAGAAAAGAGAAAGTTATATATACCTGTACTTATGATAAACAAAGATAGAAATATAAATTGTTTGGAATGAAATACAATTGAACGTTCAGGGCAGAGTCGTATTTGGAAATTTTAATTTATAAAACGAATTTTAAATTTAAAACTCACATTTTCATGAAGATTGAAAACCACCGCTTTTTTTGATAAAGGGGTATGCGAATTGTCTCGCAGTGAAACGGGAAGGGGCAAATGTGGAGTTTTTAAAAAAACAATTCCGGGGTGAACGATAAACGGGTATGCGAATTGTAATTCTGGGATGAACGATAAAGGGGTATGCGAATTGTCTCGCAGTGAAACGGGAACGGGCAAATGTGGAGTTTTTAAAAAAACAATTTCGGGGTGAACGATAAACGGGTATGCGAATTGTAATTCTGGGGTGAACGATAAAGGGGTATGCGAATTGTCTCGCAGTGAAACGGGAAGGAGCAAATGTTGAGTTTTTAAAAAAACAATTCCGGGGTGAACGATAAACGGGTATGCGAATCTAAATACGACCCTGCTTCCATAACACAATCGAAAGCTGCATTCAAAGTGAGATAGTTATACAATAATTCTACATCAGTTGCTATGACGTGTATTTGTGATTTTTGATTGGTTAGATTCAAAAAATGACAGTGAAAGACGAAAAGTAGTTCCATTTTTTTCACGTATTTTTGAGGAAATTTGTGAATAATCCGCAAAGTTTTTTTTTTGAACGTCAAAATTTAGCGTTTTCTATGACTTAAAAAAAAAAATTTCAAAATTTGGGTGCATAGTGTTATCGTACTGGACCCGTTAACATACAATATGTGTTTGGAATAAATTAATTAGCTGAAATTTGGTTATTTTTCTTTCTTCCCTTCATATAACGAAAAAAAAAATGTA
Organism: Xanthostigma xanthostigma; assembly: GCA_963575645.1. Lineage (NCBI taxonomy): Eukaryota > Metazoa > Arthropoda > Insecta > Raphidioptera > Raphidiidae > Xanthostigma > Xanthostigma xanthostigma. Next base: position 11,742,154 of record OY754475.1, read on the forward strand.
AGCCTTAGAAGAAAGCAATGTAGAAAATAAAAAAAAAAAATATATTCGCCCTACGTGGGGCTCGAACCCACGACCCTGATATTGACAGTCGCATGCTCTACCGATTGAGCCATCCGACGTTGTGTAGTCACAAAGCTAATATGAGTATATATTTAGTTAGTGCATTTCACCTGAATAGAAGCTTATTTTTGAGATACATTTTGCAACATTTTTCAGTAAAGCTCCGCTCCTAATGGTCGTAGCGTGATATTATATAGCCTTCCTCGATAAATAAGCTATCCAACAAAAAAAATTTTTTTCAATTTGAACCAGTAGTTCCTGAGATTAGCGCGTTCAAAGAAACAAACAAACCCTTCAGCTTTATATATTAGTATAGATTGTGTGGCGCACGTCTTAAAATTTGAAAAAAGAGTATAACGTCATGTCGTTCACATGACAATATACTGTTTCCTGATTGGTTCATGCTCAAAACAAGCAGACGAATGAGCAAGAAAAATAGCCTCGGTTCTAATTTTGATATCCATCTTGTTACCTCGCAGGCGAGTCCGCAATGACGTCATTTCCATCTTCGTAACACGCACGACAGCCAGCCCAAGTCCCAGCAGTGTTTCTAGCGACAAAACCAGCCTCGTGTGCAGCGGCCTTTACTGTTTATTAGATCTGAGTTAAGATCTTGTTTAAAAAAGTCTTTGTAAAGTAGGTAACTGTGTCAAATGCACTTACATACAATATATGCATTATCTGTTAATCACACATCATACTCGTATATCATTTGAACATAAAAGAGTTGTTTTTTTTTCATCTTTGATGTGAAACATCTATAATTGCGAGTTTGGTTGGGAGTAAAACCGTGCCATTGGAGCGACACTTTTATGGAACGACGTTTCATTGGGGGACGTTACGTTTTTCAGTTACTAGTATACCATTAGATGACCACGCGTAACGCTTGCCGTGTTGGTTTTGTAACATGGCTTTTGTTGACGGGGACGTCTAACTAAGATTTATTATAGATATGGGAAAAGTCGTTACTATGTGATCACCGTGACTGTTATTCCAGTTAGACAAAAATCACAGTGAAAAATCATCGTGACTTTGTCACGTCGATCCCGACCAAACACTCGGTCGGACGTTATGTTGGCTACTCGGTTGAAGCAAGCGTCGTGATTGCGGTGACATAGAACAACATACCGTCGTTGGTTCTGTAATAGCTCTTATGTGCATAGTTGGCAGATTTTATGTTTTTTAGATGAAACGGAGCTCTATACACTAGTAATACCTCCAAATTAATTTTACAGTAACCAACAAGGGGAAGTAACTCTTATGTGAAAAGTTGTATCAAATAATTCCTCCCATGTGCCAATAAATCCGAAATTAACGTTACATATTTTTTTAAGAAAATACTTCGTCTTAATTAATGACACATGTATAGTGAAGATAAGTATAAATTAGTAATATACCTCTGAAATTGCTAGTTCTTACCATCCATTGCTGAAATAACCACTTTTTGGCCTTTCCTGCAAATACTTTTTGCACATAAGAGGTATTACAGAACCAACGACGATACGTTACTTTGGAACGTAGTTACTTCTTGTCAGATCGCAGTGATCATTTTAGACGGCTGGACACAGTGATTTTTTAATCGTGAAGATGTTTATTCCCCAACTCTAATTTATCATAGAATAGTCACTTAGGTGGCACTGCTGGTAAGTTAAAGTTGCAGTGTCTATAGGGCTTTATGAAGTGTCCAGAGGCTTTTTAATTTAAAGTTGCATTTGGTAAGCTAAAATTTATGTTATTTTTTTAACATACATTTTTTTCAGATGGATTTTTGATGTCGTACGAGGAACTGTCTTTTTGTGAGACGTGTGACACTTGTGTTACCGTCTCATATATTTCAAACGTGCCCATTTTCCTAAAATGGGCACGTATAAAATGGACATCGTATAGTCAGGTGATCTGTCGGTTATTTTAAGATATGATTCTGACAGTCGAACTGCTGTTTTCATAAAAAAACGACCAAGTGTGAGCCGGACTCGTGCACCGAGGGTTTCGTACAACCTTTTAGGTATGCAAATAGTTCTTCCATCACTGGAAACAAGACTCATAGTTTTTTCCCGCTTAGTCGTTGGAAAACTGTTGTCCCCATACATCGATAAACGTCGCGGTTTCTGCCAACTAAGCGTGTAATTGCAATGAGTTCAGATGGACTACTGAACTGTATTGTAACTCGTGGCTATATCTGATAGACTAGTGGTCGTACCGTGTTGTATGTGAGAGTTCTCATATTGTGCTGTATAAACGCACCGGTAGCGGACGCTTGTTTTGTATTAAAACTGTTACTGTGTACATGCGTTGCATGTTGTTGCGGTTTAAAAACATTATTTTTTTGTGATTTAACTACAAAACGGTTTTCGGATTTTTCCCTTTAGCTGTCCTATAAGACATTGCTTCTTGCCAAACTTCATGATTCTAATTCAACTGGAAGTACCCTATAGGTTTTGAATGCTTTGATTCCCAAGAGTCTTGACAGACAGACCGACAACAAAGTGATCCTATAAAGGTTCCTTTTTTCCTTTTGAGATACGGAACCCTAAAAAGTAAAATATGTCTTTTGTGAATCTATTATTTGCCGTTCATGTAAAATAAAATACTTAAGATTGACCTTAGTCTTGATTCAAATCAGAACTGGGTCATATTATCATAATACAGGTAAATTATAAATAATTATGCAAATTTATATTCTTTTGTTATTTCTTATTTTTACAGAGGGGTTTATTTATGTTTTAATGTGCATGTAAAGGAAATTGAAGTTTTTCTTCAAGGTTGCCAACTTGGGGTTTTTCCCCCTGGGGGATAAAATGTAAAATGGGAATTCTTTAGGGCCCCAATATTTTTAGAGGTAATTTTAGGTACACAAAAAAAACTTAAAATTTTTCTATCAGACATTTATAGATGAATTACAAAACCGACTATACCTATTTCCTAAGTAGTAACCTAAGTCCTAATGATATAGTATTATAGTAACATCATATTCATGTGGCGCTCGGTCTCCTTCAATAGCAGAATACCACCGTCAAAGCAGAAAACATTGTTGAAGATGAGTTAACAAAGAATTCCGATTATTGTAACTGTAGAACAATATTTTTTATTGATTATTCTTATTATTATCCTTAGATAATAATGTTTTCTTGTTTCATACTCTTTAGTAGTCGAGTTTTAGTTTTTGAACTTATTTTTTAAACAACAATCATTAAAAAACTCGGGTGCAGTGCGAAACCCTGCCGAGAATATAATGTAGGTATTTGCTTACACTGGCAGTGTGGCTTTATATTGTGAACTGAACCCTTTTGTTTTTGGACAAAATAAAAATTTTAACACATTAATACATTCCTTAAAATAATATTTTTTTCTTAATTTCAATATTACTACCAATTTACCAAATTAAATTCACCCTTCACTAAGTAAAACCGTATCTACAAACTAATGTTTTCATAAAATTTTTACGTCCGGTCCTGTCGGGCCGATTTTAGTAAAATTTTGATAGCACATTTTAATCATTACTAAAGGGTTAAATTTCCATTTTGAAACGATTCGAAAAAAAATTTCTGTGTTTTTGGGCCCAAAAATATTTTTCAACGCCTAAAACCCACCCTTAAAGTGGCCCGATTGGGCCACATATAAAAATAGACTTTTCCAAAAATGGTGCCAAAGTGTTCAGGAGGCTACGAAACGTCGATAAATTTTGGTCCGACCCGTAGTTCCCGCCATCCGACCGAAGCCAATAGTGTAAGTGCCTTATGGCAAATACACTAAAAACCAACCAAACAAAAACCTTTTTTTTTTATTTACATCTGCGCAGCACGAGGGGTTATAAAAAGGTGACTGTTTTCCCCGGCTATGTTTCGCGGAAATCGAATAAATTGAGTTGTATTTTAGAGACGGCGTTAAAATCATGCTTTGAATATAAAGAAGTCATGAGTCAGCTTGATTTATACTTTTTCCCGATGGCGACAGTGAATCAGATGCAACTTCAAAATTACATTTCGTCTATCTGAATTCAAATCGCATTTGTTGCGCACTCCACAACAACTCGGTTTGCATTGTTTCTATTAAATTTCAACGGAATCACGACACTTGTTCATTTTTAAAACTGAAGTAGTAATAATAACTAATGTGACCTGTGCGAATTATTCGCTCTAAATAAGTATAATAATTATCACTTTACAAAATTATTTTTTAAACATGATTGCAGGTATTCAATTCGTTTCTAATTTTGCACACTGCTTATAACGTTCTTCTTTTTGTTGTATTACAATATGAAGCTCAGATGACAGATCGAAGAAATATTTGACTAAAATTGTCATATAGAGGCGCAAGTAGCAAAAACGTTGAGCTAAGCCGTCAGATGGCATCATGCAGCATTGCTGTGACGTTGTTCAGCGTTGCTCGCTGTTTCAAAATTAAAGCCGTCAGATGGCAGTATGCAGTATTGTGTCTGTTGTATTACAATATGAAGGTCAGATGACAGATCGAAGTGTTGACGTTGTTTCAAAATTATAGCCGTCAGATGGCAGACGTTGTTCAGCGTTGCTGTATTTTAATTAATTTACAAAAACAAAAGGAATAATAAATTTTTTAGTTGTCGGATGTCAGTAAAGCAAGCAATTATCTGTAAAATGATATATCATTTATGTGGAGAAATTGTGAGGTTTTTTCTAAAAAGGGAGGCAAACATCTTTAACCTTAGCGTAAATATATATGATAATAAATTGATTGCATGAAAAAATGCATAATATAGGTTTCTGGTATACAAGGTGATTTAGGAGGAAATGTCAAGATTGTTGCGCACGCCACTGCTTTATGTCGAATGCTCTAGATCTAGAAGATAACAACAATGAACGCAGGTATAAGGGTTTTTGTGGCGGCCGGAAGCCAAAAACATTCATTGTTGTTGTAAAACAATGAATGTTTTGTTTAAACAAAAAGACTCAAAAAGTCTATTTTAGAATTTTTTTAAAAATATAATTTTTCGACTGTAATTTGTTAATTACATATTTAAGAATTAATATTAATCAATAATCATACTGGAATGTTGGTCGTGTGAACCTCAAGGGGCGCACTTGCAATAAACGACCCACCTCACGGTTTGTTAAATTTATTTCCACTGTAGGTATATAAAAACATTGGCTACCACCTGATACGAGCAACCTCTAATATCAAATTACAAAGCAATAGTTGCAAATGCATTTAAATTTTAATTGCAGTCACCTAAAAGAAAACACTTAAATGTTTGCAATTATTTGATATTAAAAATCTGAAGGGACGTCTCGACAATAGGTGTACTATTTCAAGGTTACGCAATTTACATGAGAACAGATTTTAAATTAAAAAAAGAACAATGGTTCAATTAACTTAAAGATGCGTGTGAGGGAGATGGACAGACCTATCTGCGTCTTCCTCGTACAAGAGAAGGGAAAGTATATTATAATACACGTTTGTACGGTGTACAGCGTTGGATTTAATATGATTTACGAAATTTTTATTTAGTAAACAGAATGATTTTTAAGTTGATTCGCAAGAGTCTTGACAGACGGACAACAAAGTGATCCTATAGGCTGTGTGCACGAAGCCTACTAGCGCCGCTAGTGGGTAATAGAGAATTATTGAACTCGCTTATTATAAAAAATCGCGACATGTTTCTATGGTGATAAGTCAAAAATTTTAGTTGGCCATGAATCATGATGTGTAAAAAAAATTTAATAAGGAAAACTGATGTTAATTTTATATACCGTACAATTCAGATTGTAAACCATTGTATAAATAGCATAACATAAAAGGTATACGTGAGAATTATTTATTTATCAGTTATGACGTACGTAATATATAAATAATTAATTTGTTTACACTGACAAGTTATGGCGCCAATGGTCCTTATTTTACTTAAATCGCCAGGTCGGAACATATCAAGCATTTCCAGATCGCTTAGTTTTTCCCGTGTTTTCTTTGTAATCACAAAACTTGATTAAATTATAAGTATTTTCACTTTTAATGAACATTGCTCACTGACATACGGAAAATTTGAGTTTGAAGTTTCCCCTAGTGCTCACCACAAACTCTCGCATCGAAGTAACTCCGCCTCCTTGCACATAGCCCATAAGGGTTCCTTTTGAGGTACGGAACCCTAAAAAGTAGATAACATGTATAGATCCTGAGAGTTTAGTTCGACTCTGTGTCAGTATTTAGATATTGTACCTTCATTGCTAACTATACACACAATACAATCTTGCTTTCACGCCGGTAGTTGGCTCAAAAGCACTTTGCCACTTTTGTTAATGGCTGCAGAATCGGACCGGGAGTCACGTCAGATCATATATTTAATAATTTACTATATGAATCATTGTCTATCTACTCAATGAGCGAAGGCAACAAAGCTTATCGAAAATATATCTACATACGTGTCTTTTTTCGAAGTAATTCTTTAATTTTTCCGACAGTATATGATATATTAGGTACCATTGAGTATATATTATGTCTTTAACTCTTTATCGAAAGTCTTGTCTTTATTTATGGCGTTAGCCAATCAGAGCCAACGAGCTCTTACGACTTAAAAAAAGGCAGAAGTATATGTTTGCACCCTAATAGTTCGATTACAATTTTATTCCTATGCTCGGTATATATAATATATTTAATAATTTACTATATGAATCATTATGTGTACTGTCTAGTGTCGCTCCTTTGAACGACTCGCTCTGAGCGACTCTTTTAGTGAGCGGAGCGCACGGAGCCAGCTCCTAATAAAGAGTCATGAGGACACATCACTAACATCTGACGCATAAACTTTTATTCTATACTGAGCATAGGAATAAAATCGCAATCGAACCATTAGGGTGCAAACATATACTTCTGTCTTTTTTTACGCCGTAAGCACTGGCGTATCCAGGAGGGCAAAACAAGCACGGGGGACCCGGCTTAAGAAATTTCTAATTTGCCCCCTCCTGCGCCAAAAGCTAGGTACGCCCATGTTAACGTCATAAAAAAGACAAAGTTTTTGAAACAGAGATACTTTATTCAGATTGAATGCAAGTACATCAACCAATCATATCATCGTAGAAATCAGGGAATTACATCGAAAAAAGAGACGCAAATATATTTCCATACGCTTTGTTGCCTTCGCTCACCGCACATTGAGGCAAGAAAGCGTATCGAAAATATATCTGCGTCTCTTTCTTCGATGTAATTCCTTGATTTCTCCGATAATATGATTGGTTGATGTACTTGCATTCAATCTGAATAAAGTATCTCTGTTTCAAAAACTTTGTCTTATGCTCAGTATAGAATAAAAGTATATGCGTCAGATAGTGTTTTATTATAGACGTCGAATTCTCTTGTCTAGACGCCCTGCCGCGACGCACTGTTATCGATGGACTAGAAAATAATTATTACAGTCAACGTTTGTACATTATCAATCAAAATCAAACCGGAAGTTGATATTTACACGTAATTTTACCCCTTCGCGTTAACTTTCTTTAATTTAAGCTTAGACAAATACGGGGCGATTTATTAGCTCGGTGGAACATTACCTAATTTTAAAAATAAAAGAAACAAAAAATAATTTAATATACCACATTTTTAAAGCGAACTAAAAAGTATAAAATAATTTCTTTACAGACAGACTTTTAACTTGTAGGATTTGAAACGAAAAACGTGGGGCACGTAATAGATTCCTTCATTGATAGCTACTCTCTACACTTCTTATACAGGGTTGATTTTTAAGTTGATTTTTTTTTAACAGCGTGCACAAATCAAATATAGATGAACAAATATGTATTTTAAGTAACTTTTTTATCAAAACAGCTCGTCAAAGTTTAATTACATTTTTTAAATTTTATTTAATTAATTGAAAAGTCCGGTTAACACATAGAAATAATAACACGAATCGGAAATGCATCTCAAATAATTCGCGGAAGGGTCTTATCGCTAGATACTACAAGCAAGTACAGAAGCATGGCTACGATACACACATCTTTGTGTCCAACAAAACGGGGACAACTTCGAACAGTTTCTGTGAATACTTGATAATGACATAACATATTTCCATAGTGACATAACATAACGCCGGGACCAACCTGAAAATTTGATAAAATTTATTAAAACTTTGAAAGCCCGTTTTATTTTTTGAAAAAAAATTAACTAAACTTTCTTGAAAAAATAAATAGAATTAAGCCGTTATGAAAAGTATACCATTATTATATAAAAAACACCGTTATAGCATATATCTCTTCTGCGCATGTGCCGATTTTCCTCAAAAACAATAGGGTTCTTCATATTTGTATATCAAACATCCTCCCAAAATTTGGTTTCAATCCGCTCATCCGTTTGACAGACAAACAGACTTTTTTTGGATTCGGCGACCTCAAAACGGAAAGATATTATAAAACTTTTAAACTAAACTAGTACCATTCCCCACTTGTGGGTTGGAATGGTAAAATTTATAAATGTTTTGACGGACTTTTAATATAAGTATTTCGACAATCGTGCAAATATAATTATTGTATTTCACAGTAATTGTAATACATATAATATTATGTCGACGTTAATTATTATCCGAATAATTATTATTGAGTAGAGAACATCTCTTTGATTGGCTTTTAATGAAAAATCGCATCAATGCCAAAGGTTAGTTCCACATTCATGAGTCTTGTTGAAATGTACCCAAATCACTGTTTAATGTTTATTAACTTTACTTGCGTTACATATTATAGTGGGTGTCAGTCAATCACAAAAGGGGACTGTATCGTGTTGTGTTTGTAAGTTTGTCGGTTACGTTCGCATTATAAACAAATGAAGTAGGTTACCGGTTGTTGTTAGGTTAGTAAAATGCAAGCATTATTTCACTTTGTGACATGGTTTCAATGAGTCTGTAAAAATGAAACTATATATATTTTAGCGACTCGACGATAGATATAATTCTGCAAAATGTATTTCGTTTGTAGCCCGGCGCCTGAACTAATAGTTTTGAGCAAATTCTACCAGATTTGCTTCTGAACTAATAGCTTTGAGAGAATTCTAACAGATGTCGCTAATTGGTACTGAACAGCTTTTTTGGTTTGATTCTGAACTAATAGCTTTGAAAAAATTCTATCAGATGTCGTTACATGTTACAGATTTTTTTTTTGAGAAAACACCGTAATAATGTAACATGAGTACGCACATTCATCTTAGTTTACCGAGATGAATGTTGTGTACAAATTTCATGATGATCGGAGTTACCGTTCAAAAGCTTTTGTCGGACGGTCAAATTTTGAGTTACATTTTGCTACATTTTTGACGTTATAACGTCTTATAAATTGATGAAACACCGGCTGCATGCACGAAAAAGTGTAACGTTCCGAAATGTGTCACGTTCCGCCTGACCCTGTGCGTGCAAGCGAGAGCGCAGTATAAGCCCAAGTTTGAAAGCTACTAAAATTTAGGTTATGTATTATTAAATATAATATTCGAGCGGAATACGTTATCACGTAAACCGACTTTACAGACAACCAATTTTTTATTAATTCTTCGCTCCTATTGGCCGTAGCATGATATTATATTATAGCCTATAGCCTTCCTCGATAAATGGGCTATCCAACAAAGAAAATTTTTCAATTCGAACCAGTAGTTCCTGAGATTAGCGCGTTCAATCAAACAAACAAACAAACACACAAACAAACAAGCACAAACAAACAAACAAACTCTTCAGCTTTATATATTAGTATAGATATAGATGCGGCAGAGGGCATACTTCTTTCTACGAAGATATCTCCCAAACATCCCACAACTACATAGTAACAAACAGGATCAGTTACAAACTCTTGCCGAGCACGTAGGCGTTGTTTCACGTGGGCGTTATTTGTAATTTTGCACAAAATGTGTACTTGAAAGGCCGATGAATGTTGGAAACAACGTAATATGTAGGTATGTAGGAGGCACAATGTAAATAATATTTAACCGTGTTTCGACTCTCGACTACGGTATGTGTTTGAAGGTAAAACGATCCTGAATCAAAACTCACTGAAGTTCAAAGTGACATTCAAAAATGAGGCCTTCTAAATAATGTTACATTCTTAACCGATATCAATTCGCCATGTATATATTTTTTTTTGTCCAACCGTAACGTTTCGAGGGGTGGACCGATTATAAAAAAAATTGAAAAGAAGTTTGACCCTGCAGGCCATCCCTGTAACTTCCCGCTATTTTCGAGTTCAAAACGCTCAAAAATATATAAAATATAGCAAGAAGTTTATTTTTTAGCTCTTCGAGCTCACAAAAAAAACACTTTGTTACGAAATTTTCGTTCACTATATCTCATGAACAAATGAACCGATTTTGATGCGATTTGCGGCAGTCGATTCAATTTTTTATCCTAAAAAAGTAATTTATTACAGAAAAATCGATCTCATAGGAATTTTACGAGCAATTTAAAAAAAACACTTTTTTACAAATTTTTCGTTCACGATATCTCGTGAACAAATGAGCCGATTTTGATGCGGTTTGCGTCGATCGACGCAGTTTTTTTAACCTAAGAAAGTAAATTATTACAAAAAAATCGATTTGATAAGAATTTTACGAGTAATTATAAAAAATTACTTTTTTCCTAATTTTTCGTTCACGTTATCTCATGAACAAATGAACCAATTTTGATCTGGTTTGCGGCGATCGACGCAGTTTTTTTAACCTAAGAAAGTAAATTATTACAAAAAAATCGATTTGATAAGAATTTTACGAGTAATTATAAAAAATTACTTTTCTCCTAATTTTTCGTTCACGTTATCTCATGAACAAATGAACCAATTTTGATCTGGTTTGCGGCGATCGACGCAGTTTTTTAGCCTAAGAAAGTAATTTATTACAAAAAAATCGATCTGATAACAATTTTAAGAATCATTTTAAAAAAACACTTTTTTACGATTTTTTCGTTCACGGTATCTCGTGAATAAATGAACCGATTTTGATGCGATTTGCGGAAATCGACGCAGTTTGTTAAGGAGAAGAGTTGATTAGATTTTGGAATTATTCGGTTTAGTAGTTTAGAAAATATTTTACAAAAACAAATTTAAAAAAATTTTTGAAACTTGTTTTTTTAAGATTTCTCAAAATTTTTTGGGCCTAATCGTTTCAAATTTTCAGGAAGTCTAAGTTCACCAAGATCACGTCAGATGCCGCAAACCGCGTTTCAGTCGGACACTCCGTTCAAAAGATATCAAAGGTTTACATACATACATACACACACACACACACACACATACATACAGCCCTACGGACATCATCGCCAAAATAGTTTTAATAGCTTCCTAGGACCTCAAAACGTCGAGATCTGGCGAAAACTCGATTTTCGAAAATCGGGGTGAAACCAATAATTTCCCGATTTTTGAAAAAAAAATTTTTTTTTTTTTTTTTAAAGCGGGAAGTTAAAAATCGACACTAATATGTTTGAAGGAATTTATTTTGTGGAGGAACAATTGAAAGAAAAAGCTTTACCAGTGTATCGCTTGTGGTCGACATTTCGAAAAATATATTTTCATTCTCAGGCCAGCCATCTAACGAATAGAAATCTAAGACTGTTCTAAACTTTATTCCAATCTCAAAATGAGATTTTGAACATATGTTCTGAAATAAATTTTATCTATTCTAATATAAAGCTGAAGAATTGTTTGTTTCTTTGTTTGGTTGAACGCGCTAATCTCAGGAGCTACTGGTTCGAATTAAATTTTTTTTTGTTGGATAGCTCATTTGTCGAGGAAGCCTATAGACTATATAATATCACACTACGACCAATAGGAGCGGAGCATCAATGAAAAGTGTTGCAAAATAATTTTGTCCGTCCGACAAAAACTTTTGAACGGTAACTCCGATCATCATGAAATTTCGACACAACATTCATCTCGGTAAACGATGATAAACGTGCGTACTCATGTCCCTCCTCCCACTCGTTCTTTTGCAGCCGGAGGAAATCAGGCGGGACCGCTAGTACCTACATTATACAGTGAGTCTCCTTTTCAAGCTTTTACTCGGCAAGTTTCCAGTTAAGTAAGTTTTTTATTTTGATGTATCAAACCTCTACATTTTATGGCCACGCTCGTATATTCTAATACAGGGGCGGGAAAATCTTTTGAACGCCCGGCTACATAGCTGATGATAATTTGACCGCGGGCCACATAGCTGATGAAAATTTGATCGCAGTCCTCACATTCTATTTCCGCATTTGGAGAGTAAAAAAAAAAAGATTTCACACATACTAATTCCGCATTTGGAGAGCAAAAAAAAAGGTCCTCACATTCTATTTCCGCATTTAGAGAGCAAAAAAAAAGCTCCTTAGGTTTGTTCTGGCCCTTGCTATTTCTTTACTATTTTTCTAATATTTATAAAATGCTTCGCGGGCCGGACATAATTGTGCTGCGGGCGGCCATTTGCCCAGGCCTGTTCTAGCTTCTAACATAACAAACGTCAATAGTTTATTTGCCTGTAGACTATGTGTATGCAAATACACTAATAATATGTATTTGATACTTGTTTATTATTTACTAATGGCTTATTTATTGACTTTATTTAATATACAAATGGCAACCATAACGATAAGAAAGTTAGTATTGTGTGTTTGTTAAATATGACATTTTATTGGCTCTAAAATAGCATTGCTATTGTTGGGTTATCTCTATTTCCTTAAGGATTATTTTATTGATATGTTACTGCGTCATATCCTTGTATGATTTGTCTCGTAGAATAACAGCGATAGTGAAACATTTCTGTGGTCAAAAGGAAAAACATGGTATGACGAAATTTAAATTAAAAAATTGGTTGTCTGTAAAGTCGGTTTACGGACGATAGTTTTACGTGATAACGTATTCCGTAATACATAACCTAAATTTATATAATAATTATAATAATTCGAATCAATGATATTGCATCTTTCGCTTCAAATTTAGGTTAATTTTTTTTATTTAAATTACTCACCATATAATATAATTGTTTTTTTTTTAACTTTCTTTCGTATTTATTTTAAGTCTCAAAGATTAGCTGTCATAATATTTATAAAACAATTGTTTCACTGTTTATAATATAAAATTCCAAAACCTACTTACAATATTTAAGTATTTTCATACGTCAAAAAATTGATTTTTATAATGATAAAATTTGTAAGAAAACGATTTTTTCGAGAGATGAGACCTAGCTAAAACGATTTTTTGCCCCCCAAAATCCCTTTTCAGTAAATTTCATCCAAATCGTTAGGGCCGTTTTCGAGAAAAGCACGCACAGGGTCAGGCGGAACGTTACGCGTTACGAACGTTAGGAACGTTACGCGTTAGGAACGTTACACTTTTTCGTGCATGCAGCCGGTGTTTTATCAATTTATAAGATTGGGGATTCATCAATTTATAAGACGTTATCACGTCAAAAAATTGAACCTTCTTCAAAAAGGGTCATTAAAAATCGTAAACAAAACAAAGAGAGACCTTGAACAACGCTAAAAATGGAAAAATATTCGATTTTTTACCTCCACCACCTGTTCCTCCACCTTCCCTCACCCACTTTTTAACCCACAGAATAGACACTCGACCGCCCTCTATCTCTAGGCCCCTTTTTCACTCCTCCGAATGTCCCATGTTTTACCAAAAACAAATGCTATTTAATTTTCTCTTTTATGTTTTGCAAAGAAATGAACATTTTTTTGGTTACTAACAGCTAGGTTATTTGGGTCTCGTACCAATAATAATTAATAAAATAAAAATTATGTCTTATTATATGAATTGCATCTCTTTTTCTTTTAACTTTTAGACAGCAGGTCTTCTGGAACGCTTTACTTCAATTTTATGTTGTTCTTTTTTTTATTGTACAAAATTTTATTTTGAGTTAACAAATTTTATATTTTTAAATTTTCTTAAATTTGAACCTGAGTCCGACATTTAAACAACGATACCGGACCGATTTGTAGAAAGTCCTGGGTGACCCACGCACTACACGGAGCTCAGATTACTAAACTATACTGGGATTCAGTTAAAATTAGAAACTGTTTCTACACGATTACACTGTATAAAGCTGAAAATATATATTTGACGATTCAGGAAAAAAATTACTTTTACATGAACGATTTTGTTTTTTGGCCATACACATTTTATCAACCATATGGAAATTCAGAATTATGGTTAATTCTGAAAAAATGTACATTTTACTAAAAAAATACACAGATTTCGTTAACAGGAAAGAAGAATAATCCGTCTGTGTGGTAAGTATATCTGTTAAAGAAAAAAAGTATTAAAAAATATATTGCGGCTACATTTACAGAAATTATATACAGTCGAACCTTGATAAGGGATCGCGATCTCTTTTTCGCTTATGGAGGTTTCTCGCTTATAGAGGTACAGTCTGCTTCTCATTTATAGGGGTTTTAGAAGGTTACAAAGACGGTACCTAGCAATTACTCTCACTTACAGAGTTTTCTCGCTTACCCAGTTCTCGCTCACTCAGGTTTTACTGTATCATATCAGTGTCGATAAATATGCGTTGATTTCACTATGTATTTTTACAATTTTTTTTTATTTCCTGGTGCACTGTATGAAATACAATCAAATATTAAAAAAAAAACCTCAGAATGTTCTTAGCTATTCATAAAAGTAAGCAAATCATATTTACATTATTTTCTGAGAATCTATAAGAATCCCATATCTACATGCTATTTTTTCCTTACTACACGTAAAAACTGAAAATCAGTGTATTTGCTATTCGCTGCAGGGTACGTGACGGCAGCACCGTCTACCATCCGCAATTTTTCACGCTTTTATAACATTGTGTTAAATGAGAATTTCTCAAATAACTGTAATAATTATAATTAAACAATATACATTTAATTATCGAAATTTGTATACTCATATAGTGTTTATGTTGTTCACTTAAAAAAAATAAAAGTATATAATTACTATTTGGAAAAATGTAAAAAAAAATATTATTGGACGTTTACTTCCACGAAGAGTACTAGCGCCGCTAGCGGTCAATGGAGCGGGATTGAACTGCCTTGTTATTAACGCTTCTTAATAAACGATACAGCAGGGAGTGTGACGACAACGACATGTGACGGCCACATGAAATCATACTCTATAACCGTTGCATGATTTAGTGCTCATTTAGACCACAGCTCGCGCTGCGATCGATTCAATTGTCCCCACTCTATACTCTGCACCCGGTCAACATGGCACAAACACTATTGGGATCTAGGGGTCGGACAATAGTTTCTCAACGTTCCATACCCTTCTGAACAGTCTGTATATTTTTATTCCTTTCATAATTTCCGAAATCCCGAGTTGATATTTTTTAGAATCGGATTTGATATGTCTACAAATTTTTACATCCCTGTAAATTTTCTAACGGCGCTCATGCAAAGCACTCGTACGCATTGGCGTAGCAAGAGGGGGCCCACCCTATAATATTAATTGTTCACGTAAGAGCGGAGCTTTAATGAAAAATGTGTCAAAATGTATCTCAAAAATAAGCTTCTATTCATGTGAAATGCACTAACTAGATATACTCATATTAGCGTTGTGAGAACACAACCTCAGTTGGATCAGTCGGTAGAGCATGCGACTATCAACATCAGCTTCGTGGGTCCGAGCCCCATACGTTGGGCGAATATATTTTTATTTTTTTTTTAATTTTATACATTGCTTTCTTCTAAGGCTTACATTTAAAATAATTTTAATTTTATTTAATTAATTTAAAAAAAAATATTAGTTAAAAAAAAAATTAAATACTGCTTTTTATCGACAAAAGCTTTTGAACGGTATAACTCCGATCATCATGAAATTTGGACACAACATTCATCTCGGTAAACTAAGATGAATGTGTGTACTCATATTCCTCCCTTCCCCATTCGTTCTTCAACATCCGGGTGAACCGGGCGGGACCGCTATAAGTCTACAATAACCTACGTTTTCTTTGTCGTGAAATTTATGCACAAAGTCGTGTTGATCGATTTCGCTTCTATGAACACTGAACAGTTTTCAAATTATAGTAATAGTAGGTAGAGTTGAAAATTTGCCCCCCCCCCTCCAGGATAAAATCGTTGCTATGCCTATGCTCGTACGGGACCCTAAAAATCGTTTTTATAAAAATGTAAGTTAAGCCTTAACACTTTCGCGACCACGAAATCGCTTACTATACGTATTTCACTCAAACATCAAACGATATTAATGTTCTATCACTGTCATTCAAGAGTGAAAACAAATGCTGTCTAGAGCAGGTGTGTCAAACTCATCCATGCGATCCCGCAGAAACCTTTTCGTTGCAAGATCTAAAGAAGTTAAGGCCGCTCTACATATACAAGGCTGGTTTTGTCGCTTAAATTGCTGCTGGCTTCGAGGATGGAAATGACTTCACAGCGGGCTGCGTGGTTACAAATTGAAGTTCAAGATTTGAACCGAGGCTATTTGCACCCAACTTCCCCCGAAGGAGAGCATGTTTTTGTTGAGTCTATTTCTTTGGCACGCACTGTAGCAGTGTAGCCTAAACGGTTCGATGGATTTTAACATACGAGGTGTCGTTAAATTCGTCTTAGTCGTGGGAGTGACATAGGGCAGGGGTCGGCAACCTTTTGAGACGGAAGAGCCAAACGTTACAATTTACAAAATTTCCCAGTTTTTAAAGAGCCACTAAACATTTTCGTTTCAGTATTATAGTATTTGCTTATATAGGTATAATAAAGGTATATATCCGAGGACGACACGTCGCGACGGGGTCGTGCGGGTGAGACGCGAGTGGAAATGGCTGAGAGATAGATATGGTACTCAATCATGGATCGATTGGACGATTTTTAAGGGTTTATATAATATAATAATTTTTTGCGTATGGAACTGGAGAGCCGCAACTTTACATCAAAAGAGCCGCAGGTTGCCGACCCCTGACATATAGGGTATATTTTTTTAAATATGGCTTCTGCGAATCAAAGAAGAGCCGGGGAATAAAAGAATGTATGCTACCATTTCGACACAACCTGCAAAAAAAGCAAAAACTCAAATACGTAAGAATGGCTAACAAAAAGGAAGAAAACACAAATTATTTAATTTTTTTGAAAAACATCGCAACAAAACAAAACTAATAACTACTTATAAAGAAGAGAAAGAGTCGGAAAAACTCAATATACAGCATTCAAAAACAAACAAAAGAGACAGATAGGTTCCCCCCTGCTGGGTGTTGAGGTTTTCCGACTTCATATCTTCTTTTTAGTTATTAGTTTCATTTTTGTGCAAATGGGTTTCTTGTTTTTTTAAACAATTAATTTTGTTCGTGCTTCTCTGCTGACTTTGAGCAAACGTGATACACAAACATGGCGTCAAAGTGTGTTCTGTTCAGAGACAATAAACGTTGACTTTTGTTAACATTCGAACTGTCACTGCGCGCGCACCAAACCCATCTACAAAGCAAGCTTTAATACGCGCATCGTGTGAAACCAACACATACAAACGATCATAAAACCCAGCTCCGCAGCATTTATTTCGGTTGTCGAAATCACTCAACCTTACTTCGATATCGATTGATGTTTTCGAGGTAAATTTAAAAATTAAATGGCGACAATTTTCGTTACTTTTTGTTGTTTATTATTTTGTAACAGTTTTTTTCCATGTCACAAAAAAACCCGTCGCCGCAAGCGGTCCGCGTGCCCGTTAGTTTGACTGGTCTGTAGCTGTTATCAGAGCTCTATACCTATAATCACAGATGAAGATTTCAGAAGAGACACTCACTGTCAATATCGTACTTGCACGTAGAACATTCAGTGACCTTGAACTTGGGTTGCCATCCGTCCAGATTTCCCCGGATTTGTCCTTTTTTTAAGGGCGTCCGGGCGGGGGTTTGTTTACAGTCCGAATTTTAATTTGACTAAATAAATGTTTTTTTTTTTATCAAGAGACGATAGTAGAATTTTGTTTTTTTAATTCGAAAAGATTTATTTTTGCTAATTGTAATAAAGAAAGTAGAGTTACTTTTTGGTTTTTCTAATTTTTATACGGCTCTTTAATTTAATTACCAAAGAGAATAGAGATATAATTAAATGAAAGCTTGTAAAATTCCATAGATTACTTTAGTTTTGTACGTTAAGTTGTACCAAAGATGGTAAAAAAATTCATCTATACTATTTCTGTATTATTAAGGTATTATTTAGTTTCATCAGTAAAATAAGAATTTTTCTTGGCAATTATGTCCGGGTTTCAAGCTCAAAAATCAGGTTTTTTTGAGCTTCTTGTCTTAGTTTATTGACTTACAGATGACAATCCTATCTTGAACAAACAGTAGTTTATTGACGCTTGATTTAAAATGGATTCAAATTATTTGGTCATCATCTAATAGAGTAGAACCTCTTTAAGTCGAACCTCGATAAGTCGAAAACCTCAAAAACTCAAAAAAAATGTTTTGTTCCCTTCCCTTCAAGCCCCAAAACCTTCATTACTCGAAATCTCTATAGGTTGAAATAATCAGTGAGTCATATTTTTCCTCTATAACTCGAAAAAATAAATTGGACCTCTCTATCTCGAATATAGCAATATTTGATTTTACAGGCTTTACAACTTAACCTCTACAAGTCGAATATTTCCTCACAAATTCCGCTTAAGTCGAATTCCTTCATAAGTCAAAAACTCTCTAACTCGAATTTTTTGGGGTCTCCCTTGAAGTTCGCCTTACAGTCGAGGTTCTACTATGTATAAAGATGAACGTCCATGACGCACTAATGCCAAGGTCATCTTGATGCTAGATTACTGACAGTGAGTGTCGCTTCTGAAATCTTCTTCTGTGGTAATAGGTTTGGAACGTATAGGTGCAGAGAACAGAAGAAGCCTTTAGTAACTGTCTCTAGTCGCCGGTCGCTTTGTTGCCGGAACACCGGAGCAGGAGAAGGGATGAATTTAACAGTTAACTCCGCCCACGTTTACGGGGTAAGCTCCTCCCTTAAAGCTCTGCGAAAGCTCGCTTATCAATTCAGTTAAACACTAACAGTCAACGTTCAAACACTGCAACGGTCCCATTTCAGTTTCATTTTTTATATACAGTCACGGCGAAACAAAAGCATAACAAAAACAAAACATAAAAATAACAACAAAAACAATTCCCGGTAGTTGGATTTCATTTGTTTTATCGAAAATTGATAACAGAGCACTGTTAAAATTGTGTGAAATAATATTTTATTAAAATCAATGTGCTTCATTTGCGATTTATTGGAAAAAATTGTTGTCGCTTGAAATATTTATTTGTTTTGTTTCTTTTTTATTTAATTTTGATTAAATTTGAGTGAAATTTTTGTGAATAAATAATAAAAAAGTGCTTTGTGTAAATGTGCATTAGTTGATGAACCGGCCGTATCGCCGACAGCGCCACAAATGGATACATCTTGCAGAGTTTCAATAGTAACCCTCTTGGGATTATTATTGATCTTCGTTTGTTCCGGTAAGGTTTTTTTAAAGCCTTCGTTTTCTTTCTTCTTCGATTCTCTCAGTCCTTCTCGTATTCTGAACAAACATTACTTGAATTATTATTATTCCGACTGTAGCAGGGATTTCTATATACCTACGTATCGAACATTTTGCTTTGCAGGACAACGCTATTGTTATGTGATATTTTGTAGCAGGAATTAACTTATAATATTAATTTATAGTAATGCAAATTCCAGTTGTACGTACATAGTGATACGTTTTCAGAATATTTTGTCAGGAATTTTGAAGTAAAAATACGGTTCCTGCTAACAATGTTTAGATTCACAGCGTGAAAAAATTGAAAAGTGAGTCAAAAAAAAAGAATGTCGTTGATAATACAGGAAAATCACGTAATTGTTTTATTATTTTAGAACCCTAGCATTAACGCAGTTTATTCCTGCTACTTATTTACGGTCAACAGCAGGATTTTTTATTCCTGCTACTTATTTTTAGCTTACACTTTACAGCATGAAAGATTTGACCTGTGAGAGAACTTAAAAAAATATCATTGATAATACAACAAAAAATTTACGTTAGCGTTATATCATTTTAGAACCTTAACATTAACGCTAGTTTATTCCTGCTACTTATTTACGGTCAACAACAGGATTTTTTATTCCTGCTGCTTATTTTTAGTTTACACTTTACAGCATGAAAGATTTGACCTATGAGAGAACTTAAAAAAATATCATTGATAATGCAACAAAAAATTCACGTCAGCGTTTTATCATTTTAGAACCTTAACATTAACGCAGTTTATTCCTGCTACTTATTTACGGTCAACACCAGGATTTTTTATCCCTGCTACTTATTTTTAGTTTATACTTTACAGCATGAAAGATTTGAGCTGCGAGAGAACTTAAAAAAATATCATTGATAATGCAACAAAAAACTCACGTCAGCGTTTTATCATTTTAGAACCTTAACATTAACGCAGTTAATTCCTGCTACTTATTTGCGGCTTACAGCAAAAACGTTTATTCCTGCTCGGTTTACAGCAGGAAAAAATTGATGTGTGAGAAAATTTTAGACGTATTTATTAACACAATTTATTATTTAACGAGACCTTGCCAAGAAAACTGACAATTAATTAATTAAAGTTCACTTTCACATTATTTAAGAATTTATTTAAATACATATTACGAACGACAACAATGGAAAATATAATTTATTTATATTTACAGAATTTCAGTTTTTATTATTAAACAACTAAAAACACTTCTAATTGGTTTGCATTCGTAATTAATATAATTTTATAATTAGGGATTACCGATACTTTTGAATTCAATAATATTATTATCAGTACAATTTTCCTATAAAACGGCTCTCAAATTAGATGTTTCTGTAGAAACATTCATTAGTAAAGATTAGTACAGGAAAATTAGTAAAGGAAGGTGAATTTTCAACTTTCTTAGGCATTTTGCACGATGTCATAAAATATAATTTTCAAATTTTTTATGTGTATGTTCGGCTATATCAGTGATTCCCAAAGTGGTCTATATCGACCCCCAGGGGTCGACGACAACTTGCAAGGGGTCCATGTCAGCGGGAAAAAAATTGAGGGTCCATGAAATGAAAGTGGGGGTCAACGATAGTGAATCTCCTAACAAAAAAAGAAACAAACTGGAACATCGTTAACTGAAGAGATTTAAGATTAAATCTAACTAAATTGATGCCAAATGTTAAAAATTTATTATTAAAGCATCAGGTTCATCCCTCACACTAAAAGCATTTATTTTTTGCTTAGTTATTTTATGTAACAGAAAGAAAATTTTAATTTGATTCGTTTAATTTGAATCTAATTTATAAATGTATAAAACTAAACATTTCACACTACATTTCACTACCGTTATAAATTTAAATCGTTCAAAGTGAGTAGCAATATACCGGTTGTCAAAAATACATTTGAAATTAATGAATTTGCAAAAAATCAATATCAGATACGCAGGGGGTTTTCCGAAAACCGAAAAACATGGCAAGTGGTCTACGAGACAAAAAAGTTTGGGGACCTCTGGGCTATATCTTTTAAACTCCTTATCCAATTTCTGTGAAATTCGGTACACGTACTTGAGGCTCATAAACTCAAAGAATAGACTACTTTAGGTATATCCGACTTCGCTTGCGTTAAGGTGGGGCTTACTAGCGGCCCGGTCCTGCATCGCCTGAATTTGTAGACTGCCACCGTTTTTTCGTCGACTTACGTTGCAAAATTGGTCTCCACAAAAAAACGATTTTATTTTAACGCGATAATATATGGCCTATGTCCATCCAGAAGGTCCATTCCAAATATTGGTGAAAATATTTTTGAAATCGGATGAATAGTTTCGAAGATTACCTTCTACATCCAAATTTAAGTATAGATTAATAATAATTAAGGTAAACTTCCTGTTATTGCTTGCAATTCCGCTTGCAACGGCTAAAATAAACTAAAATTATGTTAATTTAAAATGCAGGTAAAACTTTTTTTTGCATAAATACATCGCAAATTAACCAAAAATCCATTCAGAATATTCGATGGATTTTTACCCACGACGGAACGGAGAAGGTCGATTTTTGATCGAAGCCGATTAATCGGCTATCGCCACAAACTTCGGCCGAAGCCGAAGACTTAAAAACCCTAAGAAATTCAGTTTAAATTGGCTATAACTGCTACAAGCAACAAGCTACAATTAATAATCTAAATGATTTTAAAAACTTTTAAATTGAAGGTTTACATTGAACACAAAAAGGTAATTTTAATCATCTCTAGAAGTCGCCACGCCCATCGCGCTCTCGCTTATTCGAAACAGTTCGTTCAATTTCGGCGCTTGTAAGAAGCCTTCGGCTTCGGCCAAAACTTCGGCCCATGTTGACCGAAGCCGAAAGTTTCACCGAAAGTGGGTTTTTTGGCCGAAGGTGGCCGAAGCTGAAGCTTCGGTCGGACGCTAGTATATGTGCGTTTAGGGTGAGAGATTGTTTGTTTGTTAGCTTGTGTGGACACTCGAATGTTGTCATTTTTAAATAAATATTTTATCTCTATTCTAATTTCTAAGTACACAAATAATAATAATAACTGCCTCCAACTCCTAAGAGGAGCATACGGCCTCTACGAAAATTTTGAATCTAGTCCTATTTTTTGCCATATTTTTGACTTGAAGACAGGTAGTTCCTTGTTCCATAACTTCTTCACGAACAGTTCTTCTCCAGGATATTTTTGGTCTTCCTCTTTTTCGGTATCCCTGTGGGTTCCAATTCAAGAAGGCTCTCTTCGCTATGTCGTCATCTGTCTTTCGTAGCGTGTGCCCTATCCAATTCCATTTCCTACGTTTTATAGTTATATATAGATTTGTTCAAGACATGCACGTTTCCAAAGTTCGTTGTTAGAGACGTGTTCGTACCATTTAAGTTAAGGATTGTTCCAAGACATTTGTTTATGAAGAAGTACATGGTAGTTATCAAATATATAGAATCAATAACATCCAGGCGCATATCTCGCTTGTTAGCATAATTTTCACAAACTTCAAAATAAATATTTAGTTACTTGATTTTTGTGTATAATTATTATTAGACATGATTATCATGTTAGATGAATGCAAATGCAAGAAATTTTTGCTATCTCGAATTTGAAGGTCAGTTACACATTAACGGGACAAGAAGGTTTTGAATATCGTCGCATGAAAAACTATACAGACCGTTTTGTTGTGGTCTCTGTGACGCGTAAACATACCTTTGTAGAGGTTGTTCAACCTTTAAAATAGCGGCACCTTGGTACGTGACACTTGTAGGTCAAGTTTTTTTTCTGTTTATTTCTTTGCCACTGATTACTAGATCTACCTGTTCGATGCAACTATAATTTACTGGTTTTGTATTCATAATTTAATTCTACAAAAGTCCCACGGTTTGTTTTTACTGTTAATATTATTACTTACTTTGATGGTCATAATTTTGGCCGGGTTTGTGCCCTGCTAAAAATGCAGGTCCAAGAAGGTTTGTCAGTGACGATTGGTGAATTATTTTTACAATGGGGTGTTCTTTGATTTTTTTGACTTGATAACGTCTTATAAATTGATGAAACACCGGCTGCACGCACGAAAAAGTATCACGTTCCGCCTGAGCCTGAGCGTGCAAGCGAGAGCACGGTATAAGCGATAGAGAGGCACGATCGGCCAAAGCGTCGGCTTGTACGCATTTCTCTCTCTTCTCGCGTGACGTCAGAGAGTTCATCAATGTTTCTTTATGACGTTATCACGTAAAACTATCGTCCGTAAACCGACTTTACAGACAACCAATTTTTTTGTGTTCTATTAATCCCATCAAAAACATTTCATGTAAAAATGTAGTGAAGTCTCGGGTTGATATTCCACTAAGAACATAAACATCAAATAAGAGACCATACTCGGTGCAAAAAGAATTGAGATTTAAAGAGGTGCCAAGTTTTCACATATGAATCATTTATTTATAATATAAACCACGAAAACTTGGCACTTTTTGTACCTACCTACTTGTTTTTGACATTTATGTTTTTAGTGGAATATCACTATCACAAGGCAGGGGTAACAGGGGCACGTGTGCAGGTTCCAGAAAGTTCGAAAAAATTCGCATAATATTAAGAAAACTATACGTATTTCAACTACTTTTTGGGAAACTCTCTGAAAATAGTAGACCCCTCCCTTCTTCCCTACTACTGTCCTAACAACAGACTTTTTTTTGTACGTGTGTTATATAAATCATATATTTTATTCCTTTTCAAATAAAGAGTTATTCTGAAAGAGTTAAAACCAGTTGTCCACACCAATAGGGCAGGAGTGGGGGCACTCCCTCTCCCGCCTCAAAAATACATAACCTAAATTTATATAATAATTATAATAATTCGAATCTATGATATTGCATCTTTCGCTTCAAATTTAGGTAAATTTTATTAAGTAGAATAATAAAACACTATAAAAAGTACACTATTATTATATAAAAAACAACTATGGCATGTATCTCTTTTGCGCATGCGCCGATTTTCCCCAAAAAATTTACAAAAATTTCTAGTAAAAATAGATAGAGTAAAAACCGTTTTAAAAACTATATTATTATTATATAAAACATCATTATAAGAGATATATTCTTTTACGCATGCGCCGATGTTCCCCAAAAACAATAGGCCACTTCATATTTGCATATCAAACATCCTCCCAAAATTTGGTTTCAATCCGCTTATCCTTGGTGTCGGAATGATAAGAAATGTCAAAAGTGACGTTTGCAACTGTCAAAGTATTATGTTCTAATAATAATTAGTTATTCCAATAGTTAACTTAGAAGGCGTTGCATTTCACAAAATACTAATGTTAAAAAATTGAATTAAACATTAGAAATGCAGCCGTTTTCATGTTAAGACAAGACATACGTTATTTTCTAATTTCCATGTACGGCAAACAAAGACGACCGACCGCGTCGCGCCATGCATTAGACAACATTGCATTTATACAGCTATTTTTCTATATAAATTTGTATAAAAAAACTGTTTAGGCAAATTCTGTTATACGAAATCTATGTAAAATGTTCTCCTCTTTCGTTTAAGACTGGTTTCAAACCGATCTGATTTAAATTGAGCGAGAAATTAGCACAGGGTCAGGCGGAACGTTACGCGTTACGAACGTTACGTTACACTTTTTCGTGCATGCAGTCGGTGTTTTATCAATTTATAAGATTGGTGATTCATCAATTTATAAGACGTTATCACGTCAAAAAGAACATGAAAAATACACGTTTGAACAAAATTGTAAAAACATACCTAAATTTTTTTTAGCTCCCTCCAAAATGTGTTTGTTTGATTGGTACTACTACTACTGGTTAAAACAGTTATTTTGGGAAAATAGGCAGCTTTATTTAGTTAATAAAAACATACCTAATTTTTCTTAGCTCCCTCCAAAATGTGTTTGTCGGTTGGTACTGGTTAAAACTGTAATTTTGGGAAAATAGGCAGCTTTATTTAGTCAATAAAATTTAGTGTAGTACTGACATCTTGCCCAGGGTCCTTAAAAAAGGTAGTTAACGCCTTGTAAACCCCGCCAGCTAATCAGGATGTTATAATTTTGGAAGATATACGTTCATATACCTATTACTCTACAATTCCTATTTAGAAACATTTGTGCAATATCATAATTTTTCAACAGTAATTATTTGGATGACTATTAATTTGTGAAACTTTTATATCTATTATCTTCATTATTTGTTGTTTAAATTGTTGGTAATTTATTTTAATCATAAAAGGGAAAAAATGTTGTTTTTAATTCAGGAGAAAGCGGTAGACGTACTGAGTGTAATTTGTACCTTCCGTTTTAACATCAGAACGATTTAATTTCATGTTGAAATTTTTTAAATGTGATGCGTTTTTTTAAATTTTCATTTACATTTTTATGACCTTTTGTGGCGTTCTTTTTCTCACACATATATTTTTTATTTCACTTTCATTCAATTACACACAGTCGCGTGCGTAAAATATTTTTTTAAAGTAAAACAGCTACAGTGTAACCTATTTATAACGAATCTCAAGGGACTGAACATTTTTTTTTCGTTATAAAGAGTTTTCGTTATATGGAGGGAAGAAACAAAAAAAACGAGTGTGCTTAGACTACACGACTGAAGTAAAACTTCTTCCTGCCATAATTTGTTATTATTCACCCGAAAATTCACTAAATATGAACTTTAAAATTACTTTACAATTTTATTCACTTTAAACGTAGAATATTTAATGTATTGAACAAAATATTAATTTATAAAAATTGTTCAAGAACGAAATGAACAGTCTAATATAAGAAGAAAGAAATATAAACTTAAAGATAATGTAAACAAAAGTAATGCATTGCAGTTACTTAGCTCTCGTTAGATTTTAAGCGTAAATTTTTATGAAATATTATTTAAAGTAGGTATACAAAACTTTTTTCTGTCACCCGATAGCGCCACTGGCAAGTAAACTATGTGTCATTCTATTGTTAGTACTGCTTATATTTTCGGCCACCTGATGGCGCCACTAGCCAGTGAAGTATTTGTCATCCTCTTTCTATCTTCACTAACTTATATCTCCCTCTCAACCAGCTTACCAGCTTACTCCCCAAGTTAAGCGTGCGTAAAAAGTTTTATTTCAAAATAATCAATTTTCACCTAATTAATTTATTCCAAAAACATATTTATAGTCTGTTAACTTTGCCTGACGTTTTTTACTATGCCAATATTTGTTTTGTATTTTATTAAGTATATCTTATGCATGCCTTGGGATGTGGTGGAATCATCTTAATTAAATAATAGGAATTTTTCGATAAGTTTGGCAGCATCAAGTGCTTGTTGAATAGTTGGTGATGGTTCAGAATCGTCCTCTTTACGTCTGTAAACATTTGCTGACGCCTAAATATGAACATATTTCTTCGTAATAGAGAATGATTGTGTTTTTAAGGTAAACCAACCAAATAGTAAAAACATCTACGTTTAGGGAGTTTTTCGTTATAACGAAGGACGTTATAAAGAGGTTACACTGTATTTCGAAATTTTTTATTCTTTATTTCAAAATGCCGCAATTTTAGTGTATTGCAAATTCTTCCTTATATCACCAAAATGATACAATTGAAATCTATTTACACGTTTCATAAAATAACGACCAGATAATTCGAGTTAATTAAAAATAGATTAAATTGTTAATTATGAAACCGTTTCATAATAAAATTAATGTTCGTGTCTAAATGCTGTTAATTAAAGGAATGAAAGTTAGAGTTAATAGTTTTATTTTTGTAACTTCCTGACTCCTGTTAATACTACCGCAAATTCGCCGTCACGACAATAATTTAATCTTTTTAAACTACTTAAAAAACATTCTAAATTCGTGTTTGTATGCTTGTATGTATGTTATTATCTCAGGAACAACTGGACCAATTGAGATGAATTTTGGACATATTGTTTGCGATTTTACACTAGTCAAAATATTTAGTTTTATCCGGATAACCCTACTAAATTTGTCATATCCCAAAACATGCTGATAAGAAAATTATTTTAGACTAATTTTTACCCGCGACTTCGTCCGCGTGGAATCAATGCATACAATTGATTTAATTGATCAAAAAATTCATAAATTCAAGCAAGACAACAACAATTTTTTTGTTTTACCATCTTTTGCAATAACATAAAGATTTTGAAGATTCGATACACATGAGCAAGCATACATTGGCCTTGCGAAAAACATGGTTTTTTAGGGTTCCGTACCCGAAGGGTGCTCAAACGGGACCCTATTACTAAGCCTCCGCTGTCCGTCTGTCTGTCTGTCTGTCTGTCTGTCTGTCCGTCTGTCTGTCAGCGGGCTGTATCTCAAGAACCGTAATAGGTAGAGAGTTGAAATTTTCACAGAGTGTGTATTTCTATTGCCGCTAGAACAACAAATAATTAAAAAAACCCCAAAACTCCCAAAAGAGGAGCAAACTAAGTTTTTTGCTTATAATTCGCTCCATTTAAATCAGATCGTTTCGAGACCTGTCTTAAACGAAAGAGGAGAAAATTTTACATAGATTTTGTATAACAGAATTCGTCGAAACACTTTTTTTGTACAGCTTTATATAGAAATATAATGTATAAATTCAATTTTGTCTAATCCATAGCATACACGGAGATCGTCTGTCTTCGTTTGTTGCATAGTGTACTATGGGAATTTAAATATTGCGTATGTTTTGTCTTAAAAAAAAAAGATTGCATTTGTTCAAAAACGAATGTCATTTCAAATATTAGTCAGTCTTTTGACATTAGTATTTTGTGAAAGGCAACGCCTTCTGAGTTAACGATTTGAATAACTAATTTTAATTATTAGAACATATTGCTTTGACAGATGCAAACGTCATTTTTTACATTTTTTACCATTCCAACCCCATGGATGAGCGGAATGAAACCAAATTTTGGGAGGATGTTTGATATGCAAATATGAAGAGGCCTATTGTTTTTCAGAGACGTCGGCGCAAGCGCAAAAGAAATATATATTATAATGTTGTTTTTATAAGATAATAGTATACTTTTCATAAAGGCGTATTATTTTGTTTTACAGGAGTTTTGTAAAATAAATTTTTGAAAAAAATCGGCGCATGCGTAGAAGAAATATATACTATAAGGCTGTTTTTTATATAATAACGGTATACTTTTCATTACGGTTTATTATTCTATCTATGTTTACAAAAGTTTTGTAATTTTTTTGGGAAAAATTGGCGCATGCGCAAAAGATATATATGCAATAACGTTGTTTTATATAATAATAGTATATATTTCATAATGGTTTATTATTCTATTTTAAAAGAAAGTTTTGTAAAAAGTTTTAGGGGGAAAGGTGGCGCATGCGCAGAAGAGATATGTGCTATAACATTGTTTTTATATAATAATGGTATACGTTTCATAATGGTTTAATATTCTAAAGTTTTGTATTTTTTTTTTTTTTGGGGTAATCGGCGCATGCGCAACAGAGATATTTGCCATAACGTTGTTATTTGATATAATGGTATATTTATCAAAACCTTATATTATTTTATTCTACAAGAAATTTTTGTAAAAAAAGTGTTTATAATATAAAAACGCCGGGGTGAATTATGTAAAATTTCACGCCTTGAAATTCTTGAACTACTTGCATACTCCCACTGGTTACATATTGTTATAGCGCCTCTCTTGTTTCTTTTACAAAAGTATTTAAAAAGTACATAGTGTACGGAACCCTTCGTGTGCGAGTCCGACTCGCACTTGACCGGTTTTATCTAAATGTATGCCAGCTACCTTCAGTGTTTGCCCCTGGTTTTGTTTATAGTTATTCCGAAAGCAGTTTTAATGAAAATTGTAATCTTTACTATTGAAAAGGCAAATCTGTTGGTATAATTGATATTCGTAGAATTAAAACACTGTCTTCTTTAAATGTACCACTAATTATAATAGCCCTTACAATATTCCAACCCATATGGGAAACTTGTTAACGTGTACCATTACACAATTTGGGCGCATCAAGGTTTCGTAATGAAAGTACCGGAACACCCACTTCTAATTTTAACTTATGAAAAGGCATTTTATCTTCTTAGGGGTTAATTTTAATATTAATATGGATAACTGACAGAACTTGATAAAACTTGAAACGTTAAAAGGCCACTGCACAGGAGGCTAGAAACGCTGCTTGGAGTGCTACTGGCCGGTAGGCTGGGTACGAAGCTCGAAATGACGTAACTGCGGGCTCGTCTGCTAGCCCACCAGATAGGTTTTAAAATTAGAACAGGGGCTATTTTCCTTGCTAGGTCCGCTGCTAGATACGAGCAAGAACCAATCAGGAAGCAATATCTTGTCACGTGGGCGACTTGAACAAACGCCCACAAACCAACACGGCGTCATTATGATCAGAGTCAGACAACAGAAGCGCTTTGCTCTGTGTTTATATTTGAACTGTCACTGTGCGCGCACCAGATCTATCCACAAAACAAGCATGAAAAGACGTCTCGTGTGAATCAAGAAAACCAGCGCTAGAAAACTAGTAGAAAAATCTAGCAAGGAATCTAGCAGCGTTTCTAGCCACGTGTGCAGCGGACTTAACCAAAACCAATTTTCAAAATATATCTAAACCTGGATTTTGTGATCAAGGTTTAGTTTCCTTTGGTCGGAGCTGAGTCGGAGCTAACGTGATGGACGGTTTTCCCATATAATAGAAGTTTTTTCAGAGAGTGTATACTCCACATAGTAGGTACACAGACCGATAGATGGCAGACAGACAGACTGAACAAACAGAACACTCGACTGAACTCACAGCAACGGGAACTAGAAAGTAAACAGTAATATTGCTGCATCCAAATACAACCAGAAAACTCCGACTGGATATTATAGTATATATTCATTCCACGATACTCGTCTACTTTCAGCGCAACGCTGTCGGTTAGTGGTGGGTCGTTGACGTTTTTAACATCAACGAAACGCGAAACCCTAATCCGTGCCACGTCTACTAGTTAAACAAAAGCGAGTGGGCTTTAGACCACACGAGAAGTAAAAACTTCTTCCTGCCATATATATAAATACAATAATATTCGATAATCTATCACCATATTTTGATTAGACATCCTGATTTAACGACACAATATAACCTCACTCTGTAGCACATATCTACAAAGACGAAATGTTTAAAATATAATTTTTGATTAATTAATAGGCAAAATGTGTATATATATTTATTAGCATAATTTATAATACATTTAAAAGGATTTATTAAATTAACCTACATTATTTCCCGTTACAAAATGCAGCAAAATTCGATGAAATGTATTTTTGATACAAAAACAATTGTTTTCATTTTAAACGTCAAATAGTTGTCAGAAAAAAAAAGAATTTCGATTAATGCTTCGTCTTTGTCGCACTCACTAACTTATATCTCCCTCTCAACTTCCAATATACGAAACGTAACTCTCTCTCTCTCTCTTACTATCTTCACTAACTTATATCTCCCTCTCAACTACCGTTCGCCTCGTCCGATGATACACTTCCGTAAACGCTTTCATCAGGCATTTACCAGCTTACTCCCCAAGTCAAGCGTGCTTAAAGAAGTTTTACTTCAAAAATCGGCGAAGTGCAAGCTATACTTGCACAATTAGGGACTCTTCATTAATTGCGTAAGGGTCCCGAGCGGTAGGGGGGGTTCTCAAAATGTTTACATGCCTTTATCCCCGGGGAAGGGGCAAAGCAAATCTTACGCAATATTTTGTAAGTTGAAATGTGTGATTTCTAGCATAGAATGATGGTTATTTGAGAGAAAGGTGTTGGGAGAAACAACTATGAGATCTATTTTTTCTTTTTACACGCTTTATATTAGCTTCACCTGTATGTATGTATGTATGTATGTATGTATGTATGTAAACACGCTTATGTTGTAACCGTCTCCTTTGGGCTCAATTTTGACCCACTTTAAACAGACAGATTTAAATTATTTAAACTTTGTACATTTATCAAGAACCGGTGACAATACAATAATTTGATAAGTTTATCTCATTATCCTGATCAGGATCGCCAGAATTAAATAATTATGTTTGTATGTATGTTTGTAACCGACTCTTTTGGGCTCGATTTTGACCCACTTTAAACGGGCAGATTTATTTTAAACTTTATAGCACGTCGAACTAAAAAGTGAAAAATTTTTCTTAAGGGGTTATACTACCCAGGCGCGTCAAAAAAAAAAGCTTTTTTTGTAAATTTTTTTACGATTTCTAGGTGACAGATCAAAAAAAAAAATTAGGGCTTTTTTACGCATATATTAAAGTTCTCAAAAATTTAGAAAATTTCATATAAGAAATACGTTTTCAAACTTTAAACGCGTTTTTCTCGAAACTATGTTTTTCAAATTGGTGTACACCGTATCTCGCTCAATTTTTGTCCGATTGACTTGAAATTTAAATGACAACTTCTTAGATAGATTTTCCGTGGAAGTACACACGATTTTTATGATTGAAAAATTATGACGTTTGCAGTTAACAATTTAAGTTCGAGTTTTTGCTAAAAAATGAAAAAAAAATTTCTAACTCATACAAGTTTGTGAATTTTCAAACAAAATTTAAAATCCTCGGTACTGGAAAAACGATTGTAAAAAAAGAAAAAAAATTCTTTTTTGTTTCTGATGGTACACCAGGACTGATACAATGTACACCGTTTTTCACTTAAAAAAAATATTTTTGAGAACTTTAATATATGCATAAAAAGCTTACTTTTTTGACGCGCCTGGGTAGTGTAACCCCTTAATATAAGCAGAAAATAATAATGAACAAAAAAAGAGTGAGGCGCTCGATATACGAAAAATATGACACAAAGCGCCTCGCGCTTTTGACGTGATAACGTCTTATAAATTGATGAATCACCAATTTTATAAATTGATAAAACACCGGCTGCATGCACGAAAAAGTGTAACGTTCGTAACGTTCCGCCTGACCCTGTGCATGCTTTTCTCGAAAACGGCCCTAACGATTTGGATGAAATTTACTGAAAAGGGATTTTGGGGGGCAAAAAATCGTTTTAGCTAGGTCTCATCTCTCGAAAAAATCGTTTTCATACTAATTTTATCATTATAAAAATCAATTTTTTGACGTATGAAAATACTTAAATATTGTAAGTAGGTTTTGGAATTTTATATAAACAGTGAAACAATTGTTTTCAAAATATTATGACAGCTAATCTTTGAGACTTTAAATAAATACGAAAGAAAGAAAGTTAAAAAACAATTATATTATAGGTGGTGAGTAATTTAAATAAATAAAATTAACCTAAATTTGAAGCGAAAGATGCAATATCATAGATTCGAATTATTATAATTATTATATAAATTTAGGTTATGTATTACGGAATACGTTATCACGTAAAACTATCGTCCGTAAACCGACTTTACAGACAACCAATTTTTTTTTTACAATAATACTAATATTTTTTGTTCATTATTATTTTCTGTTTATATTACGAATTATTTCTCACTTGGGTTGAGCTTACCGATAGATGACGACGTAGTTGAATCGTCAACTAGTTAATTCTGAAAACAGAAACAGTTGCTTTGTTGACAAACGAAGAGGACTAGATTCAATATGCGGTAAATTTTAAAAACGTGTACGTGAGCTGCGTCTCGGTTGAGGATGGGCTGTTCGTGGGTTGTGCTCATTTAATTTAACTAGTTCGTTGAATCGGTGCACATCACTACTGTCGGTAAACTCATGAAATTACGGGACGCAATTATATTCTCTAATGTGTCTACTAGAGCTTCCATGACAGAATTCAGAGATTTCACAATCAAAGAATGTCGGACTAAATTTTCATATCAATTAAAGAACTGAAGACATTGGTATTGGAATTCCGGAATTAATGAAAAGATTGAAAATTATTAATATAAATTGTTTACCAACGATTATTGATTTTAATATTCGACAATGTTGACTTTTTTGTTCGCTTCATAACTAGAAAACTATGTATTGCAGACACTAAATGGAAAAATATACTTTTTATAAGAAATTAAACTTCCCTATAATAAGTAACTAAAATGAAAAATATAATAAAATTTTGACGACGGCGTTAATTTAAAAAATTCCAGCCAAATAGGCGACGCGACAGGACCATTCTAACTTTAAAAAGTTGATATTTGATATACTTAATGTATAATAAAGAAAATCAAATTTCTGATATCGCGTAAAGTGACGCGGGTAATGACTAGTATTCAATATGATATTTGCTATTCTTTGCCATGGTTACCTACATAATATGTTGCACGTTATGTAAAAATTAATCAAAGCATGCTTAACTAGTTTATTTCTGACAGATCTACAAAACAAAAGAACAACTGATTATCTTTTATTTTCAAAATATTTACGAAACTATAAAGTTTAGGACGAGATGTTTTTAACAAAACTTTCTTGAAAAAATAAATAGAATTATAAGCCGTTATGAAAAGTATACCATTATTATACAGAAAACACCGTTATAGTATATATCTCTTCTGCACATGCGCCAATTTTCCCCAAAAACAATAGGGCTCTTCATATTTGCATACCAAACATCCTCTCAAAATTTGGTTTCAATCCGTTCCTCCGTTTGACCTGTATCGTGCTCACAAACAGACGCACAGAGTTTTTCAAAAATATGTTTTTTGGATTCGGGAGACCTCGAAACGAAAAAATATTGTACCATTTTTGACAGTGAATTTTAACCTAAATTAGTACCATTCCCTACTTATAGTGCTGGAATATTAAATTAATTCAATAAATTCGTTTAGTAGTTCTCAAAATTAGCCGGTACAGACTGACATCCAGACAGACAGACACCTAAGGTAGTTAGTTTATGGATTAGTAAGTTCTTACCTACATTATGGCATTCACTATAAAACCGGTTGGGTTACATACGTAGTATGTTTATTATTATTATGTACTGTTAATATCTAGTGTGCTATAACTTTCTCTTGTCAATACACACCTAAAATATGTGGGTGATCTCGTGGCCTCGATTATCATAATATTCATAATAAATAAAATAAAGACGGTCTTCGGGCCCTGTTCACCATGTTGATGATCCATAATTGCTCTCTTTATAAATCTATCTATACTAATATATAAAGCTGAAGAGTTTGTTTGGCTGAACGCGCTAATCTCAAAAACTACTGGTTTGAATTGTAAAAAAAAAAATTTTGTTGGATAGCCCATTTATCGAGGAAGGCTATAGGCTATATAATATCACGCTACGACCAATTGGATCGGAACATCAATGAAAAATGTTGCAAGATGTATCTCAAAATTAGTCCGTCCGACAAATATTGTCAGGTGAAATGCCTTAACTAAATATTGCAATATTAGCGCGTCACGTTGACAAGCCCGGATAGCTCAGTCGGTAGAGCGTAAGACTCTTAATGCCAGGATCTTGGGTTCAAGCCCCACGTCTGCGAATATATTTTTATTTTATTTTTTGATGTGAAAACTTCTTTAGCGGCGTTGAACACTTTTTTTGTAATGGGTAAAAAATCTTAAACTCGCCGTCAGGTCACGTGTCCTGATCGGTCACGTGTGCGTAAGACGGAAACTTTTATTTATACAACGTTAGACATCTAGCGTTGAAATATCGTAGGTACATAAAAAAATGCTATCCTATAATACAAACCATTTTGATCTTAATATTCAAGTTTTCACTTTTGCAGGCACTCCCGGAGTGCAAACCTTTTTTTTATTTTTTACATTGCTTTCTTCTAAGGCTTACATTTCAATTTTTTAAAATTGTATTACGACTAATTAAAATTCAATAAATCTAATAGCTCATTTGAAAACTGTTACAACTATAGGTACCTATATAAAAATAATTTTCATACAGTGTTTTCAATTAAATATTTATTATATTAAAAAAAATTTTTTACTTATAAAAAGTATAAATACTGCTTTTTAACGACAAAAACTTTTGAACGACTCCGATCATTATGAAGTTTGGACACAACATTCATCTCGGTAAACTAAGATGAATGTGCGTACTCATGTCCCTTTCTTCCCCATATTCGTTTTTTGCACCCGGGTGACACCGGGCGGGACCGCTAGTGCTAATATGTAAAGCTGAAGAGTTTGTTTGTTTGGTTGGCTGAACGCGCTAATCTCAGGAACTACTGGTTCGACTTGAAAAAATGTTTGTTGGATAGCCCATTTCTCGAAGAAGGCTATAGGCTATATAATATCACGCTACGACCAATAGGAGCGGAGCATCAATGAAAAATGTTGCAAAATGTACCTAACTCAAAATTTGTCCGTCCGACAAAAACTTTTGAACGGTAACTTCGATCATCATGAAATTTGGACACAACATTCATCTCGGGAAACTAAGATGAACGTGCGTACTCATGAGACATGAATACGCACCCATTCGTTCTTTTGCACCCGGGTGAAACCAGGCGGGATCGCTAGTTTTATATAAGATAATAATTGTGTATTTCCAATGGATATTTTGCACATCGAGTTATCGTACTCTAACCTGTTATTTGTTTTGAAGTGAAAGAAAGAAAGACGCAGCTGTCGATGGCCGGGCGAGCACTGAGAACCGGTGAAAAGAAAGCCGGTCGTACATCAATCACACTGATTGACAGTAATATTTATTGTATCGCGACATCTCCTTTATAGGAAGCTGTCTAGACTGTATCGTGTAGATTGATCACACTTACACATGCTTCAATATGAACCGCCTCTCTTATTGCGTAGTACGCACTATACCACACTTTGATCCAAAAAAAAGAAAAAATATTGATTTTGTTTCTCTATAATTTACAGTTTGCAAGCCCTGACACAAAATGTGCACATAAGAAAAGCGAGTGTGCTTTAGAATTTAGATTACACGACTGAAGTAAAACTTCTTCCTGCCATATATAATATAGGTATAATAATGATACAATAATATAAGATAAACTATCACCATATTTTGATTAGACATCCAGATTTAATGACACAATAATATAACCTCACTCTGTAGTACATATCTACAAAGGCGAACTGTTTAAAATATAATTTTTCATTAATTAATAGGCAAAATATGTATATATATTTATGAGCATAATTTATAATACATTTAAAAGGATTTATTAAATTATATTACATTATTTCCCGTTACAAAATGCAGCAATATTCGAAGAAATGTATTTTTGATACAAATACAATTGTCTTCATTTTAAACGTCAAATAGTTGTCCAAAAAAAAAAAGAATTTCCATTAATGCTCCGTCTTTGTGGCACTCACTAACTTATATCTCCCTCTTAACTTCCAATATACGAAACGTAACTCTCTCCCCTACTATCATCACTAACTAATAACTCCCTCTCAACTACCGTTCGCCTCGAACGATCACGCATCGTTCGCCTAGTCCGAAGATGCACTTCTGTAAGCGCTTTCGTCAGGCATTTACCAGCTTACTCTCCAAGTCAAGCGTGCCTAAAGAAGTTTTACTTCAATAATCCACTGTGTATTTAATGCTCATATTCACCTAACACTATATTAAAGATAGAAGTTACAATATCTTGGAATTTACACAAGAAACGTTATGACACAACGCGTCGTAAGGCATAAGGTTGTCAATTTTATTTTATTACCTGAAGTTTGTGGTGTCTCCCGGCGTACAGGGACGGTAGATACTATATAGTGATCTCGAGAGCGAAACAGGGGATCTAATTAAGTGCAAGTGCATCCGGGCGAAGCCGAACGGGACACATAGTATTCTATAGTTCGTAGTTCTTCGCAATATTTTTTATTTGAAACCGAGCACAATGGATAAACAACCCAAGCCTATATATAGCTAAATGCACACACTTATATTTTCTTATATAGAGATCGCTTCCTTCTTGTTCTGGTCATAGGTTAGGTCACATTGCCATGACAACGGTCAGTCATACTTCCCCAAAGCTAATCTATTGTCAGACATAATCATTGTCACCAGGCTACCTACTTGGGGGGGGACGATATCATGAGAAAGCACCGTGTCATTCGCTTATTCATATCTCTGATGAATTGCATTCTTGCACGTCGGTTGAATCAAAAGTTGCTGTACACTGTACAGAATAACGCTGTCGAAAGATTAGTCCAAAACGACCGCAAACATTTATCTTAAGAGTAGTGTGAGTAGTTTAGTCAACTATTTAATAATAGAGCTGTAACAAACCGTATGTACCTATTCGTTACTGAGTAACGGGTACATCGTCTGACTCGAAGTAACGAATCGTTACTTACAAATTCATTTCGTTACTCGCATTTGTCGTATCCATGTCAGTTCGACTCATTTGATGCGGTTATACGTTATACGAACGAAGTCATACCGTATCACGTATGCGACGCGCCTCGATGCGATGGTACATGCTTGATGCTGTTAGTACACGATTGTATGTCGTATGAAAAGTAACGATACGAAAGTAACGGGTACTGGTTCTTTAAGTAACGAATACATGCAGGTTCACAATTTCTCGTTACTTTTACAGCTCTATTTAATAAATAGATTTTTGAGTCGAGTCGATTAAGTAGGGGAGAAAAGTTTACATAGGTTGGTACTGAAATAGTGGTTTATGCAGTACGTTTACCAAAACTGCCATAACAGTGAATAATTCATGTATTCATTGTTGCTCTATATTCTGTACTAGCGGTCCCGCCCGGTTTCACCCGGTTGCAAAAGAACAAATATGGGGGGAGGGACATGAGTACGCACATTCATCTTAGTTTACCGAGAAGAATGTTGTGTCCAAATTTCATGGCGATCAAAGTTATACCGTTCAAAAGTTTTTGTCGGACGGACATTTTGAAACATTTTTCATTGATGTTCCGCTCCCGTTACGTCCCGTAGCGTGATATTATATAGCCTATAGCCTTCCTCGATAAATGAGCTATCTGACAAAAAAAATTTCAATTCAAACCATTAGTTCCTACTTCCTGAGATTAGCGCGTTCAACCAGATTCCTTGCTAAATTTGACTAGGTAGTTTTCTTGCGCTGGTTTTCTTATTTGCTTATATGTGCTCGCTTCACACGAGACGTCTTTTCAAAGTTGTTCTGTGGATACATCTGGTGTGTGTGCAGTGACAGTTCAAATATAAACACAGAGCAAAACGTGTCTGTTATATGACTCTGAGGAGAATGACGCCATGTTTGCTTGTAGGCGTTTGTTCATGTCGCCCACGTGACAAGATACTGTTTCGTGATTGATTCTTGCTCAGAGAAAGCAGAGGACCTAGCAAGAATAATAGCCCCTGCTCTAATTTTGAAATCTATCTTGTGAGCTAGCAAGCAAGCCCGCATTGACGTCATTTCCAGCCTCGTATCCAGCCTGCCGGCCAGCAGAAGTTCAAACAGTGTTTCCAGCCTCGTGTGATGGTTTTAAAATTTAGTACTCCTTCATAGCCATTGAAACTATATCAAATCGAACGACTACTTTCATCTAATGTGAATTTGGGGTCGCCTGGTGCTAAGTCCCTTTTCCCCAATTTACACGCCTCCGTTAATTGTAATGACTTCACTCCAAATACTGTTCTACCAATTTAACTTTTCACTTTATACATTTATTGCAAAAACACTCCCGTCCGGTTTCACCCGGGTGTAAAAGAACGAATGGGGAAGGGAGGAGCATGAGTACACACATTCATCTTAGTTTACCGAGATGAATGTTGTGTCCAAATTTCATGATGATCGGAGTTACCATTCAAAATTTTTTGTCGATAAAAAGCAGTATTTATACTTTTTTTAAGTAATATTTTTTTGTAATTAATTAAATAAAATGAAAATAAATTTAAATGTAAGCTTTAGAAGAAAGTAATGTAGAAAATAAAAAATAAAATAAAAATATATTCGCCCAACGTAGGGCTCGAACCCACGACCCTGGTATTGACAGTCGTGTGCTCTACCGATTGAGCTAGCCGGCGTTGTATTCTGTCAACGCTAATATAAGTAAATTTAGTTAGTGCATTTCACCTGAATAGAAGCTTATTTTTGAGATACATTTTGCAACATTTTTCATTAATGCTCCGCTCCTAATAGTCGTAGCCTGATTTTATATAGCCTATAGCCTTCCTCGATTATTGGGCTATCCAACAAAATTTTTTTTTTAATTTGAACCAGTAGTTCCTGAGATTAGCGCGTTCAAACAAACAAACAAACAAATTTTCAGTTTTATATATTAGTATAGATAATAATGATACAATAATATTCGATAATCTATCACCATATTAATTTGATTAGACATCCTGATTTAACGACACAATATAACCTCACTCTGTAGCACATATCTACAAAGATAGAATGTTTAAAATATAGTTTTTGATTAATTAATACGCAAAATATGTATATGTATTTATTAGCATAATTTATAATACATTTAAATGAATTTATTAACTAACCTAAATTATTTCCCGTTACAAAATGCAGAAAAATTCGATGAAATAAATTTTTGATTTCGATTAATGCTCCGTCTTTGTCACACTCACTAACTTATATCTCCCTCTCAACTTGCAATATACGAAACGTAACTCTCTTTCTTACTATCTTCCCTAACTTATATCTCCCTCTCAACTACCGTTCACGCACCGCTCGCCTCGTCCGATGATGCACTTCCGTAAACGCTTTCGTCAGACATTTACCAGCTTACTCCTTAAGTCAAGCGTGCCAAAAATAATGTTTTTTATTTTTGACACTGAATCCGAATTTACAATAAAATAGCAAACAGTTTTTATTACAATTCTTATCATTAAAAAGTGTCGGAAACATAATGAATTGATCATAAAGGGTAAAAGTCCTATGCAAACATATAATTTTTAATCAGAAGTCTAATAACCTAAAAAGTTCTAACTAGGAAAAAAAGTAATCTCTTTTTCTTTGTACCTCGATCTTAAGGACATTCTTTCGGCACCAAATTGTAAGGCAGAAAGTCTAACATTTACTCCTTGGTGGGATTACACGCCCCAATGCGGGAAGTTCGTACGTTAGTGTGGTAGTAAAGCAAAATTAATTAATCAACTAATTAATTATTTCATGTATTTAATAAGCGTACTTACGACCGAGGTATGAAGAAAAATAGTATACACAACAATGGCCGAAAGTTTGATAATCTTGCATTACGCGCCATGATTCCCGAGGTAAGCCGAGGTCATCATGGCGCGCAATGCAAGTTATCAAAATTTCGGCCCTTGTGGTGTAATTTACTAATTTTGTAGTGCTCGCTCCGCGGTACTGCTCTAGACCGGTGTCTTATTATAAATCGACGACTGGTTACGACAGTGGATTAAGGATCTGAACGATTATCTCGGTTCGACTATATCCGTGCACTGAGCTATAACCGAAGGCGGATGATCCTAACAGGAAGTGACGTGGATGTACGTTATGATGAACGCGTGTGTTATATTATAGCAAGTGAAAAACGTTAAAAGCTTGCATGTCGCCCCGTATTATGACAACGTCCTCCGTGACGTCATATATTCATAGCTATTGCCATCGTTTTTTTATTTATTCGTAAATACCTACGCCATTTCACTCCCTTTTCTTTATTTCAAACGGAAAGTGTACAATTTTTAAATCTATTTTTTTCGACAATATTTTCTGAAACACAGTGCGGAGGTTGGCGAGCGAAGCACGTTCTTCTGATTCTCATGTTTTTTTTTAAAGCTGCAAAAAATAAAGAAATGTTTAAATAAAAATATTTTTAACAAAAAAATTAAACCGACTTCAAAATATGCACTAAAAAGTAATAAAATAATTACAATTATTGTTATTTTTGGAGTCGGTGTTATTATTGCTAGGTATATTGTAAATAACAATAATTGTAATTATTTTATTACTTTTTAGTGCATATTTTGAAGTCGGTTCAATTTTTTTGTTAAAAATATTTTTTTTTCTTTTTTTAGTGTTAGATATTTACTCAATAAATTATTCAGTTATTTTATGAAGTATTGCGCTGGGTAAAATTTGAGATTTTCCCTCGATTTCTCCGGATTCCACCATCAGATCCTGACTTGGTTCCGATGGGACCACCTCGGAAGTGCACTCTTTCGAATAAAAAAATAATTTTGAAAATCGGTCCATAATTGACGGAGAAATCGGTGAACATACATAAAAAAAAAATATACAGTCGAACATAGAACCTCCTCCTTTTTTGAAGTCGGTTAAAAGTGGAAGCCGTCGTGGGTCGCCTGGCAGAGTTGTCTATACAAGCGGTGAACGTGTCAAGTGTCTGTATTTTTAGAGTTGGAATAGTCCTGTCCTCCAATTAGCTGAGACTTTTTATCATATTATGATAAAATGAAAACACTGCGTCACAATTTTAATATGTACAATTGAATGACAAATATTATATTTTTTTAAAAGTAGATACTGTGGGAAATCCATCTATTTCGAACCGCTGTATCTACATTTTGAAACTGACCTGGTGATGACATCAAATCTAATGAAGTACTATTACGCAATACAATAAATTCGTAGCTATTTTTGTAAAAGGCTATCAGAACTTATTGAAATGTGAACGTGATCGGTTATTGTAATAAATATTGTAATTGTTTTATTTGAGAATTGTGTTAATCATTTTACCTGATTTTGAAATTTCCTACAATACCGACCTATTATTTTCCTGGTTGGTAGTCACGCTTTATTTCTACTAAAAATCAACATTTTTTATACTGTTTAATACTTTTTAAGCTTCTTTATTGTAGGGAAATAACAGCAAACTTTTTTTGCGATTACAAGGCGAAGCTGCTTACGTAAAATTATTTTTATAACTTTTATTACCTCAGATTTTACCATTCCAACTCTACAAGTGGTCAAAATTCTCTTTTCAAAATTTTACAATATTTTTCGGTTTGAGGTCCCACGGGTTACAAAAAACATATTTTTGAAAACATTTTATTTATTGGTTTGTCTGTGAGACCAATGCAGTTCAAACGGCCAAGCAGATCGAAATCAGATTTTGAATTAATCAATCCTCTCCTTTCAAAGTCATTTTTTATGGGCAAAAACTGTTTTACAACCGCAGGAAAAAAAATGAAATATCACATCTAAAGCAGCTGCATTTTGATTTTACACCAAATGAAAATCTTGCAGACTTCACAATGTATTAAAACTTAAAATTATCAACGAGAAATTACGAAAAATCGCTAATATTTTTTAATTGACTTATCGTACAATATTTCATCAATTTAAGGAGGTTGAGCCGTTTTACGAAGATAATAAAAAAATCTGAAATAAAGTTTTTTAATAGATTTTTTATGACAAAATTTTCTGTAGAAAATCCAAAATCATTAGGAGATTTATAAAGTTAAATAACTTAACTTTTATATGTAGTCTTGTAGAAAATATGTCAACCTAGCATTTAATTAGGAGACTTTTAATCAATAAAAAAATGTTAAACCTTAGCACTTTTCAACTATGGACTTTTATTCTTGATAATTTTAACAATTTTTACTGACGTTTCAGCTTTTTAATGATGTAATTTTAATTTTCATTACTTCTAATTTCTTTTTTTAATTATTTACTGCAAAAAATATGTAAAATACAGATATTTACATAAATACCTATATTTTTTCTAACCTAACTTTGCACAAAAAATTCAAAAGCTAGTCCATTAAGTAAAATACTGAAATAATTAATTAATATTATAAAAAAATTATGTATGCCCTTATGACAATAATTTAATGATATCATCGACTTATAACCTTTTGTAAAAATTTATTATGGAAAAGTTCCCATTTAGAATTCGACTTACTTTTGTTTGGGACTGTAATGCATCAACCTCCTTAAGATGACTTCGTCACTATAAATTAATGAAACGTTATTTAATTATAATTTTTCTTAATTTATAATTTTACAGACATGAAACATGTCTGATTAACGATAAAAATTCACAAAATTACACAATTTGGAATAATCGCTCATTACTACCTAGAACTACAAAAACTAGTGTAAGCTCCAATATTCAGTTTTTTATTATTTATTTTAAGTAAGTAGTATAAGTTAAAAATTAAAAAAGTCAAGCTTTAAAAAAACACGACTTTTGAAAAAAAAATTAAATCAATTGTTAAAGCTGCCTTAGTGCCGTGTACTATTAAAATTTCAGCGTTATTGCCGCAAAATTTTTGAAAATATACCCTCTATATTTTCAAAAATTTTGTGGTATCCCATCCAACTTGACATCAAACTAGATGGGACAAAAAAATAATTCTTGAAATTTTTTACGCTAATCATTAGTGCTGCAGTAGTGCCGTAAATTTTGAAATTTCAGCTTTAGTGTCTTAATTGTTGAAATTATAGACACGTGTTTGTTACTCAGCTGTCAAGCTGGATGGGACACCAACAACCCTCTATATTTTTCATAATTTTCCAGCACAAACACTTACATTTGAACAGTGTACGGTAAGTACTAACGCAGCACACACGATTAGCGTGAAAAAAAAATGTTTTTTTATGATGCCCCATCTGGCTTGACGCACATGACGCACCGATTATTTATGTATTTGGATTAAACATTTAAATCGTATAAATAGGACCAGTGTTAAATAACAAAAATACTAATTTTTCAGTGTCTTCGACATATCTATAAATAAAATATTTCATCCAGAGATATTAGGTTCGTTCCAAGCAGCCAGTGAACGGTTTCGAAACCGTCACCCGCGTGCGCAGTAGGTAAAACGAAGTTAGTGGCGATTTTAGAACACGTTTTAGCTATTGCGCATGCGGATGACGGTATCGAAACCGTTCACTGGCTGCTTGGAACAAACTTATTATGTCTATGATTTCATCCAAACGAAGAAATAGTCGGTGTCTCGGGCCAGATGTAGTGAGCATAAAAAAGTGTGTGTATGTCAGCTCCGACGCACGACTGGAGTTTACTCCTTAGATACGCTGTGTAATGTATTCCATCTCATTCTTTCGCACGTTAAATCCTACAGATATATTATATGTTTGTCTCTTTTGTATTCCATCTCATTCTGTCTCTCGTTAAATCCTACAGATATATATGTTTGTCTCTTTTGAAGCGGACGAGTGTAACGCCACACTTGAAGCTGTGGAGCGTAATGCCTTACCAATTGATTTTACTACTCATAAAATTTCTGTACCGGGCCTTATAACTGAAAATGATTTCTTAAAGAGTTCACTCCAATATTTCTTAATTTTTAAAGGTTTGCTTTTTGTGTTGGGGGTTTCTAAAATTTTTAATTAGATTTTAGTTAATGTAGGTATTATCGGTGTGGTGGTTAGTGGG
Source organism: Xanthostigma xanthostigma (assembly GCA_963575645.1). Classification (NCBI taxonomy): domain Eukaryota; kingdom Metazoa; phylum Arthropoda; class Insecta; order Raphidioptera; family Raphidiidae; genus Xanthostigma; species Xanthostigma xanthostigma. Next base: position 11,786,849 of record OY754475.1, read on the forward strand.
GATGCGTCCCCTCCAATTGTTCTACGCTACTGCAACCCTACACCCTGCACTGTAACGGCTGATGACTGATTTATACCGCTCCAACCCTCTCAAATGTAAAAAGTCATTTCTTAGCTTAAAAGCTTTTATTTTAATCATGGTATTGAATCGTTTACTACTCTAACAGGGAGTTATACTGCTGTTGGTTTTTATTTTATAGTTTCTCTACAAAATCATGTTAAAAACCACATTTTAGATATTGTGTATTCATTTTACGATTCACACTATAAATGTTCTCTTCTATTTGATTTTCATTGAACCATTACACGGCACAAAAATGTTTTTATAGTTCGTTGGATAAAATAAAAAAAAAAATAAACCGAAAAGTTTCTCGCGTGTTTCTTTTAGAAAAAAAATTCCAGCCAATTGGGCGACGGGACCATATCAGCTTCAAAATGATGACATTTGATATATAGTATAATAAAGAAAATAAAATTTCTGATATCGCGTGAGGTGACGCGGTTAATGGCTATAGTATTCAATATGACATTTGCTATTCGTCGCCATGGTTACCTACATAATATGTTCCACTTCATGTAAAAATTAATTAAAGCATGCTTAACTGATTTATTTCTGACAGATCTGCAAAACAAAAGAACAGCTGATTTTTTTAATTTTCAAAATATGTCCAAAACTATAAAGTTTTAATATATAGCCTATGTCATCCTGGAGATCCATTCTAAATATTGGAAAAAAAAATTGAAATCGGATGAAAAATTTCGGAGATTACCTCCTACATCCAAACTTTACCTCTGTATACGCTAGGAAAGTATCTTTGGCACGCGACCTTCGCACCATCTCGTGTTTAATTTTTTCAAAAGTGGTTCACCCAAAACTTACAAACACATGGAAACCAGCGTTATTCTTAATTATAAAAAAAATATTTACTCAAAATGTTAGTAAAAAAACTACATAAATGATATTTATTTTTAATTTCTAAATTTTTCAAATCTTATTTTTGTTAACAAAATTACAATTATGATATTTTTCATGTATTTAATAATGATTACAGACGCAAAATAAAATTTAATTACCCTTGACGACGTACTGCTGCAGTCCATTTTTTTTCACACTAATTCATAAGAAAATCCAGGAAAACGGTGGAATTGTAATTCTGGATGTTTAGTTGGGGTATCTTTACAATCAACAACACAGCACTTCCGATTTGATAGCTTTTTTCCCCATTTTATTCGACAATTAATCCTTATTAAAATTCACGTATAACATATGACACTAAGGTTTTGACTGAACCAGATTTAAAAAAAAAACCATGAGAGGGCGGAAAAGTCGCCTGTCAAAAGATACTTTCCTAGTGTATAATATTGGTATACTTAGATTGAAGCAACACTAAGAATTGATTTCATAATTCGCAGACCAGAGATTTGGTATTAAAACTCATCGATTGTTGAAGAAACCCAGGGAGGTGATCACCGTACTTAATATTTTGAAACACCCTGTAAAACAGTATAGCAACATAACGAATTATTCGAAGACTTGAATAGCTTTCATTTTTCAAATAGAGAAAAAGGTACAGAGTATTAAAGAAATCGATATCCGATGGGGTGGAACACCCCATTCTATATATGTGTGCCGTTTATTCACCCCCTGCGCTCACCCCATCTTAACAAGACAACCATTTGCATCATTAAGGGTGCCACATTGGATTTCAGTTCCATTATCCTATCGTTGTATAGGTGCGTATTTATTTGCGCTGATACTCATCGCGTATGTCATACCTCGCATCCATAAATAATAAATAGGTGTGAAAATATCGTTCACAAATAATATAATCATGTACGGAAAGCCTCTGCAGTCTATTGTAGTCACTAATGAAATTGAACGACGATAATATGATTGCCAGGTTTTTTTTTTTATTGATTCATATAAATTTAATTATTTCCGTAACTTTTGTCAGGCGTTCTACGAATTTTAAAAATTATTAATAACACTAGATACATATAACTATTGTTTGCTACGGTTGTTAAGAAACATCTATTGTTATATTTAAAAAAATTAATTTTTCAAACAATGTCACCGTCGGGACACGAATCTCGAATCTTTCCACTATCGCGGCGGACTGAGTTTCCTTACTCCACCGTGACATATCTTAAACTTAATGAACAATAATTCTAATATCTAAAGCAATTTGTACAAATAAAATAATATAATATCGGTAGTTAAAGTATCCATTTCACACTAGTGCGTAAAGCAAGACAAAAAAATGCTATATTATACCAATCCAATTGCAATTTCCAACATCGACCTGTCAGTTGCCATTTAAAACCATATGAGCAACAAAGAGAGGCATAGTTTTCATAAACAATCCAAATAAGTTCCCAATTTGTCCGAACACTGAGCTGTCAAATATATATTAATATGTGCTTGTTATGAAGTGAAAATCAGCTATTTTATAGGAGGTACGTGCAAAAAAATATAGGATCTATCTCGAACGTAACGCTATTATGACTCGAGTGACCGTTAAAACTCGCTGGTAACTCGTTTTAATATAAGGTCACAACTCGTACATGATAACCTGCATTTACTCTCTAGATGCACAGACTACTATTTTCTCTGTCAATATAACTTGGATATAAATGGAACAATTTTAAAGAGGAAAAAAAAGAAGAAAAGCAGTTTCTTTATCGTTCATATATAAGTTGTATATCCAGTAGAACGAGATATATATCCGCTCTTTTATCCACCTTCAAATCTCGTCCTTTAACTGTATCAACACTGGTTGCTATTTCTTTTGCTCAAAAAGCTTTATTTTTCTTATGAAAATACGAACAGAATCAAAATATTCTGTCGTAAAAAATAGATAAAAAATCTTTTAAGTTAAAAGGTTTTATTGTACAATCGACAATGTATTAAAAATAGTGATGGGAATAAATCGAGAACGAGATATGGTAATCGATTCATTCGATTATTAACATATCTCGAGATATGTCGATTATAATATACAAATTATTAGTAATTCATTTGATTATGAATCATTTTACTAAAAACTAAACTACCGAATCGAATTACTACCAGGCGCGGTCCAAAGGGGGGGGGGGTCACAGGGGACCTGACCCCCCCAAAATTTAAGGTCAAATTGAAAACTCTCAAAAATTTGCCAAAGAATAAAAGGAAATTTTTAGCTATCCCCTAACAGCGATAAATTTATAGTTTGCTGACATCTAGCGGTGTTTTTATTAACTACTATTTTTTATTAGTGTAGTGAGTGACCCCCTCCAAAATTTCAGGCTGCGACCGCGCCTGATTACTACTAAAATATATCGAATGAATGAATCGAATGAATGCATGTATCGGAACGAAACACTACTAATAATAGAGAGAGAACAGAGTAGCTGATCAACAGCTAGCAGCTACACTACACACAAGTTGTGCTGCAACTAAGCGAGATAGATACTACTAATGTGTTGTGACTTGTGAGATAGATAATAATACTAATTTAGTAGTATCTATCTCGCTCGGTTCCCTGCAGTAGCGGAGAGATAGCAATATAATTCAATTATAACGAAACAGTGTTGCCGTCTAATGCGCAAACTACTAAATTAGTAAAATGTTTCGATTATGGCAATCAAATTCGATTACTAATGTCTCGATTATCGAAATATCTCGATTATTCCCATCATTAATTAAAAACTAGAAAATAAATATGAGTCACCATAGGGAGCTTTCATTAAACTAATTTTTTTTTTAAATATTTATCTTAAAGGTACTAGTGGCCCTGTCCGGGTTCGCCCGAATTTGTAAATTGTCACCGTTACGTTGCAAAATTGATCTCCACGAAAAACGCTTTTATTTTAACGCGATTATATCTAGCCTATGTCCATCCTGATGGCCCATTCTAAATAGTGGCGAAATTTTTTTGAAAACGGATTAGTAGTTTCGGAGATTATATCTTCCATATACCTATACACAAACACAAAATTCGCACTCTTTATTATAGGGTGACCGATACTTCTATAACTTGGGAGTCGAAAATGCGTCATTTTCGAGAAAATCGACTTCGGTTTTCTTTTTACAAAAATCCGAATATTGGTAGTTAAAAATAAAACAAAAATATTCTTATTTTTGGCCTGAATTTTTCCATGATCTGATAGCTTACTATTTGGCCAACCTTCCTAAAGCTAAATACCACGAAATTTATTCTTAGGTTTCATGTTGTGTGTTAAAACTTTCAATAAATAAAAAAAATAAATCATTCTTCACAGAAGTGTCATTATTACAGGAATACGAGCAATAACCGGTCACCTCTAGATTATATATTTGTGTACCTATGTATAAATTAGCGTTGACTGATGAATTATAAAAAAATGATCAAGTGCTTTTTTTAAGTCTGAATATCGAATGTGTTAACTTGTATTTTAGAAGAAGTTATATTATATTCAGGTATTATTAGCATTGTTTTGAAAGATATCTTTTTAAAGCAGTTTTAAATCTGTCTTGATATATATTTTTATGTTCTCATAGAATAGACATCGTTCATCATTCGAAATAAATTGTCTCTTTTCAAATATGTTATTTTTATTGCATAGATATCAGTTATATCTACCGACATTGTTCCATATTATATATTCTTTATATTAAAACTCTATCTAACTTTCTATAACCAATATAATACGACTTATTATACTAATTTTTCAGTGTACTTCATATATGCTTTGCTTAAAATAAGTAGGATTAGATTACAGACGCTTGGCAACTGAGTCATAAGTGAAGATTTTTTTTTATCCCTCATACCCATATTCATTGAACACTATTAAAGATAGACGTTACTAACCTTGGAACAAATTTATTCCTTCGAATAAAATTTACTTTCAATTCACCAAGCAAAATATCAGGCAGAAAAGTTAGTTAAAAAATAAGTATACACTGCACTATACTCCTTGCTCTTGCGCCGATTTTCCCAAAAACAATAGGGCTTTTCATATTTGCATACCAAACACCCTCCCAAAATTTCGTTTCAATCCGCTCATCCGTTTGACCTGTATCGTGTTCACAGACTAACAGACGCACAGAGTTTTTCCAAAAATGTGTTTTTTGGATTCGGCGGACCTTAAAACGAAAAGATATTGTAAAATTTTTGAAAAGTGATTTTTGACCTAAAAGTAATAAACTTGTTTCACGACTTTTGCCAATTATGAAATTAAATATAATATCTATCTATCTATCTAATATCTAATGAATTGTTTACAATTGCAACGAGTTAAAATTTGCATATATATGTAATATTATGTAACGCAGTTTACAAATACGAATACAAATAGAAGCAGAGACTGTTCTCACAATAAAGATGACATAATCGACAGCCATGTCGATAATATTTCGACTACGTATCGCACACAAAAGCTTGAAAGAAGATGCTTATAAAAGCTTTGGAACTTTACAACATACAAACGTATGCAAGCAACGTTTTACATTGAATTTTACGTCTATAGGCTGTGTGCACGAAGCCTACTAGCGCCGCTAGTGGGTAATAGAGTATTATTGAACTCACTTTTTGTGGCAATCGCGACATGTTTCTATGGTGATAAGTCAAAAACTTTAGTTGGCCATGATGTATCAAAAAAAATGTAATAAGGAAAACTAATAAATACCATAAAATTCGGATTGTAAACCAGTATATAAATAGCATAACATAAAAGGTACGTGAAAATTACTTATTTATCAATTATGATGTACATAATATATAAATAATTAATTTGTTTACACTGACAGCGGAACGTCAAATTAGAACGCCAATGGTCTTTATTTTACTTAAATCGCCATCAGCGCAACAGCCCGGAACACAAAAAGCATTTCCAGATCGATCAGTTTTATTATGTTTTCTTTGTAATTAAAAAACTTCATAAAATTATAACTCTTTTCACTTTTAATAAACATTGCACACTGATATACGGAAAATTTGAGCTTGAAGTTTCCCCTAGTGCTCACTACAAACGCTCGCATCGAAAAATTTGTAACTCCGCCTCCCTGCACATAGCTCATAAACTCAGTTTAGGGCGATTTTGTATGTTGAAATATTGTAATTAAAATCGGTCAGCATATCTATTCTCGTGTAACAATTTTGGCCGCGCTAATCTCCGAAACTACTGAAACGATTTTATTGAAATTTTTTAAATGTGTCTTACTTAGTGCAACTTACGCTAAAGGATAGTTTTTATTAAATATTTGGTACAAAATTACAGTATTTTCTCAAAAAAACTGTTTCAGTACCATGTAAGGACATCTGATAGAATTAACTCAAAGCTATTAGTTCAGAAGCAAACAAAAAAAAGCGAGTGTGCTTTAGACCACACCACTGAAGTAAAACTTCTTTTTGCCATAATTGTTTTAAATATATTTATTAAGAATAATGCGTAAATACCTCAAATTTGCTCATGTTAAATTCATAAACGAACAAATATGCAGTCGGTTCGTCTCAAAGTTTATCGAACACAATATAACCTCACTCTGTAGCACATATCTACAAAATATAATTTTTGATTAATTAATAGGCAAAAGATGTAGTATATATATTTATTAGTATAATTTATAATACATTTAAAAGGATTTATTAACTAACCTACATTATTTCCCGTTACAAAATGCCGCAAAATTCGATAAAATGTATTTTTGATACAAAAAAACAGTTGTTTTCATTTTAAACGTCAGATATTAATGCCCCGTCTTTGTCGCACTCACTAACTTGTATCTCCCTCTCAACTCCAATGATGCACTTCCGTAAACGATTTCGTCAGGCACCGCGATGATGCACTTCCGTAAACGATTTCGGCAGGCATTTACCAGCTAACTCCCCAAGTCAAGCGTGCCTAAAGAAGTTTAACTTCAGAAACTGTTTTAGCACCAAGTAGCAACACCAGGTATTCGTTTGCTTCTATCATTGAATGTTCAATAGCTTTACATACGTGTGCATAGAGATATACTTCCTTTTGAACTGAATGTTGTGGTAGAACCTGTAGAGTGGAAATCTCTGAAGACGAAAAAAATATGTAAGCCACTAGAATTAGATATTAAACAAAGCAATGCATAAACAATAAACAGCATTGTTTTTGAGATACAAAAATTCTGTATTAAAGACCACGCATACTTGTCAAGCATGAACTTACACGACCAGCAAAAAAGCCGGTTCGTAAAGGTAACCATGTATAATTGTGCACACTAAACCAGCACCCAGGCGTGGCGGTAAATTTTGAAAGCCTGTGGTAAGTGAGTTGTGTGATCGCGTACCGAGGAGGGGGGTGCGGTACTCAGAAAATAAAAATGTTCAAACAACGACAACTGAAATAGTAGAAATGTCATGGCTTTTAATTCACTATCGGAATAGTGAATTCAAGTAAAATTCACTGTCAGAATAGTGAACCCCTGATTTTATACGTGTCGGTTGTGGCGCCTCCATATACAGTTACTATAGATACTTATTTTCATGTAGAATGTAGATTGTTCAATAGCAATTTAATGGTCACTTATAATTAGTGAATTTTTATATTCACTAATTCATATTGTGAGTATTCACTAATTCTAGGTGGTATGATTCTAGCATTGACAAATAGTGAATATGCACATGATATTAGTGAAAAATCACTTACTCATGTTTAGAGAGTAGGTAGTGATGTCTCGTTTTCACTAATTAATTTGCATTAATAAAGCTGCGAAATGTCTAAACAAAACTGGAGTATCTTCATCAACTCTGGATGTGATGCCCTTTTGAGTTTTCCTCTTCCAACAAAAAACAATAATTAATTATTCCTGGAACAGAGCAAAATGATTTTTTTTTATCCCAATCTAGTGCTATTTACATGAGATAACTGCAGCCAGTACAGTGGTGCCATCTTCTGACCTCATTACTTTGTTTATCAAATAACAAGAGAAATGATGATTCATTTTCTGAGTGCTCTTTTATTATGAATTTTATTTGTTTGTTATATAAATTAAAATTATAAAATATTTTTCTTAAGCACAGTCACGTAAAATTAAAATTATAGTTGAGTGTAGCGATGCGTGGTTTTGACGGTGAATAATTTTCTCAGTGGTCAACCTGCTGTACGGACGTGAGAGTGGTTTTCTGCTGGCGTATTCATGCACTACGGTGACAAACCAATACACTTTTCTATGGGGGGCGACTTTCTTTATTCAACCAAGATTCAAAGACGGGTTGTTAAAATGCATTTTTTTTTATAGAGGGGTAGTTCACACCAAACCCGGAATATATTATAAGTATTAAGGAAATAATAACAATTTTGTAACACTAAAAATACCTTATCCTATTTAATATTTATATTAGGGCGTTTTTGAATTTTTTTGTTTTCGGTCCCATTGGCTAATGTTAAAGCATTGGACCTAAAAAAAATTCTCCCAAAGTATCGGCTTTCTAGATCAAACCTGTGAACAGCTCAAACCGAATTTGCTTCCCATTTAATTGGGAAAAACTACGTTTCTACTCATACATGGATAGCTGGTCCTAATATTTGTTTTTATTGAAGTAAGCCTTCTTTACGCTTGACTTGGTGAATGCGGAAGCGTGATCGGGCGAGGCGAACGGAAGTTGAGAGGGAGATATAAGTTAGTGAAGATAGAAAGAGGATGACAAATACTTAACTGGCTGGCCGAAAAAAATACTTCACTGGCTAGTGGTGCCGTCAGGTGGTCGAAAATATAAGCAGTACTAACAAAAGAATGACACATACTTTACTTGCCACTGGCGCTATCGGGTGACAGAAAAAAGTTTTGTAAACCTACTTAACTTGCAGAGCTAAATAATATTTCATAAAGATTTACGCTTAAACTCCAACGAGAGCTAAGTAATTGCAATTTATTACTTTTGTTTCCATTATCTTTATATAATATTCTACGTTTAAAGTGAATAAAATTGTAAATTCATTTTAAAGTTCATATTTTGTGAATTTTCGGATGAAAAATAAAAAATTATGGCAGGAAGAAGTTTTACTTCAGTCGTGTGGTCTAAAGCACACTCGTTTTCTTTTTTTGAAAGCAGCACACACACAAAAAATGTTCTTATTACTAAATTCGTGAAATCATTATTTTCAAATTAATTACCTAAATTAAATCTGATTTTTATGAGAATGTTTAAACGAACATATCTTTGAAAATAATGAATTCACGGATTTAGTACTAAGGACTTTTTTTGTGGGAAATTTAATTCTCTTCAAAATGCTGCTCTCAGAAATTAAAACATTTTTTTTATTCCACCAGCTATCCATGTTAATTAAATGGGCAACAAACTCGGTTTGCGCCGTTCACAGATTTGATCTAGAAATGATTTTATAATGAAAAAAAATTGTGAAAATAGATTTAAAAAAACAATTAAAAAAATAGAAAAAAAAATTAAAAATAAAATGGAATAGAAAAAAAAAATAAAAAATATTACTTGTGTCAGCGGGAATCGAACCCAGCACTTTGCTATTACCGGACTAACGCTTTAACCGCTCGACCATACCGACATTGCAACTTGCGTTGTTATTGTGATATAGAAGTGTAGTAGTTATTCTACGTAATATGCTACATTTACAATAATAACAGTAAGAGGTATTTTTTTGTTTTGTTTTTTTTTTTATTAACATGTATCATGTTTTAGCCCTGGGGTACTAAATTTTTTTGAGGGTCAATTTTGATCGTCAATTTTGAGCGTCAATTTTTTCCGCGCAGAAAAAAAAAACAAGTTTATAGAATTTCGAATCAATATCGAGGAGAAAACATGATACATGGTTGAAATTTTTGGTTCTAGAACAGAAATTTATAAAATACTAGCTGTAACCCGCGATTTTTTTAACTATTAGCTGTCAAAAATAATAAAATTAAACTGTTTATAAAAATTAAGCTACTGAACACATTTATGTGAATTTAAATAGGGTTCTGGTCTGATACTAAACAAAGTGAATAAAATATAACCCAAGGCAATCCAACCAAAATTGCGATCTGGAGAGTCGTGACGTACATACGTACGTACACCAATACGTAAAGACCAACCGACAACTGCTGTTTGTAATGTTCAATTACAATTTTAATAGTATTTTGGTTTAAAAATGGTTGTTTTATAGATCAGAATCTCCTCTTTTCAAAAAGCTTCAATTTGAATGGATTTCGTGTGAAAATAACTTAGATATAACTTCTTATATGAACGAAAGTCAGCTCTGACGCACAAAGCGATAATAAAGCACATACCGCTAGTTTAGCGGTATGTGCAATAAAAACTGGCAATACGTTAATTTTTTGTAGCCTTAAAGTAATTTAGAGCATTTTTTCTTATATCTATACTAATATATAAAGCTGAAGAGTTTGTTTGTTTGGTTGGTTGGTTGAACGCGCTAATCTCAGGAACTACTGGTTCAAATTGAAAACAATTTTTTTTGTTGAATAGCCCATTTATCGAGAAAGGCTATAGACTATATAATATCACGCTACGACCAATAGGAGCGGAGCATCAATGAAAAATGTTGCAAAATGTAACTCAAAATTCGTCCGTCCGACAAAAACTTTTGAACGGTAACTCCGATCATCATGAAATTTGGACACAACATTCATCTCGGTAAACTAAGATGAATGTGCGTACTCATGTCCCTCCTTCCCTATTCGTTCTTTTGCACCCGGGTGAAGCCGGACGGTACCGCTAGTGATATTATATAGGCCCATTTTAAGATCAGGAGGATAAAAAATTTCAAAAATGATAAAAAACTGGTTAAAATTAAAAAAGAATTCTGCCGCTTCGTTTTTAGGTTCTGTTAGAGCCAAATGACCGGAATATATCAGCGGCAGAAATTTTTGACCAATTTCACCCTCTTCAAGCCACACCTAAGAAAATGAATTTATCATAAATTCGCTTTCTTAGGGGTAGCTTGGGGAGGGTGCAATTGGTCAAACATTTCTGACGTTTCGTTTTTAGGTTTTGTTAGAGCAGAATGACCGGGGAAATATCATTTTTTATCCTCGTTATCTTAAAATGGGTCCAGATTCCGCCTATATATAATATAAGAAAAAATGCTCTAAATTACTTAAATGTAGCAAGCGGCAGAAGGTTGGGATGAAATGGTATTTTTGCGCGTAGGCTCCCTAGCTATGCAGACAACTTATTTATATTGTTTTTAATGCAAACATGAATAACAATAGTTGTACAGCGGCTTAGCTAAGTTAACCCAAACAGATTCCATTTCTAAGAAAATATGGTTGGTATTCAAATTCAATTAAAATTCTGATCAGAAAGCTGTCCGATTGTTGTTTGTACAAAATATGGCTCTGCGTTTTGCATTTTAAGTTGGTCTGGTAAAACCATTTGGCGTTTAAAACAGCAGTGCGATATCCTCCTAAAAATGAAAAAACCCACATTGGTCGTTTTATCATTAATGTCCTAGATGTGTCATTATTAAAATTAAATTCATTAATAGTTATTTTATTACTACGTAAGTAATATTCATTATTAGACTACAAAAACTGATAAACAAAAACAGGAGAACCGTTAAAATATTCTAAATTGCACTGAATTCCGTAACTTTTGTAGATTTTTATCTTACATTTTTATTAACACCAGTTGTATATCTATTTGCTAGCTCCATACACCATAAGGGCCGAAAGTGTGATATTCTTGCCCTGTGTGCCATGATTCTTGAGGCGAAGCCGAGTGCATTATGGCGCACAGAACAAGGTATCACACTTTTGGCCAGTGTGGTGTATACAATTTTCTTCATATCTCGGTCGTAAGCACGCTTATTAAATACATTAATTAATTAATTACATAAAAACACAGATAAATTCCAAGCAAGAAGCTTTGAGGCTATACGTAGAAATACGAACGACAGCTATTCGCGACTATTAGCTAAAACGTAATAGGGTTGCTATGGTAACGACATCTAAACAACAGTTGATTGATTGTTTTTGCTTTACTACCGCCCGAACGTCCGAACTTCCCGCAAGGAGTAAATGTTAGACTTTCTGCCTTACAATTTGGTGCCGAAAGTATGCACTTTCGATCGAGGTATGAAGAAAATATCTTTTGTGTATAGATAGGGATTAGAGCTATTTGGTTTGGACTTTTAGCTAAACTTACTTTAGGATTTTGTTAACGTTATAAAATGAATACAAAAAAATTATTAAGATGAATAGTTTATTAGTTTCACCGGGTTGCGATAGATATATTTTGTGTTATTGGAAAATTCTGCAAAATTTATGGCCGTTTACCGAATTAACGCTTCCGATTTTGACGAATTTTAAAACGCAAGAACCAGCCCGTTATAGTTTTTTTAAAAGACTCCCCCGAAACGCACTCCCCTTTTCACTGCGCTAAAAAAACGCCTTCGCATCGACACCACCCCGTTATAAGAAAATCCCCCAAAACGCCAATCGCCAATACGCAATCTTCTAATTTCCGTAGCACACTGTGCGACTGACAGAGACAACCGAAAGATGCTTTCCATCAGTAATATCAAATTCAATTTATACACCTTGATTTTTACATAAAAATGAGTTTAAAAAAACTGTTTGGGCAAATTCTGTTGTACGAAATCTATGTAAAATTTTCTCCTCTTTCGTTTAAGACAGGCTTTGAACTGATCTGATTTAAACTGAGGGAATCATAAGCGTTTTTTCTTTATTGCTCCCTTCTAGGGCCAAAATTCAAAACCGTAAAGTTTAATCTACCTGGAGACGAATCGAACAAAAACAAGTTTTTTTTTTAAATCGGTTAAGCCGTTCTTGAGTTATAAATGGTGTAACTGACCCGACTTTGTTTTAAATATTAATAAAAAATTTGCAAAACATATAAAACGTTTTTTTATCTCAATCACGTGCGAGGCCGCGGATAACGACTAGTGTTGATATAAATTTAACAAACCGACATTAAATTAATCAAATAACGGCACATTGTTGCCGCTATACAAGAAAAAATGTAGTAGCGATGCAATCATTAGGTTAATAATCATTATCAAGTTGTGAAATAGACGATAGCAAGCGTCTATATAAAATGCATTGCTATAGTAGACGTAGTACAAGGCAATAAAACTCTATATAATATATTGAATTTCTCCCGTCTGAACAGCAGGAGTCTCCCTCTGTGTGTGTATGATCAGGAACGGACCTACAGGTTAGACCCGTGTTGCACGGGCTTAAAAGAAATCAAGTTATTGTTGCAATAATATGTAAGTAGTTCATTTTAGTCTGTCAAAAAACAATAGATTCGGTCTTTATTTGTAGCCCAAGAGCCTTCGAACAGGCCAGTTCTCGGATATTTGGAAATTTAAACCCTGTTTAACAAAAAATACAATAGTTGGCAGGCTGGAGTGGGCCGGACCGTGAAAAAGGGATCACTTCCGGTCACCTAAAAAAACGGTTATCCTATGCATCTCCGAATAGAATGTTGTTTACTTTGTTTGGAAGTTTACGTTCTTAGCGTGCTTAAAATCGGTAGGTTGGCGGGTTCCGGTGAACCAAAACCCCGTAACGTTAAGAACCGATCTTTTGAAAATCGATTTTCAACCCTTAAAATCGCGATTCTGACACCCTATTGCACATCTGTACGTCGAACCCTTTCAAATGACACGTCTTTCGTCAAAATCGGTTCAGTAGTTGATGAGATGATAACCTTACAAAAAAACTGCTTGTCTGTTAATATATAGATATCAAGTTTAAAATTTCTTAAACGACAAAGAATAATACTGTGATTTGGAAACTTAAAAAACAAACAATTTAATTCCTTCCAGTAGCCTCAACAAATTTAATTTTGGATGTACATTTCGTGAGCAATGCTCATCAGCAATTGATGGAGTGGGTCTAAGACACCATTTTACATAAATCCGTCTCTGCACGAGCCTGTGTGTAGTTCCACACAGGACACGCCGCTGTGCCACAAGGTTTCGTAATGGGCCCTCTTTTATTCACGGCACACTACGTGAAAGACACAATGATTGCTATATAAGTCCCTTTCTTGGCACACTATGAATTCATATGTGTGCAGGGGGTGGATATGAATATAGTATTTTGGCAGCGTTGCTTTTAACAATATCAACCATAAACGGATGGTGATTTAATCTATTGTAAATATTTTTAAATCGGTTTGTAAGATGCTGTTGTTAATATAGCATTATAAGCATCGAATTCGTAGGTTCTAAATTGGTAAAAATATCAGTTGAAAATTAAATTAAATATTCAATAAATAAAATTATCGACCAATTTTTCAGACAAATATATTAACAAAAAATAATAATAATACATTGACGTTTCGGTAATTTTATTTATTGAAGAATTCTAATCAGACGTTAATCAAAGATTTTAAATTAAATATATTGGTATTAGATTCAAATAAGTTGAAACTTTTACTAAATAAAAAAAAATTGATGTGATAAATTACGACGTCTTATTTATAATATTACTAAAATTAGTACCGGGATACAAGGCAAATATAAAACAATATTTATTTGCTAAACATCTTTAATAGTCAACGCTTCAGCATTAAAAATTATATCTACTTTAAAACCTTGAAAAGTTAGCAATAATTTGCAGTGGTAGTTTAAACGCAACAAGGAGTAAAAATTCTTTCTTTAAAAAATATCCTCCAAAAAATGTTTACAATGTAAACTTAAAATTCGTGAGTGCAATCTGAATGACAAAAATAACTGATATCTTGTTGTCAAGACAAATCGAGAGTGTAGTAGGATTAAAGTTAATTGAACAAACTAATTGGCAACGAAAAATAAAAGCAATGTTTTATAAATTGTTCATACATAAATAACTAAATCAAAAGATTTCCTCGTTTGACTGTAGATTTGCCAACTCTAGGTGCTTTGTTTTGTTTTTTAGTGTTCCGTACCTCAAAAGGAAAAAGGTACCCTTATAAGATCACTATGTAGTCCGTCTGTCTGTCAAGACTCTTGCGAATCAAAACCTATAGGGTACTTCCCGTTGTCCTAGAAATTTGGCGAGAAGCAATGTCTTACAGCACAAGTAAAGAGAAACATCCGAAAACCTTTTTGTAGTTACATCACAAAAAAAAAATTGGTTGTCTGTAAAGTCGGTTTACGGACGATAGTTTTACGTGATAACGTATTCCGTAATACATAACCTAAATTCTACATATAATAATTATAATAATTCGAATCTATGATATTGCATCTTTCGCTTCAAATTTAGGTTAATTTTATGTATTAAAATACTCACCACCTATAATAATAATTGTTTTTTTAACTTTCTTTCTTTCGTATTTATTTTATTAATTGTCATAATATTTTGAAAACAATTGTTTCACTGTTTATATAAAATTCCAAAACCTACTTACAATATTTAAGTATTTTCATACGTCAAAAAATTGATTTTTATAATGATAAAATTTGTATGAAAACGATTTTTTCGAGAGATGAGACCTAGCTAAAACTATTTTTTGCCCCCCAAAATCCCTTTTCAGTAAATTTCATCCAAATCGTTAGGGCCGTTTTCGAGAAAAGCACGCACAGGGTCAGGCGGAACGTTAGGAACGTTACACTTTTTCGTGCATGCAGCCGGTGTTTCATCAATTTATAAGATTGGTGATTCATCAATTTATAAGACGTTATCACGTCAAAAATAATACATGATACGCACGTACACAGTAACAGTTCTAATACACAACAAGTGTCCGCTACCGTTGCGTTTATACAGCACAATATGAGAACTCTCGTATACAACATGGTACGACAACCTATCACATATAGCCACGAGTTACAATACAGTTCAGTAGTCCATCTGAACTCATTGCAATTACACGCTCAGTTGACAAACAGACCGCGACGTTTGTCGATGTATATGGGGACAACAGTTTTCCAACGGCTAAGCGAGAAAAATCTTTGAGTCTCGATTCCCGTGATGGAAGAACTATTCGCATACCTACAAGTTTGTACGGAACCCTCGGTGCGCGAGTCCGACTCGCACTTGGCCGGCTTTTTTTTCAGACGACATAGTAACGAATTAGTATCACACAGTTCCTAGTTCTGCCGCTATGAACGCTAGTCAGCTAGCACTACATTTTTCTTTTGTGCACATACCCTATAGAATATTTTATTCAGCCAATCCATTTATGCAAATGCCTAGTGGACTCGGTAACTGGTTCGGTTTGGAATCCCTCTCTACTTTTAAATTCAATCCATGTATAAAGCACATCCTGCATTAAATTTAAATAAATTCCTTACCAAAAAAAGAAACGTCTTTGTAATAAACAAATGAGGGTTTACGTAAATCACCTAAGTTGATTATTTTTCATTATACATAAACATCTCCTCTGTCTTATCGAAAGAAAAAAAAATATGCGTGAGACTCTCGTTCAATAGAAGTGAAACTTCTTATCAGTGGCGTAACTATACAGTTTGAGGCCCGTGGAAAATGTTGAAATAATAATTGTTAGGATCCCCTTATGCTCACGACCCTCTTGAGCCAGGGAACCCAACCTACCTGGGCCTGTGGCATTTTTCCCGGCCCACATCCCTATTGTTACGCCACTGCTTCTTAGGTTCTAGCATTTATTGACGATTATATTATTTCAGAATTCGGAAACGTTTATGTGGAATTTGTTACCGTGGCTAGAAACAATGCAACGTATACACAAAAGACGTATTGCGCATGCGTGTAGAGTGCGTATGACACTCTTTCCTTTCAACTGCCTGATTGAAGTCAAAGAAGGGGAAGCGTTTCATTTTTCGTCTGATCCAGACCAATTTACTCCCCTAGCATACTTAAGAGAAGTTTCACTTAAAAAATCAGTGATGGATTTTAAAATGTTGTTAATTTTTAAAGCAAAAAGTATCCAATCAATCTATAAGTGGTCCTAATATCTATACTAATATTATAAAGAGAGAGAGCAAATTTTGTGAATTTTGTTTTACAGAACTGTGGAAAATCCAATGTCTATTGAAATGAACCACAGGTCAAAAAATTTTATTTTTTATGATAATCACTAGCATCGGATGTTGAATTACTTTTTAAGTACTTATAATCAGTAAAGTTAACATCATAAAATTAAAATAAATATCCGCACAAGAAAAATAGACATCATGAAAATTAAGTTATACTAAGTAATACCCTAATCAGAATGTACACTTTTACCAGCTTTGCGTGAATCCATGACTGCGGTCAACACTTAACTCGATATTTCGACCTACACACATAATATTTCTTTGTTTTGTTTGGCATGCCTACATCTCAGATAAGCTCTAAGCACAATGAAATGTTTATATTTGATATTTAATTACGCGAACTTAAATTACACGCGTTAGAATAGTATGTCCATTGAAATGACCGCCAGGACCCGAAGCCGTATATTTATCTACACCTCAAATACTCAACCATACTCAAAATAAAAAATTTTACAAAAGTCTTGCAATTTTTGACCAAAAGCTCTTGAACTAAAAGTGCTACGAGTTATAGGTTCTGTCGCTTACTCATCAAAAAAAAAAACACGACAACGCATAAAATCGAACGTGCATAATGTATTAAAAAAGCCCATTGTATGATAATATAGACACGGTACTTATGTAATATTATTTCAGTGCAATCCGTTAAATCAACATCGCTCTCATTTCAAACCTTGGGGATGTCTGCGTCGTTCCCCCGCTGATGACGATGTCCTCGGGGGAATATCCTGGAGACGAGTGATCCCGTACTAAACGTAGGGATTAGGGAGCAATTTGTAACATAGTGCTCCGTGCACGTTGTTCACATGTCAGTGATTCTCAAAATTATTATTAAATTTATTTATTTACACTAGCCAACTTGAATCATCATCATTTCATTGATCAAAATTTTTTATATTGTCAGTTGATTACTAGATCTATTTGATATCGTGCTGCAGTATAAAAAGTGTTGACACATTTGACACTATTGCGTTTGGTATATAAAAGTGTAAGAGACGCTGACCTGTTTGGTATTTCGTTGTTGAACTAAAAGTGTACAGACTTACAGTCTCGTTTCTTGAGCAGAAGAACGTAATGTAGTTGTAGTGTAGTGTAGATGTCGATCAAGAAATATTGACTTTTTTAGTGATACTTATCGTCAGATTAAACTAAAAATTAATGTATGCATTTAGGATTCTAATCTATTGTTTTATTTATTTTTATTCTTTTGTATTATTTTTCTGTCGTCTGTAATATTTTATTTTACCTGTTATTGGACTGTTGGTATTTGAATAAATAATAATAAATAATAATAAGATAGATGTCTGAATTTGACATTTGCTAAAACAAATTATACTTTTGGTAAACCTAATGTACACTTTTCAGTGTCAATTTCTCCGAGTTTTCCAAACTACACTAATGTACCAAATATACGACTATTCGCTGGGTGCGTGACGGCAGCACCGCCTAACGTTCGCAATTTTTCATGCTCTTACAAAATCGTGTCAAATGAACATTTTTCAAATAACTGTAATAAACGCAATCTTCAATTATCGACATTTTTATACCCAGTTCGGGAGAATGTAATACAAAAATATTATTCGATGTTCACTTTCACGAATACAACTAGCGCCGCTAGCGGGCAATGGAGCGGGATTGAACAGCCTTGTTATTATTGTTTAAAATCGCGAAGCTTCTTAATAAACGATATGGCAGAGAGCGCGACGAAAACGGTATCTGAGTGTGACATGAAATCATACTCTATAACCGTTGCATGATTTATTGCTCGTTTAGTCCACAGCTCACGCTGGGATCGATTCAGTTGTCCCCGCCCTATACTCTGGACCTGGCCAATAATCTGATGTTAGGATAGCTTATTATTTCCAGCACTTTAAAACTTTATATTTTTAATTTTCGTTTATCAATAAACTTGCCAAATCTGTTTGAATCGGATAATTAGGACCTTCTGACAGAAGTAGAAGGGCAGATACGGATCTCCCCTACCACTTCTGTCGCGCTAAATTGTTAAATCTGAATTACCCCTTCCTACCGCACCTGAAATTCACTACAAAAATCAATATTATATATCTGAATTTTCATTATATGACATTTACTATCATTCTATTTTTCGTAAAATATTTCTTTGCTGATAATTTATGTTGTACTGTTTTGCAATTCTGTATAT
Source organism: Xanthostigma xanthostigma (assembly GCA_963575645.1). Lineage (NCBI taxonomy): Eukaryota > Metazoa > Arthropoda > Insecta > Raphidioptera > Raphidiidae > Xanthostigma > Xanthostigma xanthostigma. Next base: position 11,805,941 of record OY754475.1, read on the forward strand.
AAAATAGCACATCTCTTTGATACCTTCTGTACACTATGTGTGTGTCTGCGTACCAACACATATAAAAGTATGTATATCACTGTAGCATGGCATCTGATAATTCGGTTCTCTTTGTCAATACTTATGACATGTGTGAAAGATAGAGAGAGAGAGCATTCAATTCTCATAGACCACAATATATTAGTTGCACTATTATGAAAGAAATGTTTCCTCACCACACGCCGCAAAGTACAATTCCCCCTCTGAGATCGGTAAACGGGCTCTTAAACGTCGATATATTATTAAACATAGTTGCGTGAAGAAATTAATAAGTAAGCGTTAAACTTTTGAGAATCGCTGACATGAGTGAAATCCCGACGATTGTTTCAAGTTGTGTTACGCAAAGCTGTTACAAATCTGTCTTGGATTTGGTGGATTTTATTCACTCACATTAACAGATTATTCTACCCTTTGTTCTACTTTGTGTTGTACTGAAAAATATTTATGTAGAACGGAAATCTTCAAAATAGTTCCGTAAAAATCTTTTTAAGCAATGCTAAAGTTGAACTCGAAAACGTTTTAATGTGAACTTTTTAAATCACAAAATAATTTTGGTGTTAAAACGGGTGAAGTAATGGATTAAATAATTATTTTTAACGTAGGTAAATAAAAAATCTTTCATATTACCTATAGTAACAGAATCTCTCTAAAATTGTTTTGTGAGAATTTTCGAGACAACGCATATTAAGAAATTTAGTCACTGCGTCTGCATCAATATCACTCTTAAAAAACTAAATAAATTTCTAAAACTTGATATCTAAATTATAGAAATTTAATGTCTGCGAGTAAAATCACGTCTTTGTTGAACAAAAGATAGATTAAAATAAATGCAGTAATTTTTGCATATAAACTAGCGGAAACAATTAAAGGATCAAAAAAAATTTCCAAATTTTTCGAGGTTTTTCAAGTGGCTGTATTTCCCTTAAAAATTGTCGTACTGGAATTTAAAAAAAAGGATTTTAAAGCTCGAAGTTTCTAGTTTTGAGATCTTATGATGAAAAATTTTTTCAAGCAACGTGTTCCGCTCAATCCTAATGAATACCGAAGAAAAAAATTTTTCGAAATTTTTTCGGTTCTTTTTTTTGGTCTACGAACTTGGAAAAAAATTTTCCAACTTAACCACTATATGGATCGGATAACTTGTTCATTCAGCTTTAATTTGCTTTTTTGAAAAGGTCGATACGACCACTTCTCGCTGAGATATCGATCTTTGAATGGAAAAGGATCTCTTTGTCTTTAACCTTCAATATCTCAGCAACCACTAATCGCAGAAGAAAATTAAGGAGGGTTTTGAAATCTTGAATAAATTTCCCACAAAAATCAGCTGCGGTTTTTCGAAAAAAAAATTTTTTCTATTTTTTACATTAATTTGAAAAATCAAGGAAAAAAGGGCTTTTGGTGGCTTTTGGGATAATCAGGCGCTAAGTTGGAAATATCGAGAAAGCCAGTAATGTTGAGTGTGCCTTTTACAGTTCAATATGCCCTCAAAAACCTCACAAAGTTTCGATTCAATCCATCGAGCCGTTTTTTTGTTTTATTCGATCGAATTTTTGAAAAAAAATTAAAGGATCACGATTTTAACTTTAAATGATCTTTAACAAAATGCAAAAAAAAATGTTTTTTTCAGTTTTTTTTATGCATTTTTATTGGTCAAAATGTTTAAATTTATGCGAAATTTATGCATTAGAGCGTGCACTTCTGCAAATTTTTTTTCGCATAAATTTAAACATTTTGACCAATAATTGTGATTTTTGTGGGAAATTTATTCAAGATTTCAAAACCCTCCTTAATTTTCTTCTGCGATTAGTGGTTGCTGAGATATTGAAGGTTAAAGACAAAGAGATCCTTTTCCATTCAAAGATCGATATCTCAGCGAGAAGTGGTCGTATCGAACTTTTCAAAAAAGCAAATTAAAGCTGAATGAACAAGTTATCCGATCCATATAGTGGTTAAGTTGGAAAATTTTTTTCCAAGTTCGTAGACCAAAAAAAAGAACCGAAAAAATTTCGAAAAATTTTTTTCTTCGGTATTCATTAGAATTGAGCGGAACACGTTGCTTGAAAAAATTTTTCATCATAAGATCTCAAAACTAGAAACTTCGAGCTTTAAAATCCTTTTTTTAAAATTCCAGTACGACAATTTTTAAGGGAAATACAGCCACTTGAAAAACCTCGAAAAATTTGGAAATTTTTTTTGATCCTTTAATTGTTTCCGCTAGTGTATTTGGGAATTATTATATTTAGTAATTGTGCAATTCACTATTAAATATGAATAATAGTGTGGCTTGTTGGTAGCCGATAGCGTAGGGATGTTTTTGTTAAATTATATATCAAATCAAATCTAATTTATTTAGATCCGTGATGCACGCGTGCATGTGGATTCGTTAAAGAATAAAACATTTCAATATTTATATAAAACAAAATTATTTATAAATAAGATATCGGATTTTTTTAATTTACATGGCGGTCATTTTTAAATTTGCTGTCTTGGTTTTATTTTTCAATCTCGTATAATTTTAATAGGACTGAACACGCATGCCCAATATCAGTTTAATCGGATTTTTAATTTTATTTGTAAGGCGGCCATTTTAAAATTCGCCATCTTGGTTTTTTATTATTTGTTATAACGGCAATAGAAATACAAACTCTTTACTTTTACCTATTACAGCTCATTAGATACAGCTCGTTGACAGACAGACGGACGGACAACGGAGACTTAGTAATAGGGTCCCGGGTACGGAATCCTAAGAACTGTCATTGGTAAAAAATACAAAAAAAATGTATGCTAATTTGAGATTTATATCTGTGATATCTAATAATTAATTTGTATAAACAGACGACGACCTAACGCCCATGGCTAACGATTATATTTGACTGATGACCTTGCTACAGCTATACAAAGTGCAGTTCTAATTTTGATAGCCATGTCTCCCACTCATAGCATAGCATATTTTCAAAAACATGTTTCTTACGCAAATGCATGTGTTACGGTCTATACCAGAGATATTATTAAATTATCTCTGGTCTATACCTGAATTCGGTCAATGACCGAAATAAATGCGCAAAACTAGTTTTGACCAGCGAATATTTACCAAACCCGAAATCTTGCATTTAAACTGGTATTGAGTGTTATAAAATGAGCAAAACTAGTTTTGCGTATTTTCAATTGGCCAAAACTAGTTCTATCCATTTCTGAACGGACAGTACTAGTATGGCATCGGAATCTTCTTTGCGTTTTTTAATTAACTTTTCCACATTTATAATACTTATTATATCAAAGCGATTTATTCTTCTGTATTGTTTAGCAGACAGAGGTTTTAATTCAGCTTTCAACAAATTTGCTTTCTTAACCTCACTTAGTGTAATAAGGTAATTATGTTTCGTCATAAAATTATGTTTCAGAAGCTTCCAATAGCCGAACTAGTTGAGACTCGAATTCACCTTGCATTTTTGCTTAATTATTACACTGAATATCCCACAATTATATTAATTATAACAATCAGGAGAACAATTCAATAGATAGGTACATAAACAAGAACATAACCCTACTTTTGTTCGGGTTCGGACGTTGATTGAATAAAACAAGCAGAACTAGTACTGTCCGTTCAAAAATGGACAGAACTAGTTTTGACTAATTGAAAATGCGCAAAACTAGTTTTGCTAATTTTATAACACTCAATACCCGTTTAAATGTAAGATTTCGGGTTTGGGCAACATTCGTTGGTCAAAACTAGCTTTGCGCATTTATTTCAGTCATTGACCGAATTCGGGTATAGACCGTAACACATACAAAATACTTGAAAACTTCGATAAACACGCAATAAAACGAAGTTTAAAAACATGCGCCGCTCTGCTATTTTATGCATACGTCCCGTTCTTGTTTCGTCAAAGCATAAACAGACCTTTATTGATTACTCACGACTGTAGCCATAGTCTAGCCGCCTTATCAGTCCTCTCGCATGGACGCGCTTTCCCAAAGCCATAATACAAAATCCTCCACCGAACCGGCCAATAAACTGTTTAAAATATGTGAAAACGGACTTTAGTTATATTATGATTAATACACACGCGTGTTTCATTCGAATTCAATTTACACTTAACCCTTCACCGGACACAAGATTATACGAACTAATATCTTAAACTAATAGTAGGTATATTACACGAACAAGGGCCGAAAGTGTGATATCTTGCCCTGCGCGCCATGATGTCTGAGGCGAAGCCGAGGGCATCATGAAGCGCAAGGCAAGGTTATCATACCTTCGGCCAGTGTGGTGTATACTATTTTTCTTCATATCTCGATCGTAAGCACGCTTATTAAATACATTAATTAATTAATTACGTATTAATTACATAAAAACACAGATAAATTCCAAGCAAGAAGCTTTGAGGTTATACACAAATGACAGCATCTTCGCGACTATTAGCTAAAATGTAATAGGGTTGCTATGGAAACGACATCTAAACAACAGTTGATTGGTTGTTTTTACTTTACTACCGCCCGAACGTACGAACTTCCCGCATTGGTGCGTGTAATCCCACCAAGGAGTAAATGTTAGACTTTCTGCCTTACAATTGGTGCCGAAAGTAGGCACTTTCGATCAAGGTATGAAGAAAATGTATTTATTTTACCATGTTTTACCATGTTTTTTTTTTCATATATATCGATTAATTCTAAACACTTTACTTTATCAATCCAATTTCCATTATCCAATCACAAATACATATTCTCCAATAAAAAACCCGTCCAAATCGAGCGCGAACAAGCACGCATGTTTCTTTGATGTGTGCCAAAAAAAAAAAAAAAACGTCACCACTCAGGCTCACGGTATGCGCCGCTCAAGTCATTCGCGAGAGGTAACGCATGCGACGAAAACGCCGTCCAGACTTGTAGGTCTGCACGCAGCTTGAGATAGAAGATATTCCCCGCAATTCTGGTAAGGTATGAGCTCTCTGGCGATGTAAAAAAATGCGCAAGTCTTCCAATAGGAACTTCCGAACTTTGAAAGTTGATAGCGGCCATCTTGTTGAAGCTACATCTATCAAATTGGCTGTCATTGATTCAGTCCGTTTTGCCAAATCACCATTGACGTTCGACAACACGAGCAAATGATAAAATTGTTTTATCAAAATGGGTGTTCTGTTCCAGCAACGTTCATCGAAAAATCATCTTCAGCGATGAGGCCCATTTCTGGATGAATGGGTATGTAAACAAACAAAATTGTCGTATTTGGGACGATACCAATCCACATAAGATCCAATAGTGTCCAATGCATCCCGAAAAAGTCACTGTTTGGTGTGGATTTTGGGCTGGCGGCGTCATCGATCCATATTTCTTTGAGAACGGCGAGCGCTCTAGGTCGATGATTATCAGCTTTTTTTGGCCTGAATTGGGTGATAAGGACACCAACAACATGTGGTTTCAACAGGACGGCGCTAAATGCCACACAGCTCATGCCATATTGGACATTCTGTACGAGCGATTTGAGGACATGGTCATCTCACGTAGAGGTGATGTGAACTGGCCACCGAGATCGTGCGATTTGACCCCCTTAGACTTTTTCTTGCAGAGTTTTTTTAAGTCGCCGATCTATGCGAATAAGCCACAAACCACAGCGGCCCTCAAAGCCAACATAACCCATGCCATCGGTCAAATTCAGCCTGATTTATGCGCCACCCAGAGAAGCCGCGGTGGACATTTGAACGATGTTATATTCCACACATAATGGCTTCGATAGGTATTTCAAACGAATAAAAAATCTCGATGATATCTCACACACGCTGTGTTTTAATTAAATTTAAAGATAGAAAGCGCTTAATGAAAGACCCATTATTAATCGACTTTTGTGTAACTAATCATTGGAGTTTTATAAAAAAAAATCGTAACTAGTACCATATAATAAAAGTAATATCGACACTAATCCCATAATTGTGATATTTTCTATCCGCTAATTAAGCCGTTGAGTTCATTGTACACAGAATAATGAGATACTGTGATATATACGTACAATGTATATATCTGATACTACTACATCATTGTCCGTCTCTGTGACGTGTGTCAGCCTGTCTATTTGTACAGGCTGTTCGTGGCACAGTTTTCGCAAATACTCATTTTTATTTAGGGTTCCGTAGAAAGTAGGAACCTATATCGACGGCCTCAAACTGCGCACTGTGTACCTGGCTCCTGATCTTTATTACACAAACTGCGCACTGTACAAAAGACCATAAAAATTCACAGTACACGAACTGCGTACCAGGCAATTATAATAATAATTATGTACGATCAAAGGAAAGAAAAATAAAACTTAACAGCTCTGAAAGTTTTGAAAGCACAGCGCCAAAACGACTCGCCATTTTTTAAAACCTTCGAAAAAAAAACTTTACACCTTCCAAAACCAAAACTCCGTTTACTCTTTCGCTATACTGAAAAATGGGATTCATAATGAATATCAGACGCTAGAGTAACTTTAGCAAGATTTCACTACAAGCACCTCCGCAAAACAAATCTGATGAACAATTAAAAAATGAGCATTTCCATCATAAGCAAATGCACATCTACCTGACAATGCGAAGATAAATCAATTAAGAAAAGTGATTAATAATTATTTTTGTAAATACCAGCAATTGGACTAGTGCGGAATTCATGTTAAGTATTATTGGTAATAAAACGAACCCTCATTAAAAGATTAAGAAAGTGCGCAGCTCATGCACGTCCACCTATATAGTAGTTGAGGTCAGCAGTCGGAAGGGATATCTTTTTTTGCCATAGCGCCAATCCAGAGACCCCTGCGTTTTCGAGGTCGCTGAACACGATAGTGAGGGTCCTACAATTTTGTTTCCTCAGTAACCCCTTAAAATTGGCCAAAAATCATACCCAAGTCGCCCTCCCGCTTACAATCGATTTTCGACTCCCTTTTTGACCTGTTTAAGACTTCCTCGAGTACAGAGCTTCGGTCTTCGAGGCAGATGAGCCAAACCGCCCCCACCCCCAGATTTCCTCTCTTGGAAAAAAATTATAAAAAAAATTGGTTGTCTGTAAAGTCGGTTTACGGACGATAGTTTTACGTGATAACGTATTCCGCTCGAATATCATATTTAATAATACATTACTGCGCTCTCGCTTGCACGCACAGGGTCAGGCGGAACGTTATGGCGGAACGGAACGTTACACTTTTTCGTGCGTGCAGCTGGTGTTTCGTCAATTTATAAGACGTTATCACGTCAAAATTTTGAACACGAAAAAAACGATCATTTACTTATATAAATATTACGTAAAATTTTCATAAATGATCATCTTTGAAGGCCTGTAATTCTTAAAGTTTCACATTTACAGAAAAAAAACAAGAAATATTTTTTGTAGAGAATTAATTTTCCTTTAGATTTTTTGACAATCCTTTTTGCAACCAAGATTTAGAGTTAATTTGTAGACAGCTTGTATATGGATGTATGTATTATGTATATTACGATCATAATCTGCATGTTATACCCTCGCTGGCTGACGAAACATTGACGGGTAGCTTTGAAGTGTAAACAAGCTTCGCAGTTATCCCTCAAACAACTGCGGGGGCTTTCAAATAGACGGATCATCTGCAAGGGACGGAGTCGACAAACACACAATATTATGTACGTGAAAGTTACACTTTCATTTTCAAATACAGTAAAATCACTATTTTAAATTGGCGATTCAATAAACGCCAACGATCTCAGTTGTAGACCGTCTATAATTTACATGTTATGTCAAATTTTGGGGACATCAATTCGGAACCCAAAGGAATGGTGAGACCTCTGGTGAGAAATGCGCCGAACTGTCCTAAGGAGGGTTTTTGACAGGCAAACATTGATTTAGAAAAACATGATGGAGGCTAACCCATAGATATATATATATTAATAGATAGCGGATGCCTATCCTTGAGCATTGTGCGGAATTGTTCCAATTAGAAGCCATACGGAAGCCATTTTGTACGTGGAAAACGCCGTAAAAAGCGCGCGGGATTCAAAAAGATTAAATATTCTATAATATGATGTTGATGGAAAAACAATAAAACTCGCAGTAAACAGTGATATTTCGCTCCAAAACGTATTTTTATATTGAAACGTTTAAAAAATTACAAAACTGAGCATAAATATAATATGAAAGCTTAGAACATTTTACATTGTCAGAGTGGCATCAATGCTTGTCAACCTTGATGCCAAATTGACAATGTAAAATGTTCTAAGCTTTTACATTATATTTATGCTCAATTTTGTAATTTTTGAAACGTTTCAGTATAAAAGTAAGTTTTGGAGCGAAATATCACTGTTTATTGTGAGTTTTGTTGTTTTTCTCAATAAAATCATATTATAAAATAATTAATATATTTGAATCTCGCGCGATTTTTACGGCGTTTTCCACGTACAAAATGGCTTCTAAAAGGTACAGGAGGCGCTAGTGTATCCGCAATCTATTAAATATATATATATCTATGGGCTAACCTATGCTTTTCTAAATCAATGTTTACCTGGTGGCAAGAACCAAAGTTTTCCCAGGTAGTGATAACAACGCCATTTCGCGTGCGCCAGAAAACGGTCCATCTCGAAACACAGTAAGCATATGAAGCTAGGAATCCTAGTTAAAGACATCGTGATTGTTACATTAACTCTCTCTCTCTCTCGCTCATGTAATATTGTCAAAATTACTTTTTCTTACGCAGGAAAATTGAATGTTGTTATTCCAAAAAAGTTTGCCCCATCCCCCAATTGGTAACCGTTGCAGTTACGACGAAAATCTTGAAGGACAAACTTGTAGTGCTCGGGGCGACCTCTACATTGGTTTGATTTTTTTTGTCGTAGCTATAATACCTACAAGCCGAGAAAATTAGAAAACAAATTTTGCATCTTTAAGCCCCCTCCCCTGCAACGCAAAACTGTAGACTTTTGTGCATTTGGGACATTGAGAGGGGTCTAAAAGTGTATGCAAAAATTCAGCGAGGTAGAATATGTTTCCACATCCAGATAGGGAAAATCTCCCTACTAGTAATAAGCAGACGTATTTAGACATAGTCTTGATTAAAACAATTTCTAATGCATTTTATTTATTTTATTTTTATATATAAACTATAGCTGGTCTACCCGGTTTCGTTCGAAGCTTTTTAAATATTATAGCGGTCCGTCCCGGTTTCACCCGGGTGCGATAGTAATAATTCTGCAAAATGTATTTCGTTTGCTGCCCGTTGTCTGAACTAATAGCTTTGAGCAAATTTTGCCAGATTTGCTTCTCAGCTAATAACTTTGAGTGAATTCTAACAGACGTCGCTACATGGTACTAAAACAAATTCTTTTGTTTGCTTCTGAACTAATAGTTTTGAGTACATTCTATCAGAAGTCGTTACATGTTACTAAAACATTTTTTTGGAGAAACCAGTAATTTTGCCCAAAATATTTAGTAAAAACTATCCTATAGTGCAGGCCTGGGCAAATGGCGGCCCGCGGGCCGACTCCGGCCCGCAGCACAATTTTGTCCGGCCCGCGAAGCATTTTATATATTTTAGAAAAATAGTAAAGAAATAGCAAGGGCGGCCAGAACACGAAAAAAAGACCTAAAGAGCTTTTTGTTTTTTTTTGCTCTCCAAATGCGGGGATAGAATGTGAGAACCTTTCTTTTTTTTTGCTCTGTTAATTTTTGGCCCGCGGTCAAATTTTCATCAGCTGTGTAGCCCGGCGATCAAAAGATTTGCCCGCCCCTGCTATAGCGTAAGTTGCACCAAGCATACACATTTCCAAAATTTCATTTAAATCTGTTTAGTGGTTTCGGAGCTTAGCGCGGCCAAAATTATGACACGGGAATTTTATATATTTAGATAATAGTTGAATAGTTATATTAAGAAAGTTAAATATCACCTATTTATCTTCATACTATCTTTGCTTTTAAATAACAGAAAATTTGATGTATCATAATATTTTTCGTATATACAAATAAGTAACAGCATTTTTGAATAAATAACATAATAAATAAATGAAGCACGTCAGATAAATATGTTATTAACATAGCGGTGAGAGCACTAGACTCGCATTCGGGAGGTACCGGGTTCGAATCCCGGCGGGGGCAGATGTGGCTGGAAGTTTTTCCCACTGTCTCTCGCCGAGAAATGGTAATTCCTGTACCGGCCATCTTGTTGAGGTTTTCCATGGTTTCCCTCAACAATTCCAGATAAATATCGAGATGGTTCCTTATTCAAAGCCATGGATTACCTGTCAAACTCTTATGCTCAAAATTTGCCTACCTTATCCTAATTTTCTAAAAGTTCCTTCATTCGCCCATTGTTATTAATGAAGTTTTAAAATTGTAGAAAATAACGGGAAGTGTGGTAGAAAAAAATAGTAATGGTGCGAATGGCGTCTGTTATGACATAAAGTCGAGAAACGGACGTTAAACGCATTATTATTATTATTATTTTATAAAAAAATCAGTTCAGTTTCATATTTATTCCTCCATTTTGACTCTTTTAAATTCTATTCTTTTTGTTGTAATAAATTCTGACACACGTGCAAGTGGCAATGAAATATCATCAATAAATCCGGTTCTGCGTCCAGACAAACAGATTTTGTATAGACGATAGCCTTAATAAGTCTTTGATGCCCGATACACTCAATTGTGAATGCTATATCAAATCTCCGGTCTCGCTTATTACATCTCCCGTCTCATCTCCTACGCGGCGGCGCTGCGCCCCTTGTCTCCGTCGGCCTCCCTCGTGTGTTATAATACACAGCACAGAGCTCGCGGGGTGGGTTGCCTCCAAGTCACCCTACCACGCTACGCACACGTACGATCGCTATCTGTCTCTTTATAATATATTTTATAGACTTATTCAGTAGCCACTAGTTGCTATGACGGTTGTTTTTTGATGGTCAAATAAACCGAAGACAATAATAACGTCTGTCGAACATATTAGACCGAGAGCTACCGAACTTTTTGGAAGCTGATTCAGGCATTAAAAGGAACCGTGACTGATTGATTGATTGACTGATTGACTGACTGACTGACTGACTGATCTATCAACGCACAGCTCAAACTACTCGACGGATTGGGCTGAAAATTTGGCACGCAGATAGTTATTGTGACGTAGGCATCCATTAAGAACGGATTTTTGAAAATTCAACCCCTAAACAGGGGTTCAAAATTTGCATGTAGAATCAACGCACAGCTCAAATCACTGGACGGATTGGGCAGAAATTTGGCACACAGATAGCTAAATATGACGTAGGCATCCGCTAAGAACATATTTTTGAAAATTCATCTTTACAGCGGTGTAACGGGGTTCAGAATTTGTATAGAAAAATCCATGGTTTCCCTCAATAATTCCAGATAAATATCGAGATGATTCCTTATTCAAGGTTTTGCCGATTACCTGTCAAACTCCTGTGCTTAAAATTTGTCTATCTTATCCCAATGTCCTAAAATTCCGTCATTCGCCCATTGCTATTAACTAAGTGGAGTTTTAAAAATGTAGAATATAACGGGAAGTGTGGTAGATGGAAAATAGTAATGGCGCGAATGGCGTCTGGTATGACATAAAGTTGAGAAACGGACGTTAAACGCATTATTTTTATTATTTTTAATCGGAACGTTTAAAATAAAAACTGATTTGAAATCAACAGCTGTGGTTGGATATTAGTGTATACGTTCATTTTATCTAACAGAAATACTATTATGTATGTAGCTCGGTTTGTACTATATCCGTCAGTCAGTGGAAATGCGGTTACTTTACGTGTACTACATAGCACTGGCATACTATTTATTATAGTACTACCGCAGCCGAGTCTAGTTGTTAGACTATTATTAACAAGTATACTGAGATTATATAAGAGGCGGCGCTTGAACACGGAAGTTTTTTAAAAGCTTTTATTTAGTTTCACCTGTCTTGGTATCTGTCTGTCTGTAATCGAATCTTGCAAGTTGAAGACCCACTTCTCGTTATTCGATTGAGCTGAAATTTTCCATACGTATGTAGTTCCGATGACAATACAATATAATAATAACTAACTGACTGATCCGGCTTTCGTCCGGATGCAAATCGCACTTTTAATAAAGCTTTCCTGAAAACTGTTACATCGTAACTTGAACTGCCAATTCCAGATCTGGAAAAAGCATGAAGAAAGGTTTAAGACTGGAAAAAGGGTAAGGCCTCTTGTTAACGACAACGGATAACGGCCTGATTTTTATTACGGGCGACGGGCCGACGCGCAGTGTTCAATAGGTTAGTGTGGGTGTTTGTTAACGCGACGGGCATGTAACCGTTGCAACAAAACTCAACGGACACCCGCACATTGCCCATCGGCGCTACGGCGGTCGGTCCGATGCAGTGGGCCACGTAATATTATAGAAGTGCGCGCACGTTTTTACCTATACCTACCTACCTTGTGCTGCTTATTGTGAATATGGAGTTTAAAATTGATATTGATATGATCTTTCTTTAAATCCTCCATGAGAGTGTGGAATACTCCATAAGACTCTCTTCCTAATAAAATAGGATGAACCCATAGCTTCCTCCTTTTTTCATAGCTGCTGTTTTTTGTATAAATAGTAGGTAGGCTAGAATAAGCTTTTTCGCCCTTCGAGTATAGAACTGATATCGATAGCAACGGACGCACTCACGTTATATTAGCGGATCGTGTATAAAGGTAACCGTTTCGCGTCGGCCCGTTACCCGTTGACTAAAACGGTCGTTAACAAGAGCCCTAAGACGTAAGACCCTAACTCCGACAGTTTAACACTGCCAATTAGTGCTAGTAATTAATCAGGAACCATGACCGCAAGTTCTCCATAATCGTGTAAAGGAACTGAACCTTTCAAGGTCAAACGTTAAAAAAACTGGCCAAAGTGTTGCCTCTTATAGAACTTACCTACGTTTTACTACTACTATAATGTACATTAACGCTTTCGTTCGTCCGAACCTTCGCAACAATGCGAAGCTTCGTTTATTGTTGTCCTAGTGGAAACGTTCAATGGAGATGTTTAGCTATATCAAAACGTAACTGGCTTATTAAAATACCGTTGTTATTGTAGTTTATTGCAAACTCTGATTATTTCGAAGAATAGTCATGGCGTGACTAAGAATGGCCAATTTGTTTTCTAAAGTTCTGTCAACTTTGGTTACACGTTATAAAAAACTCGGGTTGCAGTGCCAAAGCCCTGTGTACCAGTGGCCCGGTCCGGGTTCGCCCGAATTTGTAGATTGCCAATGTTTGTTCGTCGACTTGCGTTGCAAAATTGGTCTCCACGAAAAGCGCTTTTATTTTAACGCGATAATATATAGCCTATGTCCATCTTGAAGATTCATTCTAAATAGTGATGAAAGAATTTTTCAAATAGGTGCAGTAGTTTAGGAGATTACCTTCCAATACACACAAACTCATAAAATTCTCACTCTCTCTCTTTATAATATTAGTCTAGATTAGAAGTATGAATTTGCTAATACAGGCATTGTGGGATTATTATGTTGATTTAAATTTGTTTTTAGACAAATTAAAAAAAATATTAGCCGTAATAAACTCCTTAAAATATTTTTTTTCTTAGTTGCAATGTTTTTGCCAACCCAACATCTGCACAAAATTAAATTCATATCCATAAACTCGCGTTTTAAGTCTGGTCCTGGAGGTCCGATTTTATTAAAATTTTAAATGTACATTTTTGTCTTTGCTGAAGGATTTAAGTTTCAATTTCGATACGATTCTGGCGACTTTTTTCGGCATTTTTGGGTGCAAAAGCATTTGACAACCCCTTGAAATGACCCGATTAGGTGCATTATAAATCATCTTCGTGCGGTGATAGATTTCAACATGTGGATCAAATTTAGATTAATTTTGTGATATCATTTGTACAGGTGATGCAGCAAAGAGACAAGAGCCCTACTATGGGCGACTGATCGGAAACCTGGTGGAGTTTGCACATGGCATCAAGGGCACAGTCTACGCCGTTGACGAGAGTACTATATTCATCAAGGGCTTCTCGTACGACGGCACCGGTCCAGACGCGTTCTTCTGGGTTGGAAATTCCCCACGACCATCACCAGAGGGTTATCTTATTCCTTATCCAGAAGATTACGTTGGCAGGTAAGAGAAATCATAGTTGGGCGTTTGCGTTAGATGATGATGAATGATGATGAATAATGATGATAATGATGACTGATTATGATGCTGATGATGATTGAAATTTTTTCTGTTGGATAGCCCATTTATCGACGACGGCTATAGGCTATATAATATCACGTCACGACCAATAGGAGCGGAGCATCAATGAAAAATTTTGCAAAATGTAACTCAAAATTTGTCCGTCCGACAAAAACTTTTGAACGGTAATTCCGATCACCATGAAATTTGGACACAACATTCATCTCGGTAAACTAAGATGAATGTGCGTGCTCATGCCCCTCCCCCATTTGTTCTTTTGCACCCGGGTGAAACCGGGCGGGACCGCTATTTTATATAAACATGTAAATTGGGATGTCTCTATTGGTAGATAACCTCAAGTCAGAAAAAGTGAAACAAAGGTGTGTTTGTAGCGAAACATCAGATTTCTCAAACAAAATACTGAAAACGGGTGATGCCGGGCATTGTATCAACACGAGTTTTCAGTGCTCGTTTAATTGTGGCCTGTACTTTATTGTTGCATTTAAATCAATTTGAATTGCAAATCTAAATTGAAACATTTCACAGTACAACTGTTTCATTGAATACAATCGTATAAAACAAATTCGTTGCGGTTGCCCGAAATCAATTATGAATTATCAATTTTCATCGTTATTAATCATAGAGATATTAGACTAGAGTACTCGAGTGAGCCGTGAAAGTTTCTGCAATTCAGAGAGAGGAAAGTTCTTTATCTCTATGGTAACTAATGATACAAAACAATGTTGATTTGATCAAACATACCTATTATATAATGATACGGAACATTTGCAGCGTTCTCTCTCTGAACTGCAGACACTTTCACTTATGACAAGCATACCCGCTAGCGTACTCTAGTAACAAAAGTGCATCTTTATATGCAATTTTGTAAAATACCTGTAATTTCACAGATGTAAGCCCTGAGGAAGGAAATATATTTTCCGAAACGTCGGCAACATATACCATTAGATATCATTTATAGCCTTCTCCGAAATAATTCATCCTTTCTTAAAAATTTTTAACCCCCGTTACACCCTTTTAGGGGTTGAGTTTTCAAAAATCCGTTTATAGCGGATGCCTGCGTCATAATAAATATCTGTGTGCCAAATTTCAGCCCAATCCGTATAGTGATTTGAGCTGTGTGTTGATTCTCCATTCATATTTTAAACCCTCGTTACACCCTTTCAAGGATTGAATTTTCAAAAATTCGTTCTTAGCGGATGCCTACGTTATAATAAGTACCTGTGTGCCAAATTTCAGCCCAATCCGTACAATGGTTTGAGCTGTATGTTGATTCTCCATTCATATTTTAAACCCCCGTTACACCTTTTTAGGGGTTGAATTTTGAAAAATCCTGAAACACGTATTTACTCATTTAGCGCCAGGAGTATTCCTGCAAAGTTTCGAATAAAATGGTTTAACTAATCTTGTTTCTCCATACAAACTTTGCACCCCCGTTTTACCCCCTTGGGGGATGAATTTCCAAAAATCCTTTCTTAGTGCTCCCCTACGTTATAAAAGGAACCCCTGTACAAAATTTCAAGTTTCTAACCCTTATAGTTTAGGCCCTGCGTTGATATGTCAGTCAGTCATTCAGTCAGCTTCTCCTTTTATATATATAGATATCGAATTATCTATGTTGAATAATACATACATGTTTATCACTACATATTTGCTGCGGGGGGACTTTGATTTTATAGATATACATTTCAGAAAAGGCATAAAATTAATTTTAAATGTCCTAGTATAATAAACGGGATTTAGTTGTCTGTCTTTAGACCGTAAATTTGAACTACAATTTTTTAAGTAAAACTTCGTTACGCACGCTTGACTTGGGGAGTAAGCTGGTGAATGCGTGACGAGAGCCTTACGAAAAGTGTGATCATAGCCAGTTACGTTTCGTGTATCTAAGACACAGTGCAGGCCTATTGTCTGTATCACACTGTAGGAGCAAGAGAGAGCAGTGCGCGCGCACATTTTTTTTCTCTCTTCCTCTCATAGCCAGTGCATGAAATATGTATATATCTCAGTAGTTCGTTTGCGAGTTTGCTAGCGGTGATTTCTTGATTATTTCGTAATTTCATTTCGTTCTTGAACAATTTTATATACCTACATATGTATATGTATATACATGTATATATTATACATATATAAACATATTTATATATATTATATGCATACATATAGATGGAGCTAAAGAAGTTTTACTTCAGGCGTGTGGTCTAAAACATACTCGCTTTTTTCCAAGTTTCTGTCTATAAAAAGTCATTTTTTACAGTACGTACCTATATTTTACTTCCCTTCTGACAAACAGAAAATATACAGTTTCATATTTTAGGTATACAAAAGGGCTTAGTGTACCTACGTAATATACAGATCGTTGTTAAACATCTACAAATAGTTATAGAAGCGAGTTTCCAAATCTACCATATTTAAAACGTTTCATCAACACAGATAGCATATTGACAACTTTGAAAAATCACCTGCATGCAAAATTTCAGTCAAGTTCGTTCGGCCATTACGGCGTGATTGAGTAACAAACTTTCATCCAACTATCCAGTCGCATTTATAATAAATCCTCTGCGATAAAGCAAGAATTTTCACCCTAGAATTTCGAGATTTTGCAGTTGCTGAATTTCGGGCAAAATGTTAAATGATATTAATCCCGGAACAGAGGAAATTAATATCGAAATTCCGGAATTAATGTCTGACGTTTTAAACATATGAAAGATAATCCCAACAAACAAAAGAATGAATTTCTTAAAATCTTCGGTACGTATGATGTCGACAACAAACCAACAAAATAACAAACAAGTACTGTTTATAGCTTAATGATGACGTATTGTTGTCATTTAGAGTGGTTGTGTCGTTATTTAGAGTGTATCATTGTATGAGCAACAATAGGTAAACCGACTAGATTTAAGTATTTTCGACGTTTTAAGGAGTTTGTCGTTATATCGAGTGACGTTAAATGGAGTTTACACTGTAGTTGAATATTTTTTGTATTCAATGTTTCCAAACTATTTGCCCTTGCAGATGAAATTCCGTTGAACGCACTGTATAAAAAAACCCCAGACAAAATAGAATCGCGTTCCAGTTGACAAAAGCGGCTCGCTACGTTCGCTTGTTTTATAAGGCTTGTTATATATAAAGCTTCCACCTCCTTTGTATAGGGTGTCTCAACAAGAGCGCCGGATTTAAATTTGCCGCCATTTTTTTTAATACGAGTTGTACGGTGATATTTTTTTGACAGTTGTCACGTACAGACCACTCGATTTAAGAATATGGAGAAGTAATTCAAAAGAACAACGTTTAATTATTATAAAAACACATTACAAAAATGGTGAAAATTTTGCGAAAACAATTCGCCAATTATGTCAAGCTTTCGGTCGCAATTTTGCGCCAAATGAATCGACAGTGAGGCGTTTAATTACAAAATTTGAGACCAAACTTACGCTGATGGATCAGAAGACCATTGTTCGTCGTCGTTCTTATCGGTCACTCGAAAATATAGCCACAGTAAGGGAATCTGTATTTCTTTGAAAATGCGGCTGGAAATGCGGTTAATAGTGTGCGGTATCGCGAAATGTTGACGGTGTTTTTGTGGCCCGGATTGGATGAAATTGATGTGGAGGACATGTTTTTCCAACAAGACGGTGCGATCTGCCACACAGCACGTGAAACAAAGGTGTTACTGCAGACCAAGTTTCTAGGCCGTGTCATTTCTCGATTTGGCGATCAACATTGACCACCAAGATCGTGCGATCTAACACCGATGGACTTTTTTCTTTGGGTCTATGGAAAGGAAAAGGTGTATGCAAATAAGCCTGAAACAATTGATCATCTTAAAGAGGAAATGCGGCGCTTTATTGGTGAAATACAGCCACATTTATGCGAAAACGCTATTCAAAATGTCAACAAAAGAAGAATTCTGAGCCAGAGGTTTCGTGCTGGTCATTTGCCTGATGTTGTATTTCACGTTTAATCGGAACTATTTTTCTTTATTCAAATCTTTGATTAGCGTCTGATTAGAACTCTTCAATAAATAAAATTATCGACCAATTTTTCAGACAATATATTTAAAAAAATATCAATTAATGTATTATTGATATTTTTTGTTAATATTTTGTCTGAAAATTGGTCGATAATTTTATTTATTGAAGTATTTTTCTTTATGTTGAAATAAAAATGTTTTCTTAATTAAAAAAAAAAACAAGTGTGCTTTGGACCACACGACTGAAGTAAAACTTCTTCCTGCCATAATTTGTTATTATTCACCCAAAAATTCACAAAATATGAACTTTAAAATGATTTTACAATTTTATTCACTTTAAACGTAGCATATTTAATATATTGAACAAAATATTAATTTATAAAATTGTTCAAGAACGAAATGAACAGTCTAATGTAAGAAGAAAGAAATATAAACATAAAGATAATGAAAACAAAAGTAATACATTGCAATTACTTAGCTCTCGTTGGATTTTAAGCGTAAATATTTATAAAATATTATTTAAAGTAGGTTTACAAAACTTTTTTCTGTCACCCGAAAGCGCCACTGGCAAGTATGTGTCATTCTAGTGTTAGTACTGCTTATATTTTCGGCCACCTGATGGCGCCACTAGCCAGTAAAGTGTTTGTTTCGGCCACCTGATGGCGCCACTAGCCAGTGAAGTATTTGTGATCCTCTTTCTATTTTCACTAACTTATATCTCCCTCTCAACTTCCGGTCGCCTCGCCCGATCACACTTCCGTAAATCTCTCGTCACGCATTCACCAGCTTACTCCCCAAGTCAAGCGTGCGTAAAGAAGTTTAACTTCAATAAATGTGTTTTTGTTAAAAATTAAATCCGGCGCTCTTGTTGGGACACCCATTACCTTGCGTACCTCATTTTCAAACACAACACAGATATAACGCCGTTACCATGGCGACGACATAATCCGCTTAGAAACGCTACCACTGATAGTAGTAAGCCGTTTAATGAAACAGAGACGGACAACACTTACCTGGAGACGCGTCGAAGTGAGACAGAATGACGAGAGCACGCGCGCATTACGACTGCCGCGACGTACAATTCAATGCATTTAGAAAGCATTGGAAACGTTAAAGATAAATGTTTTTCATAAGTACTTATAAATGATGGAAATATACCACTTAAACGGTAGACATGATTGTGAATAGGGGGCGCAGCCCGTCTCCGAATTGGAGAGGCTTCAGCTGGTGCTTGAATTAGAATTAAGGCCGGACGTAAACATTTCCCTGTTCGACAATAAAGTGCCGATTTTATGACTCATCAATAATGTAAATATAATAATGTAACAAAACGGCTCTAGTTCGTGGTGGAAAAGATTTATTTACATTAGTGAAACGTTAAAAAAAAATAAACAAACTAAAAGCTCTTCTCTATAACGTAGCAGAAACAAAATAACAAACTCTAAAGAATAAGTAATGAAAAATACAAACTCACTATTTATGTACAATAAACACTTATGACTATATACAAGAGATTATTTATGTTAAACTAGATTTATATAATTGAAATCAATGGTCAATTAACCACTTCGTTTCGAAAATTGTTTATTTACACAGTCTATTTATTTTTTTACTTCAGCTGTTACCTCAGTACCGTTCACGGTACTGACTGTCAATTTATGTCACAACTATTTGTCGATTGTTAACTCGATGAAGCACAATGTATGACTGTCTGTCCACTGAACTATCGCGGTGGTATATACCTATATGCACTAGATAGTTCTTTCTTTTTCTTGCATTCATTGTTGTCTGGAATTTGGCAACAAAGCCTTTTTTACCTACGCATATTGTTATTGTTTAAACAATCAAGCCGATTGTTGTCCCACAGAAATTCTTGTGTCATTGTTAGAACAACAAGTCGATTGTTGTCCCATAACAATCTGTGTGTCATTGTTCTAATGACGAGCCGATTGTTGTCTCACAAACTTCTTTGTCGTCGCCTGTTGGAGAGCCTCTGTTACAATAATTATGGCGCTGGGAATAAATAAATTATTGAAATAGTTTTCAGTGACGTCGCTATTCTGGTAAAAAAGTCCCTAGATTGTAATCGAAAAGCTAGTAAAAGTATTAATTGGATTTTAATTAATTAACAAAAGTATAAATTGTAAGCCCAAATAACACAAACTGTTCCTTAAAAAAATTTTTTTAATGGGAAATGAAATATTAGTTACAAAAATTTTTCACCGAGATTTAGTATAAATTTCTTCCTTGTAAAATCACGTTACATTCCATGAAAGAAGAGGTAATCAAATCAAAATAAGAACTTACAAAGTAGGTTCTATAAGAGAGCATGGAAAAAGATAATGCAATATGCAGAAACTTTGGCAGTGACAAACATTAAAAAGGGGGACAAAATAATTTAGGAAATGTTCTGTATTTAATCAACACTGAAAGGGTGCGCCATTAACTGAATCACAGGACCGGCTTTGAAATATTCAATTGTGCATTGCCTTTGTTTGTAAAGTAAACAAATTGAAATTAAGAATTTAAAGAAGATTTAACACTCCTTTATTAATTTCACTTGTATGTATGTATATTGTAGATGAAACACGGTAGCAACAAAAGTACTGGAGCTTTCGGGTACCTATATAAAATAAAGATGAACAAATAAAAAATACCAAGTAAACAAAGAAGTATGATCTAACTGCTAGAAAACAATTTTTACAGCGCGCGTTGACACACAATCATCCGCAATAGCCCGCTCGTGCATTCTGAACCCGCGCGACAGGCAGCTTTTGTGATATTAAGTCGTTGGAGGGGGAAGCGGTGAGTGGAAGTTTCGGGTTAAAGTCCCGACAGCGACATTGTTGGAAAGTAAAGTTTTCTTATATAGTATTGTAACTGTAACAAAGTGAAATCTAATTATTGACCTCAATTTTTTTCAATACAAATGTATTTTGATGAACTACAGTTTTTAATAGCCTAAGTTACTCCTTATGACATTAACTACCTGCAGTGAAAGTCCCGTAAAAATCGGTCCAGTCGTTTAGGAGATTAGCCGGAACAAACACAGACAGACAAAAACTTTAAAAATTGTTTTTTGTTATAAGTACCGTATATGGTTTCATACGCATTTATAGTAAAAAGCTGTTATTTTAACATTACAAACAGACACTTCAATTTTAATTATCTTTATAGAAAGTAATATAGTCAGAGTGCCCGTCGGCAAAAATTTTATTCACACATGCTCTCCCCAAACTTTGTATATGGCTTTTCTTGATTTAAAATGTCTGACACCTCGAATATGTTCGACATATTCTAGGTGTCATATATTTTAAATGGTTCCTGTTATTTGTCAGAGAACATTATTTTAGCGTTTTGGTTGAAGTTTTTAAGCTATCCAATTAAAAAAACAAACAGTATCTATAAATTTTTACATGTCGTCAAAACGACATCTTTCGGAAAATTTAGAGGGAAAACGCCCCAAAATCAAGAAAAGTCATAGAGGAAATAGGTGTCAGACTAGGCCTAATGAAGCCATATACAAAGTTTGGGGAGAGTATGTGTCAATAAAAATTTTGCCGATGGGCACTATGACCAATACCATAATTTAAAAGCTTCCAAAAAATTGGCTTACATAAATGATACCAGCAAATGATAGAAATAAAGATCCTGAAACACCCCTGGAAGTGGATGGATTGACTTAGACATGGCATTTGCATTTAAATAGACCCGGCAGCTAACAATGAACTGGTTACCATTGTTGTTGTATTAAACGACGAAACGTTTAACCCTTTGTTGAATGGATTGCGTTTATCATTGGTCAACTTGCTCATAGATAAACGAGGTGTTGATTAATTCATTTGTTCTGGTTTTCTGATTCTACTTTAAATTGCATTAAAAAAAAAATACGTCTCATAACCCACCGTTGCTTTAAGAAAAGAAATGATGTTAATAATCGATAATTAATCATTAATCTATACTCAAATCTTTGATTAACGTCTGATTAGAACTCTTCAATAAATAAAATTATCGACCAATTTTTCAGACAATATACAAAAAAATTTATAATTAATATACATTAACGTTTCTTTCCGGGTTTGGACCTTCTTCAGAACTGATCTAAACAATATAAAAAATAATTATTAATATTTAAATTCTAATTAGCTTTTTATAAAATCTTTCAAAATTATTAATGATTATTATCAAAATAATGAAAAAATAAAAAAAAATATTTTTTTTTATTTTTTCATTATTTTGATAATCATTCATAATTTTGAAAGATCTGAAAAATTGGTCGATAATTTTATTTATTGAATTAATCTATACTATAAGTGAGAGTGCAAATTTTGTGAGTTTGCGTGTTTGGAACTACTGCACCTCTTTAAAAAATTCTTTCTTCACTATATTATTATCACGTTAAAAAAAGCGCTTTTCGTGGAGAAGAATTTTGTAACGTAAGTCGACGAAAATACGGTAGTAATCTACAAATTCGAGCAAAGCCAGACCGGTCCGCTAGTCTATATCTATATACATGTTACGGTCAATGTCGACAATGCCCGAGCAATGTCGACATTGACCGGTTAATGTCGACAATGCCCGAGCCACATCGGGCAATGTCCGAAATCGGACAAGGTTCAAAATATAGATTTTTTATAAACATGAAACGCTGACATTTGATTGTATCTTTATCATGATAAGTTATCATTAACGCTTTATGGAATTTATTTATTGCTCATATCATATAAATAAGGTAACGTAAAAGATTATTTTTTTAACATTTCTTATTCAAACTACCTCCAATACTAAAAAAAACCTGCAAACAACAAAAGAAGTTCAAAAACAAAACACTGAAGTTTGAAAACAATCGACATCTGCTAAACATGGTGGAATGACGTGACGAAACCACCCGGCGCCTCCACCGTCTAAATATTCGAAACGCGCCTTTCATATGACGCGTCAGTACACATTTTTCGATCTAGTATGCCGCACGACCGTGCGACAAAGATAGAGGGACGGGTGCGACCAGGTGCCGGGAGCGAGCGAGTGAGACAACAGGAAACATTCCACACAAATTTAACACAGTGTAGTAAAGCGAGGTTAATAAAGATGTCTTGCTGACTTCATCACAATTATACGCAGTGTGCAGTAGTGATGTGTCGCTCGTGAGCGAGTCGTTCATAATGAACGACTCCTTTCACGGAGCGGAGTGAATCGCTCTTTTTTTGTGAATGACTCACTCCGAGCGCCATGGCTCTGTGCTGAGCTTTTCTGTACTGTTGTATTCGCACATTTACAGAGCGCACACAGCGCAGGCCACAGAGGCACTAGTGAATTTTGCACGTACGGATTTATCTTTACTGAGTCATTTAATGTCGAATGACACACTGTAAGTGTAATAGTACTAAGCTTACAGTGACTTAAACCATTCACATTGACATCGTTGCCAAAGATATAATATTGTAACAATTAGGTATCCGAAATGCGAATAATATAAGATCAGAATCATATTAAAATGAGCTCAGAGTTGAGTGTGTACCTATTATGCTGTGCAATGCTTCGTGACTCCTGAGCATAACACACATCTGCAGTCTGCACTCTTGTGTAGTACGTGCTGTCTAGTGTCGTTCCTTTGAACGACTCGCTCTGAGCAACTCTTTTTAATGAGCGTAGGGCACGGAGTCAGCTCCCAATAAAGAGTCATGCGGACACATCACTAGTGTGCAGGTCTTTATCCCTTCGTCTGACGTCTCCCTTACAGGGTCGACCGATCTCCTATCTCCATCCTCGTTTTCTCTTCCCTAGCCAAGTACTCTATCTCTTGTCTCACATGTGTGCAGAAACAATACACTGTCGATATACACACTGAACAACCAAAAGAGGTCGTTCTTTTTTTCGTGTGCTTGCCTATAAATAACAATATTATCAATTCAAATGTAAAATAGTAACGAAACCTTACTGGGTTGCAGAACGCATTGTCAGAAAATCTGATTTTACAATAATCCTGCATTGTGATCATAATACATTTAAATCGATTTCACTAGCAAATTAATACATTGATAATCAAAACTTAAATTTTCAGCACGACGGATTATCTTTAAAAAATAATATATTATAATGCCCTTCTTTTCTACTTTAAGTGTTTGCCCCTGGGCTTTGTTTATAGTTATTCAGAAAGTAGTTTTTGATGGAAATTGTAATCTTTTAAATTGAAAAAAGCTAATTTGGAGATGTTGTATATTTCATAATAATAATTTAAAGGATTGACCTTTATTATGTAATAGCCAACTAGAATGAAATATAATTATTAAAAATGAGTGAGACTAGCACTGAACTCTGACTAGAACACGTCTCATCAAATCATCTTGTAATGTTCTAATTGTATCTTTTTTATGTATTAATTTTATAGTTAGTTAAATAAAAATCATTATAAAATAAGAGATATAATTGGGATTCGCGATTTTAAAACACCTTTAGATTTGTCACTAATTATAATAGTCCTAGCAATAGTTCGACCCAGATGAGAAATTTGCAAACGTGTACCATTTCACAATTTGGAGGCATCAAGATTTCCCATTAAAAGGGCCAGAACACCCACTTTAAAACTTAATTTATGAGAAAGCATTTAACCCCCACTTCATCGCCATAGTGGTTGAATTTTGAAAAGTAGTAGCTTATGCCCTTCCCCAGACTTAAAAAAATCTCCATATTAAATTTCATCACAATCGGCCCAGCGGTTTGGCCGTGAAAGAGTAACATACAAGCAGGCAGAGTTATTTTCGCATTTAATAGTATGGATTACACATCAAAAATGACGTTTGTCATGCACCAAACTTCAGAAAATGTCATATTTTGTTCTCTGTTTCATACTGCTTGAATACCGATAAGGGTGGCGTAGTGGTGAGAGCGCTAGACTCGCATTCGGAAGGTACCGGGTTCGAATCCCAGTGGGGGCAGATGTGACTAGGACTTTTTCCTACTGCCTCTCGTCGAGAAACGGTAATTCCTGTACCGTTCATCTTGTTGAGGTTTTCCATGGTTTCCCTCAATAATTCCAAATAAATATCGAGATGGTTCCTTATTCAAGGCCATGGCTGATTATATATACCTGCCAAACTCCTATGCTTAACATTTGCCTACCTTATCCTCAATTACCTAAAAATTCCTTCATTCGCCCATTGCTATTAATTAAGTGGAAGTTTAAAAATGTAGAAAATAACGGGAAGCGTGGTAGAAAAAAAATAGTAATGGTGCGAATGGCGTCTGTTATGTCATAAAGTCGAGAAACGGACGTTAAACGCATTATTATTATTATTGTTATTACTCTTTTTGCTTGAACAGTCTCCCTCCTAGTAAATTTAAGTTCATATATTTGTCTGTGTTATATAAGAGTGAAATGGGTTGAAGAAGTGTACGCTTTTTGTGTCCACTTTATTTATAGTTCAGTGTGGGACTTCTCGAGAGAACCCTATGAATGTTTATTCGGTCCCATCGTACATAGTATGCAGTCCCTTGACACTGGGACCACTGGATGCGGTAACTACGGTGGTGGTGTGTTGTGTGACGACATCCCCGCAGGGTATTCACAAGGGTTGTTTCGTATTGTACACGGCGTGCGACGGTAAAGGCACTAGTTTAACCGGGGTTGATCACTCTAATAGTCATTGCATCGATGTATATGTTATAGGCGATTCTAGTTTAAAATAAAAACGAGTGTGCTTTAGACCACACGACTGAAGTAAAACTTCTTCCAGTCATAATTTGTTATTATTCACCCGAAAATTCACAAAATAAGAGCCAAGTTATAATCCAACGGATACATAAAGCAAGTGTCACGCGCTGTCATCTAACGAAGTACTGGTAACTAAATTTCGCCCTGTTATCTAGATGTCACCTTCAACTAAAGTCACGTGTAATCCAACGCACACAAACGTAACGTTCTCTCAAAAAACTTCGTTCCATAAAAGCCAATTGCACGATTTTACTACCAACCAAACGCGCCATTCGATTTAAAGACCGCTGCACACGAGGCTGGAACACTGCTAGAAACACTGCTTGGACTTCTGCTGGCCGATAGGCTGGGTACGAGGCTGGAAATGACGGCACTTGCTAGCTCATAAGATGGATTTTAAAATTAGAACAAGGGCTATTTTTCTTGCTAGGTCCTCTGCTTGCTCTGAGCAAAAACCAATCAGGAAACAGTATCCTGTCACGTGGGCGACATAAACGAACGCCCACAAACCAACATGGCGTCATTCTGCTCAGATAACAGACACGTAAACGTTTTGCACTGTGTTTATATTTGCACTGTCACTGCGCGCGCACCAGTTTTATTCACAAAACTAGCTTGAAAAGACGTCTCGTGTGAAGTGAGCACATAACAGCAATCAAGAAAACCAACGGTAGAAAACTAGTAGTCAAATCTAGCAAGGAATTCCAGCGACAAATTCAGCCTCGTGTGCAGCGGCCTTAAATTACGCTATCAAACAGAACGTGTCTCTTAACCGTTGATGGAGTGCTTCAAGGGATGCTCCCATAACTT
The DNA here is from genome assembly GCA_963575645.1 of Xanthostigma xanthostigma. Taxonomy (NCBI): domain Eukaryota; kingdom Metazoa; phylum Arthropoda; class Insecta; order Raphidioptera; family Raphidiidae; genus Xanthostigma; species Xanthostigma xanthostigma. The sequence goes on from OY754475.1 coordinate 11,832,633, forward strand.
TTCCGTAACATGTTCGGTTGCATCAGCTAGATATGTGAATGGGGTTGAGGGGGTGAAGGATGATAGCATAGTCATCAGTTTCACACAATCATAGAAGCGCCGAGAGAAACAGGACATGCGAGAAACAATGGACCCGCGTGAAATAGATAGAGAGCAATAAGCCACGTTGTCTGATGCAGTAAACACATGCCGTGTCGGTTTCGCGGATCAAGAGTCGATCACATTCCTAGCGTGCTGTGTGCGTGAGGCTGTGAGCTATTTCGATAAGGGTTGAACAAGCGAACGAACGACAGTTCGATGCTAATTTTTCAGGCCCAAAAAATATTTTTTATTACTCATGCGGGAAAAGTGGTATCTTTACGCATGCTGTTACGGTTGAAAAGTAGCTATTTTCATTTGCGTGCGGAAACTTTATTTGTCGCACTGAAATTATTGTTTACCGCACGCAAATTCAGAGAAAAAAACAAAATAATAACGGTGTTAATGTCAACGAAACAAACTGTCATTTGAAGCAGATTTGAGGTTAAAATTTTCGATTATGGACTTTTATTCTTGTTTTTTTTTTACAATTTTAACTGAATTTTCAACTTTTTAATGATTTAACTTTAAATTTTTTTACTTCTAATTTCTTTTTTGAATTCGTAATAAAATTTTAATTTTAATTTAATTTAATTCGTAATAAAAAATAGTATGTGCAACTCGTGCGGCATTGTCGCACTAGTTGCACAATATACTATTTCAATCATTAAATCAGTTGTAGAAAGTATCGTTAGAAAATCTGATTTGACGATAACCATAGATTGTGAACATACATTTTTCTCCATATGAGACAGTCCAATCAAAATAACCATTTCAATTTACTATAAGTTGCATAGAGCTTAAAGGTACAGGTTTTGAGTACACTATTACAAATAAAATATCAAAAGCCCCCACCGATGCTACATCTGCTTTAAAATTTATTCAAGGTCAAACGTCAAAAGTATCGGTTTTTTGCACTTTTCTAGTAAACGGTAAATGTTATCTAAAAATAGGTCAGACAAAAGTTGTAGATCATGCAATTGTCTACAAAAACTGTTCTTATATTTTTTTTCCTACGAATCACCATTCTTGAGATATAGGACCAAAATATCTATGTACGTACTGAAATCAAATATAACGTTAAGTATTAATATGCATATTAGTATTTTCGATGTATGAAATCATCATTTCAAAAGAATTGTGACTCGTAAGAAGAAAAGTATAAGAACAATTCTTGTAGACAATTGCATAATCTATAACTTTTGTCTGATCTATTTTTGAATAACATTTATCGTTTACGAGAAAAGCGTAAAAAAACAATACGTTTAACCTTTGACCTTGAATAATTTTTTTAGCAGATGTAGGATCGATGGGGACTTTTGATATTTCATTTGTAATAGTGTAGGTATTATCTAAGATTTTTAGCTCTATGCGAATAAATTGTAAACATATCACTACTTTTTTATCTAGTTTGACTGGACTAAAAAGCATTCTAGAGTTTTTTTTGTACAGTTTCCACTTTGAAATGACGTTTTCCTACGGAATTTGAAAATTTGCTTGAAAAGCAATCTTTTTTTATGTAGAACAATTATTTGTTTTTGTGTGAGTATAATCTAATGTTCTAGAATCTAGATGACAGGGAGTTTGAATACGACGTTAGACTGCTCATGATGTATGTAAACTGTAAATATATGATCACAATCTAAGGTCATTATCAAATCAAATTTTTGACAATCCTTTCTGCCACCCAGCATTAAACTGTTAAAATAGTTAAATTCATTCTAAATTGTTTTAAGCGGTGATCGATTACAATATACAATATGTAACAATATACAGTATGTAATGATTGCCTGCTTTGGAGATCTAGCGCTTTATAATGTTTTTATATTATCGTTGGTCGGATAGTGGAACCTAGAGGTCATAAAAATGAGTTTTGTTTGTGTTCTTGTTAGGACGTAAACATTGGAAACCCCTACGCAACCCTACTTTTACAAATGTATCAACCTATGGTGGGTAGTTTTTTTTTTTATTATATGCTACACGAATCCATTGGGATTTGAAATGATTATTGTGAGAACGTTTATAAAATTCGATACGACCTTTTTTCTCGCCAATGCGGAGAAAGGAGACTACCTACGTGATTTCAATTCTTTTCGAAATTTTAATACTACATTAACATGGATTTTTTTATTTAGTTAGAATTGAACTATTTAAGAATCTATGAGGGGTATTTCAAATCACCAAGAAATGAATGAAATTCTCAATAAATAAAATTATCGACCAATTTTTCAGACAATATATTAACAAACAATATAATTAATACATTAACGTTTCGATCCGGATTTGGAGCTTCTTCAGAACGGATCTAAAAATATAAAAAAATAATTAATATTTATTTTCTATTTATTTTTAATGTAATTCGTGAAAGATTTTTTTGATATTGAAATATTGAAAAAATAATAAAAAACAATATTTTTAGATCCGTTCTGAAGAAGATCCAAATCCGAATCGAGACGTTAATGTATTAATTATATTTTTTGTTAATATATTGTCTGAAAAATTGTTCGATAATTTTATTTATTGAAGAGTTCTAATCAGACGTTAATCAAAGATTTGAATGAAATTTTATCAACATATTATTTAATATATTATATTGGCAAGTTCACGTCTCACAGTTTAGGCTAGACGGCGAGGAGGTAAAAACATTAAAAAGTGTATTATTCGGGCACAGGCGAGATTATTGTTGGAATCGCTTCGTTTTAGGGTGTAGTTCAACCCCCTAAGTTTGCTTACAAATTGTTGGTGTGCTTGATTTTATAATTGACAATTAGTGACGAAAATAGTGTTTTTTTTCTCTATTTCCTTTAATATCTCCGTTCCTCTTAACTTTTAGTATAGCATATGCATTGAGAAAGTTTTTCCTTATGAAATTTCCTAAAAAATGAGCACTGACAGAGGTCGCTAAGTGCAATTGTTAACTTGCAAATAGCCCCGAAAGTTAAAAAAACACGTTTTTTTCACTATTTTTTTACTAAAAAATAACCGCACACAGAAGGCTGAAAATTCTCAAAAATGATGTCTATGTTGACCCAAACATGCATGAATAATTTTAGCGTCATCGGCCAATTACTTCTCGAGTAATTAACGATCACTTTTTTTGTGTCCTTAATTGCAAACTGCGCCATTTTTTTCACAAACGGGTTTCGCTGGTCGGAACAAGCCAGAAAAATCACAAATCCATTCAACTTTTGTATTCCGTTGGAATTTTTGGAAAAAAATAATTTCAACTGATTTTATACCGATTTCTTTAGCGATACCAATTTTAGACAAACGTATAAAACCGTATAACTTTTCCAGTATTCAATCGTTATAAAATCGGTTAGAATTAATTTTTATAAAATTTAGAGTGCATTATTATGAATAGAAATCAACATTTCTCGTTTGCTTTTTACAAAATCTATCAAGAATATGTATTATTAGATTTTTTATCTTACCTGGTGTCAAATACCCTATTGCTCTTTCTCGTTGAGAGAATTAACGTATATGATTAGAAAAAATATAACACAAAAAAATCTATCTTTTTCAGAGATCCGCCAGTTCTGCGAGCGTACAATGACACTGATGTTATCCTTAGATTACCCATGGGTAAACGAATTCGTGATATTCGGTGGCTCTCGGTCTGGTGTCGGCGATTTACGGTATGTATTCTTTTTTAGATAAATTAAGATTAAAAGTTAAAAAGGTCCCACTGCGTAAAGGAATCAAAAACAAGCAAATCAAAACATATGATGCAATAGAGACCCGCCAGTCTGAACTAATCGGAAGAGATTTTCGGGTTAGTTGAATACTCTATATTCAAACACTGACCATACAGGCAAACTATGAACCGCAGGATCCGCAGGTCACCAAGTGACCCACTTAATAATTTCAAGTAGCCTACTTCTTTAATTCCGCTAATAAAGCATAATTAGTTTATAATATACTAGCGGCCCGGTCCGGCTTCGCCCAAATTTGTAAATTGCCACCGCTTTTATTTTGACGCGATAATATATAAACTACTAGCGGCCCTGTACGTGCTTCGCTACGTATAAAGTGAAATAATAAAACAATTTAATTGGAACATCTATCTATCTATCTATCTATTTTATTAATTGCTAGCTATTTTAAAATATACATGGGCGTATATGTGTGTATGTCGAGCACTCCGGCTGCGCCGTCGTGCTCGAAAAAAAATAGCGTAAAGTATTCGTGGATAACTGGTCTTTAAAACACTTGCTCTATTTCGAGCACTCCGGCTGCGCCGTCGTGCTCGAAAAAAAAGCATTTGTTTTAAACGATATTCAGTTTTTTTACATCCTCGATCTAGATATATGGTTGTTAAGTTCGTTGCGCCATCTATTGAATATTCACTCAATCCAGTCAACAGGTATCGCCATCTTATATGGTTGTTAAGTTTGTTGCGCCATCTATTGAATATTCACTCAATCCTGGAGCTAACAGATAATTATGACTGTCAAGGAATAGACAAATAATTTGCAATAAAATAATATTGCGACTATAAATTGAAATGTAAGCTATCCTATCTTTCAAGTTGGGTCGAATTGCACACGGTGTGCAAATCAAATTTAAAATCGGTTCAATAGTTTAGGAGTTCATCGCGGACAAACATGTGACACGTAATTTTTATATATAAAGATGATCGTCCTGAAGGTCCATTCTAAATATTGGTGAAAACATTTTTGAAATCGGATGAGTAGTTTCGGAGATTACCTCCTACATCCAAACTAACAAGCTTTACCCCTTTATAATATTAGTATAGATAACAATAAATTATAAAACATCAACATGATGCAAAAATATGAATAATAAGACTTATATTCACTATAATGGACTGTTATAAAATGAAAATACCCATTGACGCGAGCCAAGGGCGTAGATATGGGGGTTGAAGGGGAAATTTATTTACCCCCCCAGGATCATAATAATAAAAAATTAAACTGAAAATAATAAAAATACCTGGCTAAAAAAATATTTAGAAATGCTTTTTGAAAAGGAATTTGTAAAATTACTGTGGGAATTAATATTTTGCTTGATACCTCCTTTGTGAGTATTCTTGTGTGTAAAACTTAAAAAAAATATCTTTTTTACTTTAGTCCCCCCCTCCCCCAGAAAAAAATATCTACGCCCTTGACGCGAGCCGTCTTCTTAATGAACATATTTTGATTGATTTTAACTCAAAATAGGTTGCCGACGTCTGAGCTAGAGAAATACACAGTTAAGCACGTCTGACGTTATTAAATTTTGTTGATTCAAACCTGATTTCTATGTTATTAAAACACAATATCTAAAACGTTTCCCGTGAAAAGCGTAAAGTTTTATGAGCTATCCGTCACAATAATATTTCCACCCTTGTTTTATAACCGTAGGCAACAAGAACCCATGCGCTTTACGGTTAACGCGCGCGTTCTATTGTTATATGAAAGGCGTTCGTTTGTTCGCCCTTGAAACGTTCCGCGTCCTTCACTTGTTAACGTCCCACGTACAGCAACAATAGTGAAGGATTTTGTTATTATATAAAAACTCACTTTCTATTCTGGCAGATGAACATAGTGCTATTCTGTATTAGAAATGTTGAAATTAACACTGTTGTTAAATTACCATTACCACAGACTTTTTCCAAAAAAAAATAATATATGTTTATTGAACTCGGGGGACCTGAAGTCGAGAAAAACTAAAGAAAGGCGCAGTTCGAGTTCGCGCCGTAAATTCATGACAACTTAAGTATTACCGTTTCATGTATCACCTGCACATGATTCGTAGTCGTTTGGGTTTTTTCGTTCCTTTTTCGACGTTGCAGTAGCTCAGTGCGTTCCTCTCGATGCGTTTTTTATAGTTCCGAGCATATTTGCGAATCATATGAAACGATACGTTTAACTATTTTGTAATTTTAAACGTCCTAATTAAACGCGTTACCACGCTACATTAATTTTAAACTTTACACAAAGCTAATTCGTCAATATCACGCGCATGCGCCTACACTCGTGCGATGACGCCACAGACAAAACAAATCGTGCGCGACGAACTCGTAAAGACATGCTCCACTCGTTGTGGGCTCAACTGTTGGAAACGCATTTTTAGTCTCGAAGTTATCGCTCGAAATCTAAGGGTATTTGGTAACATACGAAAATTCGACCGGCTATCACTGTACTTCAAGAGCGAATAAAAGTTTTTCACGTCAAAAATAAGGTGAAATTGTGAAATGTTAATTTTGGTATAAATTAGTATCATTCTGCAATCTGCACTTGTAGTTCAGTTAATAAATGGTTCAAAAGGGGGTGTAGAGTGCGTGAGCAGGTTCCCCAGCGATTCCTTCAGAAACTTGTTCAGGGTGCTAAGGAAGTGAACATATGACGTTTAGGAAGTGAGCCGGAGGTAAGAAGGCACAAAAATGGTACCACTTTTGGTTTTTTAGCTTATATCTCGAAAACGATACGTCGCAGGGAAAAAGTGTCTAATGCCAAATGAAAGCTCATAAAATTTTATACAGCTTTCGTTCTATACACTTTTTTTAAATTCTCAACCGTTTTTGAGTTACACGCCTCAGAAAAGTGAGAGTTTCTGAAAAAAAGATTTTTACTTCACATTTTTCATCTAACATTCCTTCATGTCGTCTAAACTATTCATCTAAGAAAGAAATTCATTTAGAGGAAGTTGTAAAGAATTGAATTACCTTCAAGAATATATATAGTTTAACACAGGGATCGGTAGCTTGCGGCTCGCGAGCCGCATGCGGCTCTTTTGATATAAAGCTGCGGCTCTCCAGTTCCATACGCAAAAAGTTATTATTTTAATATATAAACCCTTAAAAATCGTCCAATCGATCCATGATTGAGTACCATGTCTATCTCTCAGTCATTTCCACTCGCGTGTCACCCGCACCGCCCCCGTCGCGACGTATCGTCCTCGGATATATATATTATACCATATAAGCAACTACTATAATACTGAAACGAAAATGTATAGTGGCTTTTTAAAAACTGGGAAATATTGTAAATTGCAACTTTTGGCTCTTCCGTCTCAAAAGTTTGCCGACCCCTGGTTTAACATTCTGCAGTGGCTTGCGTCGTAGCTGGGACTCACTTGTTCCAAAACCTGTATTTGGGAAGAAAGACAAACATCAAAATTGACAGAGCTCAATGGGTGAGCATTGATTGTTGATTGTTGGACCCATTTCACTTTTCTGGAGCGTGTAGCTCAAAAACGGTTGAGAATTTGAAAAAAGTGTATAGAACAAAAGCTGTGTAAAATCTTATGAGCTTTCATTTAGCATAAGAAAACTTTTCCCTGTGACGTATCGTTTTCGAGATATAAGCTGAAAAACCAAAAGTGGTACCTTCTTTGTGTCCCCCTTCCCCCGGCTCATCTCCTAAATGTCAGGACATTTGGTATGTTTCCTTCCTAAGCACCGTGAACAAGTTTCTGAAAGAATCCTGCTCACGCACTCTACAACTCCTTTATTGACTGAACTATTGTGAAATTGGAATGGTAGAGTACTTTGAAACGATTAGGGTAAAGTTCGTCCGCAACTCTTTCGGTTTAGTGTGAGATAAAAGTAGATAGAGCTAGGTGTGTATATTATATGCAGGGGCGCTAGGACGTCTATCAGCCGGCAGCAGTGTTAGGCGGCGATACTGAAATGCATTTCCCCACGCTTCCTGATTCATTCTGTTCGCACCATTGACCCCGTTGTGTTCCCATCAGTCTGTTAAACCGACTGTACACCACTCTATATGGGGGAACTGTGATTTCCATAACCTTGTGATTTTGTTTGAGCAAATTTTGACGAAATTCTGTTTCAGTACACAAGAACTCTGCAAATTCAAAGCCTAGCAATAACTTTAAAGATAATAGAATAATAATAATAATAATAATTGTGAAAGATAACTCTAATAATTTAGAGAGATGATGATCCTGTTCAAATGAATGTTGGAAGATTAAAAAGGAAGAATCCTGGTGGCATAGGATCGATGAACAAAGCAAATACTGAAGGTTTTTATTGCATTTTTTATTTTAATTTATTTTATTCACAACAACAATACTGAGAAAACAGACAGCATGGATTCTCCGAAGATGCCATAAAGATTGCCGAAACGTCAGACAATAAAATGCAATAAAAACCTTCAGTATTTGCTTTGTTCATAATAATAATAATAATAATAATAATAATAATAATAATAATAATAATAATAATAATAATAATAATAATAATAATAATAACAATAACAATAACAATAACAATAATAATAATAATAATAATAATAATAATAATAATAATGCGTTTAACGTCCGTTTCTCGACTTTATGTCATATGCTGTATTCGAGAGTTCTCATAATTGTTCGAGTATACTACTGTATAAAGCGAACACTAATTGTTTTGCATTAGAACTGTTACTGTGTACGTGCGTAGCACGTTGTTGCGGTTTGCGTATACTATAAAATGTAGGTATTGTGTATAAAAAAATGTTTTTTCATTATTTTTTGTTATAATAATAATAATAACAGACGCCATTCGCGCCATTACTATTTTTTTTCTACCACACTTTCCGTTATTTTCTACAATTTTTAAACTTCAACTTAATTAATAGCAATGGGCGAATGAAGAAATTTTTTTGGGAAATTAAGGATTAGGTAGGCAAATGTTGAGCATAGGAATTTGACAGGTAATCGGCCATGGCCTTGTTTAAGGAACCATCTCGACATTTATCTGTAATTGTTGAGAGAAACCATGGAAAACCTCAACAAGATGGCCGGTACAGGAACTACCGTTTCTCGGCGAGAGGCAGTAGGAAAAAGCTCTAGTCACATCTGCCCCCGCCGGGATTCTAACCCGGTACCTCCCGAATGCAAGTCTAGCACTCTCACCGCTACGCCACCTCGCTCGGTTTTAAAGATAATATAATGTGAAAAATGAAAGATCTAGCTTGTACAATATGTTTACAAAATTCCAGCTAATTGGGCGACGAGATCATTTCAACTTCAAAATGTTGACATTTGATAAAGTACCTATACTAAAGAAAATAAAATTTCTGATATCGAGTGAGGTGACGCGGGTAATGGCTAGTATACAGTGTGGTATTTGCTGTTCGTTACCATGGTTACCTACATAACATTTTCCACGAAAAACAGAACAGCTGATTTTTTTTTATTTTCAAAATTTTTCCGAAACTATGAAGTTTAGAAAAAAAACATTTTAACTAAACTTTCTTAAAAAAATAAATAGAATAATAAGCCGTTAAGACAAGTATACCATTATTATATAAAAGAACACCATTATAACATATATCTTTTCTGCGCATGCGCCGATTTTCTCCAAAAACTGTACCTAAGGCTCTTCATATTTGCATACCAAACATCGTCCCAAAATTCGGTTTCAATTCGTTTATCCGTTTGACCTGTATCGTGTTCACAGACAAACAAACGCACAGAGTTTTTCCAAAAATATGTTTTTTGGATTCGGGGGACCCCAAAATGAAAAGATATTACAAAATTTTGAAAAGTGATTTTTGACCTAAACTAGTACTATTCCCCACTTGTGGGTCGGAATGGTAAAAAGTCTGTGGGAATATTACAACCTTTCAAGATAACTTAAGAAAATTTTCAGTCAAATGGCTCCGATTCTATCAACGTGCTATTCTATTGTTGTAAGAAAAACACGTCTTCCAGGAATAAAATGATGAAGAAAGTTGCCTACAAAACAAGTGAAGTGAAAATAAATGAAGACGCATGCAGAATTGTATTTATTGTTCGTGGAAAACGATTTTAATCAATATTGTGCTTTCGCTAAACAGCCTGGTCATCAAAGTAAATGCGAAAAACGTTACAAAATTGTTTTTTCACTACCTCTTATATAGGTACTAGTCTAGTTCACATGTCCTCTTTTTGAATACCAGTCCTCTTTCACCGAAAATTGTGATCATGGTTCATTCGATTCGGGATGACATATAGAAATTTTGTGAAAAAATTGAAGTGGGGGACAAAAAAATTACAAAAGTTATTAACATTTTAGTAAAAAAAGAAGGGTTTGGTTTTTTGCGAATATCTCAAGAACTATTGCAGATATCTGAAATCACAAAAAAAAGATTCTGAGAGAGTAGGAAATTTCCTACAAGAAAGTCCCACCTCCCGGAACTCTACCACCAATATTTCTAATTTTAATTTAGAGGTGAAAATAGGGCTAAAAACTTTTTTTTCAATTTTTTATATAATTTTCAATATTTTCGTGTCTTTTAGCTTGTCGTATAAAAAATAGAAAAATAAATGTTAACCCTATTTTCACCTCTAAATTAAAATTAGAAATATTGGCGGTAGAGTTCCGGGAGATGGGACTTTTTTATAGGAAGTTTCCTGCTCTTTGCGAATATTTTTTGTTCTGCAATAGTTTTTAAGATATTCGCAAAAAAACAAACTCCTCTTTTTCCTTTTAATAAGATGTTCATAGCTTTTATGTTTTTCGTTCCCCACTTCAATATTTTCCAAAAAATTTCTAGATGTCATTGCGAATCGAATGATACCATGATCATTATTTTGAAATTTTCGGTGAAGTGGTACTGGAATTCATCCAAGAGGAACATGTGAACTAGACTATAATGACTAGCAGACTGATTGAGCACTTTATGATAAAAAACTTTTTAACAAAAAAATTAAACCGCCGAAAAACTGAAAAGCAAAAAAAATAAATCTTTTTATTTAACTAAGTTCTATCTAAGTAGTTGAACGTATGTGACAGTCTAGTATATCTAAGTAATTTTGAGTCGGCGTCAACAATCCTTCGCCGAAAATCTCTGAGCGTTCACGAAGTTAATGTCAGCGACAGAGCAACCCAAACGGGCACACACTGAGGGCACACGTCTTTGCGAGTGGTCGTGTGGAGAGCGCATGTTTAGAATGTTAATGTTTATCGCTGGAGATTTCACGTATCATTGTTAATTTGATTTGTTTATTTCTTTTAGTGATCTTTGTTCATTGATTGTTTGACGCCGACTCAAAATTACTTAGATATACTAGACTGTCACATACGTTCAACTACTTAGATAGAACTTAGTTAAATAAAAAGATTTATTTTTTTTGCTTTTCAGTTTTTCGGCGGTTTAATTTTTTTGTTAAAAAGTTTTTATTTTATAATTTTTTGTGGCTATATAATTTATAATTGTAATACACAACTCAGCATGAAAATCTGCGAGTGAACAATAAATCACCCCTATTTTCCCATCCTTAGGGTAGGATTTTTTTTCCAAATTTATATGAGACCAACCTCGAGGTATACCCTATCCAATAAAAAAATAATTATCAAAATCGGACTACTCTGTAAAAAGTTATGCGTAGTCATACATTACAATCTGTGAGTGAACAATCAATAATCCCGTTTTCCTACCCTTAGGGTTGAAATTTTTTTTCCAAATTTATATGGGACTAGCTTCGGGGTATACCCTTTCCAATAAAAAAAGAATTATCAAAATTGGACTACTCGGTAAAAAGTTATGTGTGGTCATACATTACAATCAGTGAGTGAACAATCAATTATCCCCTGTTTTCCTACCCTTAGGGTTGGAATTTTTTTACCAAATTTATATGGGACCAACTTCGGGGTATACCCTTTCAAACAAAAAAAAAATTATCAAAATCGGACAGCTCTGTAATGTTATGCGTGGTCATACATAAATAAAAAAAAAAAAAAAATAAAAAAAAAAAATATACGCGTCGACTTGAGAACCTCCTCCGTTTTTGTTTTTCGTCGGTTAAAAAGCATGAGATTTGTCACAGCTGTACCTATTTATATTGTTGAAAGATATAGATATTGGGACACGTGAGATCTAGCCTCTGAAGAAAAGGGGGGTAGTATACCAGTAACCAATATCTATATTTTGTAACAATATAAAGAGGTACCGCTATGCCGTGCCAAATTTCATGCTTTTACCCTAAAGTACACAATCCTTCTACTATATTTTCGATCTTAACTGCACCACTACTATAAAATAGCTTTTGGAACGAAGTTCCTTATGGGACGTTATAGATATGAACAGAGAGGGCTAGAAAAAAAAACGTAAAGAAAATCTGTAACGAAAATCTAATCTAATTACCTATTGTATGTCTGTCCGTAGACATATAGAAAGTTGAAAATTGACACACTTATAATATAGGGCATGGGACAGATCCTAACGGAGTCGGATTTTTGAATTTTGGTCCCAGAGGGGAGCAGATTGAAAACAAAAAAGTTTTTCGTTTATAATGCGCTCAATTTAAATCAGATCGGTTCGAAACCTGTCTTAAACGAAAGAGGAGAATATTTTACATAAGTTTCGTAAAACAGAATCGGAGCAAATAGTTTTTTTATAAATAAAAAAGCAGAAATAAACACTGTATAAATTCGATTTTGCCAAATACATCGCGCACGTGGATCGGTTATCCTTTTCTCTTACACAGTGTGCTATGGACATTTAAAGATTGCGTATGCTCTGTCTTAAAATAAAAGGATTGCATTTGTTCAAAAACGGATGCCATTTCAAATATTAGTTAGTTTTTTGACATTAATATTTTGTGAAATGCAGCGCCTTTTAACTTCACGATTTGTTATTAAACCTATATAAATAGCGATATCTAAGCAATGTCAATGGTTCAATGGTAGAATACTCATCTGCCATGTGGGTGTCCCGGATTCGATTTCCGACAAATGTGCCACAAAGGTTATTTTAAATTTGCAAATCACACGATTAATTTTTTATTAATAATCATATTATAGTGTCCATAAATAAAATTTTCGAATAATTTATAGACAGCTTAGTAAATAAATTATATCATACAAAATAAATAGCGAAAAGAACTTCGTTCCAACCGGGTGTTCCACGACACCTCTCGTTTTTTTTTTCACACTTTTGACACTATTGCTGTTGTTATACAAAAGTGTAAAATACACTTCGGTACTTCAGTGTCGGACTAAAAATCGATTTCCAATTCTAAAAGTACGTTTTATGTTTGACTCAAAACACATTAAATTTATCTGAATGGTGCATCTAAAAGTTTTATATTTCTTATCAAAAAATATGCTATTAAAATCAAATATTACCTATAAATTGATGTATATAAGAATGGAGAGAATAAATCTCTTAAACTGCTGAAAATACGATATTATCTTATTCTTGGACGTTTCAGTTTAATAACTGAAAATAAATATTATCCTTTCAGTTTACTCACATGTTTTTGTTTATTGTTTCAAATTACTTCCAGTAAATAAAGTGGAAATGCGAAGTGCAATCTACATATTTGCTATTGACTGTTTCGGAGATCCATGCGCGTCAAGTGTTTATTTTTATTCTATCGCTATAAATGGATATGTCGAATTTATTCCACACGCCACTGTCTGCGGGCAAATAGGCGTTCACTAGGTCACAACCATATTATTGATGTACCTGGATTAAACTCTCACCGCGGGCACAGTGCCGAATTAAGACTCCTTGATGCCCTAAACATTTTTTGCCTGTGGGCCCTCATCTCTAACAGCAGTCTTAAAAAACTCTAATATTATCTGTCTCCGCCATGTACAATTTATAAAAAAAAAATTCAAATTGTGAATGTTATAAAGCTCAAAGTTGATAGAAAAAAGTTAAAAAGCATAGAATTTTAGGAAAAAATGGTATTTTACAAATCAATGCTCTTATTGAAAATTTAATTGTCTATAAAATCGGTTCTTAGGCATTTTTATACAGGTATTGAAAAAAAAAGTTAAAAAATTTCATTTTTCTTTTCAAAAATAAATTATTATTTATTTTTAACTTCTATACATCTAAAGACAGTTTTATACATTTATTAATTAGATTCAAATTAAACGAATCAAATTAAAATTTACTTTCTGTTACATAAAATAACTAAGCAAAAAATAAATGCTTTTAGTGTGAGAGATGAACCTGATGCTTTAATAATAAATTTTCAACATTTGGTGTCAATTTAGTTAGATTTAATCTTAAATCTTTTCGGTTAACGATGTCCAGTTTGTTTCTTTTTTTGTTAGGAGATTCACTATCGTTGACCCCCATTTTCATTTCATGGATCCCCAATTTTTTTCCCGCTGACATGAACTCCTGGGGGTCGATATAGACCACTTTGGGAATCACTGCCCTAAGCAGTTGCTTACTTTGCTTATAGGTTAATCCGGCACTGCGCGGGCACTATATCATCAGCATCCGTCTGCAATATTTATTAATTTTGATAGTGGCCGTCTTTGCCTATTTAACACATAATGTGAAATGACCTTAACACAGTTACGTAAGGGCTGTCTAGGCCGGGTATATGTGACACGGGCTGACGGGCGACTCCGGGACGAGAGGGAGGGGTGGGGGGAATGGGTGCGTGTTTGGTGTGTTTCTCTTCCGCCGCAAGGATAACAGGAGAAGAAGAAGAAGAAGACGTCGTCACGCGACGCGACAGTAACAATGTCGAGGTCTAGCAAGGATTGGTGCATTGCGGCCTACGTCAGCCAGTTGTTGTTGGCGTGCTTCCATTCGAATGGGTAGAGGCCGATGTCGAGTAACGCCTCTTGCCCGGGGCTTCACCGTAACCCCCCGTACTTTTTTATCTCTCTCTCTTCCACTCTCTCTCTCTCTCTCTCTCTCTCCCTTCCACTCTCTCTCTCTCTCTCTCTCTCTCTCTCTCTCTCTCTCTCCCTTCCACTCTCTCTCTCTCTCTCTCTCTCTCTTTCACTTGTCCTGTTTCGCTATCTCAGTCTGTTCGCGACTGTGTGTGTGTGTGTGTGTGTTTCTATGTGTTGTATCGATTCAATTTCTGGTTTCGTTACATTGCGGAATGGTCGCATGCGCTTTGTCGTAACAACGACCGTTATTCTGCACTGTGTCCCATTTGTGCTCCATAATGAAACGAAATAATATTTCCAAAAAAAATACTTTTTTGCACACCCCTCTTATCATATATTAATACGTTAAGGTTAATATGTTTGCCTCCCTTTTTAGAAAAAACCACACAATTTCTCCACATAAATTATATATCATTTTACAGATAATTTCTTGCTCTACTAACATCGACAACTAAAAAATTTATTATTGCTTTTGTTTTTGTAAATTAATGAAAATACAGCAACGCTGAACAACGTCTGCCAACTGACGGCTTTAATTTTGAAACAACGTTAACACTTCGATCTGTCATCTGACCTTCATATTGTAAACACTGCATACTGCCATCTGACGGCTTTAATTTTGAAAAAGCGAGCAACGCTGAACAACATCACAACAATGCTGCATGATGCCATCTGACGGCTTAGCTCAACGCTTTTGCTACTTGCGCCTCTATATGACAATTTTAGTAAAATATTTCTTCGATCTGTCATCTGAGCTTCATATTGTAATACGACAAAAAGAAGAACGTTATAAGCAGTGTGCAAAATTAGAAACGAATTGAATACCTGCAATCATATTCAAAAAATAATTTTGTAAAGTGATAATTATTATACTTATTTAGTGCGAATAATTCGCACTAGTACAATAATAATTGCGTTTCATGGTTGTTTAGCGTAATTTTTATTACATTATTGAACGTAGTGATATCATGACTCATATGACTCTTTAAATTCTCTGACTCTCTTATTTCCATAATGTAACAGCTCGTAATGTAAAAATCTCCAGTACGTTTTAGATCAGTGATTCCCAAAGTGGTCTATATCGACCTCCAGAGATGCAAGGGGTTCATGTCATCGAAAAAAATTGGGGGTCCATGAAATGAAAATGGAGGTTAACGGTAGTGGATCTCCTAACAAAAAAAAAGAAACAAACAAACTGGACATCGTTAATCGAGGAGATTTGAAATTAAACCTAACTAAATTGATGCCAAATGTTGAAAATTTATTGAAGTAAAACTTCTTTAGGCACGCTTGACTTGGGGAGTAAGCTGGTAAATGCCTGACAAAAGCGTTTACGGAAATCGGACGAGGCGAACGGTGCGTGATCGTTCGAAGCGAACGAAAGTTGAGAGGGAGATATAAGTTAGTGCAGAGAGAGAGAGAGAGTTGAAAGACATATACTTGGCTACATCAGGTGGCCGAAAATATAAGCAGTTCTAACAATAGAATGCCACATACTTGGCGCCATCAGGTGGCGGAAAATATAAGCAGTACTCTTTACTTGCCAGTGACAACGTTGCAACGTTTTGTTTTCATTATCTTTATGTGTAATATTCTACGTTTTCATTTTAAAGTTCATATTTTGTGGATTTTAGGGTGAATAATAACAAATTATGGCAGGAAGAAGTTTTACTTGAGTCGTGTGGTCTAAAGCACACTAGTCTTTTTTATTAAAGAATCAGGTTCATCCCTCACACTAAAAAACATTTCTTTTTAGCTTAGTTATTTTATGTAACAGAAAATACATTTTAATTTGGTTCCTTTTAATTTGAATTTAATTAATAAATGTATGAAATTTAACATGTATTTAAGTTTTTCACACTACACTTTACCGTTATAAATTTAAATCTTTCAAAGTGATAGCACTATAACAGTTGTCAAAAATACTGAATTTGCAAAAAATTAATATTAAACAAACTTACGTTAATAAATATGTTGAATTAAATAATATTCATGTTACAAACTTACGTTAATAAACATGTTGAATTAAATAATAATAATTGTTACAACTGTATAATATATCGATGCTAACTGATATCGATATTTCATATTTATCGACAGCGGCAAGTCCGGTGGATTATTGTTGTTGTTTTCCTTAACTAAAATTAAATGGGATAGATTGTAAATGGAATATAGTGTTAATACTGTGTAGCCTAATGTAACCAGAATGAAGAAAATAATTCATACTTATTGGTTATATTTCTGAAAATAAATAAGGCGCATTTCCATCCCCTTCGTTTAATTGCTATAATCAATAAAATCAATCAATTATGTTTCATTTATATTGCAGCAACTTATATATAAAACGGATATATTATCTTTATATAATATATATAAAAATCTCGTGCCACAATGTTCGTCCGCCTTAATCTCCAAAACCACTGAACTGATTTGAATGAAATTTTGTGAATGTATCTTGCTTGGTCAAACTTACGCTATAGGATAATTTTTATTAAATATTTTGTACAAAATTATGGTATTTTCTCAAAAAAAAACTGTTTTAATAACACGTAGCGACATCTCATAGAATTTACTCAAAGTTATTAGTTCATAAGCAAACAAAAAAAAACTGTTTTAGTACCAACTGACGACAACTTATAGAATTCGCTCAAAGCTACTAGTTCAGAAGAAAATTTGGTAGATTTTGCTCAAAGCTATTAGTTCAGACGCCGGGCCACAAACAAAATACATTTCTATCGCATCCGGGTCAAACCGGGACGGACCGTTAGTTTAATCATAAAATTTAGATTACAAAACGGTTTTCTGCTGTAAATGGTGGAAGAGCAGGGTCATAATGGTGGAAGAGGAGTGCCTAAAGTGACAACGTAAATATTTGACAATTTCATATTTAGGCGTGGAAAATCCATTTAAACAACGTATAGGCTATTCTCAAATCCAAATATCTACTTTCAAAGTTACTAATAGTCTAAGATCCCGATTTGGCTCGATCTTCACCCATCGAGTTTTCTAATGAAATTTGAATCTTGATAACATAATGTATTAATAAAGAAAAATCGATTTGGTTGCCATTCAATTTCTTGGCACAGCTATTTTTAATAAAAAATTGAATTTGTTAGTTTATAGCCCAAGAGCCCGCGGCAGCCAGACCTTCGTATTTTTATAAAAGCTGAAAGTTTTTCTATGGATGTCTCCAATACAGGTAAGAATGATCCCCACCCATGAAACCTGAGTAGTGGTGGCTTTGGCAGGTAACTGGTAGCAAAGGTGTATAAAATTCCATCTCAAATGATAGAACCCTCGAAACTGTCTGGCTACTAATGAAACATTATTTAATAGTTCTCCAAAAAATATATATAAAATTCAGCTTTTATAAAATAACGTAAATATAATTACAAATTATAATAGTTTAAGGGTGTCTGGCAGGGGGTTGGAACCAAACTAAGTGTCTGGCAATGAGCGACGCGAGTTTTAATATTGTTACGAATGAAATATAAAAAAATTGAGTTTTATACAATGACGAATTTGAGATGGAATTTTATACACCTTTGCTACCGGTTACCTGCCAAAGCCACCACTACTCAGGTTTCATGGGTGGGGATCATTCTTACCTGTATTGGAGACATCCATAGAAAAACTTTCAGCTTTTATAAAAATACGAAAGTCTGGCTGCCGCGGGCTCTTGTTCTATTAATTTTATTTATTTAGTATTAAATATTATGATATTTGTTATTCATTGCCATGGTTACATACCTACATATATGTTCCACGTGTTCGCAATAAAATTATTTACAATTACATACATAGAAAACTAATACTATAAAGAGGTGAAGTTTGTAAGTTTGGATGTAGGAGGTAATCTCCGAAACTACTCATCCGATTTCCATTAATTTTTTCGCCAATATTTAGAATGTTCCTTCAAGGTGGACATATAGGCTATATATTATCGCGTTAAAATAAAAGCGCTTTTCGTGGAGACCAATTTTGCAGCCTTAAGTAAATGTTACTTAAAATAATCTTCTGTTTGTCAGCCATCTTGGGTCGAGTTCATTGTTATCCCTCTCTAGCATACCTATATATTGCGATACTTGGTAAATCTAGCAGCTTTAGAAAGTATAAAACGCGCCACGAATCTAAAAGGCTCCAAAGTAAGATGAGAATGCGGATTTGCGCTTGTACAGTCAGTTGAAAAACTACAAACTCGCAACTCAACAAAACTAAAATAACAATAATAACTTGACAATAGCGTACTCGACTGTACTTTAAAGCAGGAAAGCGACAAGTGACAAAGGCAACGACGATCACGGCCAATCACCGACGAGCGCACGTTCCGTGCAGGTAGCTGGAAGGTAGTGGGAGTCACAACGGCTCTAAAATGTGCCTTTGCGACGCTGTTTGTAACTAACTTCCGAACCTTTTAGATCCGTGGCGCGTATTATACTTCTAGCACTAAATTATGATAAATTTCAACGTTTTAAAGTATTTCTAAATCTACTTTCACGCAGTCTTGTCACAAATCGAATAGAAGTAAACGTGTACGAGGCAAAGTCACGTTCTCTGCAAGAATATCAACAACTATTGACCACGAAAGAAAATAGCGTGCGAATAGTATTACAAATTGTATATCTATTTATCGTCAACATAACACTCGTACTGGATTAAGCAATGTGATAACCTTAACGCCATTACAAGTGATTTTCTCTACCCTCTGACAGCATTCGTCGATCTGTGCTTATCGCTTATTAACACTCTAATCTTTCAAGACAGCAGTCCTCCAACTATTTGTGTGTCTGTAAAACGATTATTTTAATAAATAAAATTATCGACCAATTTTTCAGATAATATATTAACAAAAAAATATATAATTAATACATTAACGTTTCGATCCGGATTTGGAGCTTCTTCAGAACTGATCTAAAAATATAAAAAATAATTAATATTTAGTTTCTATTTATTTTTAATGAAATTCGTGAAAGATTTTTTAATATTGAAATAGTATATTGTGCAACTAGTGCGACAGTGCCGCACGAGTTGCACATACTATTTTTTATTACGAATTAAATTGAATTAAAATTTTATTACGAATTAAAAAAAGAAATTAGAAGTAATAAAAATTAAAATTAAATCATTAAAGAGTTGAAAATTCACTTAAAATTGTTATTAGATTGGTAACTATGGTAACTCTGAATTTGCGTGCGGCAAACAATAATTTCAGTGCGACAAATAAAGTTTCCGCATGAGTAATAAAAAAATAATAACAAACAATTTTTTATTAAGTAGTCATGGAAATAATCCATGACTACTTAATAAAAAATTGTTTTTTATTATTTTTTCAATATTTCAATATTAAAAAATCTTTCACGATTAAATATTTTTTACATTTTTAGATCAGTTCTGAAGAAGATCCAAATCCGGATCGAAACGTTAATGTATTAATTATATTTTTTGTTAATATATTGTCTGAAAAATTGGTCGATAATTTTATTTATTGAAGAGTTCTAATCAGACGTTAATCAAAATCTGAGGGGCTTTTTTTCATTTTTGTTAATAACAAATGCAATAAAAAATTAAAAAAACGTCTTTTTCCGGAATATTTTTCCGTATTGAATAAGCTATTACTCATGTTTTTTGAAGACTTGGATCTATTTTTCTCATGAAACTCACTTCTTGATTAGGTTAATACTAGGTTATAAAGAAAACCACTGGCAGTGATTTGCTGTGATATTTCCAATTGGTATAGCGTGATCAGTTTTGTTTTACTTTACCGCACTAGTGGTGTAATGGGTCACTTTACATGCCTGTTTGCATGCATTTAAAGTCGTCATTTTATAAGGTGTTGTGCAAAAAAAAAATAATTAACGGTCGCCTTCTTTTGTTTTTCAGGTTGATTTCGGCGAAGTGTTCATCCCGCCAAATTTAGAAGTACCAAAACCGCGCGTCCTGCCCGAATTCAAGCGTCTCGCGCACGGCCTACGCTCGGGAAACATCAGCGTTCTAGACGCCAAAACATTCTACATACCTAACCTGCATTACGATGGCGCCGGGCCAGACGCGTATTTTTGGGTGGGAAATGGTACCGAACCAACACCGTTCGGTGTTAAAGTACCCAACGAAATTGGTAGCCTAGAACCATTGAGGGGTTACCAAGGCGAAGATATTGAAATCCAACTACCGGGAAGTTTGACTGTATATGATATTGATTGGTTGGCTGTTTGGTGTGTACAATACAGACATAATTTTGGACATGTCTACATTCCGAAAGATTTGGATGTGCCTCCTGCTTTGGGACAAACTAAAATTACGGTAAGCCTACTTATTACTACTTATTACTACTCCGGGTCGCAGTACCAAACCATGCCGACAATATAGTGTATTTGCTTTTATAGGCAGTGTGGCTCTATTGTATGAACTTAACTTTGTTTTTGGACAAAATAAAAAAAATTACCCCTTACTTTTTTACTTAATTTCAATACTACATATCAATTCAACATCTGTACCAAATTATATGCACCCTTCAGTATGTAAATCTATATTAGTAAACTTGTGTTTTCATAAAATTTATAAGTCCGGTTCTGTCGGGCCGATTTTTTTTTAATTTTTGCAGCACTTTTTAATAGTTACTAAAGGGTTAAATTTCAAATTTGAAACGATTCCGAGAATTTTTTTGATATTTTTGGGCCCGAAAAATGTTTTCAACCCCTAAATACCACCCTTAACATGGCCCGATTAGGCCTATTTTAAATAAGCTTCGTGGGATAATGGATTCCAACATGTGGACCAAATTTCGTTTAAATCGATTAAGTCTGTCAAGAGTTATCGTGGTCATCCGACCGACGCCAATAGTGTGAGCGCCTTATGGCAAATACACTAAAAACAGCAAATAGTACTTGTATATTATATCACAAGGGCAGACAGTTTGAGATTTTTGCAGATCAATCAGGGGGTGAGGATAATTCGGAAAATATTACCCCGCGTACTCGGTGATCTGTAGCTTGAACAAAAAAAAGTTTGGAACAAAAGATGTTTTTTTTGCCCGAAGAACTCGACCCAATAAAAAAAATTGCGGGTGTCATTTGAAATTTAAATAAAGTTACCTTCTGCCCCCCTCGAGGGCACCCCCTTGAGAGGAATTTTTGTGACCGAAAAATACATTACAACGACTTGAGTAACTTTCATTCATTCATTGCGAGATTTTTTGAATACCCGGTATATAATATAAATAGATATACGGATAGATTTAATGTGTTTCTGTATACCATAAGCTCATAATTTTTTGAAAAATTCCAGCGAGAATGTAAATCTTTATTTATTTGTTTCTAAAACTTACAACTAACATAAAAGGGGCTTTATTCTTTCAGTTTAAGTCTTTTTTTTAATAAAACCTTTTCTTTTATTAATAAAAGCCTAAACTAGCCACATGTACTATATCTTTGTGTGAAAATAGATGTTTTTTCCCGGTTCGATGAACATTTTCACTAACGTAGCGTGTATTTTTATAGACCCAAACGTTTCTCAAGAAATTAAATCTGCATCAGTAGTTCTGGAGACTGATACGTACCGACAGACAGACAGACAAATGCCTTGCGGAGACATTATTTGATACTCTGTAATAAGGGTAGTAATATATTTTATTATTGTCTCAGTGATTAAATGATATTTTATTGTAATTTGCAAGCCTCCGTGGTGGTACAATCCAGTAAGTAAATGATCTTTGTTCAATAAAAACCAGAGCTGGGCAAAGCACCAAACCTAAGTGTTTGAAGCTTCCAACATCGAAACACTTTCATAAATGCTCGATTTATTCAAACAACAAGCACTTTCATTTTCAAAAATGCTTAAAAGTGCTTAGAAAAATTAAGGTTCCAGCATTAATCATTTTAAAGTAACTTCTTAAATCTTAGCTTCATTTTGGACATGAATAATACTTCTAATTGATGGGGAAGTTGGACTTTAGGAAATTAATCACTAACATCAAAAGAAATCAGATTATACAAGATAGACGAATAGCAATCCTTTATGCAAGTGTTTAGCATCAAGCATCTGTTTTACAAAATGCTTTACCCAACGTGCTTACAGCAGTATAAGCATAGGCGTAGCAACGATTTTATCTAGCAAATTTTCAAGTATCTACCATTAGTCAGAGTGCCCGTCGGCAAAAATTTTACTGACACATACTCTCCCCAAACTTTGTATATGGCTTCATTAGGCCTAGTCTGACACCTATTTCCTCTATGACTTTTCTTGATTTTGGGGCGTTTTCCCTCTAAATTTTCCGAAAGAAGTCGTTCTGACGATATGTAAAAATTCATAGATACTGTTTTTTTTTTTAACTGAATAGCTTAAAAACTTCAACCAAAATGCTGAAATAATGTTCTCTGACAAAATATAACATGAATCATTTAAAATGTCAGCGGGTATTGTAGTCAGAGAAAATAATATGAACCATTTAAAATGTCTGACACCTCGAATATGTCAAACATATTCGAGGTGTCAGACATTTTAAATGGTTCATATTATTTTCTCTGACTACAATACCCGCTGCCACTTATACATAATTTGAAATCGATCAACACGGCTTTCTGGAGAAACACGACAAAGAAAATAGGTAGATTACTGTAGATTTATCTTGTCATTTGTACGTGAACAATTAATATTGTAGGGTGAGCCAGGCCCACCTGCTCTCCTCCCCTCTTGCTACGCCAATGATTATGAGTGCTTAAAGCATTATTACAATCACTAAATTATCAGCATTGCCCAGCTCTGATAAAAACGTTACAAAATAAGAGTTCCAACTAATAAAAACTGTATTTTTATTTTTAAAAGACAAGTTCAAGTCCTCGTCCACCGACCACAAAACAGACAACCAACTGCCGTGAATTTCTTTTTCGTCGTTTGCAAGTTCGCTGGGAATTGCAAGGCGACCAAGTCAGGATAACTCTGTCCGGCCGCATCAGAGAAGACCAATACATGGCGTTCGGTTTATCGGGAGCTCCGAATCGACCGGAAATGATCGGCGGCGACGTAACCGTCGCGTTCTACGATTCAGACTCGTCCTCGTTTAAGGCCGTCGATTACTATATGTCCCACACGGCCCAGTGCGACGGCAAATCAGGCGTCTGTCCGGACGAAAGGATCGGCGGACGCAACGATGTCACATTGTTGTCGGGAGAACGGAAAAACGGCGTCACCACAATATCGTACACGCGACCTCTGCAAACAAACGAAGCGGTTAACGATCGTGCTATTCCGAGCAAAGGACCTGTCAATGTCATCGCTGCTATTGGTCCTCTAAACAGTCGAAAAGAAGCGAACGCCCATTCGATAACCGACAAAACGACCGAGGATGTACGAATCGATTTCAGCAGTGTAGAAGACGGTCTGTGCGAGGGTAGTTTGTACGACATAACCGAAGAAGAAAAAAAGATAAAACCGTGGCCGCCACAACGAATAGTGGGAGAAAACACACTTGTGGCCCGAATCGGACCTACGGGTGGTAAACGAGGGTATACGCCAATCACTGGCTTGCCGTCGTGGGGCATTGCGTGGTACATTAACGATTTGTTAATACCTGAATTGTATGTTGAAAGAGGACAGACATATACGTTCTTCGTTGAAGGTGGCGCCGATCAGACCAATCCTGCTAGATTTCATCCGTTTTATATAAGCGATTCGCCCGAAGGTGGATTCGGACAAAAGAGTGAAGCCGATCAAAGAAAACAAAAGGTGTTCGCCGGCGTTGAATACGATAAAGACGGTTATCCGTATCCGTCGGCGACGGGAAGATATTGCGAATGGACGCATAAAACTATCGATCAGTCGTCGAAGTACGATTCTTTCAAAGAATTCTTCAGTACGTTGACTCTTGAATGTCTTGATGGTGAACCAGGAGTGTTAAATTGGACGGTGCCAATGGACGCTCCGGATTTATTATACTATCAGGTATTTAACTTTTCAATTTACTGTTAGACAGACGCAGAACAAATTCCAGCCAATTGGGCGACGGGACCATTCCAACATCAAAAATGCGTCCGGTGACGCGGGTAACGGCTAGTATTAAATATTATGATATTTGCTATTCGTTTACATAACACGATATCACATGTTTTTAATCAAAGCATGCTTGTCAACTACCTAACTAATGGCGTTTTCGGCATCGATCCCAATTTATGTACTGAAATAAAATTGATCTTCTCTGTTTACAGTGCTATACCCACAACAATCTTGGCTGGAAGATTCACGTAAACGACGCCGGATTTCGACCTCGGGTTGATACCAACAATGCCAACCATCACATAACAACACCGTCCCTAACTTCGTTTTTCGCATCGATAGCTTCACTTCTTTTGTTTGCCGTTTGAACAAATCAAAACTTGACAACTTAAAATGGGAAAGATTCTTATACACAAAGTACCAAATACTTAAAAGTAACTTGTGACAATAATTAAATGATAATTAACTTTATAAATAAGGAAAACAAAAACAAAAGTCAAAATTTATTTTACTTGTGTCTCTTTCTATAATATACTGAACGCGAAAATTTTCTTCTTTTCATCACAAAATGAGTGTTCAATACCGGACAATATTTTTGAAAATAACCGACTTAAATATTAATTGTATGCATGGTTATTTAAATTTTACCAAACGTGTGTTTGACAATAATTTTTTTAAATAATATAAAATTTGAGATGTACATTGTTAATATTATAAGGTACTACATACCTAACTTATATTATATATGTATATATAACTAATTATTATATACATATCTTTACAATGTGAACCTCTAAACCTATAAATAACAAGGTTTCTAGATTTAATTCATGCTTTTTTAATTAAAATAAAAGTTATTCCTCCGTGGTTTTTGTGTGTAAAAAGTTAACTGTACATATAAAAGTAAATATTGTAAATTGCATGTTATTCAACCAAAGCATATCGCTAAAAGACATATCGTTGGTGTTATATTTCATTGATTTCAATTTATTTTTGTAAATATAAATAGATACCCAGATCTCAAATTAATTTCAGTTTATCCAAGCGTGTAGGCTTTTACGACCGGCGTCGGTCCAAACGTTCTTGATTTCCGGGCATGAAGGTTGTGGTCTGTTGGTATTTCTACCTGACGTTTCGTCTACAACTGCGGTGAACATTCTAAAAGACGATGTGGTAGCGCGCGAAGTGTCCTTCCAGGCTGCTCACAGGTAAGTGTGTCGACGAGTGCTGTCCTTCCTTCTTTTATGATCAGCGTGCTAGTGCTCTCTACTCGGTCGTAGCTTGTTCTTGTGTGATTGGTCGTTTCATTCAGTGAGTTGGTATTGGTATTTACATAGATTCAAACCCTCTTTTCGGTTGATATTATTTGCGTGTTTTTCAAAAGAATAATTTCAACCCGAAAGAAGAAGGTTTGAATTTAAGTAAAACCTGGACACCAGCACTGTGCAATACCAATCCAATGAATGGAACGACCAATCACAGAAGAGCAAACTACGTCCGAGCAGAGAACACTAGCACGCTGAGCATAAAAGAAGGAAGAACCGCACTTGTCGACACACTTACCTGTGAGCAGCCTTAAAGGACACTTCGCCTGCTACCAAATCGCCTTTGATAGTGTCCACCGCAGTTCAGGACGAAACGTCAGGCAGAAATACCAATGAACCACGGCATACAAGCCCGGAAACCAAGAATGTTAATTTCAATTTTCTAAAGTAAGTCACTGACGCACGTGCGTATCATAAAGCAAGTTGAATGCCTCGCATCCAACAAGTGAGTATCAGCGAAAAGGCAAAGAATTTGTCTGCAATATGTTGTACCCAACAATTTTAAAAATACAAATACATACTGGAATAGTATTTGAAATATAAATGAGCGTTTTTTTAAACACAAATAGTTATTTAATCACAAAAAGAATATCTTCTGTAATCGGATCACTTACATAGTGATACAGTCATGTCGGATTGTTATTTTCATTCAGTCTCTCTATATAGGCATAGCCTAAGTACAGAAAAAAACGAAAGAAAAACCAGCAAATTAGTGTTTTTACGTTCAATGAATGTGCACTTAAAACCCACTCGAATACTAAGTAGGAAATAATCTGTCTTAAAAGACTCAAAATAGA
Source organism: Xanthostigma xanthostigma (assembly GCA_963575645.1). Classification (NCBI taxonomy): domain Eukaryota; kingdom Metazoa; phylum Arthropoda; class Insecta; order Raphidioptera; family Raphidiidae; genus Xanthostigma; species Xanthostigma xanthostigma. Next base: position 11,859,401 of record OY754475.1, read on the forward strand.
AAAAAACCTCAGCCCCGGATCTAGGTGGGGCAGCAAACCGGCAGTTTCAGGGGGCGCCAAAATTATAATATAATATGCTTGAAAAATGCCAACCATCATATATTTGTGAGTTTTTTAAGTAATTTATCTCAAACGCTGAAGAGAGGGGGCGCCATTATCAAGTTTCTGACCCGGTTCGAAAATTCGTACATCCGGGGCTGCTAAACCTTCTAAGTGTATATGCAAATTGAAATACAAAATACATAAAAAAAGTGTTTAAATTTGTATAACGATAGCGGATTACGTAGGCAGAGGTTGTCCTGCCATGAACCTTGCTAGCAAAATATATTTCTTGAAATAAAATTTTTTAGTCAGTATAATTGAAATACTTCAAATAAATTGAATTAATAAATATTGAGAGGAGCTGGGGGGCTGAAAATTTGGTATTAAGTATTTTTTTTATTTGAGAAATCCAAAAAAAAATTAATCAAACAATTAAAAAAAATTCTGGATCTCGACAACAGCGCCACCTACCGGGTCAAATTATCCATCCAGGTGACCCCATAAGTTCAAAAAAATTCATCAAAATCGGTTAAGCCGTTTGGGAGGAAAAGAATTACGAGCACACGCACACCGGAATTTTATATACATATAAAGATTACTCTCTACAAAAAGTTTTTCAAAAGCAAATAAACTTTGGTAAAAGCGTTTAAATACGGTATTTGAAATACTTTTAGTGGAAGATACAAAATTAGTCTGAAGATACAAACGTGCGACTGTGACAAGCTTAACATAAGTTATTTCAATTATAAATTATCTAATTATTACCTACTGTAAGCTAGTTAGGTCATTTTTTCGGTTTTGACATACAAAGAAAATTCAAGTATTTAGCATCATTTGGTAACGCTATTTTTTCCACTTGTGAACGTACAAAAATTATAACCTTTCTGGTAAATGTTCAATAAAAACTTGACATCCTTAGAACTGACCATTAAAATACAAAAAAATATATATATTCGTAAATTATAATACCTTAGTTCACGAACTAAATTTGCTACAATACAATTGAAAAGAAAAAACTAAACAGTAACCAAACACAGTTAATTATTTTACAAACAGAAATCTGGAACAATAACAAAAAACAAACGAAAATCTCGTGGTTGACAATAATTTTTTTAATTAGTCTAAGACATATTTTGATTGAACGAAAGCTTTTTGTGAAAGCGGCGTTTGAGATTAAACAGAATCGGTCTTATTTTGTATTTTTTTATTTAAATAATGAACTGTTCAAAACAATAATTGACTGAATTTTTTTATAAATTATCTGAATTTAAGCCGAACTCTTTATTAATTTTTGACGGACCCTCGTACTATTTGTGTTAAAAGTATTATTCATTTTTCGAATAAAAAGCATTTGTGTACAATACAAATGAAGATTCTTTCAAAATAAGGCCGATCTGACAGTTGATCCAGTTTTGAAAAGTTGATAGTAACATCGGAACGTCTTTTACGCCCGCCTTATTCATATCGACGAAACGTTGCAGTTTTTGACCGAATTCAAAAAAAATTATCAATTTTTGTATTTTATATACAGGCGGATTCAGAAATAGAGGCGAAAAAACACGTGGCAATAATAAAATCTATAAGAGAACACGCCTCTATGGCTTAAAAATAAATTTTATGTTATTTTAAATTTTGATTTAAAAAAAATAACCACCGTGGTACGTCTGACAATTAATGTGAAACACATTTAAGCGAAATTCTAGTTACTAAATACCGTCCTGTAACTAAATTTCGCCCTGTAACTGATACAAAGCGTGTACCTATACAAGCGGTGAACGTGTCAAGTATACTATAGTCAGATAACGCGCACGCGCGCGTGTATACAGATAAGAGAGTCGAGAGGGGCGGCGTAGAGGGGTATGACGGCAAAAGAGCTTCGAGCCGTTTGTACTGCTAATAGATGTTTCACATCAATAACCAGATCCACCCCTGTCCCGACCCTTATGAAATCTGTATCAACAATAGAAATGACAATGTGTTTTTACTTATTATTCATTAAATCAAAAATTATGTAATTGAACTCTTTCTGTTTCATAAATTCAAGATACATTGTACTCGAAGTGTGGCTGATTAATGATAACAAAAATATTTCTAATTTTTACTGGTCAAACGCGAGGAAATTATAAGAATTGAAATCAGGAAAATAACGTTGAACGGAATTGTTAATTATTTTTGTTAATATCCACAGTTAATGCGACATAAAATAATATATTTAATTACTCGCTTTCTATTAAAAAATCGAGGGGAAACATTTTTCAAACTTGAGCAAGTTGTAGTAATTTAATGCATTTTTATCTTTAGTTGTGTTATTTCAAAACGAATGAAAATTTCAGGAGAACAGACCTACTCTTGAAGATGGACTGATTGTCCGAAACGATCGTCGAGAGAGAGAAAATATTTTGTAGAATTTTCAAGTGTGTTTTTGTATTATTTGTTATTAATCATGTTCTATCAAGTGCCGAGTGAAAAATCAGTGCAAATTATGAAAAAATAAAAAAAAATAATAGAAAATGTCATGTGGTACTTACACAAAACTGAAAACTTGATTAGACAATGATTAGACAAATTCACAATTAATGTTCATAAGTAGTTTTTCAAAAGCGCGTGCTTCTTAAAAATATCCGCGGCTTCACCGTGTAACAAAACCACGCTGCTTTTTGATTAATATTCGTAAAATGTCATACTATTCAAGAAATATCACGACAGAGCAATGAATAATAACTGATCATAAAATTATTCATTTTAACCTAATTTTATAGCAGTTACATAATCAGTGAGAAAGATTTGTATTTAGTTAGTCCTTGACGACTGCATACTAAGAAATGTAATTCGCCAGAGGCGGGTACATTTTTTCTAATACAACGTATTATTTTTTTTTCTCGAAAATGAAGCTGCCTATTTATTTTCTTATTTTAAGATAATGAGTATTTAAGCCTAAATATTATTTATGGAGGTTTTTCACGCTTCTATTTCTCAATCAACCAGTATACAAATATATTGCATAAATAAGTTCAAAGAGCATATACCTTTTAACGAAATACCCTATAATATGCTTCCTAACAAAGATAGCAAGGTATTGAAGCATCGTTTTAATCCCAACATTTCGTATAGTAATAATCCGTTTGAAATGGAATATTTATGCAAAAGTAAAAATTAGAGTTAAAAAAAGGTTTCCTGCAGTGGTATGGTTGAATTTTGCATTGCTGGGTGTATATTTTTATAAGACATTTTCTGAAACATTGTCACGTCAAAACGATCAACTGTTGAAAATATATAAGTATTATAGATAATATAAATGCGGAAGGCTAAGTTTAGTTTAATTCGTAATGCACAAATATCTGACAATAAATAATATAATTAAAACAGTTTAACTTACATTTATTATTATAAATATATTAAATTAAGGCTGTCACTTTTCAAGACAATAAAACAAATATTTACAAATTATTATAGTAAAAATACAATTTTAATGAAAATTTTACAAGAAAACATACGGTACTAGTTCATAGGTAGATTTTATTATTAAATTACCGAATGTAGGATGTACCTATATTTTTAAGTGTTATATTTTTTAATTTTATACTTGTTATTGGCTTAATTTTCTATTGTAGTTCTAATATTCTATAGTTTATATATTATAATAACGGGTGCGCCAAAGAAACTTGCTAATTTTAACGAGACACCGTGAAGGGAAGCGTAATCATCTATTTAATAACTTCTATATTGCCAGTGGCCGTAGGTGGAAGCGTGGCCAATGAAGTGAGACAGCAAATTACTGTTTTTCTATATCTCTTTCTTTTTATTTGACCCGTTGAGCGCCAGCGTCGCGACTGTAGTGGGGCAATTAGTAAGTGCAAACTGACGCTGCAACTGACGCGCATCCATTCACGGGCATGCGCATGAGACTCAGAATATAATAAGTGAGAGAGACGTATATATATGTCTGCACCGTGGTGTTTAAGTCTTTCTCCCGATCTTTGCTAGCAATATAGAGGGTATTAAATATATGGGCGTAACAGGCCGTTGGTGGGGATAGTCTCATTCGAAGAGGTGAGTCGGGAAGTTTATTTATTATCTCATTAGCGAAAATTCATTGGCCGAAGGAGCAACGCGCGTTTACCGTAGAGACGTAATTTTCTAACAATGACGTGGTTGAGAACTATTTTGTATCCAATCTTGATGAAATTGATATTGAGGATAGATGTAGCAATAGCACACACAGCGCGAATTGCAAAACTTCCCTGGGCACCTGATTTCCTTGGAAGGCATCTCCCGTAGCCGGCGCGTTCGCCCGATTTAGCCCCTTGCGACTTCTATCTAAAATCTATTATTTACATCGATCGTCCAAGAACACTAGCTCACTTGAAGGTGATTTACTCGTCAATGAATAGCGACATCCCAAAGCTATGATCACCAGAGTCGACGGTAATTTCAGAAATCGCTTCACTCATTGTATTGACAATGGGGGTTGTCTCTTATTTTCAAAACCGTGGAATTTAAGTTACCGTTTATGTGGAAACACGACAAAAAATAATAGAAACGATAAATATAAAACTGTTTCTTTTATTGATCTATCAAATCAGTAAGTATCGTTGCCGCACCCTGTAGTATTATCATGATTGAGCGAAAAATATCTGTAGAGCTAAAAGGCATGTCTAAAGACCGTTGCACACGAGGCTGGAAACACTGATGGGACTTCTGCTGGCCAGCAGGCTGGAAATAACGTCACTGCGGACTCGCCTGCTAGCTCACAAGATGGATTTTAAAATATTTAAAACAGGTGCTATTTTTCTTGCTAGGTCCTCTGGCTACTTTGAGCAAGAACCAATCAGGAAACAGTATCTTGTCACGTGGGCGACATGAACAAACGCCCACAAACCAACATGGCGTAATTCTGTTAAGAATCAGACAACAGAACACGTTTTGCTCCGTGTTTAAATTTTAACTGTCACTGCGCGCGCAATCAGATCTGTCCACAAAACAAGCTTGAAAAGACGTCTCGTGTGAAGCGAGCACATAGAACCAATTAATAAAACTAGTAGTCAAATCTAGCGACAAACCCAGCCTCGTGTGCAGCGGCCTTAAAACAAATGATTGCTTCAGGACAGCTGTGATGTTTTTTTTAATAATTTATCATCGTCGCACTTGCAACAAAACAACGCGTATTCATACAGTGGCGGATTTGTCAAGCATTGGGGGACCATGTACCCTAGAAAATAATTTTTACGTAACTACATAACTGATAAAAGTAAAATATACTGCCTATACACATCAAAATCCATTTAGTATGCCCCCCTGAAATGGCTTTTAGATCCGCCACTGCATATCGTTACTGTTCAAAATTTATAGCATTTGAAGATCAGCTATACAAAATTAACATAATTATTTACAATTTAGTTTCAAATTCAATAAAAAATATTTCCAACCTATTAATCGCTTTTTAATTATGCCATTCATATTGGCGTATTTCGCCAGGTAGAATCGGCAGTGACGCTGTGCAAGATTTTTATCCAATTCCTTAAATCATAAACTTCATTATGTTTAATAATACATAAATCATGTACAAATTTAAATACTTACTTTCATACATAGTGGTGGCAAAGTATGAAATACTTTTTTTTTCAATTTGATAAAAATTTCTTTCCTAGTTCTTCCGCCTTCCAAATCATACGTGCTACGCCTCTGGTAGTGCTGGACGAAATCAAAATATGTATTAATCAATGCGTATTGAAAGACTATGTTGATCGTGTAGAAGAGCTTCAAAAATATTGACAGCATATTTATAGGAATTTATATTGAAGTGTATTGATGGAAGCTATATTGATGTCAGTGAGCTATATTGATCAATGCGAAAAATAACTCTAATAATTTAGAGTGATGATGATCCTTGTTGAAATATTAGAAGATTAAAGGATGAAACCGGTGGCATAGGATCAATGAAATTGCAAATACTGAAGATGTTATTGCATTTTATTTTCTAACGTTTCGTAAATCTTCTCCAAAGATGGCATAAAGATTGCCGAAACGTTAGAAAATAAAATGCAAAACCATCTTCAGTATTTGCAATTTCATTGATCCTATGCCATCAGGTTTCATCCTTTAGTCTTCTAATATATTGATCAATATTTGCATCAGTCTTAATTCAGATATCGAACTGTATCCACCTACGTGAAGGTCGATGCAAGTAAAAAATCAAAGTCGAAACGTGATTTTATTTTACTCTTAATTACACTTTATCGTGATTAATCGGAACTGTGGCAAGAAATTAAGTCAAGGATTTAATCAAGCTAAGAAGCAGGTAACTATGTAAAAGATCGTTGATGCATTAATTTGTTAATTAGACTTTACTGTCGACAAACTGAGGAAGAAAATTAACACCTTGCGTACTAATTTCAATAAAGACTTCAGGGCTATTGAAAGTGCGAAGCAGTCTTGATGATATCCCCAAATCAAAGTCATGGTACTATCTTTTCATCCATTCAGTGGAAATTTTTATAATCCTCTGGTTCTGTGATTCGAAGATAGTTTAGCAAGCGTTCGTGTGTAAAACGATCTCGCAGCTGGTACCATTCTTTTGACCAGCGCCTTTCTCTTTTCTTCTTTCGTTTTTTCATTTCACACACAGCCAAAGTCAAGGTAAGAAAACCTAAATCTCTATGGAACACCGTTGCTATTGGAAAAGAATTGATAATAAAAATAAAAACTTCCACAACAGACTGGTCATATTTTGAAGCTGCATTGAAGCGTATTGATGAGACCTTCAATACGTATTGATCAATACAGATTGATCAATATATTGACCGTCTAGGCGGTACTTAATAGAATTTATAAAAGTACTTGTTAAAGATCGCGCACACTTTCTAATCATAAACCTACACGACCAGCACAGCACTGAGCAAAAAAAACTGTTCGTTAATAAGGCCGTAGCCAGGAGTTCACTTCGGGGATGGTCGAGCTCTGGACCAGAGATAATAAGTAACAACTTTATTTACGTAAAACTATAATATATGCTTATTATAGTATAATTTAACATAAACAAAAAATTTAATTAAGAAGCAACCGACGCGGATTGTCACCAGAAATAAAGCGTGTGACAACGGTCTCTGGACTGATCTCGACATCATGATGAACGCTCTTCAAGGCTAATCCAGTCAGTCATGACTGTCCCATGCTGTTTTTCAAAAATGTTTTTAGCCTCCTCAACGAGGAAAAAGTACGCTTTGGTGTCGCCGTCGACACAGGTAGCGTCACGAGTATTGACAGTAGCTTGTGAATATCATGGGAAACATTACTGCGTACAGTTATCCAGCACTTCTAGTGGTGTAGTAGGCCATTCTGCAGCAACTATTTTTGACCACTTCGCTCGCCACACCGATAACTCCCCTTCAAAACTTGTTTGATTTGACAAGTTTAGCAAACACTTTCATGAATCCGTATTATTTGTAAATGTAATTGTTAGTTTCGAAAAAAATTATTTAACCTTGTACTGACTTGCGATCAACGCCAAAGCGGCATATGATATGAAATGTAACAATGAAAGATGAGTGAGAGAGATGGAGCATTTCTGTCACTCATCTTTCATTGTTACATTTCAGATGGATGCCGAAAAACGTAGAATCCACAGATCCGAAAAAAGAGTCGAAAATGTTTTAGTAATCTGTATAAAACGGTGGATCACAACAAATCGAATTTTTTGACAGGGATTTCTGCAACCCAACACTATTTTGTTAAATATGGTTGAATTTTCAGTAATAACTACTATGTTTAGGTACTTTCTAAAATGACTTTAAACGTAAAATCAAGCATTGTTTACCCAATTTTCTTTAATATTTTTAATGTTTAGATTCTTTTATCGTAATAAAGATGCCTTTCTGCACAGAACCCAATCCTTGTAGAATGGTTTTTCTTACTTTGGAATAAACTTTCAACTTTAGAAATGTGAATGATATACGTGAGAATATTTTGCTCATCTTGGTGAACGTATTTTTATGTAAATATTTTTAATGTCATTATCAGTATAATTACTGACTTACTTATCAAAATTGCAGTACCTATATGTGCAGTCATATCAAATAAAGTAATTTCTAGTTATCCGCTTTAAACTGAAATGAAAAATAATATTAGAGTTCAAAAAAACTTAAAAAATGTGCTTTTTTGTCAATGTGAACTAAAAAGTAAAAAATTATTTTTAAATATAAAGATAGGAAGTCCCCCAACTCGATATAATGCATGTTGTTTTCTTGAATAAGGTTAAAATGAGAATAAAGTGACTGACAAAAAAATTAACTTTGTAAAAAAATTTGAAAAGAAGTTTGACCCTGCAGGCCATCCCTGAAACTTCCCGCTATTTTCGAGTTCAAAACGCTTAAAAATATATCAAATATAGCTAGAAGTTAATTTTTTAGCTCTAACCTAAGAAAGTAAATTATCACAAAAAAATCGATCTGATAACAATTTTACGAGTAATTTTAAAAAAACACGCTTTTACTAATTTCTGGTTCACGATATCTCGTGAACAAATGAACTGATTTTCATGTGGTTTACGGAAATCGACGCAGTTTGTTAAGGAGAAGAGCTGATTAGATTTTGGAATTAATCGTTTTAGTAGTTTAGAAAATATTCCAAAAAAACAAATTTCTAAAAATTTTTGAAACTTGTATTTTTGAGATTTCTCAACATTTATTGGGCCTAATTACTCCAAATTTTCAGGAAATCTAAGTTCACCAAGGTCACGTCAGATGCCGCAAACCGCGTTTCAATCGGACACTCCGTTCAAAAGATACAGAGGTTTACATACATACAAACACATACAGCCCTACGGACATCATCACCAAAATAGTCAGAATAGCTTCCTAGGACCTCTAAACGTCTAGATCTGGCGAAAACTCAATTTTCGAAAATCGGGGTGAAAACAATAACTTCTGGAGTTTTTTGAAAAAAAAATTTTGATTTTATTTTTATAGCGGGAAATTAAAAAACGTGCAGTACTTGATTTAGTTGTATTCAAGAACTTCATGGTTGAGGGTTTGATGAAATGATAATTAATTGAAAGGTATTAATAATTATAGCGTTATTACCTACTGTAAAATAAATGAGCGCGAGTATTTCTGGTAAGTGTTCTAGAAGCAAATATTCGTCAAGAAACGTTGGGTCAAGCTGAGCTAGTATGTTAGCCAACGTATGCTACTGGTGTTTCATTCGAGTAGGGAGAGATAAACATTGAAAGTAAATATCTTCATTAACTGTGAGGCCAGCCCTAGCTTCAATAGACAAGCACCATTTTGAATCGACCATTTTGTACACACTGCACTTTTGATAAGAGAGTAGAATAAATTATTCTAAACGAATAATTGAAAGAGAAATAATGACATTTATTACTATTAAAATAATAATTTAGATATTATTGATAAGTGTAAAATATTATTAAATTAAAATACATTATCATAAATCAAAAACGGAACGAAAATGTAAAATAATTTTTTATCTTCGTCAGCTAATATTTATTGTAAACATGGGACTGTTTTTAAGCGTGGCCCCTCGAAAGCATTCTTTAAATTATTAAATATTACCTTTCGAAGGGCCCCATATTAAGAGAAGTTATTCAACGCCTTAAAGCGATCTATAAAGAAAATCTGTAGTAGAATAAGGTTGAAATATTTCTACTTTTAATATCGATGGAAAAAATAATTGATGACAGAATTTTGAATAACACTATTTTAACGAGATATCAAGATTGAAATGTTTGACTACCCAGTTGCTTTATAGACTTTTAACTAATTGACTAGAGTTCAATATGATTTTTTTCAATTATGAATATTTTTTCGAAAATAAATCATTTTTGAATGTTGAAAGATTAGTGAGTGCCTTTTGTAAGCATTTTTAAGTAATAGTACTGCATACCATATAGTCAGAGTGCCCGTCGGCAAAAATTTTATTGATACATACTAGCTCCACAAACTTTGTATATGGCTTCATTAGGCCTAGTCTGACACCTATTTCCTCTATGACTTTTCTTTATTTTGGGGCGTTTTCCCTCTAAAGTTTCCGAAAGGTATCGTTTTGACGACATGTAAAAATTTATAGATACTGTTTGTTTTTTTAATTGGATAGCTTAAAAACTTCAACCAAAACGCTAAAATAACATGAACCATTTAAAATGTCTGACACCTCGAATATGTTCGACATATTCGAGGTGTCAGACTAGGCTTAATGAAGCCATATACAAAGTTTGGGGAGAGTATGTATCAATAAAATTTTTGTCGACGGGCACTCTGACTAATACATTCAAAATGATTTGTGTAAGAACACAGCATAATATACCGTTTAATTTTTGCCTGTTGGAACGCCACAGATTTATGAAATTTAAAATCGAAAATTTTATATTCTTTTTTCATTTCCATGGTTACGGGTTACCTATAGTTTCACATGTAAAAAATAACAAGCATGTTTGTTAATTAAAGGCCCCTTCACACGATTTTGAATTTCAAGCTCGCTTGCTTGCTTGAAGTCTTGCAAGCTGCCATGAATGGTATCCTGCTTGGTGGTTGGTAGGGAGCGCTGCTAGTTTCGCTTCACACGCAGCTTGCTTGTTTGCTCGCTGTTATGCTAGGTTGACTGTTATATTTAAAATTTAAATACGGATGTAATGGTTATGCAAGAAATAATTCGTCATAGACGAATTGCTATTATGACTTTAATATTGATTGAAAAACTTCGGGAGAGAAAAGAAAAATCAAAGCGAAAACTTATTCCTTGTCGAGTCCATTTATATTTTGATTTTAAAACTTTTGGCCCCATCGCTGTTAACTTGATACTTTTTTCAAAGAACACCATATTTAACGAATGTCAGACGATATCACGTGGTAAAATACGACTCCATAATTGATCAAATTCTCAAACTAGCAGGTAGCGCGCTACATGAAAAATAACACTGAACCTATCACCCAAATATAGCAAGACAGTAAGCAGCCGACCAATCAATGACGTCACAATTCAGCAGTGTAGCATGCAAAGCTGCCTGCAAGACTTCAAGCAAGCAAGCGAGCTCGAAATCCAGCATCTTGTGAAGAAGCCTTAACTTATTTCTTTTTGACAGATCAATACAACAGATCAGTACAAAAGAATAGCTAATTTTTTTTTTCAAAATATTTACAAAATGCTGTAAGGTTCAGAAAAAAATATTTGGAAAAAATAAATAGAATAATAAACCGTTATAAAAAAGTATACCGTTGTAATAAAAAAACACGTTGTTGGTTATAGTGAATTTCTCTTCTGGCCATACATCATTTTTTTCTATAAATAATAAGGTTCTTTCTTTTGACATGTCAACCATCCTATCAAAATTTTATTTCGATACGCTCAGCTGTTTGACCTGTGTCTGCAAACAAACAGATGAACAGACTTTTTTCAAAAATATGTTTGTTTTTTTTTTACTTGAGTGACCTCAAAACGAAAAATCTACCTTACCATTCCCCACTTGTGGAGTTGAAATGATACAAGGTATAGGTACTACGATGCGTTACTTCTATTTTGAAAACCAAGGTAGAACAAATATCAGATTTATGATAAAAAGTATCAAATTGAATTATTATAAACTAAAAAATACTCATCACGACAGCACTGGGTGATTGGACCTAATAGGTATTAAATTTACAGCGTGTAACTGAAAACCATTTTACTGTTTGAATTATTTAAAACTCGTCTACAATTAATAGCAATTAATATATTACAAAAAATTTCGAAAATTTGTAAATGTGTAAGTAATTTGAACATTATTGACTACAAAAATGAATGTTTTGAAGCCCTTAGAATAGCTTAATCGCAATTTTTATTTGAAAATATATTTGTATATAGATATTAATACTAATTATACCTAGTTAATGTTTTATTTGTCATTATTGTTTGTATTTTGAGGAAAATATATAATTTACAAGATATTTTCTTGACATTTTTGTAGCTCGTCCTTTCCGTTTCTAAAATATTTTGGAGGCACCATCCACTGTTCTCATAGGCACCTTACACGATCAATATTACTGTCAATACTCAAAAATACTGACAGTATTATTGAATGTGTAAAGTCAAATCGATCGTCAATACAGGTATTGACGACCAGTATTGATGCAAATCCGGATTTTTTGATATTCTCGCATCAATACTGGAGAATGGAAGGGATAATGTCAATATTACTGTCAATAGTATTGACCATGTACGTTGCGCTTCAATATTCGATCAGTACTGTATGTTCTCTGATCAGTACCCGTTTGATTTGCGCCAGTACAGACGTAACAATGGAGGATAGCCTATTGAAGCTGGTGACATTACAGCTGAAAACTTCATGTCTTCAAAGTTTCTACCAGTTGCTAGATATCTTAGAGTTAAAGCTAGTCGTTCATTCACTGGTAAACAGGTCTGCATAGTAGTATTTTCCCTTCTTAAGAAAGGGGTTACTATTTCTAGTAATTTATTAAATGTTTCCTCATTCATCCGGAAGTAGTTTTTAAAATCATCCATTTTTCTAGTACTAATTTCTTTTAACAAGACGGATACTTATCACGTTTTATTAGCCATTCTTAAACGTCGATTAACAGGATGCTTACTTGCCAGTGCTAAAATTATGGCTAGACAGGCTTTCTTATGTGAATCCATTTTCGGAAGAAACAAAAAAACACTGTATATACACTGATGGTTCAACTAGTACCGAAGCAATATATTGACAGTAATATTGATTGTGTAAGGTGCGTTCTGATAAAACAAGAATCGATTTGAAATAATCGAGTACTGACAATATTACTGAAGCAAAAGGTTTGACAGTAATATTGATCGTGTAACGTGCCTATCAGGGTTGAATTTAGACGAGGGCAACATTATCTGAAGCCCCGGATCTCTGAGGCGAGAGATTATTATTATTTAAACAATGTAACGATTTTTATTTAAGTTTCATTGAAAAATAACACTACCTATACTAAAAATAAACTGACCTTAAAATTTCTCATCATCATTGACAGCTACTATATTTTAGAGCAAAAGAGATTATCGTCCATCTCCAGTACTTACAAAATGCACTTAATCTGTTTTGTAAATTAAATTATAAAAAAGGAAATGTAATACCAATAATTCACATGGGAAAAAGATGTTTGTGGGCTCTTCAAATAGGCTTACAGAGGATTTGATCAAACTCAGTAGACCAAAACTCAAGAAAGTGGTTGGGCTCTTGACCGGTCATTCACCCCTAAGGAAACATCTACACACGGTAGGGATACGTCAGGAATTGGCACAGTGTAGATTATGCTAACTGGAGGACGAAACAGACAACAATTTACTGTTGGAATGCCTACAGGAGAACAACCATCTTTGGATACATTGATGAGAGCGAAGTATTTTCACAGGACAATCTAGTCTAAATCTTCTGGAGATCATGAAAAGTTCCAAAACTATTAGAAGGAAAGATCCAGGATAAAGAGGAGCACATAAATTCTTACGGGATTACGTGCATTAACGGACTATTAGTCACAACCCCTAATTGATTCATTCAACACCAATGATTATAAAATGAAAAAATGCGCATTTATTTACGTAAAAAACAAACCTTTTATTATACAATGTAGACCATATGCAATAAATGAAATATATTTTCTCAGTTATTATTTATAGAATTAAGAAACCCTGAAACAGAACGTGCTGTGATTTTTAAATGACACTAAGTAGCGCAAAAAGATCACTCCTCACTTCAACCTCTTCTAAATGACACTTACCACTTCTAAATTTTCAAAATGGACATGAGAAGTTCCCACTTTTTTCCACTCGTCATTATTAAGATAAAATTAGTTAACCTTACGTTGATTCTTTTACAGGTATCGATAAAATATCTGTAAGAATTTCAGATATAACATAAAAAGATAAAAAATAGACAATTGATAACTCAATATGAGTAAGGAAAAAAATAATTTATTATTGATAAATAAAGATTAATTCGTATATGAACACCTCACAGATATTTTATTGATAACTGCAAAAGAATCTACTTAAGGCTAACTACTCGTAATTTTATCTTGATTATGACGAGCGGGCATAAAGTGGGAACTTCTTATCTCATGTTTAATAATTTGAAAGTCATTGTCACCGTAACTAGGCAACAGAATCAATAATAATTGACACAACAGAATGCCTTTCAAATGAGATGTCACAAGCATAGAGAGAGCAGTAAAAGTGTCTGCAATTAAGACAGAGAACAGTTCCTGATCTCTATGGTAACTAATGATGCAAAACAATGCTGATTTGAGTAAACAAATTTTTGGTTTTCTGCAGTGTCTTCTCTCTTAACTGAGGCTTTCACTTAAGGCAAGCATACGTACTAGCGTACTCTAGTTATTTAAATCTCTATTATCACAAGCCTATCTTTCCAATTTGAAAATTTATGGGTGGCAAGTGTCATACTAAGGAAGTTGAAGCGAAGGGTGAACTTTTTACGCTGCTACGTGTAATTTAAAAATCAAAAATCGATCTGTGTCGGGGTTTCTTAATTCTACAAATATTAATTGAGAAAATGAATTTATTCATCATATATGGTATTTGCTAATTGTGTATTCTGTACATATTAAAAAAAGCGTCTATTTACAGTGCGTGGCCCAAGGCAAAAGGAGTTTTACTATTGGTGGCCAAATAATAGTCACCACGAGCCGAAGTTGAAACAAACAGACCCATTATCTCTTGTCGGTTTCCAGTGCATTTGGAGTTCTTGAAATCATTCCAAGACGAGCATTCAGTCGATATAAAGCCCTTTGAAGTTATCGACTCAGTAAAATAAATGTGAGATCTCTGATGATCACAAAGCTCTGAAATAAAAACACTTAAGTGGGTAACTATATAAAAAAATATTTTTTTTACAAGAAAACCGACCCGAAAAATAACAATAACTACACAAATCGGCAAGTGCGAGTCGGACTCGCGCACCGAGAGCTCCGTACAAACTTGTAGGTATGTGAATGGTTCGTCCATTACGGGAATCGAGTCCCACTTTGCCGTTGGAAAACTGTTGTCCCCATACATCGACATAGGTTGCAGTCAGTTTTTTGCAATGAGTTCAGACGAACTACCCGAACTGTACCTACTGTATACCGTGGCTATATCTGATAGCCTAGCGGTCGTACCGTGCTGTATTCGAGAGTTCTCATAATTGTATTTTAATAAATGTTCGAGTATACTACTGTATAAACGCACCGTTAGCGAACACTTGTTTTGTATTAGAACTGTTACTGTGTACATGCGTAGCACGTTGTTGCGGTTTGCGTATACTATAAAATGTATTGTGTATAAAAAAATGTTTTTTCATTATTTTTTGTTATAATAATAATAACAGATGCCATTCGCACCATTACTATTTTTTTCTACCACACTTCCCGTTATTTTCTACATTATTTTTAAACTTTAACTTAATTAATAGCAATGGGCGAATGAAGGAATTTTTAGGAAATTAGGATAAGGTAGGCAAATTTTGAGCATAGAAGTTTGACAGGTAATCGGCCATGGCCTTGAATAAGGAGCCATCTTGATATTTATCTGGAATTGTTGAGGCAAAGTTATAGCGGCAATAGAAATACACACTCTGTGAATATTTCAACTCTCTGCCTATTGCGGTTCCTGAGATACAGCCCTCTGACAAACGAACGGACAGCGGAGGCTTAGTAATAGGGTCCCGTTAGGCACCCTTCGGGTACGGAACCCCAAAAAAAAAGAAAATAATGTGGAAAATCCCAAAACGCAACAGGTGGGGTTCTTAATTCGGATACTCACGAAGGGTAACGCATCCATTTTGTCCCGATCCTCCGTTTGGGTAAAAGTCCACGTGTCCTAATGAATGTCTAAATCCAACAGCAACCAATCCTCCTCCGGCAGTGTGTATAACGTCCACAAATGTTGCATCACCAGCGTCCAAACGTTCATCGGTAGCCACTAGACTTGGTTCTTCAAATAGAGGAGCAGCTGGATCAAGACCCGTTGCACGACCTGAAATAATAAAAAAACATATTGCTATTACATAGCATTCGTAAATTTTCCATGTTAAAAAAATTTTTTGAAAATACGCACACTTATAAAAAAAGTCAGCTACATTTTTACGATTTTTCATTTAAGACTTACGAACTTTAATCATTGAAAACTTGGAAACGAGTAGTTTTGAATGAGATAGACGATTTTTGGTTGACTTTTTAAGGTCAGCACATCTTTTTGAATATACTGTAAGAAGGGTGCAGTGCACAAACTGTACAGTGTACACGAGCTGCGGTGTTTCTTTGTGTCAAGAGTGTACTGCACTTCTCCACGTGATACGCGGCTGACCAATGACACGAGGGGACGCGTGTAACTGGCCCACACGGGAAGAACGTGAACTAGTGATGTGTCCACATGACTCTTTATTGGGAGCTAGTTCCGTGCGCTCTGCTCACTAAATAGTACTATACTACATCACAAGGGCCAAAAGTGTGATATTATTGCCCTGCGCGCCATGATGCCTGAGGCGAAGCCGAGGGCATCATGAAGCGCAGGGCAAGGATCACATCTTCTGCCAGTGTGGTGTATACTATTTTTCTTCATACCTCGGTCGTAAGCACGCGTATTAATACATTAATTAATTAATTAATTACGTATAAATTACATAAAAACACAGATAAATTCCAAGCTAGTTTTGAATTTATACGTAAATACACAAATGACAGCTGTTCGCGAGTATTAGCTAAATGTAATAGGGTTGCTATGGAAACGACATCTAAACAACAGTTGATTGGTTGTTTTTACTTTACGACCGCCCGAACGTACGAACTTTCCGCATTTGGGCATGTAATCCCACCAAGGAGTAAATGTTAGACTTTCTGCCTTACAATCGGTGCCAAAAGTAGGCACTTTCGATGAAAGTATGAAGAAAATAATTGTTGCTAAAATCAACTCACCAACTTTTTGACCCAACAACTTCTGGATCTGCTGGCCTGCAATGCCGGCTACGTGAGCGCCTAACGAATGGCCGATTAGATGAACCTTCTGCAGGTTGTGTTGCGTGCTTTGCACCAACGACGCAAGCACTTTACCAACATATTCTCCGACTGGCTTTGTTTCGTCCGCGGAATTTAAATACAGCTTATTGGCAAGATTGCCCCAATCAACAATTATCACATTGTATTTGCCGCTTGTCAAAAATTTATTTTTCATTTCCAGCAGCCAATCCGCGTCTCCGTTGTTGTTCCAGCCGTGTATGACAACCTGAAAACGAAGTTCTTCTTGGTTACCGGGCTTTTATTCCGTGGTCCATTGGTATTTCTACCTGACATTTCGTCTACAAATGCGGTAGACATTATCAAAGGTGATGTAGCGGACGAAGTGTCCTTCTAGGCTGCTCACAGGTAAGTGTGTCGACAAGTGTGGTACCAAATCGCCTTTGATAATGTCTATCGCAGTTGTAGACGAAACGTCAGGTAGAAATCCCAATGGATCACGGCATACAAGCCCGGAAACCAAGAAGAATTGGATCAACACCGGCCATGAAAGCCTACACACTTGTGTATAGTGTTCAGACTGGAACAATCCATATAAAAAAAATTCCAGATCTGAAAATTACTCGTATTTATTCGCGTAATATACAGTGCCGAATTAACCTATAAGCAAAGTAAGCAACTGCTTAGGGAATCACGTCTCAGAGGGCTACACCAAGAACCAAAACTCAGAAATGAAAAGTACCTCACTAGACCGTGACAACAATTTTTTTTTTCTTTTTGTTATGTTCTCAAACATTTGATCTACTAATATGTCTTTAAAAGTAGGTACAGAAGTTAAATATAAATAATAAATTTTTGAAAATTAAAACGAAAAAAGTATGATTTCTTAATGGTGCAATTTTTTTAATTAGTTTTGTAAGTTTTTTTCTATTAACTGTATAAAAATGACTAGGGATCGATTTTATACAGTCAAGTTTTCAATGAGAACATCGATTGTAAAATTAAATCTTTTTCCTAAAATTCTATTTTTTAACTTTTTTCTATCATTCGTTATATTAAAGTTAAGGCCGCTCCATAAGAGGCTTGAAACACTGCTTGGACTTCTGTTGGCCGGCAGGTTGATTACGAGGCTGGAAATGACGTCACTGCGGGCTCGCCTGCCAGCTCTCAAGATGGGTTTTAAAATTAGAACATGGGCTATTTTCCTTACTAGGTCCTCTACTTGCTCTGAGCAAGAACCAATCAGGAAACAGTATCTTGTCACGTGGGCGACATGAATAAACGCCCACAACAAACACTGTGCCATAGTGTGTGTTCTGTTTAGAGACAATAAACGTCCACTCTTGTTACCGTTCTATCATTGCGCGCGCACCAAACCCGTCTACAAAGCCAACTTCAAAAGACGCATCATGTGAAGCGAACACATAATAGATAATCAAGAAAATCAGCTCTAGAAAACTAGTAGTCAAACCTAGCAAGTGAATCTAGTGGCCAATCCAGCCTCGTGTGTAGACTACAATTTATTATATCCCCCGAGTATGCACGATTAATTTTCGGACAACCGGGTGACGTCTTCTTAGCAGTCACTTGTTCTTTGTATCGAAGTTGGCCATTTTTTTCACTTTTATGTTTTTGATGGGACTAAAACTCACTTGAATAGAATAAGCAGTGTTTATTGGCGCCTTGCCTCCATTAGTAGTAGTAAGCTTGAACCAGTCGTTGGGGCTGTTGTTAGTGTAAACACGCAGTATCACATCATCCTCTATTGGTGTGGCTCGGATAATCAGATCATTGTTTACGTTCTGAGAATTTAGTTCTATTTCGTTGTTCTTCTCTTGAGTTGGAGCACCTTGTGCTGGGAAAAAAAAATTGGTTGGCTGTAAAGTCGGTTTACGGACGATAGTTTTACGTGATAACGTCATAAAGAAACATTGATGAACTCTCTGACGTCACGCGAGAAGAGAGAGAAATGCGTACAAGCCGACGCTTGGGCCGATCGTGCCTCTCTATCGCTTATACCGCGCTCTCGCTTGCACGCTCAGGCTCAGGCGGAACGTGACACTTTTTCGTGCGTGCAGCCGGTGTTTCATCAATTTATAAGACGTTATCACGTCAAAAAATTATTCAGGTGTTACTTCTTATGCAAAAGTTCGGACCTTTTAACATTTTAGTTGATCTGAGTCTTGTGTTTGTCTTGGGTACCTAATGCTGCGAGGGTCTGTGGCGAAAAAAGGTGTTGATCCCTTTATCCCCTGTTTATCTTATCCTTATCATGTTGTGTCTGAGACATGGGTTTAATACGCTTTTTCAAATGCACAAAAGTCTACAGTTTTTTCGTTACGGGGGGAGAGGACAAGAGGTCCTGAAAGGTGCAAAATTTGTTTTCTAATTTTCTCGGCTTGCATTATAGCTACGACAAAAATAATTATACCAATGTAAAGGGCACTCCGACCACTACAAGTTTACCCCTCATGACTTCCATCGTAATTGCAACGGTTACCGATTTATATCAGACATTTTGTACGATGTTTTCAGATATTTTCAGAATAGCAACATTAAATTTTACTGCGTAGCTAAGGAAAAGTAATTTTGATAATATTATATGAGAGAGAGAGAGAGTTAATTTAACAATACTCACTACAATACTTTTGAATTCGTAGAACCGTTGCAGTTACGACGAAAGTCATGAGAGGCAACTTGTAGTGCTCGGAGCGCCGTCTACATTGGTATAATTAGTTTTGTCGTAGCTATAATACAAACCGAGAAAATTAGAAAACAAATTTTGCACCTTTCAGGGCCCCCTGCTCCCCCGTAACGCAAAAATTGTAAACTTTTGTGCGTTTGGAACACTGAGAGGGGCCTAAAAGCGTATGCAAAAATTCAGCGAGGTAATGTTTCTAGCTCAAACTACCTACCGCCTGAACTATAGGTGGGGGGTGGGGGGTAGTAAAAAAACATTTTAGTTACATATTTAACGCTAATGGAGTAACCATTGCAACTAAAAGCAAATAATACTAACAGATATATCCAATGTTGTAACCAAAAGCGTAGATATGGGGGTGTAAAGAGAGTAGTTACCTCCCGAGGACCATAATAATAAAAAATAAAACTGAAAATATTACGAATACCTAACTAAAAATATAAATTAGACAAGATTGCAACAGCGTATTTTGCAACATAATTAGTTTGGGAATTAATATTTTGCTTGACACCTTCTTTCATGAGTATTCTTGTATGATATTATTATTAATAAAACTTAAAAAATATTTATTTATTTTTGTTTTATCCTCTCCAAAAAAAATATCTATGCCCTTGGCAGGCGAAACAGGAACACGTGCCCAGGTCCTAGACGGAAGAGAAGTCCCACAAAGGTCCCAGAAAGAAAATCGCATTATATTAAAAAAACGTTGCGCCTTTCAACGACTTTTTGGAAAAATAGTAGGTCGCCTCCCCCCTCCCTGCTACTGTCCTAACAACGTAGTAGCTAACCATAAGTCATATAAAAATTAAAAGCTTTAAAAAAGTTTAGAATAAGTATAGGTGCACTAAATAATACCTAAGCATACATACACACACACTTATATATAATTTTTTAAATAGTGTAAAAATACTGTAGTGACTGAAAAATAAAAATTTGTTTAAACTATGATTTCTATTTTCAGACCCATTACAATAACTAGTTAATTAATTTAATATACCACAACAACAAAGCGCTGATTTTTCAATAAAATTGCAAAAATTATTTTCCAAGATTTTATTTATTTAAGAGCTCTATAAATTACTAACTTACCAGTCGACGCTAATATAACAAATATAACTATTCTAATCATTATTGATAATTGTAACAATTAAAAATTATATATAAATTTCATAAAATTTTGAAAATTAATGAAGGATTAATGAAAATATGTGTTTTTATATAGATTACCTTACCTATACTTCAAAATCTACGGGACAGATAAATTGTAGATGAAAAATGATAAAATCTTGATAAATCAATTAAAATTCCAAAACAAACTACTTCTATTTTTAATACCTATTTTAAGATGATTGCAGGTTCGTATCCTGAATTAGTAAAAAATAATATTGATCAGAAATGTTTAGGTACCTATTTGTTTTGATACTATATTATTATCACGTAACATTGAATTTTTTTTTAATTGACAGAAAAAAAGAATGGCCAAACACTGAAATAATTTAACAATTGTTTGTTCGTTGAAGATAGATATTGCAAATTATAGGTACTCGACAACTCAGGTAACGAACGTGAACATTCATTAAGAGAAATTATACTTTCTATTAATATTAAGACTTACTCTAAATATGTTGATCATGTCCATAAGTACCGTAATATTTTAGAAGAATCTAACTTCCTTCTTCGTGTCTAAAATTGTTTCACATACTCAAAAAAAATTACTTGATTCGACGATAATTTTTGTGCTTCAAACTAAAGTTAATGCCCTCCTCTTTTTATTAGATGTATAGATCATACAACGCCCTTCTAAATCTTCGATGTTTTTTACGACTGATCTGCCTAAAAAAGCTTTCCAATATTTTTAAAAAGTGCTCATTAGTGCTCTAGATGCATTCTCGTTTCATTTTAATTTGAGATCAAAACGAAGCCTCTAAGGTCCAGAGTGTAAATAATGCCCAACTGTTCTTCATTTTTACCCGACTGCGGGGAAGCCAAAAGGAAGAGTTTTAACTTTAACAGTCTATGTATGTATGTTTATATTTACGGATGTTCCACCATAGCGCCTAAACTACTCATCCGGTTTTGATAAATAAGGTGTCAATCGATTCGTTATTATAGCCCGGGTAACATAGGCTACATTTATTTTTGAATTTTGGTTCCAGAGGGGAGCAAATTGAACATAAATAAAAAATAAATTAAAAAAAAATAATAATAAATAAATTAAAAATAAGTTCAAAAACTAAAACCCGACTAGTGAAAAGTATGAAACAAGAAAATATTTTCATCTGAGGATAGCCGTGGTCGTATGCCATCTCATATATATGAGACCCATCTACATGTATAGCGTGATGTACTTTGCCCTACAGCTTATGATCGCTTACTACTGTTAAAATGTAATGTTTTGTTAAGGTAGGTGGCATATGACCACGGCTATACTCAAATGAGAATATTTCCTTGTTTCATACTTTTCAGTAGTCGGGTTTTAGTTTTTGAACTTATTTTTTTTTTACATAATATTTCTAAGTAATCAGGCCTATTCTACTAACTATAACCACGGTGATTATCAAGTGCTTATCAAAATAAGTGCTCTGGGTAATAATTTTTGTTTATTTGTTATTCTGCTAAGCAAGTTATCACCAAAATCGCATGTTAAACATCAGTGATTACAAACAATGCTTATAAATTTTGTCATCACTATGGTAACGTAATAACAGTGATTAGGGCACAACTAGTAGAATATCGTTAATTGTATCTTTGTCGGCGGCATTTAAAATTTAAAACCCTTTAATCTTATTGGTAACTGTGTAGAGTTGAGTCGTTAATGGAAATGATGTACGTATATCTGATAGTCAATGGAAGACCCTCCTTAATAGTCCTTAAAAATTTAAAAATTAGTCGAAACATTGCGTTTTCGGCATCGAGAAATGTCCCGGGGCAGGGCAGGCCGAATGGGTAACTATTGGTTAAATAATTATATGCAAACATTAAACTTTCTTTAGTCAATAGTTACTCATTCGGCCTGCCGTGCCCGGAGCAGTTCTCGATGCCAAAATCGCTATTAGTTTCCTTTGACTTGAAAAATGTTTGGAACAAAACACAACTCTGGAATATTTCATGATATTATTGATTGTACTGTTCATCATTTTTATTTTTATGAATTATTTGATTAAATGTTAATTTTATCTTCAAGTAAGCACGTGATTTCGTTTATTATTTTTTACAATAGATTTAAAAAAAAAATTGCAAATACTTATTACTTTTATCACCATATCAGATTAACATGCATTGTTACATGCGGCCTTACGGAGAATAACATTGGATAAATACTTTGACGTAATATTATTTTTTTTCGAATAGACATATTCTCTTAGGTAAAAATGGATGGGTGAAGACAGAGCTGACCTAAAGAGGGCGGGTATCCAAGAATTATTAAATTACTTTGGAGTCTTCTAAGAACCAAGTAGTCTAACAAACATTGACGTGTATCCTAGACTGCAGGGGTGGCGAAACTGTGGCACGCGTGCCACAGGTGGATAGCAACAGATTATTGTTGGCACGGCATTGATTAAGATGCAAAATAGAAATAATTAAAAATATGCTAGATGCCGAAAACAGTTGACTATCACCAAATAACAAATGCGGAAAAGTTTCATAGCCCTCAATGTATTATTAAAATTATCATTTTTATCATTTTCTGACGGTTTTTTTTCAACTTGATATAGCTCTATATAATAGAAACATCACAGTCGTATAAAAATACTGTAAGAAAAGATCAGCTGCTCCTAGAACTTGAGAATATATCTTGATCAAAATAATTTTAATTAAAAGTATTTTTAAAGTGCTACTCTCTTAATTTTTTAATCACATAGTTGCAAAATTAGAGAGAGGAGGGCACATTATTAACGCCTTTAGAATCTTATTTCTTGGGAAATATTCACCTAATAATAAAAGTAACTAAAGAGCTTTTGTGCATTTAGAATGAACTTCAGGATGAACATAAGCTATATAATATACTAGCGGTCCAACCCGGTTTCACCCGGGTGTAAAAGAACAAATGGAGGGGAAGTTACATGAGTATGCACATTCATCTTAGTTTACCGAGATAAATGTTGTGTCCAAATTTCATGATGATCGGAGTTACCGTACACATTTTGAAACACATTTTGCAACATTTTTCATTGATGCTCCGCTCATATTGGTCGTAGCGCGATATTATATAGCCTACAGCCTTCCTCGATAAATGGGCTATCCAACAAAAAAAAATTCAATTCGAACCAGTAGTTCCTGAGATTAGCGCGTTCAACCAAACAAACAAATTCTTCAGCTTTATATATTAGTATAGATTAATCCGCTAAAATAAGAGCGCTTTTCGTGGAGACCAATTTTGCAACGTGAGTCGACGGAAAAACGGTGGCAATCTACAAATTCGAACAAAGCCAGACCAGGTCACTTGACATAAATAAATGACTCGTGTGTGAAAACTTGACACATTTTTAGATCTTACTTCTTTCTGTACCAAGTATGGCTCTTTTTTCGACATTTATGTTTTTAGTGGGATATCAACGCGAAACATTTTTAAATGAAATGTTTTTGATGACATCACACTACATGCTATGCTGATTATGTTATGATAAAAATAAAACTATTTATTTATCAAAATATAAAATATTATCAACTGTAATACTTAATTATCAAATTGTCCAATCACGTATTATATAGGCACCGTTCCACATGGCGCCAGGAACGTTCTTTTCCCGCGCATTTTAATGTGACAGAAATGAGAACAGAATATTTTATCAAATTAAAACTCGTTTCATCTTTCATCTTTCCATTGAGTGAGGATTTATTTATTATTATTTTTTATTTATCCCTTTTTGTATTAAATATCTTTTTGAAAGTTTGAAAATTTGAAGAGAATACAAAAATAATCTTTTCGAAACATCATACTACAAGAAAATTCAAAAAAGAAATCGATTTTTTCAAAATTCAGACTATCTCTAGCCCCTTAAATAATATCTATGCTATTTATGTAAAAAAAATGTTTTCAGCCGATATTCGTTCAAAACATGTAAAAAAATATTTTGCGTGCCCCCAGTTGGGACGATAATGTGTTCCATAGAAAGTTTCAGACCACGACAACAACAACAATGGAAAGCAGGTAAAAACCCGACCTTCATAGAATTTCCAGGAGAACAACCATCTTTGGATACATTGATGAGAGCGAAGTATTTCTACAGGACAATCTAGTCACCAATCTTCTGAAGATCATGAAAAGTTCCAAAACTATTAGAAGGAAAGATCCAGGATAAAGGGGAGCACATAAATTCTTACGGGATTACGTGCATTAACGGACTATTAGTCAAAACCCCTATTTGATTCATTCAACACCATTTTTATAAAATGAAAAAATGCGCATTTATTTACGTAAAAAACAAACCTTTTATTAATTATATACAACGTAGACCATATGCAATGAATGAATATATTTTCTCAGTTAATATTTGTAGAATTAAGAAACCCTGAAACAGAACGTGCTTTGATTCTTAAATGACACTAAGTAGCGCAGAAAGATCACTCCTCGCTTCAACCTCCTCTATATGACACTTACCACCCCTAAATTTTCTAAATGGACACTTTTTTCCACCCGTCATTATTAAGATAAAAAACTTTAAAAAAAAAATTAAACCGCCGAAAAACTGAAAAGCAAAAAATAATAAATCTTTTTATTTAACTAAGTTCTATCTAAGTAGTTGAACGTATGTGACAGTCTAGTATATCTAAGTAATTTTGAGTCGGCGTCAACAATCCTTCGCCGGAAATCTCTGAGCGTTCACGAAGTTAATGTCAGCGACAGAGCAACCCGAACGGGCACACTGAGGGCATACGTTTTGCGAGTGGTCGTTTGGAGAGCGCATGTTTGGAATGTTAATGTTCATCGCTGGAGATTTCACGTATCATTGTTAATTTGATTTGGTTATTTCTTTTAGTGATCTTTGTTCATTGATGGATTGACGCCGACTCAAAATTACTTAGATATACTAGACTGTCACATACGTTCAACTACTTAGATAGAACTTAGTTAAATAAAAAGATTTATTATTTTTTGCTTTTCAGTTTTTCGGCGGTTTAATTTTTTTGTTAAAAAGTTTTTATTTTATAATTTTTTGTGGCTATATAATTAATTTATAATATTGTAATACACAACTCAGCATGAAAATCTGTGAGTGAACTATAAATCACCCCTATTTTCCCACCCTTAGGGTAGGAGTTTTTTTTCCAAATTTATATGAGACGAACCTCGAAGTATACCCTATCCAATAAAAAAATAATTATCAAAATTGGACCACTCTGTAAAAAGTTATGTGTGGTCATACATTACAATCAGTGAGTGAACAATCAATCATCCCCTGTTTTCCTACCCTTAGGGTTGGAATTTTTTTACCAAATTTATATGGACCAACTTCGGGGTATACCCTTTCAAACAAAAAAATAATTATCAAAATCGGACTACTCTGTAAAAAGTTATGCGTGGTCATACATAAATAAAAAAAAAAAAAAAATATACGCGTCGAATTGAGAACCTCCTCCGTTTTTGTTTTTCGTCGGTTAAAAATTAGCTAACCTTACGTTGATTTTTTTACAGGTATCGATAAAATATCGGTACGATTTTCAGATGTAACATAAAAAGATAAAAAATTGACAAATGACAACTCGATATGAGTAAGGAAAAAAATTATTATTGATAAATAAAGATTAATTCGTATCTGAACACCTTACAGATATTTTATCGATAACTGCAAAATAATCTACTTAAGGCTAACTACTTACTCATAATTTTATCTTGATTATGACGAGCGGGCAGAAAGTGGGAACTTCTCATCTCATGTTTAATAATTTCAAATCATTGTCACCGTAAGTAGGCAACAGAATGCCTTTCAAATGAGGTGTCACAAGCATAGAGAGAGCAGTGAAAGTGTCTGCAATTAAGAGAGAGAACAGTTCCTTATCTCTATGATAACTAATGATGCAAAACAATGCTGATTTGAGTAAACAAATTTCTGGTTTTCTGCCGTGTTCTCTCTCTTAACTGAGGCTTTCACTTGATGGCAAGTATACGCACTAGCGTACTCTAGTTACTTATATCTCTATGATCACAAGCCTATCTTTCCAATTTGAAAATTTAGGGGTGACAAGTGTCATACTAAGGAAGTTGAAGCGAAGGGTGAACTTTTTACGCTGCTACGTGTAATTTAAAAATCATAAATCGATCTGTGTCGGGGTTTCTTAATTCTACAAATATTAATTGAGAAAATGAATTTATTTATCACATATGGTATTTGCTAACTGTGTATTCTGTACATATTAAAAAAAGCGTCTATTTACAGTGCGTGGCCCAAGGCAAAAGGAGTTTTACTGTTGGTGGCCAGATAATAGTCACCGCGAGCCGAAGTTGAAACAAATAGACCCATTATCTCTTGTCGGTTTCCAGTGCATTTAGAGTTCTTGAAATCCTTCCAAGACGAACATTCAGTCGATATAAAGCCCTTTGAAGTTATCGACTCAGTAAAGTAAATGTGAGATCTCTGATGATCACAGAACTCTGAAATAAAAATACTTAAATGTGGGTAACTATATAAACAAAAATATTATTTTCACAAGAAACCTGAAAATGGTACCAATAACTACTAAAAAAATCGGCAAGTGCGAGTCGAACTCGAGGGCTCCGTACAAACCTGTAGGTATGTAAATGGTTCGTCCGTCACGGGAATCGAGTCTCAAAGATTTTTACCCGCTTTGCCGTTCGAAAACTGTTGTCCCCATACATCGACATAGGTCCCGGTCAGTTTACCATCTAAGTGTACCTATAATAATTGCAACGAGTTCAGATGGACTACACGAACTGTACTGTATACCGTGGCTATACCTGATAGCCTAGCGGTCGTACCGTGCTGTATTCTCATAATTGTATTTTAATAATAATGTTCGAGTATACTACTGTATAAACGCACCGTTAGCGGACACTTGTTTTGTATTAGAACCGTTACTGTGTACGTGCGTAGCAAGTTGTTGCGGTTTGCGTATACTATAGAATATATTGTGTATAAAAAAATGTTTTTTCATTATTTTTTGTTATAGCGGCAATAGAAATACACACTCTGTGAAAATTTCAACTCTTTCTATTGCGGTTCATGAGATACAGCCCGCTGAGAGACGCACAGTTTAGGCTTTGTAATAGGGTCTCGTTAGGCACCCTTCGGGTACGGAACCCCAAAAAAAAAGAAAATAATGTGGAAAATCCCAAAACGCAACAGGTGGGGTTCTTAATTCAGATACTCACGAAGGGTAACGCATCCATTTTGTCCCGATCCTCCGTTTGGGTAAAAGTCCACGTGTCCTAATGAATGTCTAAATCCGATAGCAACCAATCCTCCTCCGGCAGTGTGTATAACGTCCACAAATGCTGCATCACCAGCGTCTAAACGTTCGTCGGTAGCCACTAGACTTGGTTCTTCAAATAGAGGAGCAGCTGGGTCAAGACCCGTTGCACGACCTGAAATAATAAAAAAAAATATTGCTATTACATAGCATTCGTAAATTTTTCTATGTTGAAAAAATTTTGAAAATATGCTCACTTATAGAAAACGACTCTCCGATTTTAAAAAGTCGGCTACATTTTTACGATTTTTCATTTAAGACTTACGGACTTTAATCATTGAAAACTTGAAAACGAGTAGTTTCTAAGTTGAATGAGACTTTTTAAGGTCAGCACGTCTTTATGAATAAGCATATTTATTTTGAAGAAGATCTGAAATATTTTCCAAAAACGCATGAAAAATATATACGACTGTAGTCATGACACTTTGCGTCGGGGCAGGCAAACAACAGTCGGTTAAAACTTGAAACATATTTTTTTCCGTAAATTATATTCATCAAAATAACCCTGTACCAAATTTCAGCTCTTACAAATCGTTCTTTTTTTTAAATCTTTTAAGGACGTAGTCTGGTGTTCGGGTTTCGGAAAAGTGAATTTATTTTTTTTACATTTTTAGTAAGTACCTATAATATATTGAGAAAATACTGTAAAAATTTTAGACCGAAATAATAAATATTTACAAAGCTATAGCATATAGTCGAGAGCAACAACGGTCTTACGTTAAGACTCTTACCTGATCTTACCTCTCAATCGTTATCACGTTATCGCAGACTAGAGCAAAAAAATTAGCAGAAAACGATGCCTTTGAAGAAACGGAAGGTTTACTATACACCAGGCTTAGCTGATTAGTGTAAATATTCATTTTAATTTTTTTGTAAGAAATCTGAAATCAAAACTTTAAACGCGTTTTTCTCAAAACTACGTTTTTGTAAGTGGCGCGGGTGGTTGAAACATTATTGTATACAACCGATTGCTTTCAATTTTGCACAGGCTATTCTACACAACAATAGCTCCGTCCGGTACTAGAATTACTTAATTATAAAAATTATTTCTGTTTTTTTAAACAATTTTCAACGACAAAATCACAACTTAATCGTTGTTTTTTTTTTAAACCCGCCATTTTGTTATTTATCAATAAAAATGTTTATTTCTAGTACAGGATAGAGCCACAAGCCTACAAAGCAATAACCAAAATAATTTTTATATTTCATATGACTCCAAATGACGTTATCACCCGCGCTACCCACCTACCTCCATTTAAAGTTGTCTACGTTAGGTTAAAAAAACAATTATAAAATGGCGTAAAATTAAGCAAAAAAAATTTTTTTTCTTAGTTTACGATGTCAGTAAAAACATGTAACAAAATTGAAATGATTGTACATTATTTTGTTATTAAAAAATTTGAAAAGAAGTTTGACCCTGCAGGCCATCCCTGTAACTTCCCGCTATTTTCGAGTTCAAAACGCTCAAAAATATATAAAATATAGCAAGAAGTTTATTTTTTAGCTCTTCGAGCTCAAAAAAAAAACACTTTGTTACGAAATTTTCGTTCACTATATCTCATGAACAAATGAACCGATTTTGATGCGATTTGCGGCAGTCGACTCAATTTTTTATCCTAAAAAAGTAATTTATTACAGAAAAATCGATCTCATAGGAATTTTACGAGCAATTTAAAAAAACACTTTTTTACAAATTTTTCGTTCACGATATCTCGTGAACAAATGAGCCGATTTTGATGCGGTTTGCGTCGATCGACGCAGTTTTTTTAACCTAAGAAAGTAAATTATTACAAAAAAATCGATTTGATAAGAATTTTACGAGTAATTATAAAAAATTACTTTTTTCCTAATTTTTCGTTCACGTTATCTCATGAACAAATGAACCAATTTTGATCTGGTTTGCGGCGATCGACGCAGTTTTTTTAACCTAAGAAAGTAAATTATTACAAAAAAATCGATTTGATAAGAATTTTACGAGTAATTATAAAAAATTACTTTTCTCCTAATTTTTCGTTCACGTTATCTCATGAACAAATGAACCAATTTCGATCTGGTTTGCGGCGATCGACGCAGTTTTTTTAGCCTAAGAAAGTAATTTTTTACAAAAAAATCGATCTGATAACAATTTTAAGAATCATTTTAAAAAAACACTTTTTTACGATTTTTTCGTTCACGGTATCTCGTGAACAAATGAACCGATTTTGATGCGGTTTGCGGAAATCGACGCAGTTTGTTAAGGAGAAGAGCTGATTAGATTTTGGAATTATTCGGTTTAGTAGTTTAGAAAATATTTTACAAAAACAAATTTTTAAAAATTTTTGAAACTTGTTTTTTTAAGAATTCTCAAAATTTTTTGGGCCGAATCGTTTCAAATTTTCAGGATATCTAAGTTCACCAAGATCACGTCAGATGCCGCAAACCGCGTTTCAGTCGGACAGTCCGTTCAAAAGATATAAAAGGTTTACATACATACATACACACACACACACACACACACACACACACACACACACACACACACACACACACACACATACATACAGCCCTACGGACATCATCGCCAAAATAGTTTTAATAGCTTCCTAGGACCTCAAAACGTCGAGATCTGGCGAAAACTCGATTTTCGAAAATCGGGGTGAAACCAATAACTTCCCGATTTTTGAAAAAAAAAAAATTTTTTTTTTTTAAAGCGGGAAGTTAAAAAAATTTTGAAATAAGGGTTGAACATAGGACTACGTCCTTAAGCCGCCCCTACGCCAGGTGACTTGCTGATTGTAGTATACTTAAATATCTGGGAAAAATAGTTTGCGTGTGACTCTCGCGCGTTAGAAATGAAATTTCTTGGGTTCTAGCATTTGTAGACGATTTTATTATTTCAGGATTAGAAAACATGGTACGTTTACACACGGAACGCACTGCGCATGCGTGTAGAGAAAAAAAATTGGTTGTCTGTAAAGTCGGTTTACGGACGATAGTTTTACGTGATAACGTATTCCGTAATACATAACCTAAATTTATAATAATAATAATAATTCGAATCTATGATATTGCATCTTTTGCTTCAAATTTAGGTTACTTTTATTTATTAAAATTACTTACCACCTATAATATAATTGTTTTTTTTTTAACTTTCTTTCTTTTGTATTTATTTTAAGTCTCAAAGATTAACTGTCATAATATTTTGAAAACAATTGTTTCATTGTTTATATAAAATTCCAAAACCTACTTACAATATTTAAGTATTTTCATACGTCAAAAAATTGATTTTTATAATGATAAAATTTGTATGAAAGCGATTTTTTCGAGAGATGAGACCTAGCTAAAACGATTTTTTGCCCCCCAAAATCCCTTTTCAGTAAATTTCATCCAAATCGTTAGGGCCGTTTTCGAGAAAAGCACGCACAGGGTCAGGCGGAACGTTAGGAACGTTACACTTTTTCGTGCATGCAGCCGGTGTTTTATCAATTTATAAGATTGGTGATTCATCAATTTATAAGACGTTATCACGTCAAAAACAATTGTTGCTAAAATCAACTCACCAACTTTTTGACCCAACAACGCCTGGATCTGCTGTCCTGCAATGCCGACCACGTGAGCACCTAATGAATGGCCGATCAGATGCACGTTCTGCAGGTTGTGTTGCTTGGTTTGGACCAACGACGCAAGCACTTTGCCAACATATTCGCCGACTGGCTTTGTTTCGTCCGCGGAAGTTGTATACAGCTTATTTGCAAGTTTGCCCCAATCAACAATTATCACATTGTATTTGCCGCTTGCCAAGAATTTATTTTTCATTTCCAATAGCCAGTCCGTGTCTCCGTTGTCGTTCCATCCATGTATGACAACCTAAAAACGAAATATTAAATTGTGTATACAGTGTTTAGATTGGAACAATCCATATAGTGGAGTGACGTAATGTTTATACCTCGGAACCCGGGTCCACTGAACCTATTTTTGTAAAACCTTTTGGAACGTGTTTTTAACACTACATAGGTACTAAAATATTTACCCGTTTATTATTGCCGCTTTTGACATAATATGTAGATATGCCACCCCTTCTCTTACTTTAATCATGTGGTCTAAAGCACACTTGTTTTTGACGTGATAACGTCTTATAAATTGATGAATCACCAATCTTATAAATTGATAAAACACCGGCTGCATGCACGAAAAAGTGTAACGTTCCTAACGTTCCGCCTGACCCTGTGCGTGCTTTTCTCGAAAACGGCCCTAACGATTTGGATGAAATTTACTGAAAAGGGATTTTGGGGGGCAAAAAATCGTTTTAGCTAGGTCTCATTTCTCGAAAAATTCGTTTTCATACAAATTTTATCATTATAAAAATCAATTTTTTGACGTATGAAAATACTTAAATATTGTAAGTAGGTTTTGGAATGTTATATAAACAATGAAACAATTGTTTTCAAAATATTATGACAATTAATCTTTGAGACTTAAAATAAATACGAAAGAAAGAAAGTTAAAAAAACAATTATTATTATAGGTGGTGAGTAATTTTAATAAATAAAATTAACCTAAATTTGAAGCGAAAGATGCAATATCATAGATTCGAATTATTATAATTATTATATGTATAATTTAGGTTATGTATTACGGAATACGTTATCACGTAAAACTATCGTCCGTAAACCGACTTTACAGACAACCAATTTTTTCACATTAATTATATTTTTGATGGGATTAAAACTCACTTGAATAGAATAAGCAGTGTTAATTGGCGCCTTGTCACCGTTAGTAGTCGTGAGCTGGAACCAATCGTTGGGGCTGTCGTTAGTGTAAACACGCAGTATCACCTCATCCTCTATAGGTGTGGCTCGGATAATCAGATCATCGTTCACGTTCTGAGAATTTAATTCTATTTCGTCGTTCTTCTCTTGTGCTGGAGCACTATGTGCTGGGAAAAAAATTATTCAAGTGTAACTTCTTATGCGAATTCGGGCCTTTGGGGGTATCCATTAATTACGTGAGGCGTTTTTTCAACCCCGCTCCCCCTTGGTGATATGTCGTGAGATTTTCCTCGACCCTCTCCCCTAATCTCACGTGAGATTTTTCAAAATGCGTATTTTTAATGTAAATACGTTAATCTGGGCTTGATTGCGTTGGATTTATTTTAAAAAACATAATTTTCTTGATATGAAAACTTTTTAACAAAAAAATTAAACCGCCGAAAAACTGAAAAGCAAAAAATAAAAAATCTTTTTATTTAACTAAGTTCTATCTAAGTAGTTGAACGTATGTGACAGTCTAAGGCTACATACGCACTAGGCGGCTACCCGCAAAGCGGCTAGCCGCGCGGCTAACCGCAGTGTGCGGTTGAATCTGCGTTCAGCCGGACGGCTAGCCGCATTGCGGGCAGCCGCCTAGTGCGTATGTAACGTCAGTTGAATCTGCGGTTGAATCTAATTTAAACCAGACATATTTTGTTTACCATTTCTACAATGGACGTTGAAGAAGTTGTAGCTGTTTATTATATAATATACGATCGCTACATAAAAAATAAAAAGAAAAAAAAAATACTGGATACATCCTTTCTTACAAACACGAAATGAAACCAGGCATTTTGATATATTTTTTGAAAAACTCAAAAAATATGAAGACAAGTTTTTTGGTTACATGAGAATGCGTTTAAAATCATTTGAAGAATTATTGAGTGTATTAAAAACATTCATAATGTAAATTGTCAGATTACAAAATACACGACTACCCAGGTAACGGTTAACCGCAAACTAAACCGCGTAGTGCGTACACGAACCGCGCGGTCAGCCGTCGAAGCGGCCGCTGTGCTCCAAGCGACCGGAGCGGTTGGCGGGCAGCCGCAACGTAGTGCGTATGCATTTTTTTATATATACAGAATTTACGTATAGTTTACTACTTGCGGCTAGCCGCTTTGCGGGTAGCCGCCTAGTGCGTATGTAGCCTAATATATCTAAGTAATTCTGAGTCGGCGTCAACAATCCTTCGCCGGAAATCTCTGAGCGTTCACGAAGTTAATGTCAGCGACAGAGCAACCCGAACGGGCACACTGAGGGCACACGTCTTTGCGAGTGGTCGTGTGGAGAGCGCATGTTTGGAATGTTAATGTTTATCGCTGGAGATTTCACGTATCATTGTTAATTTGATTTGGTTATTTCTTTTAGTGATCTTTATTCATTGATGGTTCGACGCCGACTCAAAATTACTTAGATATACTAGACTGTCACATACGTTCAACTACTTAGATAGAACTTAGTTAAATAAAAAGATTTATTATTTTTTGCTTTTCAGTTTTTCGGCGGTTTAATTTTTTTGTTAAAAAGTTTTTATTTTATAATTTTTTGTGGCTATATAATTAATTTATAATATTGTAATACACAACTCAGCATGAAAATCTGTGAGTGAACTATAAATCACCCCTATTTTCCCACCCTTAGGGTAGGAGTTTTTTTTCCAAATTTATATGAGACGAACCTCGAGGTATACCCTATCCAATAAAAAAATAATTTTCAAAATTGGACCACTCTGTAAAAAGTTATGTGTGGTCATACATTACAATCATTGAGTGAACAATGAATCATCCCCTGTTTTCCTACCCTTAGGGTTGGAATTTTTTTACCAAATTTATATGGGACCAACTTCGGGGTATACCCTTTCAAAGAAAAAAATAATTATCAAAATCGGACTACTCTGTAAAAAGTTATGCGTGGTCATACATAAATAAAAAAAAAAAAATATATACGCGTCGAATTGAGAACCTCCTCCGTTTTTGTTTTTCGTCGGTTAATAAATATAAAACGAAAAACCATCTTCCTTTGGCAAGATTTTTAATATTATTATATGTAACTTGGCTACATGTTTCGGCCTGATGATGACCTTACGTGACCTTACATGAATATAAGCTTATTTTTTAGATACATTTTGCAAAATTTTTCATTAATGCTGCGCTCCTAATGGTCGTATCGTGATATTATATAACCCAGGGGCGGGCAAATCTTTTGATCGGCGAGCCACATAGTTGATGAAAATTTGACCGCGGGCCAAAAATTTGCAGAAAAAAAGATCCTCATATTCTATTTCCGCATTCGGAGAGCAAAAAAAAAAAGGTCCTCGCATTCTATTTCCGCCCGCTACTATTTTTTTAAATTTTCTAAAATGCTTCGCGGGCCGGATAAAATTGCGCTGCGGGCCGCCATTTGCCCAGGCCTGATATAGCCTATAGCCTTCCTCGATAAATGGGCTATCCAACAAAAATTTTTTTTTTCAATTTGAACCAGTAGTTCCTGAGATTAGCGCGTTTAACCAAACAAACAAACTCTTCAGCTTTATATATTAGTATAGATATCTTTTTTTAAATAGTTTAAAAATGCTGTAGTGACCTTGAAAAATGATGATTTCTATTTTCGGAACCATTACAATAACTTCCTACCGGAAAGTTAATTAAATTATTATACCACAACAATAGAGCGCTGATTTTTCAATAATATTGTCAGCAAAAATTATTCTCCAGGATTTTATTTATATAAGAACGCTATAAAATAAATAAAATTATCGACCAATTTTTTTCAGACGATATATTGACAAAAATAATAAAATTATAAATCAATATTTTACTAGATGACGTATCGATCCGGATTTGGACCTTCAAAACATCATCTAGTGAAATATTGATTTATAATTTTATTATTTTTGTCAATATATAGTCTGAAAAAAAATTGGTCAATAATTTTATTCATTTGAAGAGTTCGATTCAGACGTTAATCAAAGATAAGAACGCTATAAATTACTAACTCACCTGTCGACGCTAACAAAACAAATATAGCTATTCTAATCATTATTGAAAATTGTAACAATTAAAAAATATATATAAATTTCATAAAAAATTGAAAATTAATGAAGAATTAATGAAAATATGCGTTTTTATATAGATTACCTATACTTCAAGCTCTACGGGGCAGATAGATTGTAGATGATAAATGATAAAATCTTGATAAAACAATTAAAATTTCAAAACACCTATTTTTGCGATGATTGCAGGTTCGTATCCTGAATTAGTAAAAAAAATATTGTTCAGAAATGTTTATGTACCTATCTGTTTTGATACTTATATTATTATCATGTTATATTGAATTTTTTCTTTATTTGGGAGAAAAAAAAGAAGAACATATCGCCACCAAACACTGAAATATTTTGACAATTGTTTGTTCGTTGAAGATAGATATTGCAAATTATAGGTACTCGACAACTCAGGTAACGAACGTGAACATTCATTAAGAGAAATTATACTTTCTATTAATATTGACTTACTCTAAATATGTTGATCATGTCCCTAAGTACCGTAATATTTTAAAAGAATCTAGCTCTTTTCAATAAATAGGCACATAAACAAGAACATAACCGTACTTTTATTCGGATTCGGGCGTTGATTGAATGAAACAAGCAGAACTAGTACTGTCCGTTCAAAAATGAACAGAACTAGTTTTGTCCAATTGAAAATGCGCACAACTAGTTTTGCTCATTTTATAACACTCAATACCCATTTAAATGTAAGATTTCGGGTTTGGTAAATATTCGTTGGCCAAAACTAGTTTTGCGTATTTATTTCGGGCATTGACCGAATTCGGGTATAGACCGTAACATTTATAAGTAATCAGGCCTATTCTACTAACGATAACCACGGTGATTATCAAGTGCTTAGCAACATAAGTGCTTTGGGTATTAATTTTTGTTTAATTGTTATTCTGCTAAGCAAGTGACTACCGAAATCGCATGTTAAACATCAGTGATTACAAACAATGCTTATAAATTTTGTCATCACTTTGGTAACGTAATAACAGTGATTAGGGCACAGCTAGTAGAATATGGCTAATTGTATCTTTGTCGGCTGCATTTAAAATTTAAAACCCATTAATTTTATTGGTAAGTGTGTAGAGTTGAGTCGTTAATGGAAATGTTGTATGTATATCTGATAGTCAATGGAAGACCCTTCTTAATTGTACTTAAATAGTCCTTAAAAATTTAAAAATTAGTCAAAACATGGCGTTTTCGGCATCGAGAAATGTCCCGGGGCAGGGCAGGTCGAAGGGGTAACTATTGGTTAAATAATTATATGCAAACATTAAACAAATTTCTTTAACCAATAGTTATTCATTCGGCCTGCCGTGCCCCAGGGCAGTTCTCGATGCCAAAATCGCTATTAGTTTCCCTTGACTTGAAAAATGTTTGGAACAAAACACAACTCTGGAATATTTCATGATATTATCGATTGTACTATTCATCATTTTTATTTTTATAAATAAATTTGATTGAATGTTAATTTTATCTTCAAGTAAGCACGTGATTTCGTTTATTTTTTTTACAATAGATTTAAAAAAAGCTGCAAATACTTATTACTTTTATCACCATATCAGATAAACATTGTTGCATGCGGCCTTACGGAGAAACACATTGGATAATTACGTTGACGTAATATTATGTTTATAGAGATATTCTCTTTGGTAAAAATGGATGGGTGAAGACAGAGCTGACGTAAAGAAAGCGGGTATCCAAGAATTATTAAATTACTTTGGAGTCTTCTAAAAACCAAGTAGTCTAACAAACATTGACGTGTACACTAGACTGCAGGGGTGACGAAACTATGGCACGCGTGCCACAGGTGGCTCGCGACAGATAATTGTTGGCACGGCATTGATTGGGGTGCAAAATCGAAATAATTAAAAATATGCTAGATGCCGAAAACAATTGACTATCCACCAAATAACAAATACGGAAAAGTTTCATATAGCCCTCAATGTATTAACAAAATTATCATTTTCATCCATTTTTTAATCATTTTTTTGACAATTCAATTTCTTTGGCTGTTTGTCAGCACGTCGTGGCTACATGAAACATTTTTTTAAAAAGATTAGCATGTAGGTGTTTTTTTTTTAACTTTGATATAGTCCCTACATAATAGAAACATGACTGTCGTATAAAAATACTGTAAAGCCTATTGGTTTCTTCGAACATTCGGTCGCGGAAAGCGGACAGTCCGTCGACCGTCAGTCGCCGAAGATAGCGATTTTAGGTGAATTGCTAGAAATAGAAAATGATAGTTCCTTTGTGTCCGCTACATATGCTGTCTATTGCGAGTAGAAACAAAAAATAAAACAATATTATAGTTATGAAAATGGACCCTAATAATAAAAAATTGGTTGCGCTCTTATTGTTGGAAGAGGAAGAAGAAAAGGAAGTGGTAATGGCAACCCTCAATGTTTCCAATAAGCCAGTGGATAAGTTATTTTTGTGTCGCGATATGGAAGGTGCCTTTAATATCACCGTGCAGAGAAGGCTTTTTGCATGCTGCCTCACCAAGTCTATTAAGACTTTATCATCTTCAGATGAGAATTTCTCAGTCATTATTACTACGTCACTCATTATTGTTGCAATTTGTTTACTGTAATAAAACTGTCTCCGCACACAGCACGTTCACCTAAACCAGTGATTCCCAAAGGGGTCGACGACAACTTGCAAGGGGTCCATGTCAGCGGGAAAAAAAATTGGGGGTCCATGAAATGAAAATGGGGGTCAACTATAGTGAATCTCCTAACAAAAAAAAGAAACAAACTGGACATCGTTAACCGAAGAGATTTAAGATTAAATCTAACTAAATTGATGCCAAATGTTGAAAATTTATTATTAAAGCATCAGGTTCATCCGTCACACTAAGAGCATTTATCTTTTGCCTAGTTATTTTATGTAACAGAAAGTAAATTTTAATTTGATTCGTTTAATTTGAATCTAATTAATAAATGTATAAAACTAAACATTTCACACTCCATTTCACTACCGTTATAAATTTAAATCGTTCAAAGTGAGTAGCACTATACCGGTTGTCAAAAATACATTTGAAATTAAAGAATTTGCAAAAAATCAATATCAGATAAGCAGGGGGTCTGTTCAAAACCGAAAAACATGGCAAGTGGTCTACGAGACAAACAAGTTTGGGGACCTCTGACCTAGACGAACTCGCTGAAATCAAACTCAGCAGATATCAACCGACCTGTCGCGGCAGGTCTGCGGAACGGAACGGAACCGCTCAGCTAAGCCGGTTCGAGAAAACCAGTCCATTTAAAATACTCAGGTTAGATAAAATCGTCAAATCGCGACGGTCGACGGACTGTCCGCTCTCTGTGACCAAATGTTCGAGGAAACCAAGGCTTAAGGAAGATCAGCTGAACTTCTACAACTTGTGAATATATCTTGATCAAAATAATTTTAGTTGAAAGTATTTATAAAGTGCTACTCTCTTGATTTTTTAATCGCACGGTTGCAAAGCTAGAGAGAGGGGGGCACATTATTAACGACTTTAGAAGCTTATATCTTGGGAAATATTCACCTAATAATAAAAGTGACTAAAGAGCTTTTGTGCATTTAGCATAGGCTATATGTTGTACATATATTAATCCGTTAAAATAAGAGCGCTTTTCGTGGAGACCAATTTTGCAACGTGAGTCGACGGAAAAACGGTGGCAATCTACAAATTCGAACAAAGCCGGACCTGGTCACTTGAAATAAATAAATGACTCGAGTGTGAAAACTTGGCACATTTTTAGATCTCACTTCTTTCTTTACCAAGTATAGCTCTTTTTTGACATTTATGTTTTTAGTGGAATATCAACGCGAAACTTGGCTACATTTTTAGATGAAATGATTTTGATGAAATCACACTACATGTTATGCTGAAATAGATATGTTATGATAAGAATAAAACAATTTATTTATCAAAATATAAAATATTATCAACTGTAATACTTAATTATCAAATTGTCCAGTCACGTATTATATAGGGTGCGTTCCACATGGCGCCCGCAACGTTCTTTTCCGCGCATTTTAATGTCACAGAAATGACAACAGAATATTTTATCAAATTGAAACTCATTTCATCTCAACATGTCTGTGGAGGATGCGAAGCATAATATACCTACGTGTTATAACATTAAATTGATTGATTTAGTTTTTAGGGTTATACGTAGCCAAATGGCACAGTATTATAACTTCGCCATCTTTCCATTGGGTGAGGGTTTATTTATTTATTATTTATCTTTTTTTAAAGTTTTAAAACTTGAAGAGAATACAGAAAAAAATTCAGGGAATATTTACGAAACATCATACTAAAGGGTCTTTCAACAAGGACGGGTCGATGTTGACAGTTTGTGGCGGCCATGCTGTTTTGGCGGCATCTGTCAAATCTGTTTTTTCTTTTTCAGTCATTGATGCCAAATCACCATCGCAAGTTACACGACTGAGCAGCATGTCCAAATGATAAAACTTTATTATGAAAATTCGTTAGTGCAAACGTTGCGCGCATTGCGTCAATTTTACGGCAGACGCGGTGGCCCTTCAAAGTCGACTCTCCAACGTTTGGTGGCTAAATTCGAGACGACCGGTTCAGTAAACAACCAACCAACACCCTTACGGCAAAGGATCGCCAGATCGGCCGAGAACATCGCCGCTGTCCGTCAGAGTGTGCAGACTCCGAGGCAGTCGATTTCTCGCCGTGCACAAGAACTCGGCCTTTCGCAGACTTCAACTTGGAGAATTTTGCGTCGGGACTTGGGCCTGCACCCGTACAACATCCAACTGACCCAGGAGCTCAAAGTTAATGATCACAGACAACGCCGTTTGTTCGCTGACTGGGCTTCGGAACGTTTGGAAGAGGACCCCGATTTTGGCCGAAAAATAATTGCCGTATATGGGACGACCACAACCCACATGAGGTTCACCAGGTGGCAATGCATCCACAGAAAGTTACTGTTTGGTGCGGATTTTCGTCAGATTCAGCCGGATCTATGCAGTAGAGTCATTGAAAATTGGACCTCTCGGATCCGTGCCACCGTTCGAAGCCACGGCGGACATTTGAACGATGTCATATTCCATACATAATGGCATAAGTGGGCCTTTCAAACAAAAAAATAATTTCGTTAATATCTCACACACAGCTTGTTTTATTCAATTTCAACATCGACCCGTCCTTGTTGAAAGACCCTTTACAAGAAAATGCAAAAAAAAATCGATTTTTTCAAAATCCTGACTATCCCTAACCGCTTAAATAATATCTATGCTATTGTTGCGCATTTTTACCCCACAATGTTACGTCTATGGAATTTCTAGAAAAGTCTACTAGACGCTCGAAGGTCAACGGACAAACAATGAACGCAGGTAACGGACATCCGACCGTTAGAGGCGCCCACACATGCAACAATGAATGCAGGTAGTCATCACCGGACATAGGAGACTCGGACGCGTGGAGAGATGAGGAAATCCCTATTCGAAGTTTCTGGAACACAGACCAAAATCTATATAAGGCGGGCAGAGGTTTGGTTGAGTTTAGTCAGTTGAGTTCAGTCAGTTACAGCGTGTTAACAGTGAGTGGACGTACAGATAACTGTTTTACATAAATTGTGCGTGTTCTGGCATTACAACATAAATTCTGTTACAATATTGAGAAAATAAATATAGGCTGCATCTATTCGTACGGTTACCGTATGAATAAAATTATTCGTACGGTTACCGTATGAATAATATACCGGGTGAGGCAAAAGTCCCGGAACGGTTGAATATCTCGCATACTACGCATCATATAAAAAAAAAAAATACGTGTCAAATATTTTTCGCAAAACTATTTTTTGATACCACACATGACTCCCCACCCCCCACCCAGTTGGTGGGGGGAGGGGCAACTTTAAAATTTTAAATAGGAACCCCTATTTTTTATTGCAGATTCGGATTCTACGGGAAAAATTACATACAATTGATGTAATTTTTTCCCGTGGGTTTTAGGGGTTGAAAAATATTTTTGGGCCCGAAAATACCGAAAAATTTCTCCGAATCGTTTCAAAATTGAAATTTAACCCTTTAGTAATGATTAAAATGTGCTACCAAAATTTTATTAAAATCGGCCCGACAGGACCAGACTTAAAAATTTTATGAAAACGTTAGTT
Source organism: Xanthostigma xanthostigma (assembly GCA_963575645.1). NCBI lineage: Eukaryota > Metazoa > Arthropoda > Insecta > Raphidioptera > Raphidiidae > Xanthostigma > Xanthostigma xanthostigma. The sequence continues at coordinate 11,901,529 of OY754475.1, forward strand.
TGTAGATATGGATTTATTTAGTGAAGGGGAATTTAATTTGTTGTATTGATAGTAATATTAAAATAAAAAAAAAATTACATACAATTGATGTAATTTTTCCCGTAATATCCGAATCTGCAATAAAAAATAGGGGTTCCTATTTAAAATTTTAAAGTTTCCCCTCCCCCCACCAACAGGGTGGGAGGTGGGGAGTCATGTGTGGTATCAAAAAATAGTTTTGCGAAATATATTTGACACGTATTTTTTTTTTTTATATGATGCGTAGTATGCGAGATATTCAACCGTTCCGGGACTTTTGCCTCACTTCGTACGGGTACTGAAAAAATTTTATTTCAAGAAAAAAAATTGTACAAACGCCTGAAATTAACTAAATTCACATACAAACGTCAAAATAATTAACATTTAGGCATCATATTGTATTGCACTAAACAGTAACCACACTTATAATGTTTTATTACACTGTGACGTAGAAATACAATTATTTTTACGACGTTTGATTTTAGTTTTTATTTTTTTTTTCACTTTGAGACTGATTTTCTAAAAAATATTTATTTAATTGACTGTCAATTAAATATACATTTTTTAGAAAACGCAGTTCTATTCAAACAATTAACTATCTAATTCGCATACCCCGTTATCGTTCACCCCGGAATTGTTTTTTTTTTAAACTCAACATTTGCCCCTTCCCGTTTCACTGCGAGACAATTCGCATACCCCTTTATCGTTCACCCCGGAATTACAATTCGCATACCCGTTTATCGTTCACCCCGGAATTGTTTTTTTAAAAACTCCACATTTGCCCCTTCCCGTTTCACTGAGAGACAATTCGCATACCCCTTTATAAAAAAAGCGGTGGTTTTCAATCTTCATGAAACTGTGAGTTTTAAGTTGATCTCAAAGTGAAAAAAAAATAAAAAGTAAAAACAAAACTCATTCCGGTACCGGGAATCGAACCCGGGCCTCTTGGGTAAGAGCAAGGCACGCTACTTACTAGACCCTAACTGATTATGTCAAGATAGCTTTGTAATTATATATTATTCATACAGTAGTCGTACGAATAATTATATATTATTCATACAGTAGTCGTACGAATAATTATATATTATTCATACGGTAACCGGATGAATAGTCACTTCGATAAATATAACGCTAGTAAGTGGTAAATAAATAAATAACTTAGTGAATAGACAAGTGCGCTGATAAACTCTGTGTTGTGTTTGAGTGTGTTGTGAGTATTTCTTTGTACATAATTCTTTATTCTCTGTTACTTAGTCTTACACTGTAGGTATAATTAGAACTATTAGTTTTATTTCTGTTAACGTTATACGTTTTTTTGTTTGTGTGTTTTTACTGTTTGTTAAACAGTTAATATCGTAAATAAATACTTTCCGCCACAGACTATAGCAGTTTTGTTACACTATTTATGTAAAAAAACAATGTTTTCATCCGATATTCATTCAAAACTTGTAAAAAATATGTATTTATAAGTTTTGAATGAACATCGTATGAAAACATTTTCTTTTTACATAAATAGCATAGATATTGTTTAAGGGGTTAGGGATAGTCTTTTTTTTTGCATTTTCTTGTAATATGATGTTTCGAAATTATTCCCTGAAAATTTCAAGTGAATTGACAGAAAAAAAAGAAAAAAGCTTCGTTTAAGTCCTGATTCAATATTAAACTAAAGACTTTTCTTTGTTTTATTGATTTTGGCCAACACAAAGTTATGATTGTCACCGCAAAGCATTACCTACTTGTGAGAGGGGTCCAACAAAAATCACTATAATAACTTCGTCCAAATTGTTTTTTTTTTAATTTTGAAAATTTAGTGAAGTCAAGTTGAAATACTATTAGTTTTATAACGTAAATTAAATTTTGTCAAAAAATTTCTAAACATGTTTTCATGCCTCTGACTACATCCCTAACCCCTTAAACAATATAAATAATTCGTTCTCCGCCCCAAAAGGTTTCTGATTTTCAATAATATAAAAAAACAAAATTAAAAAAAAAAACAAAATCGAAGCTGGTTCTGCGGATTTCGAAGTAAAAGGCTTCATTGACTAGACTAGTATAAACAATTCATCTATAGACCCTGCGTATACCCTTTAAAACAATTCGTAGTTTAGGACTCTATATTATATTCGTGTAAGTTATAGAATGTATTAATTAATTATATATCGCGAAGGTAAAAAAATAGGTCAGATTAATTATTAACTGATACATCTAAACATTTTTTTTATTATAGCGTATCATTAATTTTTGTGATATGAAGTGTAATACAGATAATGTGTATAATTTAATGGATTGTCAATAATATATTGTTAATTACCTATTTTTAGGGATGGTGTACTTCTACCATTTTTGTAGATATCTATATATTTGGTTATCTGTTAAAAGCTTAGGTAATTTATTAGTCGTAGAAATGAATGTTTTTTGACGTGATAACGTCTTATAAATAGATGAATCACCAATCTTATAAATTGATAAAACACCGGCTGCATGTTCGAAAAAGTGTAACGCGTAACGTTCCTAACGTTCCTAACGCGTAACGTTCCGCCTGACCCTGTGCGTGCTTTTTGCTAATTTCTCGCTCAATTTAAATCAGATCGGTTTGAAACCAGTCTTAAACGAAAGAGGAGAACATTTTACATAGATTTCGTATAACAGAATTTGCCTAAACAGTTTTTTTATACAAATTTATATAGAAAAATAGCTGTATAAATGCAACATGAAAACGGCTGAATTTCTAATGTTTAATTCAATTTTTGACATTAGTATTCTGTGAAATGCAAAGCCTTCTAAGTTAACTATTGGAATAACTAATTATTATTAGAACATAATACTTTGTAAGTTGCAAACGTCACTTTTGACATTTCTTATCATTCCGACACCAAGGATAAGCGGATTGAAACCAAATTTTGGGAGGTTTAGGTTATGTATTACGGAATACGTTATCACGTAAAACTATCGTCCGTAAACCGACTTTACAGACAACCAATTTTTTTAGAGTGACAGAACTTTCGATCGGGATAACTGTGATTTCACAGAAGGTCGAAGTCATGTAGTTTTGACATTTCTGTTCAGTAAGCATTGACAAATTATCATGGAAAGACTCATGCCGCAACCACGTTTAAAAATTGTTGAAATTTATTTTCAAAATCAGGGTTCTGTTCGCCAAACTTACAGAGCACTTCGTGACATTTATGGTTTACATAATCGTCCATCAAAGCAGCTTATTCGTCGAACTATCGATAGATTTCAGGCAACATTTTCTCTACTCGATGCAAAAACAACAACAAGACAAAGAACCGTACGTACAGAAGAAATATCGGTGCTGTAAGTGCTAGTGTTAAATGTTAATGAAGATCCAAATTTGTCTATTCGTCGACGTTCACAACAAGGTGGACTCTGTGCATCCACCACATGGAAAATTTTACGTAAAGATCTTGGTCTTCACCTATACAAGATCCAGCTGGTTCAAGAACTAAAGCCACTTGCCCATAATAAGCGTCGTTTGTTTGCCGATTGGGCCCTAGAACAGCTTGAAGTTGATCCACTTTTTTCTCGAAAAATTGTGTTTAGTGATGAAGCTCATTTCTGGTTGAATGCCTTCGTAAACAAGCAAAATTGCCGTATATGGATTATTTTCTTTGGAGTTATGTACAGTCATTGGTTTATGCTCGCAAACCAGAAACAATAAACGCTTTGGAAGCCAACATAACTCGTGTTATTGATGAAGTAAGGCCTGAATTACTCGAATGTGGTCTAAAATTGGTCTGATCGAATGCGGTTCCTCAAAGCTAGTCGTGGTGTATATATGTCGGAAATTATTTTTAAAACTTGAAAGTCATAAAATTATGTTTCAAATAAAAAAAATTGGCTTCAATCTCAATTTAAATAAATGTTTATTTCAAATCTTTGATTAACGTCTGATTAGAACTCTTCAATAAATAAAATTATCGACCAGTTTTTCAGACAATATTATAATATATTAACAAAAAATATAAAATTAATACATTAACGTTGCAATCCGGATTTGGACCTTCTTCAGAATTGATCTAAAAAATATAAAAATAATTAATATTTAAAATCTAATTCGCTTTTTATAGAATATTTAAAAATTATTTATGAATATCAAAATAATGAAAAAATAATAATAATTTTTTGTTAATATATTGTCTGAAAAATTAGTCGATAATTTTATTTATTGAAATGTTTATTTCAATTTAAAGTTCTATCACTCTAAAAAAACACCCGATATATTTTTATTGTGAGTTTTTTTTAAAGACGGACCAATATTTTTTTTAGGTACACTGAAGTTGATTATTTATTTTTGCAATATGTAGTTTGCACATATATAACCAACTTTGTTCTTGATAAATTGACTACTAAGATGTAACTGTTTTGCGAGAGCTATGATGTGAAAAAACAGTTACAAATTGCTATATATTAGAACAGTGATGTCAAAGACAAAGCCGTAGCCAGGAATTCACTTCGGGGGGGGGGGGGTGTCGAGCTCTGGACCAGAGACAATAAGTAACAGCTTTATTTATGTAAAATTATAATACAGTGTAACCTCTTTATAATGTCATTCGTTATAACGAAAAACTCCCTATAACGTAGAAATGTTTACAATTTGGTTGGTTTACCTTAAAACCCATATATTAATACCCTCTTTATAGCGCAACTGCCATTCTCTATTACGAAGAAATATGTTCATATTTAGGCGTCAGCAAATATCGGTTCAGCCGTTTTTTGTTTAATGAACGTACTGCAGAAAAAACGGGTTTAACGCGAAATATTGCGGATGAAAAATTACTATTATTAGATATCATCATCATCATGTAAAATCATAAATGTGCAATTTAGAACAAATATTCATTTAATTGTAAATGTACACAATTATTATTGCAATCATTCTTCATTTTTAAACGCTTTATATTAGTTTGGGTTGTAACTATGTATGTAACTAACTATGTATGTATGTCCGTAACGGAATCTTTGAGCATAATTTTCACCAATTTCCCGAAGTCTGATTAATTTGAAACTTTGCATACGTATCAAGGACCGATGACAATGCAATAATTTGATAACAGTTTCCCATTATCCTTATTAGGACCCCCAGGATTAATAAATTCTTTTAAATCTTTGAGCATAATTTTCACCAATTTCCCGAAGTCTGATTAATTTGAAACTTTGCATACGTATCAAGGACCGATGACAATGCAATAATTTGATAACAGTTTCCCATTATCCTTATTAGGACCCCCAGGATTAATAAATTCTTTTATAGATCCTCAAACAGTCTGATTAATTTGAAACTTTGCATACGTATCAAGGACCGATGACAATGCAATAATTTGATAACAGTTTCCCATTATCCTTATTAGGACCCCCAGGATTAATAAATTCTTTTAAATCTTTGAGCATAATTTTCACCAATTTCCCGAAGTCTGATTAATTTGAAACTTTGCATACGTATCAAGGACCGATGACAATGCAATAATTTGATAACAGTTTCCCATTATCCTTATTAGGACCCCCAGGATTAATAAATTCTTTTATAGATCCTCAAACTAAAAAGTGAAAAATAAAATATAGTTTAAAAAAAACTAAAAAACACGCTTTATATCGGACTAAAAAGTAAAAAATAATTGTTTTAAAATAAGCTTAAAAAGCGTTGGGCGCTCGATGTACGAAAATGTGGAACAAAGCGCCCCACGCTTTTTAAGCTTATTTTAAAACAATTATTTTTTACTTTTTAGTCCGATATAAAGCGTGTTTTTTAGTTTTTTTTAAACTATATTTTTTTAATGGAAATTCTATTATTTTGCAGATTTCTATTGAAAGTGGAGTGCTAATGTATTGTTATAAACAGAGATGTGACTTATCTTAGATACAAGTATTTGAAATACAGATACAACATACAAAATACGTATTTTCATCTTGTATCTGAAATACTTTTTTAATCTATATTTTGTATCTTGTATTTAGATACTTTATTTTGTTATTTTAGTATCTTGTAAATACTAAGATACTTTTACTATTAACCTATGCATTTTTTACGTTGCGGCATCATAAAGACAAAACTGAACGCATCCTAAAATTTTAATTTATCAACCTATCAACAGAGTCTACTATAATATAATAAAATATTTTTAACAAAAAAATTGAACCGACTTCAAAAAAGGCACTAAAAAGTAAAAAATAATTGCGTATTGAAATGTTTTGGAGTCGGTGTAGTTCTCGGAATAGATTTCATTTTGGCTGACACCGACTCCAAAACATTTCAATACGCAATTATTTTTTTACTTTTTAGTGCCTTTTTTGAAGTCGGTTCAATTTTTTTGTTAAAAATATTTTATTTTCCTCTTTTTAGTGTTAATCTAACACTAAAAATCGGTGAACATACATAAAAAAACATTATGCATGCCTTTGAAATTTGAGAGTTTCCCTCGATTTCTCCGGGATCCACCATCAGATCCTGACTTGGTTCCGATGGGACCACCTCGGAAGTGCACTCTTTCGAATAAAAAAAAAAATTGAAAATCGGTCCATAATTGACGGAGAAATCGGTGAACATACATAAAAAAAATATATATACAGACGAACACAGAACCTCCTCCTTTTTGTTAAAGTCGATTAATAAAAGTATAATATAACATTTATAATAAAATGACTTATATCTCTTTGTTTGTTACATGTTTCGGCTGGTTGTCGCCGATAAGTTAAGAATTTTCATTCTTGAAGAAGAATTTTCATTCTTAAAGACGATCGCCGAAAGGAGACCGTATAACATTGAATTTAAAATGTATGTAATAAATTAATAAGCTAAATAAACCGTAAGTTTAACTTAAGAATAACAAAAATATATTATCAAAAAGTATCTTATTTCAAAAAAGTATTTAGAAGATACGTATTTTGTATCTAGTATTTCAAATGCCAAATATCTTGTATCTGATATCTCAAATAATTTACTTAGAAGTATCTTGTAATTTGTATTTCAGATACTTTTTATGAGGTATCTTGTACATCTCTGGTTATAAATGATATTCGGAGTCATTAGTGGACGAAACAACATGCATAATATCTCGTCAAATATTATGAAATCAATGTTCTGCAAATGTATTATTCAAAGCAATGGCACGTCAATCCGGTGTCGGAGAGGCAACCGGATGGCGAGTGGTAATCTGGACCTATGAGTGGTGCAGAACTCCCTGGTAGCGGCCAAAGTGACCCCAAATGGACGGAGGTGGCGATATGGGGGTGGGTCAAAATCGAAAAATGTTTGAAAAGGCAACCGGATAAAAATGCGGTTGCATTGAAGGAAATACCCTAATTATATAATAATTTTTTTTTGCCATCCGAAACACGCGGGCCGTTTTTGCACTAGCGAATAAAAAAAAAATAAAAAAAAAAACTGAAAAGGCAACCGCTTCAAAATTAGTGAGCATACTTATTGACACCACCAAACGTTGGAAAAAATTGCCATCTGATCCTGATGGGCAGTTTCGGAGAAAAAACCCCTCAAAGTCGCCGAAAAACCCTTTTTTTCGATTTTTTCAACAATAAGTAAAAAAAACACACTAAAAATTGTTCAAATCGGATGGCATTCGAAATTTATACTGTCCTAAGTACAAATAATAGTGTGTATCAATGCCATCCGATTTTGATTAAATTTACCCCTATTTAGCCAACCCCCAAAACTCAATAACAAGAAAAATAATGCCATACGCTGAATAAAATTGTTATTTTCATGAGTTTTGGGGGTGGCTAAATAGGGGTAAATTTAATCGAAATCGGATGGCATTGATACACACTATTATTTGTACTTAGGACAGTATAAATTTCGAATGCCATCCGATTTGAACAATTTTTAGTGTGTTTTTTTTACTTATTGTTGAAAAAATCGAAAAAAAGGGTTTTTCGGCGACTTTGAGGGGTTGTTTCTCCGAAACTGCCCATCAGGATCGGATGGCAATTTTTTTCCAACGTTTGGTGGTGTCAATAAGTATGCTCACTAATTTTGAAGCGGTTGCCTTTTCAGTTTTTTTTTATTTTTTTTTTATTCGCTAGTGCAAAAACGGCCCGCGTGTTTCGGATGGCAAAAAAAAATTATTATATAATTAGGGTATTTCTTTCAATGTAACCGCATTTTTATCCGGTTGCCTTTTCAAACATTTTTCGATTTTGACCCACCCCCATATCGCCGCCCCCGTCCATTTGGGGTCACTTTGGCCGCTACCAGGGAGTTCTGCACCACTCATAGGCCCAGATTACCACTCGCCATCCGGTTGCCTCTCCGACACCGGATTGACGTGCCATTGCTTTGAATATATGGAGAAAAAACAGAAAATAAAAGCCTGACAATCTTCCTATAATATTTTAATCAATGCAAATACAATGAATTGAGTTTTGTTGATAGGTATGGAATACCATTTTATATATTTATCAAGTATATTCTTTTACGGTGTATGTTACATTTCTGGAACAATTTTCTGATTTCCGTAGCTGCCAGATAAACAAAACGTAAAATCATAAATATTCTATTTCCTGCTCTCCTGATTTTTTAGAGCAAAAATTCATTCAATTGAAAATGGTCACAGTTTATTGTTGCAATGGTTCTGCATTTCTTGTTATGGAGATTCTAATTATTTGCAGATTTCTATTGGAAGTGGCGTGTTAATATTATTTCCAATTGCAAAAATATTCCATAATTCAAGAGATATTAAGAGTCATCAGACACGTTGTGCACGAATCAATAAGATCTAGTCAAATATTATAAAATCAATATTCTGCAAATGTATGGAGAAAAAACAGAAAATAAAAGCCTAAAAATGGACATAACTGAATCTTTTCAGTACATGTTCTCATATGCAAGTGTGATTTCTTGCAACGTAGCAAATGTAAAAAATGGAAAGATCACCGGAAAAACAGTGAAACAAAAATATCTATCAATAATTTTGATAATTGGAACATTAGTTGGCTATATCTGGTACTTATATGGTTTAATAGCAGTAATAACTGTAAATATCAAGTTAAACGTCGTTACAGTCATTAATGACATATTATTAGTGACGGCATATTCGACAGCCGTTATAATAATGTTGATCATCAAAAGCGGTGTAAATGATAAGCTATTTATACGCTTTTTCGAAATAATAAAACAGGTAGATCGATTACTGAATATCGATCGAGAGTACAAGTACACGAAGATTGCGATAAAAATGGGCTGTTGGACATGCACATTTGTTACGATTGTTGTTTCAGTTTTAGATCTATTGACTTATAAAATAATGATGACAATGACAAATTCGAAATATTATTGCTCGAAATACTTTTGCGTTTTCATCTTATTTACGTCTATGAATCAGTTAGCAACCATGGCATGTTTGGTCATTTACAGATTTTACACAATAAATAACGAAATCCGCTCAATGTTTAACAGATACGATGATTTGGTTTCGAGAGAGGACGAATGTTGTTCAATAGATATTGTTTCATACAACGACATGCAATTGACAAACAAAATACGAACACTCGCCAAATGCCATTTATTCTTGTACGAAGTTATTGACATATTTTCTTCAGGATTAGGGTTAGAAATATTTGCTCTGTCTTGTTCCGGAGCAACTGCTGGGCTAACAGCATTCTTCTACGGAGCACAGTTCTACACAGACACATTTCCTTTAGAATTTCATCCAATTGCCTACATTCAAATCGGTCTTTGGTTACTGATTTCTCTTGTAAGTCGAAACTTCAGTAATTTTAATTTTCAAGCTATTTGATATTACCAACCAGGGTCGGTTCTACATGGGAACTAATAGCCCTGGGCCCTCGCCCAATCCACGGAACAAGGAACAAGATTTTATGACCGAAATCGAAACCAGATTTCGACTTCTGTCCCAGTTTCGACCGAAACGAAATAACAACTCTTATTTAGGATAATTTTTATGTCACTCATGATTCTATTCTTTATTTTTAGTTTGGAGTAATTTTGGTATCTCTACTTTGTCATTTTATACCAGCGGAGTTAAAAAATACAGAAGTACTAATAAGAGGCAAACTATCGGAAATGTTAAAATTGGCTGACGGAAGTGACACCATCATTAAATCGACACAGTACAAAGTGCTCGAGGAATTTGAAATACAAGTGTCTGGGAGCTCAAGAAAAATTACCGCTTTTGGCTTTTTCATCGCTGATATTAACACCGTATACCATATTTTCGCATTGTGGATTAATTATGGCGTTATACTGATGCAATTTGTTGACGTTCCGTACTGAAATATTTAAAGAACTGATGAGTAGACGTTCAAGAAGTAATTTGACTGAAATTTAAGGTTTAACAGTCAGATCTAATTTTACCAATCTAGTCAACATCTTTGAATAATGACAGTCGGTTCTATAAAAATGAGATGTATTTTTTTGCAGTAAAAACTTCTATAGGCTCGTTAGGCAATTTTTGGATGGGTAAAATCCATATAGGTACTTTATTCTATACTGAGCATAGAAATAAAATCGCAATCGAACAATTAGGGTGCAAACATATACTTCTGTCTTTTTTAACGCCGTAAGCACTGGCGTATCCAGGAGGGCAAAACAAGCACGGGGGACCCGGCTTAAGATATTTCTAATTTTCCTGGGTCAAAAGCTGGGTACGCCCATGTTAACGTCATAGAAAAAGACAAAGTTTTTGAAACAGAGATACTTTATTCAGATTGGATGCAAGTACATCAACCAATCCAATCATCGGAAAAATCAAGGAATTACATCGAAGAAAGAGACGCAGATATATTTTCGATACGCTTTATTGCGTTCACTCACCGCACATTGAGTAGATAGGCAATGATTTATATAATTAATTAATAGATACATGGTAAAATCTCATAAGTTTGCGTCACCCACATGTTAATGTTAGCCATATATCTGTAGCTATTGCGCTTGGCTAGCAGTGAACTGGCGCGCGCGCAGCCAGTACACATTTATACATTGTATAATATCGTATCTACGTAAAATTTTTTGTATTTTAACATTAGTGCTGTGTATAAGTAAATATAAATTGAGTATGTACGTGGAAAGTTTAATGTGTGCTAAATTTACTAGTAACTAGAGTACGCTAGTTCGTATGCTTACCATAAGTGAAAGTGTCCTCAGTTGAGAGAGAGAACGCTGCAAAAAGCCCAGAAATCTACAATTTGTCTACTCAAATCAGCATTGTTTTGTATCATTAGTTACCATAGGGCATAGAGATAAGGAACTGTTTTCTGTCTGAATTGCAGACACTTTCACGGCTCACTCGCGTACTCTAGTCTAATATCTCTATGGTGTGTATATTTTGGTTTGATTATTATTTGAAATGTTCAAAATATGTAGGATCACTGTGCAGCACAAAAATGAGTACAAAATTTGTTAATATTTTTATATAGAAAAATGTATGACACAGACAAAGCATGTACCTACCTATTTTAAAATATTTCCAATATTCGTATCAATATAATTTTCGTTTAAAATTTTGATATTATTTATTTTTTACCCACGGCGGAACGGAGCAAACGGTTCAATCGATTCAGATGCGGCTTTCTGTAAATGATTTGTGCTTCATCTGCAATGGTTCTTATATATATATTCCGAGCAACTTTTCTAATTTTTCTTTCCCCAAAAATCATATTCGGACAACGACTTTGTTTTTGTACTATAATATGTAGTGATAGGGATTTTTGATAAAACACCGTCACAGTTCAGCCATATTTTGTACAAAATATTTACAAATTATTACATAAACCTCCCTCGTTTATGGCTTTTTCTATTAGTGAAAACCATTTTAAAAAAACCGTTGCATGGTTTAGAAGAAGTAAGCGGAGAAACAGAGGACAGAGACTTTGAGTTTTGGTAATAAAGACATTTATTCTATAATTTTAATTAAATTTATTTTAAAAAATTCTAATAGTACCTACAATCAGTCTTTACAAGGGTATTTATTATGATGTACATGAACAAACATTGAAAATCAATAAAGTTTCCACAATAAATTATTAATTTTTATTTTTTATCGGTTGGTTCCTTTTCTTTAGATTCAACCGCCTTGACCGGTCCGGTGTGTGTGATGGGTATTATCTTCTCTCCGGACTCCTTGGTGCCTGTCTTCGGTGCGGTGATAGTCAGCACTCCATCAGACGACAGTTTCGATTGGATGGCCTGGAGATCGTGTCCAGGAGGCAACATATACCGACGTACGAATTGACGCGAAACGTAGCCGTGCTCGTCTTGTTTCTCCTCGTGTTTTCCCTCGATCACAACCGAATCGTCGACGGTCTTAACCGTAATTTCTTCCGGGGAGAATTGCTGTACATCGAGGCACACCTGGAACTTGTCTTTGTCGGCTGAGACAGTAGATCCGGTATCGCGGTGAGCGATTGCGGATTGCCACGGACGATAATAACCTTCACCACGTCTACACGAGTAAGGGCGGATGGCCAACGGAGACAACAGATCGTCTAAGTCGAGACCCAGACCGAAATGTTGATCCAAAAGACGCGATGACCGCAATGTGTCAGGATCGGACCAAAAGCCGTTGAACAAATATGGTGTAATTGACATCTGTAACAAATAGTCAACTGTGAAAAATTTACCGCAAACTTTTTTTATCATAGGCCTTGTTAATATTCAACACATTTACCAATAGAAACGAAATAAGTAACCATTATACCACTTGAATTGCTTGAAAACAATCACATAAGAGATGACGTGGTGATAAGGTTTTAAATAAAATGTGAATAATTTTTTTAACATTATTTTAAGTTTAACTTTTAATTAAAAAAAATAAAACTGAATTTCTAATAGAAAAAACAATTAATGGCCTAAACATTTTCTACACTAAAATTAAAATTATTAATTAATTTGTACATACCTTCGTTTCTTTGTATCGACAATGTAACGACTTTAACGATAAAAGTTCAAACTGAACTACTTTAGTACTTTTTTTAAACACTGCTTTGCTGCAACTAGGCGCTGCTTATTCAGTTGCTTCCCGTTCGCTTCTTCGCTGAATTGTGCCGGCAGAGAGCACGGCTAGCTATTATATACGGTTTTGGGCTCTGTGCGAAAGATCGAGACACTCGTTCCACAGCTCACCCGAATATTCGAGAACAGCTGAGAAGACGTGCCAATGCAACTGTTTATTTCAAAGAGAGATTGCGTTAGTTGTCCCAGATTTTACACTTTACTAGAACGCTCTAGAATATACAAACAGATAGCGCATTACGTTTTATGGCGCGCCTGTCCGCATCGATTGCCTTGTAATATTACAATAGCATATTTTAAAATGAAACATAAATGTAATTAGTTAATTACTATTTGAAAAGATAATGCTATAATAAAATGCATAAGTAAATAAAAGTTAAAAATGATTTTTAAAATTGTTAAGAAAAATGTGGTAGCTATTTATAATTCTTTTAGCGCATTTTACTTTAAGCATATAAAATTTTATTTTATCTATTTCAAAGAAATTATTCCAATTCTAATAATAATTAATCGATAGTAGAAAACGAAATAAAAACCCAGCATGGCTGCATCGAGAGTTACCATTATACAAAAGGTAGTATTTAACGCGGAAACAAATTAATCTGAATTAGGCATTAAATAAAATTAAAGTGGGTAGCAAGAATAGTAGGTTGGCAGTTGCTGAGGAGGATAGTATTAAATAAAAAGTAGCAGCTTAATAATAATCAATTGTAAGCATGTTTTAATTTAAACTGGCATCGAGTTTTTGTTTTGATAATTGAACTTATTATTAAGCGGAAACTTGACGGCGGATAAAAAAGAGAAAATAGACATTCATAAATGCTGTCTTATCTTTAAAGTTGAAATCAAATAATAAACAAAGAAACAACATTCAGAACCGTAATATATAAAAACGCGATCGCATCGACACAACCCCGCAATAGTTTTTTAAAGAACTCCCCCAAATCTTTGTCACCCCATACTGTTAATATTAGTCGCCATTTCATTATTTATAGTGCCTCGCCTATGATTTCAATTGACTTGTTTAATATTGTTGCGAATTTCCCCACAGTGATGCGCCTATGAGAGTTTCTAGAAAAGTCTACACAATACTCGAAGGTCAACTGACAAACAATGAAAGCAGGTAACGGACATCCGACCGTTAGAGACTCCCACGCATGTAAAGACAAGCAACAATGAATGCAGGTAGCCAGCACCCGATCTTAGAGACTCGCACGCGTGGAGAGGAGAGGAAATCTCGATTCGAACTTTCTGGAAGCATAGACCGAAAACTATAAAATGCGAACAGAGGGAGGAAGAGAGTCAGTCAGTTATTGGAGCTGTTCGTTGCGTTGACACAGTGCTCTGGCATAACAACATAAATTCCGTTAATCTGTGGAAATAAATATAACTCTATAGTGAGTGGTTTTAAATAAATAACTTATAGTGAATAGACAATTGCGCTGATAAACTCTGTGTTGTGTTCCTGTGTGTTGTTAATACTTCTTTGTACATAATTTAGCGACTCTTTATTCTCTGTTACTTAGTCTTACATTGTATAATTTAGAACTATTAGTTTTATTTCTGTTAACGTTATACGCTTTCGTTTGTGTGTTTTTACTGTTTATTAAACAGTTAATATTGTAAATAAATAATTTCCGCCACAGACTACAGCAGTTTTGTTACAATATGTTCACTACATTAAAATAGCAGCTATTATTTAATTGATATAATACTTTGCATTTGAAGTTCATATAAAATAATTATTGCCAAAATATTTAATCGCTGTAAAGTTATTTTTTTAGTTGCAAATAGTTAGTCGCCCTTTAAGTTGTTAGTCGACTGGCAAATTATTTCCCTTATAGACAATCTGCATATTCTTCATTAATTACAAACGTGAATGCATTGTTTAGCAATAATTTGTTTTCAAAGTCTACTATTTAGTTCTTACAAAATATTTTGAACAGTTGGCTGTTTTTTAAATATGCTATTCCTCGATTACTTTTCCGTATTGAACCTATTTTTGCTTAAAATGACCCAAGAAAAACACTTGAAGTTTAGCAGATTCCTCCCGGGATACCTGTAAATCGTTCAAAATTGTTTTGCAAGATTTGACCTAAATACACTAAAAAACAGCCGTTTTAAACCACGTATCGACTGCAGACTTATTATTTGACTGGTGGAATTTTTGTGAACAATTTAGCAACTATATAATACTTATTATGTAATTTCTTCGACATTGGGACAAGTTATTTTCGCAGTATCTAGCATCAAAAAAGAATTACACATTTTTTGTATATTGACATTGTTTTCTACGGATCATTAACTTTTCATAGACACTTCATTTGACGAAATTGAACTTTTTTCGTTTTTTCATAACCTGTTTAATGTTTATCCCCGATAATACTCACAATTATCCGAATTAGTTAATCATATAGATAAGTTAAAGTTCAAGAGAATCGTTAAATGCATTCAGTTATAGAGTTTTTAACTTACAAAGGATTTAAGTTAATGTGTTTTTAAAGGTTCACAATTTTCCTTAGTAAGGTTCGTTTATGTTGTTTGGGAAGTCGAGTTGAAAGATACATATTAAATTCAAATGGATCGTAACATGCAATATTTATTTACGATCGCTTACTTATCAGCGAATGTTAAGGTTTTCAATTTTCGTTTCATTACCTACTCTGTATTTTTATTTTATTACCCTTTACTTATTTTATTTCGTACAGGGATATATTCTGGAGAAAAGCTAAAAGACTTATGATTCAAGTAATCACGAATAAATTCAATGACTTTGGTAACATAAACTTGCACAATATAACAGTTCAAATTAACCCTTAAATGTATGATTCTTTATTTATATTTAAAAAAAATATGGATGTATGTGTCAGGGTATGGGGATTACTGGAAAAATAAAAAAAAACTCGACATAAATGCACTGATTAAATAATTTATTTATTAAAACATAAATATAATAAATACAATCAGTCTTAACAAGAGTTTTATATGAAATTAAATCGAAAATGTACATTCAAAGACAATAACGTATTAAACAATCGACAAATATTTTTTCATTTCTTATCGCCGCTTTCGACAGGTTTCTTTTCTTTGGATTCAACAGCCCTGGCCGGTCCGGTGCGTGTGATGGGTATTATCTTCTCTCCGGACTCCTTGATGCCCGTCTTTGGTGCGGTGATGGTCAGCACTCCATCAGACGACAGTTTCGATTGGATGGCCTGGATATCGTGTCCAGGAGGCAACATATACCGACGTACGAATTGACGCGAAACGTAGCCATGCTCGTCTTGTTTCTCCTCGTGTTTTCCCTCGATCACTACCGAATCGTCGACGGTCTTAACCGTAATTTCTTCCGGGGAAAATTGCTGTACATCGAGGCACACCTGGAACTTGTCTTTGTCGGCTGAGACAGTCGATCCGGTATCGCGTTGAGCGATTGCGGACTGCCACGGACGATAATAACCTTTACCACGTCTACACGAGTAAGGGCGGATGGCCAACGGAGACAAAAGATCGTCTAAGTCGAGACCCAGACCGAAATGTTGATCCAAAAGACGCGATGACCGCAATGTGTCAGGATCGGACCAAAAGCCGTTGAACAAATATGGTGTAATTGACATCTGTAACAAATAGTCAACTGTGAAAAATTTACTGCAAACTTTTTTTATCATATTGTTATTATTCAACACATTTACCAAGAGAAACGAAATAGGTAATCATTACACCACTTTAATTGTTTGAAAACAATCACATAAGAGATGACGTGGTGATAAGGTTTTAAATAAAATGTGAATGAATTTTTTAACATTATTTTAAGTTTAACTTTTAATTAAAAAAAATGAAACAGGAATTTCTAATAAAAAACAATTAATGGCATAACCATTTTATACACTAAAATTAAAATTATTAATTAATTTGTACATACCTTCCTTTCTTTGTATCGACAATGTAACGACTTTAACGATAAAAGTTCAAACTGAACTACTTTAGTACTTTTTTTAAACACTGCTTTGCTGCAACTAGGCGCTGCTTATTCAGTTGCTTCCCGTTCGCTTCTTCGCAGAATTGTGCCGGCAGAGAGCACGGCTAGCTATTATATACGGTTTTGGGCTCTGTGCGAAAGATCGATACACTCGTTCCACAGCTCACCCGAATATTCGAGAGCAGTTGAGAAGACGTGCCAATGCAACTGTTGTTTCAAAGGGAGATCGCGCTAGTTGTGCCGGCAGAGAGCACAGCTAGCTATTATTCTGCGCAAAAGATCGTGACATTTGCTACACAGTTCACTCGAATATTCCGGAACACCCGCGAATGTGAACCGTTTTATTTTAAAAGGAGATCGCGTTAGTTCTTCCAGGATTTACCATACATTACCAGAATATTCCAAAATACCCGCAGCAGCAACGGTTTTACGTTTTATTTAATATTACTGACGCGCCTATCTGCACCGGTCATGTTGCATTAATATTACAATAACGTTTGAAATGATGAATAAATGTAATTAATATGAGACAAGACAATGCTCTAATAAAATCAAACGTAAATTATATATCTATATATATAAAAATTTAAGAATTATTTTTAAAATTGTTTAGATAAATTTAATTCCCTAGATAATATATTATTCTTTTAGCGCATATTATTTTATTAATATTGAGAAATTAATAGCATTATTTTTATTTTTTCAATATTTCCATATTTTAAAAAACTTACAGTGAATTTTATTAATTATTTTAATTCATAAATTTTTGGATCAATTCTTAAGAAGGTTCAAATCCGATTCGAAACGTTAATGTACCTACTGAATTATATTTATATATTTTGTTAATATATTTGTCTGAAAAATTGGTTGATAATTTTATTTATTATTATATTAAATATCGTGTCCATCGAGATGATAATAATAATTAATTAATAAAAAAATCGCAGGATTTTAAATACACTAAATAAATCTAACTTTTTGTCCACAATCCTGCGATTTTTATTGCTATTTGTTTCCGTAGTTACCTATACGCTGATTTTTTTAATTTTCGAAATATTTCCGAAACTATTAAGTTTAGAAAAAAATTTCTTTTACAAAACTTTCTTTTAAAAATACATAGAATACTAAACCTTTATGAAAAGTTACCATTAATTTTTATATAAAAAAACGTTATAGCGTATATCTCTTTTGCGCATGCGTCGATTTTCCCCAAAAACAATAGGGCTTTTCATAATTTTGTATATCAAATATCCTCCCAAAATTTGGTTTTAATCCGTTCATCCGTTTGAACTGTATCGTTTCACAGACAAACAGCGCACATATTTTTCCCAAAAATATGTTTTTTGGATTCGGATGACATCAAAACGGAAAAAATATTGTAAAATTTTGAAAAGTCAATTTTGACTTAAATTAGTACCATTCCCCACTTATGGTGTTGGAATGGTAAAAGAGAGCAGATGATATTAAATGGATATAATCCCAGTGCCGGATTAATCATTAGGCAGAGTATACAACTGCCTAGGGGCCCCGCATCGACTAGGAGCCCGTGAACGCAACAAGAAAAAAACTTTTCATTGAATGAAAATTTTAACATGTATCATGTTTTAGCCCTGGGGTACTAAATTTTTTTGAGCGTCAATTTTGAGCGTCAATTTTGAGCGTCAATTTTTTTCCGCGCAACACATAGCTGAGAGACGTATGAAATTTTGAGCGTCATTTCCGAACGTCGATTCCGAGCATCGAGTCCTCCGCGCACGAAACATATAGTGGAGCGACGCGCGAAATTTCGAGCGTCATTTCCGAGGGGGTACTAAATTTTAACATGTATCATGTTTTAGCCCTGGGGTACTAAATTTTTTTGAGCGTCAATTTTGAGCGTCAATTTTTTCCGCGCAGAAAAAAAAAACAAGTTTATAGAATTTCGAATCAATATCGAGGAGAAAACATGATACATGGTTGAAATTTTTGGTTCTAGAACAGAAATTTATAAAATACTAGCTGTAACTTTAATGAATTTTTTATTTTGTTAATTATATCACTATCATTAATCTTTTATTGTATATTTATTGAATTTTTATCATTACATCATGCATCATGCGTACCTCGTACTAACCTTACACCCGGTAGCGCAACATTCAACGCGTTATAACTTGAAAAATATTAATTTTAGAAAAAAAAGTTTAAAGTAAAAGTTGTCGAAAATTTGTAGATTTAAAACTTAGTCATTAGCATTTTATTGTTTAAACAATTATTAGAAGAGATATGGGTTCAATAGTCAATAAACAAATCGTAATAGTTGAATAAGTCGTAAACGGTAAGTGACACAAAAAAATTATTTGAAAATTTGTATTTTTCCCAACAACATTATACTTTTTTTTGACGCATGTCAATTGATAAAATACTTCATACATAAGTAGGTACCTAACAAGATAAAATTTAAAATAACTACGTCACGTCTCATTTCTCTTTCCTGATCCATCAAAAAACCTGGATAATCAATTATCTATAACCTGTTCATTAAGACCATTTCAATAAAGCTAATGAGTCAGGTAAGGCGATGCTGATTGCTGCAGCATCAAGTCAAAGTGATCATGTTGTTACAATATCACAATAAGACATTAAAGTAACAGGACGCCTGGAGCCAGGGCCCTCGCGCCCCAGAGTGCGATGTGTGCGATGCACGCGGGCGGCACATTCAAGGGGCGGCAAATGGCCTAGTTGTGTTATATGTTTTTTGTAATGTATAGAAAAAATATATAACTGATATTATATGAATTTTATTTGCATACTCAAGTCTGCGTGAAAACTCTTACGAGTAGTTATTTATTTTTTAATGAAATTCGAATTCGAAATATTCATTTTTCCTAATTGATAAACTAATGATTATTTTGACTTAATGAATTCTCTCAGCTCAGCGGTGAAACTAAATTTTTCTCTCATTCATAAGTACGACAGGAGAAGAACGCCGTGAAAAATCGCACGGAGTAAACTGTTTTTGTAGAGAACAGTTTACTACGCGGAGTGACTTTTTTAACGTGAAGAGAGAATTTTTGAAGTTCACTCTGTACGGAGTGAATTGCACTTCCAGTATTAGTTATTTAAGATTTTTAATGTTTTTCAATTTGACATATCGTCTAGTGAGTTTATCCCTAATAAGCGGCGTCAATTATGAATACGCACGCGGGCGGCGTGAGGCCTTACGAGGGCCCTGCCTGGAGCCGATCATCTGGAAGTTACTCATATCCCTTCATCAACCTGAAAAGACCTGATTGCATTGCCTACGGGCCCGGACAGGGTTGTTGTCTAGGGGCCCGGACAGGGTTGTTGTCTAGGAGCCCGGGCAGGGTTGTTGTCTAGGAGCCCGGACAGGGTTAATCCGGCCCTTATAATGCCAAACAAAATTTAAATTCTTATATCGGGGACCGGGGTTATAAGCATATTGGTGGTTTATTTGACTGCATCAAACGAAAATAGGTATATTCAAAGCTGCTACCTTACTGAAGAAATTTTATTAAAATAGTACTTTTATATTATATACGGAAACACTTGAAGCGAAGGACTCTAGTTAAAGAGTAAATAGTAAATTCAAAATTAAATTGCAAAATTTTCGACGCACTTCATTAGCCAATGGATAGGTCTATAAGTCCCTGTGCCAGAAATCAATATTTATTACACACCGTGACACCTTAGTACTAGAGCACCGCGCGTAAAGTGTTTGCATTTTTTGACGAAAGCTACTACCCTGACAAAATTACTTCTGCAGGGTAGCGTGAACAAATTTTTCGACATACCTACTTAGTTAACCAATGGATAGATTTATAATCCTCACATGAAAATTGACTATTTAGTGAACAGCCCTGTTTCCAGAGTCCTTCGCTTCAAGTGTTTTTATATTTAATATAAATGTACTATTTTGATAAAATTTCTCAAGTATGGTAACCGCTTTAGATTTTCGTATTTTTGTTTGACGCAGTTAGATTGACCACCATTAAATCTAATACCCCGAAATTAAATTTAATATTTGCTTGGCATGGTATCCTTTTTAATTGTTTCAAATAAAACCATTGTAACCAGAATTTTTAAAACTATATTTATAATATATTTATTTTAAAACTATAATTCTTCTACCCTCTATTTTCTAAATTTAACTTTTTTTGTCTAAACAGACTAAATTTTATTCCAGCTTCTACGAAATCCCATAATTAAAATTTACTAAAGAATTAATTAAAAGATTAATCACTCTTGTAAAAATTAACTCATCTCTGTAAGTAAAATTTTAATAAACAAAAAACAACGAAAAAAAATCGACAAAAATGCACTGAAATTTAATTTATTAAAAATAAAGTATCACAAATACAATCAGTCTTAACAAGAGTATTACATGAAATTAAATCGAGAATGTCCATTCAAAGACAACGTATTAAGCAATCGACAATAATTATTTTTTCATTTCTTATCGCCGCTTTCGGCTGGTTTCTTTTCTTTGGATTCAACAGCCCTGGTCGGTCCGGTGTGTGTGATGGGTATTATCTTCTCTCCGGACTCCTTGATACCCGTCTTCGGTGCGGTGATGGTCAGCACTCCATCAGACGACAGTTTCGATTGGACAGCCTGGATGTCGTGTCCAGGAGGCAACATGTATCGACGCACGAAGTGACGCGAAATGTAGCCGTGCTCGTCTTGTTTCTCTTCGTGTCGTCCCTCGATCACAACCGAATCGTCGACAGTCTTAACTGTAATTTCCTCCGGAGAGAATTGCTGTACATCGAGGCACACCTGGAACTTGTCTTTGTCGGCTGAGACAGTCGATCCGGTATCGCGTTGGGCGAGTCCGGATCGCCACGGACGATAATAATTTTCACCACGTCTGCACGAGTTAGGGTGGATGGCCAGCGGAGCCAAAAGGTCGTCTATGTCGAGCCCCAAACCGAAATGTTGATCCAAAAGACGTGATGCCCGTAATGTGCTGGGATCAGCCCAAAAGCCGTTAAACAAATATGGAGCAATTGACATCTGTAACAAATTATAAACTGTTAAAACATTTACTGCGCAAATAACTCAATTCACATTTGGGATTTGGTTTCTTTATAGAAATTTAATAGTTAACTGTGGATTTATTTAAATAAATGCACGGCTATGTAAATATTTTGTTGATTTTAATTTGCATACTTTTGTTATTTTTCACAAATATTTTTTGTGTCATAATTTCAACTAATTCAATTAAAAAACATTAAAATACCTTCGCATATAATCAAAGTAATATGTAAATTTTAATTTAAAAAAATTAAGGAAAATCAAACAGAAAAATAACTACTTGTAACCATGCTGAAATAAAATTAAAGAAATAAAAAATAGATTATTTTAATACACACCTTTGTAATATGTAGCTTTTACTTAGAAAATAAAAATTCAAACTGAACAACTTTTATAAAACACGTGGATATTTTAATTTGTGGATTAATAGCGCTTTGATACAACTTTTTGACTGCTTCGTGTTCGCTTGTTCAACTGTGAGTGCAGCGAGTGTTGCAGGCGTTTATATAGATCTCGACGTCCCGTGCGAAAGATCGAGATAGCTGTTCCATTTTTTACCAGAATGTTCCAGAATGCGCGCGAATTCAACTGTTATATACAGTGTCGTATCATCTAGGTGGCCATGTTTGACATAAGTGACATTTAAAATATTGTATTTTAGATGTAATTATTCTAAATTACAATATAAAAAATAATAATCTAACAAATTTTATATGCAAATAAGAAATTTACATTTTAAAAATTAACAGGAAAAATTATTATGTTGTGTTATTTTAATTCTTTATTTATTTGAAGTTATTAATTATTATTGCTAGGTGGGTACTTATAATATTTTGCATCTTATACCGCTTTTTTATTTAAAATCGACATATAGTTTTAAATTCGATTTGTGCACGGACAGCTAGTATAGACTAAAATCTGACCAAGCAACGTAAAATTTATAAATGACTAGCTTTTACCTGCGACTTCGTGTGATGACATAATTGGTTAAAAAATTAATAAATTCAAGCAAGACGCTAATTTAAGATGGCCCTAAAAAAATGTTTTTTGTTTTACCATCTTTCATAAAAATATAAAGATTTTCTGGATTCGATACACGTGAGCAAGCCGCATACAGCTAGCTGTGTAAAAAATATGGGTTTCTAAATTAATGCCAGCTACCATAAGTGTTTGCCCCTGTGCTTTCTTTATAGCTATTCCGAAAGCAGTTTTTGTAATCTTTTAAATTGAAAAGACAAATCCCACTGTCTCCTTCAGATTTGCTACTAATTATAATATTTCGAAACCATTACACAATTTGGGCGCATCAATATTTCGCATTAAAAGTACTAGAACACTTACTTTAACCCCCTTAAGGGTTAATTTTTGGAAAAAAAAGCAAATTATGTCCCGTGTTTGGCCATAATTTGACATAACTTAGCACGTCACTGTTTAATTTGTTACGAGGCGATTTCACAGTTAAAAATTTATAAAATTATTCTGATTGACCGAATTATATAAGACGAAATTCCGATATGCAAATAAATTGTAAGGAAAAAAATTTTTAGCCCATTCAAATTTTATTTGTAAAGTATTTTATTAATAAGTTATTATATTTTTTTCAATTTTTTTATTAATAATTTTAAATAACCAAGCCTTGGTACGGGAGAACATAATTATTATTTTATTAAATTCAAATATAAAAATTACATTATGGATGGTAATTTTTATGTACCTACCGGTACTTATATCAATATTCAAACATCGAGATAGATAAAATATTGAATTTTGCGCCGACAACCGAGGTCCTGAAATCATAAAATTCATTCTTTTTACACCCGATCACTCCAGACATTTTCAAATCTACAGACAAAAATTTCTTTCTAGATAAAAACCCCGATAAACTGTCAAAACAAAATATCTCATATAATATAGTAGAATTTGATGATCATATTTTTGCTATAGATGGAACAACTCGCAATTTTAGTGTTAAGAATGTTTTTCATTGATGGCTGATTGTATTAATTTTTTTTATTTTTGCGTAATGGTTTTTATATCTACGAAAAAGTGAGTACATTCGCTTAATTATGGAAAATTGCACCGATCATTCATTTTGAAATCACGCACACTACATAATATATACAAAACGACTCGTTTTCAAAAAGTTAGCGACAACATTTTTGAATTTTTTTCTTTTGGACTTAAGGGTGTTAATCATTGAAAACAACATGCATAGTTTCTAAATAAAAGGCGATAGACGATTTTTTTATTCACTTTTTGAGCTCAGCACGTCGTTTTGTATGGACATACTTAATTTGAAGAAGATATGAAAACTCTTCCAAAAACAATAAAAAACTTAAAAACAAAAATCGAACTTCCTTCTAAACTGGTCACTAAAAAGCGTAAAATAACAAAGTTGTAAGGTTGGCGCCTATTTAAATACTATCACGTTTTATGTACTTATATTGAATTGTTGCTGATCTCAAAAACTTTGTTATTTTACATTTTTTAGTAACCTTTTTTGAAAAAAGTTCTATTTTCTTTTTTGAGATTTTATTTTTTACTCTTTGGTGACTTTTTAATTAATATTAAACTACAGAAGTCAGTTAAAATGACTGATCCGATTATTATAAAAATTTTATGGTACCAATTCAGAAACATTCTGAACAAAATGGCGTCGAAATCTTTTAAAACGGTTAACCCCTCAAAAAAATATGGCCATACATAAAAAAAGTAATATACGCGTCAAACAATAAGCTCTTTTTGCAAGCTGTTAAAAACTAAGGGTATAGGCTTAATTAATATTTGCATGTGTAAACTAATAGAAATTGACAGGCTGACTTCAAAAAGTTGAACAAAACTTTTTTTTTGGTTACGGGCGTGAATTTCTGAATAATCTGTGAAAACATTGAAAACGCGCAATTTCTAAACCAAACAAAACCGACAAGTTTTCTTTGCATTTTTTAATTCTGCGTGTCTTATTCTATAGGTCTACCTAATTTTAAAAAGATCCGACCGTAATTAGTACATTAATTCACAAGTTCAAAACAACATCGGCGTCTCAATGTCAACGTCCTTTATTGAAGTGTATACAAACAAATAAACAATACTCCATACTGCAATATACTCATACTGATTCATACCGTAGATTGTAGAACATATACATCGGATGTCTTTGTCTAGATTCCATACTCTTCTAGAACATTCGGGATTGGTCGGGACCGTTCTCGTACGAGCTCGGCCATTCCTGCACGTGGACGCGTCCATATATATAACAGAAGCGATGAGCAGTGGAAGTCAAACGTTAACAAGCGTGCAACGAGTAACAATCGAATCGACAAGCGAACGAATACTAAAGTGTTTTACAATTTTACGCGCTAATTTTTTGAAGATCAGTTATTCAAGAAGTTATTAACAGTCATATTATTTATAATACTTCAGTGCTTACGTGTTGAAATAATCAGAAGATGGCACCGAAAACAATAGCAATTGGAATCGATTTGGGAACGACGTATTCGTGCGTCGGAGTGTGGCAACAGGGTAAAGTGGAAATCATCGCCAACGACCAAGGAAATCGCACCACGCCTAGCTATGTGGCTTTCACCGACACTGAGCGGCTCATCGGCGACGCGGCTAAAAACCAGGTCGCAATGAACCCGCAGAACACGGTGTTTGACGCCAAGCGACTCATCGGGCGCAAGTTCGACGATTCCAAAATACAGAATGATATGAAGCATTGGCCGTTCAAAGTAGTGAACGACTGCGGCAAACCGAAAATACAGGTGGAGTTTAAAGGAGAGACGAAGAGATTCGCGCCAGAGGAAGTCAGTTCGATGGTGTTGGTAAAAATGAAGGAGACGGCCGAAGCGTATCTCGGAAGCACCGTCAGAGACGCGGTCATCACAGTGCCGGCATATTTCAACGACTCGCAGCGCCAGGCCACCAAAGATGCCGGCGCCATAGCTGGACTAAACGTACTTAGAATTATTAACGAACCGACGGCGGCTGCCCTTGCTTATGGTCTCGACAAGAACCTGAAAGGCGAACGGAACGTCCTGATCTTTGATTTGGGCGGAGGCACTTTCGACGTATCTATCTTGACAATAGACGAGGGGTCGCTATTCGAGGTGAGATCGACTGCAGGGGATACACATCTCGGCGGAGAGGACTTCGACAACAGACTTGTGAATCATTTGGCTGATGAATTCCAAAGAAAATACAAAAAAGATTTACGCACGAATCCAAGAGCTCTGCGTCGTCTACGAACGGCGGCCGAACGTGCAAAACGGACGTTGTCATCGAGCACTGAGGCAAGTGTTGAGATCGATGCACTCTACGAAGGTATCGACTTCTATACTAGGGTTTCGCGGGCACGTTTTGAAGAACTGTGTTCGGATCTTTTCCGCGGTACACTAGAACCAGTCGAGAAAGCTCTTACCGACGCTAAGCTGGACAAGAGTTCCATTCACGACATCGTATTGGTTGGAGGATCGACACGTATTCCGAAAATTCAATCTTTGCTCCAAAACTACTTTTGTGGCAAATCACTGAACTTATCGATTAATCCAGACGAGGCTGTCGCCTATGGTGCGGCCGTTCAAGCGGCAATTTTGAGCGGTGACACTAGCTCACAGATCCAGGATGTGCTGTTGGTGGATGTGACGCCGCTATCACTTGGCATAGAAACTGCCGGCGGTGTCATGACGAAAATCATCGAGCGAAACGCACGAATCCCGTGCAAGCAAACTCAAACATTCACCACGTACGCAGATAATCAACCGGCGGTCACAATCCAAGTATTTGAAGGCGAGAGAGCTCTGACCAAAGATAACAACTTGCTCGGAACATTTGATTTAACGGGAATACCACCAGCGCCACGTGGTGTGCCAAAAGTCGAGGTTACGTTTGACTTAGACGCCAACGGCATTCTAAACGTATCGGCCAAAGAGGCGAGCACGGGCAAGATGCGTAACATCACGATCAAGAACGACAAAGGCCGACTCTCGCAGAAGGATATCGATCGTATGCTAGCCGAAGCCGAACAATATCGTGAAGAGGACGAGAAACAGCGCGCACGGGTATCGGCTCGCAATCGTCTTGAAGGTTACATATTCAACCTGAAACAGGCCGTTGAAGATGCCGGAGACAAGTTGAGCCCCGACGAAAAAGACAAGGTGAAAACAGAGTGTGATACTGCGATACAATGGTTGGATAGTAACTTACTTGCAAGCAAGGAAGAATACGAACACCGAGAGTTGGAATTGTCGAAGACGTGCAACCCGATCATGACGAAATTGCACGGCGGTGCGTCTCAGGGAGGCTTCCAAGCGCCACCTCCAGGAAGTTGTGGCAGACAAGCTGGCTCATCGCATAACGGACCCACTATTGAAGAAGTTGATTAAAAATTATTAACTAAAGGTTTCAATTTCCTATGAAAAGACTGATTAGTTTCAATTAAATTTTTTTTTGTGTATTTATAAATCATTACCTATTTATTTTGCTTATGAAATATGTTATACAATATATTGAATTTGTAGGCACGTAAATATCTAATATAATATAATTATTATGTATTGACAAACATTAAATAAATAAAATACATATAAAGAAGAGATTAAAAAAAATTTTTTTTTTTTCATTTTATAATTTACAAATCAAAAATAATATTTTTTTTTTAATATAAAATCCTTAAACTTTTAACTGCATTCGATAGGCTCTTAAAATACATATACAGATTCGATAAGTCATTTGGCATTACTGTTTCTACTGCAAAATTGAATCAGACAAGATGATCAAGATTAATTATTGTTACTAAATAAAAGTTTTATAATTATAAAATTCAAATCACTGAATCCTTTTTTGCAATTCCCAAAGTAATAATAAATTAATATCTCAATGATATTCTAAGGGCCGTATTCATAAAAACCTGTTAAAAATCTCTCAATACTCAATAGTTATTGAATCGTTAACTGTTATTGAACCAATAAGGAAAGTTGGTATTCATGAACAAATATAATAATATATAACTGTTTTAAGATTTGTGTCCTTATTATAAATTGTTTAGTGGATATCAGGTAAAATTAAATATCCCTAAATATCTTATCTTTTTCACGCTGAGTGATGAAAACAAAACAATAATCAAATCTTTGTTAACATCTGATTATATTATATAATAAATAAGATTTCTGACAATTTTCAGGTAATCTTTCGTACTAATCAAATTAACATGTGATCTATAGAGGGTAGAGATTCCTCCATGGATACTCTATAGTCTATGGATTCCTCTTTGATGTGATCATGGACATAGGAATATATAATGTCCATGGATGTGATCAATAACGCAGCCATATTGGATTAAATGTCAAAAACCGAAAAGAAATGAAATAGAATATATTTCCTTCCTTGTCAAAAACTTAAGTTGTTCATGATTTTAATAAATATTGTCTAAAAAAATTAGTTTAAAACAATATTTGATCCTAAAAAAAAATGAAACTCCAAAAACATTATCCGAACTTTGTAATTATCTGGAATAATACCTAATAACCAAATTTACATGTGATCAATAACACAGCAGCCATATTGAATTATTTGTCAAAAAACAAAAAAAAAAAATAATGAAATAGAATATATTTCCGTCCTTGTTAAATCGTCTAATAAATAGTTTAATAGGTGGGTCTTCTACCTATTAAATTACTGAATGATTTAAACATCCAATAGCACTATGTTCTTTGTGAATACCAAATCTGCCTATTAGTTGGATTAGTACAATCTACCTGTTAAATTAGTTATTGAATCTTTATGAATACGACCCTTAGATAAGAAAATACACGTGGGACGTTTGTAATCTAGTTTGCACGTGGTTTGGTTTAGTTCTTTTACAAACAAAAATGGCAAACGAAGATCAGAAACGTTTCAGATCAAAAAATTATAGTGAAAGAGAGAAACAGAAGTTATTAGAAATTATTAGTGAATATAAAGTTGTAGTAGAAAATAAGAAAACGGACAGCTCAAGCGTAAAATTAAAAAATTCTGTATGGGCAATTATTACAGAGCAATATAATTCTATTGCCGAAACAGGGCAAAGAAATTCATGCCAATTGAAATTGCTTTATGACGTTATTAAGAGGAAAGTGAAAAAAGACTTGGCGGATGATAAGGTAAATACTTAATTGTATTTCGGTGTCTTCTATGTACCTACATCATAAGTTTTTATTTTATTGTGTTTTACTTACACACAGATCGAGGTATACAAAACGGGTGGAGGAGAATTCAAATCCAAAGTCGATTGTGTAGGTGAAAATTTTTTAAATAGAATTGAAAATAAAACCGTTGAAATAAAAAATGAATACGACAGTTGTGCGTCAACGGGTATGTAAATCTGTAGTATGATTTTTAAAGTGTAAACTATCGTGTACTTAGGTGCAAACATAATTTCAATTGTTTTTTCTTTTAGATACCTCCGAAAACAACACATCAATCGGTTACAACGATAATGGACCAAACAATTATGTAAGTATAATAATTAATTATGTATTAATATGTTGTCCACAAAAATACACAGGCACTGTCCACATCAGGTCGTTGAACACAGTTGTGAACACATAGTCAGAGTGCCCATCGGCAAAAATTTTATTGACACATACTCTCCCCAGACTTTGTATATGGCCTAACATGTACCATTTAAATTGTCTCTCGAATATGTTCGACATATTCGAGGTGTCAGACATTTTAAATGGTTCATGTTATTTGTCAGAGAACATTATTTTAGCGTTTTGGTTGAAGTTTTTAAGCTATTCAATTAAAAAAACAAACTATCTATAAATTTTTATATCGTCAAAACGACATCTTTAAAATTTAGAGGGAAAACGGCCCAAAATCAAGAAAAGTCATAGAGGAAATAGGTGTCAGACTAGGCCTAATGAAGCCATATACAAAGTTTGGGGAGAGTAGGTATGTGTCAATAAAATTTTTGCTGATGGGCTGACTAACATATTGTGTTTTGTGAGAAAACAGCCTTGGGGTTCTAACAAGACAAAAAACGAATTGTATTTTCTATTCATCTTTTTTTAATAGAACATACTTAACTTTTTATTATTTTAGATTGAACAACAAGAAAAAACAAATATATCTGACTTGTCCGAAACTCTTGATGACCCATTGACGATATCGGGCACAAGCGTTGCAGCTTCTACAACCATAGTGGCACGATCATCACCACAATTTGCATCTAGAGCATCTTCAATGCCTAAAAAATTTAAAAAAAAATTAAAGTCCCATAGTTCTCAAAAAGAACAATTAAAACTCGATATTTTAAAAATTAGAAAAGAAAAAGAAGAATTGGAAAGAGATATTTTAAAACTCAAAAAGATTCAATTGGAAAGAGAATTAATTAACTAAATATTTTTTTTCTTTGGTGTACTGTTCTTGTCATTTTTGAAGTTAAAACTTCTTTAGCGGCGTTGTACACTTAATTTGTAATGGGTAAAACATGTTAAACTCGCGTCAGATCGTCAGGGTCACGTGTCCTGATCGAATATGCGTAAGACGAAAACTTTTATTTATACAAGGTTGAAATATCGTACATAAAAATGCAATCTATGATACAAACCATTTTGATCGAAAATTCGTAAGACGTTAATATTCAAGTTTTCACTTCTGCCGGCACTCCCTGAGTGCAAAGGGGTTTTTTTATTTTATGACATTTATTTTATTTTTTCATTTTTTGAATCATTTGTGACATTTATTTTAAAAATTATTAAAATAATATTTAAAAAAAAGAAACAATTTAGTACCTTGTAAATATTTGATTTATGACTGCATTCCTAACAGTATAATTGTCACGTGGAGGCATCTCTGGTTCTGCATTTACATGTTCCACATCGTTTTCTATCGGATCTCCCAAATGATCAATATCAAAATCACCATTAAAGAGAGCAATATTGTGCAAAACGCAAGTTGCTACGACAACCGGTATCACCTTTTCAACGGAGATTCGTAATCCATTTGATAGACATGGAAATCTCCTTTTCAACACTCCGAATGTCCTTTCTATCGTATTTCGAGTCAAAATGTGCGCACGATTATATCTAGCTTCCACTTGCGTACGGGGTTCTAAAAGCGGAGTTAAAAGATACCTTTGGCATGCATATTCACTGTCTCCTAGAAGATAAGTGTTGTCAAATTCACCACTTTCAAACCTGGCTTGAATTAAAGAGTTGTTAAAAATATGACTGTCATCCGCTGATCCCGGCCATCTACAGACTACATCATTGATTTCCAGTTTACTGTTGCAGATCATTTGCACCTTAATTGAAAACCAACCATTGCGGTTTCGAAAAATGTCTCCGATTTCTCTCCCTGGAGACTGTATTCTTACATGCGTACAACCAATAGCACCAATAACGTTGGGAAACCCAGCAATATCAAAAAAACGAGCACAAATTTGGTTTCTTTCTCGCTGTGTATTCGGGAATTTTATAAATTGATTACCCAGCAATGCTAGATAGTGTGTAACTCTGTGTACAATTCGAGATACTGTTGGCTGTGATATATTAAAATTATCTGCTATGACACTTTGAAATGAACCTGTAGCATAGAAACGTAGTGCGACAAGCAACTGATTTAGGGCTGATATTGATTTATTCCGGTCTGTCAACGGTTCAAGAAATACTTCGATAAGTTCTAAAACATTTAAGACTACTCGTTTCGTCAAACGAAACCGCATTTTAAACTCCTGATCGTCGTACATCTCAAATGGATTTGTTCTATCCCTAAAGATTCGAGGACGTCTTTGATCACGATCTTCATCCTCATCGGAGGAAGAAACAGATGATACTGATGAAACCGATGATACTGATGAAACCGATGATACTGATGAAACCGATGATACTGATGAAATCGATGATACTGATGAAATCGACGACATTGTAATTTTAATATCAATCAACTAAAGCAATAATGTTTGATCCTAAAAAAATTAAACTTAAATTAAAACATTATTCAAACACAATTTTTTAATGATCTTGAATACGCTAGGAAAGTATCTTTTGACAGGCAACTTTTGCGCCTTCTCCCTTTTTTTAATCTGCTTCAGTCAAAACCTTAGTGTCATATGTTATACGTGCATTTTAATAAGGATTAATTGTCGAATAAAATGGGGAAAAAAGCTATCAAATCGTTGTGTTGTTGTTTGTAAAGATACATCAACTAAACATCCAGAATTACAATTCCACCGTTTTCCTGGATTTTCTTATGAATTAGAGAGGAAAAAATGGACTGCAGCAGTACGTCGTCAAGGGTAATTCACACAGTTACTGTTCTGTGGGTAATTCAATTTTATTTTACGTCTGTAATCATTATTAAATACATGGAAAATATCATAATTGTTATTTTGTTAAGAAAAATAAGATTTAAAAAATTTTGAAATAAAAAATTTATATCATGTATCTAGTTTTTTACTGACATTTTACGTAAATATTTTTTTATAATTAAGAATAACGCTGGTTGCCATGTGTTTGTAAGTTTTGAGTGAACCACTTTTGAAAAAAATCAAACACGAGATGGTGCGAAGGTCGCGTGTCAAAGATACATTCCTAGCGTGTAATACTTACCGAATTATTTTTTTAATCCTAAGCACAATAAACCCACTTATATGAGGTGATACTTTACTTAAAATTAAACAAATACTTGACACTCTTCACCAACTTTATACAACTTTTAGATGAAAACTTGATAACATGTGATCAATAACACAGCAACCATATAGAATTAATTGTAAAAAGTCAAAAAGAAATGGAATGGAATTTATTTCTTTTCTTAAATGTCCAATCAATAATTTAACAGGAGGGTATTTTCACCTATAAATTATTTGACGATTTAATAGCACTAAATGTTCTTTGTGAATAGCAAATCAGGTATTTATTAACTTATAATATTATTTAAAGGATTCCGGATACACTACCGCCTTCTGTCCCTTTTTAGAAGCCATTTTGTATGTGGAAAACGCCGTAACAAGCGCGCGAGATTCAAAAAGATTAAATATTCTATAATATGGTGTTAATGGGAAAAACAATAAAACTCGCAGTAAACAGTGATATTTCGCTCCAAAACCTATTTTTATATTGAAACGTTTCAAAAATTAAAAAACTGAGCATAAATATAATATAAAAGCTTAGAACATTTTACATTGTCAATTTGGCATCAAGGTTGACAAGCATTGATGCTTTTTACGGCGTTTTCCATATACAAAATGGCTTCTAATTGGAACCATTCCGCACAATACTCAAGGATAGGCATCCGCTATCTATTAATATAATATATATCTATGGTTCAATAACAGTTAACGATTCAATTAGGATGATTATTTTTATCGTAACAAAATGCGGGACGGAGAGTGTCCATTTCATACTAACCAAATTAAGATGTGATCATATATTATGGATGTGATCAATAACCATATATTTAATAATTAGTATATGTCAATAACACAGCAGCCATATTGGATTAATTGTCAAAAACCGAAAAGAAATGAAATAGAATATATTTCTTTCTTTGTTAAAAACTTACGTTGTTAATGATTTTAATAAAGATTGTCTGAAAAATTAGTCCAAAACAATAATATTTGATCCTAAAAAAATGAAACTTCAAATAAAACATTATTCGAACACTTTATAATTATCTAGAATAATAGGTACTAACCAAATTAACACGTGATCAATAAAACAGCAGCCCTATTGGATTATTATTGTCAAAAACCGAAAAGAAATGAATAGAATATATTTCTGTCCTTGTTAAAACTGTCTATTAAATAGTATAATAGGTGGGTACTTCTACCCATAAATTATTTGTGGATTTAAACGTCCGATAGCAGTAAATGTTCTTTGTGAATACCAAATCAGTCTATTAATTTGTTTATTAGTACAATGCCTGCTCAATTAGTTATTGACTCTTTATGAATATGACCCTTAATAATTTAAAAAAATCGATATTTTATAATATACGAGTCGTGTTGAGAAAATTAAAAAATCTCGTGGTGGCAACACACTCTCGGCGAGACGTAATAAACGCGAGAGTGTACTTGCGGCACTCGCTAACGTTCGTGTCGGCTCACGCCGTCTTGCAAACGCTCCGTTTCGAGTCTGTTTTCTAACCACGAGTTAAAAGCAGGGCTGCCAGATTTCTCTCCTCAGAAATCCGTCGGTAAGGCGAAAAGTGGTGGGGGAAGTGGTCTGAAAAATCCGTTTCCATCCGTTCGCCCGGTTCACCCATTAATGCAATGAGTGTGAGAGAGATAGAGAGTAAAGTGAAGTATGCGGTACCTACCATAAACGACACATCGACGTGTTTCCACCTTCATTATGGCTTTATTATTAACATTATTAAATGAATTTCGTATAAGACGTTGAATTTACTTTTACTTACAAACAGACTTTAAATTGAATAGAAATGATTCATTTTTTCACATCCAATGAATTGATTATTTCGTAGATTTTTCACATTTTTATGAAATAAAAATATTAAATTGACTGTTAGAATATTGCGATAGTAACAAACGCGGCAGTACAATCAGTTAAATCCTCAATGTGTTCCGTAAATCCGTGTAACTCGAAACACTTGACTCCAGTTGTGTGAAAAAAACGCATCAGACAAAGATAGCGAGTCGATATTCATCGATATAGGTGTGTGTTTCGCGAACGCATTGTTTCATACACTCTCTTATCTTTTTCTACCCAAATAGAGAGAGGAGTAGGACAGAGGTAGTGAAAGAAACGTGCTCAGATATGCTCGAATGTGCTAAAAATACCCGAATGTCCCCAAATGATCGATTATCGAGTGAAGTTTGAATTTATATGTAGTAAAAAAGGTAAAAAATTCGGAAAAGTTAGAAAATCCGTTAAATCCGTTCAGATCATGAAATCCGTTCCATTATCCGTTCAAATTTATTTCTACTCGAAAAATCCGTTTGGAACGGAAAAATCCGTTCATCTGGCAGCCCTGGTTAAAAGAAGCAAGCGCGAACTCGTTGAGTAAACTCTCGTCTACGCTCGCGATATAACTTTAGGTCTTAACAGTCTTTTTAATTGAGTTTTAATTTTGTCGACAATCATACGAACCTATTTTATAGAATCCCATGTAATATTCAAGAGAAATGCAAACGACGCATGGGGTATCCCATCCATTGACTGAATGATAACTGTATGACGTAAAGCGAGTCAAGTCGAGAGTGTACGCAGCTCCACTCACGGCTCCCCGCTGAGACATTTGTCGAGAGGTCTCGTCGAGAGTGTACTGTCAGCATTTGGAATTTTTAAAGTAAAAAATCTGAAAAGAGTTGGTAACGGTGGTGTAACAATAGGGTGGCAGAACGGGCAAAATGCCACGGACCTGAGGGGGCCCGAGAAGCCGTTATGACAGGGGGAACATAACATTTATTACAAAATTTGGTAAAAAATATTAATTTTGTATTTTCAATTTTAGCTACTTATTAACTCAAGAACATACACGAATTATACAAGTATCTACTTTAAGGCTCAATTACATTGAGCGAGTTTACATGCTGCTTGTTGGCGAATTCGCTAGTTGCTATTAAACTCACTCAGTGTAATCAGTTTACTAGCCAAGTAGCAGATTGTAAACTATCTGCGAGTAAAGTTGAAAGCCGGTCAACATTAAGGCTCAATTACATCGAGCGAGTTTACAGGCTGCTTGTTGGCAAGTTTAGAAGCGGGCGAGTTGGCTAGTGAGATACGGATGATGACACACAAACTTCTCACTCGCTCACTAGCTAACGAAGCCCGTATTGTGAATTTGTTGGTTTTTCTTTCATTTCCGTCGACATTTTGTAGACACTGAAACCAGAAACTACCAACGACACATTTAAGACAAACAATTCTCTACTTTACAATACTGTTTCATTTTTTCATTGGCAAATTTATAATACATTATTTCACTTATATTTCTGTTAGAGCGTTTTCACATTAACCGATCCTATATCGGTGTCGGACGACGATAGCTGACACCATGCGCTGTTTTCGCATATTTCCGACAAAATCGTTCCGATACGGTCATTTGCTCAATAGCTTCGTGCAGGCAGGTCATCATGGCAGACTGTAATAGAAAACTTTATTTGTTGTATCTATTATATTTGAAACGTATTTAAATGATGACAAGCAAACTAGTAAACAAACTCAAAATGGCCGCCGCGCATCGGGCTCTGCGCACACTTAGAAAATCTAGATACACGTATAGCACACATAGAA
Source organism: Xanthostigma xanthostigma (assembly GCA_963575645.1). Lineage (NCBI taxonomy): Eukaryota > Metazoa > Arthropoda > Insecta > Raphidioptera > Raphidiidae > Xanthostigma > Xanthostigma xanthostigma. The sequence continues at coordinate 11,937,800 of OY754475.1, forward strand.
ACATTATTGTCCGACGGCTCACGGGCATCCGATGGTGCTGCCAGCATATCGGTGTCGGCTCCGATATCCAATATCGGGCCAGACAATATGAAAGTTAGTGATGTGCCGGATATCCGTATCAGTATCCACGGATATCCGAGGGAGAATAAAGATCCGTATCCATAAGTTTTTGGCGGATCTTTTACCTTATTAATTTTCAATTTATAGATGAAATTTTATATAATATATAGGTGATTAGGTAATAATGAAAACCTGTTAAATTCCATTCAGAAAATTTTTTATTTTTTTAAATCGTATTTGGCACCTTTATATTGCAAACAATTATCGTAGTGAGTACCATACTAATAGTACATAACTCGAAGGTACTAAATCAACTATCTTTATAATGAGATATTGCACATCGATCTTTGGAAAGAGACAATCTGTTATTAGAGTTAACTCTTAAAGAGGTCAATAACTTTTTCCTATAACAGATAGTTTCTTTCAAAAGATCGATGTGCAATATTTACCGCCGCGTACTCTAAGAAAGTTAAAATCCGTATCCATATCCGCGGATCTTGAAACCAAAAATCCGTATTCAGATCCGTATCCGCGGGTATACAATTTTAACGATCCGGCACATCACTAAATTGAAAGTGTGGTACATATTTCATACAGTTTACTTATCCTGATATTGAATCGGCGTTCGACACCTATATAGGATCGGATAATGTGAAAACGCTCTTACTCTGATGTATATTGCACATTTTTAATGACTTTAGAGATTTAGTTATGTAAAATGAAATTATAAGAATTATGTAATTTAGTTCATTTATAAAATTCCAATTGAAATATTTAATCAGTTATAATTTGTAATTCAAAGAATTAAAATATTTGAAATAAAATTATTATTTTTTATGTATTTATAAGTACATTACATACTCGATAACAATATAAAATTAAAAAAGATATGTTAGTTATCAATATTATGTCTTTTTTTCACGTGATAATTCAAATTTCCAACAAAAGAGAACTTTGTATTACAAAACTTACAACTAAAAGGTCTGATTTTCTTATGGAAGCCAAAAATATGTTTTTGTAACTCTTTATTAGTCACAAACGACTTTTCGCATTCTGAACAGTGGTGATCTTTTTGTTGTAAGTGAACTCTTTTTTCGTGATCTTTCAATTCACTTTTACTGGCAAAGAATCTCCCGCACTGCGTGCACTCAACATCTTTAATGCCACTGTGTGCTTTATAATGACACTTCAATCCGCACATTTGCGGAAACCGTTTTCCGCACAAATCGCAAACGTAATTTTTTTCACCCGTATGTATTCGGATGTGACACTTCAGACGGTATGGAGTCGGAAACTTTTTATCACAAATGCTACATCCGAAAGCATTGGCGCCGATAACGTCGGTGTCTTTTTGTTCGGAAGCCGTATGAACTGTCTTGACGTGACTGGAGAGCGTCGCCTTACGAGTGTAAACTTTACCGCATTCGTCGCACTGAAACTTGAGACCGCTGTGCCTTTTCATGTGAATACTGCAGGCCGTTTGTTGTCTGAACTGTTTAAAACAAACGGTACACTGATAAGGTTTCTCACCAGTATGTATTCTCCTATGAATCAGAAGTCCGTCTTTTCTGTTAAAACCTTTGCCGCAAACATCACACGTAAAACTTTTATCATCGCTATGACCTTTCATATGAAGATTATAAACGTTCTGCCGTATAAATTGTTTCAAACAAATATCGCACTGATAGGGTTTCTCTCCCGTATGTAGTTTACTGTGAATTTGGAGCGTAAACTTTCTGTTGAACCCCCTTCCGCACACTTCACATTTAAAACTTTTATCGTTTGCGTGACTCTTCATGTGGAACCTGTAGCCGCTTTGCTGACTGAACTGTTTCGAACAAATGTCACACTGGTACGGTTTCTCGCCCGTGTGAACCTTACTGTGAACTTGCAGAGTAAATTTACGATTAAAACCTTTACCGCAAATATCGCACGTAAAACTTTTATCGTTCTCGTGACTTTTCATATGAAATCGATAGCCGCTTTGTTGACTGAACTGTTTCGAACAAATGTTGCATTGGAAAGGTTTCTCGCCTGTATGTACTTTGCTGTGACATTGCAGAGTGAATTTTCGATTAAAACCTTTGCCGCAAACGTCGCACTTGAAACTCTTACTGTTTGCGTGACTCTGCATGTGCAGATTCCAAGCGGTCCTGTGTCGAAATTGTTTCAAACAAATGTCACACTGATACGGTTTCTCGCCCGTATGGACTTTACTATGAACTTGAAGAGTGAACTTTCTATTGAAACCTTTACCGCATACATCGCACTTAAAACTTCGAAGGTTGTCGTGGCTTTTTCTATGGGTATTGCAAGCGCTCTTGTGCGAAAACTGTTTTAAACAGATATCACACTGATAATGTTTTTCACTATCGTTTAAAATTTCACCGCTCTGTTCGTCCGTTGAGTTCTCATTTTCTTTTTTATCGACGCTTAATTTGTCTATTTTTTTTACAGAAATGTTTGAAGTTCGTTGAGGTGTTGTTTTTATGTCGGCACTATTGAAAAACTCTTTTTTATCTCCCTTTATACTTTCCGTTTCTGAATCATATTTATCTTCATCGTAATAGCGATCCAAATCATCTTCTGTCTTTTCTGGTGCCTGTATTTGAACCGAGTTTTCTTTACGTGCCAAAATTTTTGTCTTTTGTGGAATAAAATCTGGACTTTTTGAACTATTAATTGAATCTAAATAATAACCTTTGTTGACTTTCTCGCTTTCTGGAATGAAAATTTCGTTTCTAGATTTCGTAGAATTTTTTAAATCGGAATTTTCAAAAAAGTTTTCTTCACTTAAAATCTCATCTTCGGTTTTAATAATTGTTGAATTAAGAAAATAAAAATATCTTTGTATTATTAGATCACTATCTAACACCACACTAGAGCCACGTTTGTTCTCTGTTGTTAACGTTCGAAAAAATTTATCAGTTCGTTCACATTTTATTTTAAAAGTGTAAGCCGTTTCTAGATTTTTGACGCACTGTCCACAAATATTTGTAGGAAGACCATCTTGTTCATGTATCTGAAAATGTATTAAAATATAAGTATTTAAATTATGTTTTTCATTTAAACAACAAAATAAATCTAATAATTTATACTAGTGGTCGCTCAGTGGTCAAAATCTGACCGTAATTCATAAAAAATTTTAAGTTTGAACGTTATTGAGGTTCTTTTGTCATTATAATATGGATTTCTCCTGAATCAATTTTACCTGTGTTAATTCATACACATCGTACTGAAACATATATTGTGCAGTTCCTCACATTAAAACGAAGAGAACGATGTATGTTTCATCACAATGTGTGCGAATCAGTGGCGTAGCTAGGCGTGGGCGAAGCGGGCCCTCCCCACAGCTTCGCGCTTATGGGAGCCTCGCGCTGACTTAAGGCCAAACGCCATAAACTTTATTAGATTTTCTGTTGTTTACCTACATACAAATATGGTATGATCACTGCATTGATCTTGGGAATAGGTACCTACTGATAGAAAAGAGCCTCACTGAGGCGACTTCGCCCACGTCTAGATTAGTCCACGCTACGCCACTGGTGCGAATAAACACACTCAAATCGGTATCAAACTCTTTTTTCCTTCCCGTAATACCTATATAGATTATAAAAAATCATTGTAGCTTTAAGAAGGGGAATGACTGAAAAAAATCTTTACTAAATAAACAAACCTAAAACCTCTGAAGTTGTTCTGCTTCGCTCCTGTGAGGATATATTCATATTTCTTTAATTAAAAATATCTAAAAAGCTGTTTTTATGTACTACTTGTTTTTAAATAAAAAGCTCAAACATTATTTAACTTATTTTGTAAATGATTTTGAAATAAATCAAAGCTTTGCCGTTTATTTCGATAAAAAATTTACTTACATTGACAGAAGAACATGCCATCATTTTTAACAATAAGATATTATTTTTATTTTCAGAAAATATTGGTATTAAATTATTTGTTTGACAACAAACACGACATACTTTGTCCATTTTGCAAAAATTTGAACGTAAATTTCTAATGTTTAATACATTGCGTAATATTATTATTGTTGTTGTTTAATAATTACCAGCAAAAATACAATTTTAAATGTCAGTGTCTTGTTAACTACCAACCTCAATTGTTATTACCAAGTGACAACTACGCTACTGTCAAATCCACATTGCTCGGTTTCTGTTCTTGAATTTTTGAAAACTGAAATTAATACCTAATTGTGTCTTTATAAACTGATGTAGTATTTAGTTACTTTTTGACGTGATAACGTCTTATAAATTGATGAATCACCAATCTTATAAATTGATAAAACACCGACTGCATGCACGAAAAAGTGTAACGTAACGTTCCTAACGCGTAACGTTCCGCCTGACCCTGTGCGTGCTTTTTGCTAATTTCTCGCTCAATTTAAATCAGATCGGTTTGAAACCAGTCTTAAACGAAAGAGGAGAACATTTTACATAGATTTCGTATAACAGAATTTGCCTAAACAGTTTTTGACGTGATAACGTCTTATAAATTGATGAATCACCAATCTTATAAATTGATAAAACACCGGCTGCATGTACGAAAAAGTGTAACGTTCCTAACGGTCGTAACGTTCCTAACGTAACGTTCCTAACGCGTAACGTTCCGCCTGACCCTGTGCGTGCTTTTTGCTAATTTCTCGCTCAAATTAAATCAGATCGGTTTGAAACCAGTCTTAAACGAAAGAGGAGAACATTTTACATAGATTTCGTATAACAGAATTTGCCTAAACAGTTTTTTTATACAAATTTATATAGAAAAATAGCTGTATAAAATATAAATGCAATGTTGTCTAATGCATGCCGCGACGCGGTCGGTCGTCTTTGTTTGCCGTACATGGAAATTAGAATATAACGTATGTCTTGTCTTAACATGAAAACGGCTGCATTTCTAATGTTTAATTCAATTTTTTGACATTAGTATTTTGTGAAATGCAACGCCTTCTAAGTTAAGTATTGGAATAACTAATTATTATTAGAACATAATACTTTGACAGTTGCAAACGTCACTTTTGACATTTCTTATCATTCCGACACCAAGGATAAGCGGATTGAAACCAAATTTTGGGAGGTTTAGGTTATGTATTACGGAATACGTTATCACGTAAAACTATCGTCCGTAAACCGACTTTACAGACAACCAATTTTTTTATACAAATTTATATAGAAAAATAGCTGTATAAATGCAATGTTGTCTAATGCATGGCGCGACGCGGTCGGTCGTCTTTGTTTGCCGTACATGGAAATTAGAAAATAACGTATGTCTTGTCTTAACATGAAAACGGCTGCATTTCTAATGTTTAATTCAATTTTTTGACATTAGTATTTTGTGAAATGCAACGCCTTCTAAGTTAAGTATTGGAATAACTAATTATTATTAGAACATAATACTTTGACAGTTGCAAACGTCACTTTTGACATTTCTTATCATTCCGACACCAAGGATAAGTGGGATTGAAACCAAATTTTGGGAGGATGTTTGATATGCAAATATGAAGTGGCCTATTGTTTTTGGGGAACATCGGCGCATGCGTAAAAGAATATATCTCTTATAATGATGTTTTATATAATAATAATATAGTTTTTAAAACGGTTTTTACTCTATCTATTTTTACTAGAAATTTTTGTAAATTTTTTGGGGAAAATCGGCGCATGCGCAAAAGAGATACATGCCATAGTTGTTTTTTATATAATAATAGTGTACTTTTTATAGTGTTTTATTATTCTACTTAAAAAAATTTACCTAAATTTGAAGCGAAAGATGCAATATCATAGATTCGAATTATTATAATTATTATATAAATTTAGGTTATGTATTACGGAATACGTTATCACGTAAAACTATCGTCCGTAAACCGACTTTACAGACAACCAATTTTTTTTGCTTCAATTAGATTTCATATTGAACATAGTGGAAGAGAACTGGTCTCGCATTCAGGAGAACCCTGGTTCAAATCTCAGCAGTGGCGACATAAGCTGAGAAATTAGTAATTCCTATATGGGACCCCAGATATATTCTCAAGATTACGGTTTTTCGAAGCTGGTCGAAATCATTTATCAATATCCGACAACCTATCCATCTTCTAAGAATACCAAGTTGCATAACTTATCTCAGTTTCCAGTAACTGTCTGTGCGATAATAATTAATCAAAAAGTTGAAAAACAACGGTAAAAGTTGTAAGTGGTTACAAAGCGAGTGGCGTTTATTTTGACATAGGTACTGTCGAAATGCTGAAGTTATGAAATATGTAATCTTCTATTAAAAAAGTCAGAGTCCACCAGTTTTCAGTGTTCATATTAAAAGTGGAAAAACAATATACTCCGGTATCTATCTGTCTATCAAAAACTCGCAGACTAAACAGCACAAGATAAATTTGTCAAAGCTTGTTATGACCCAATGTTGTGGTTTAGATAATTCGGATACAAACAGTGACGGATTTACGCATGGGCAACATGAGCTACTGCCCAGGGCGGCAGATTCTGAAAAACTAAAAAAAATAATGTCATATCCTTCAGTTAAAAAATATATAAGTACAAAAAATAACACTGCAATCATTCGAAATTCTACCATGTTGTAAAATTACAGAAAATAATGTACGACAGCTTGAATTGTCTTTTCAATATTCAATATTCGCTTCTATCAATTAAATTAAATTCAAATTAGTGCGTGATTTGTGTTCTGTAAGAGCTGATTAGTTAATTTACCGCCGTCTTACAAGTGTACCAACTTTTTAACTGTATCTGCCCATATTTGTTTACTTACCTGATTTTCGTAAAAAATTTACAAATTTTAAATTTTAAATACAAGAAACTGGGATCCAGAGGCAATGTGGAACAGCCCAAGTTAGGTGCTTTTAGATTAAGAATTTGGCGATTCTCCTATGCCTTTGGTTCCTAGCTTAGCCACGGATCTCTTTTTGAATACAAAAAGCTAGGATTCAGAGACAATGTGTAATATCCCAGATTAGCTTGCGTAGTTAAGTTAAATTAAAAACAATGTTTTTTTGTTTGCCCAGGGCGGCAGTCAATGTAAATCCGGCAATGAACATACATATACTGGATGAAAGTTAGAATTATATTAATTACAGAAGGCTGGCGTTTGAAAAAAATAACCTAGACGGTATTTTTGAAACACTTTAGTTTTATAGGTAAAATTTATATACCAGTTAACACTAAAAATATTTCATTATTACTTTTCGACACAATAACAACAATAATTATTAATACTATTAACTAGACGAAATAGTGTGTCTTTTTTTCACATGATAATTAAAATTCCCAATAAATGAAAATTTTCTGTTACAATATTTACACGTGAATGGCTTTTCTTTTTTGTGAAAACCAAAAACATGTCTTTTTAATTCTGTGTTGGTTACAAATGACTTATCGCATTCACTACACTGGTAATCTTTTTTTTGAAGATGTGCTCGTTTTTCATGCCCTTTCAAATCACTTTTTCCGGCAAAGAATTGACCACACAAAGTGCATTCAACATCTTTTATTCCACGGTGAGCTCTGTAATGGACCCTCAAACTGCAACTTTGAATGAATCCTTTTCCACACAGATCACAAACATAGTTCTTCTCACCTGTATGAATCCTGACGTGACATTTCAAACGATACGGAGTCGGAAACTTTTTTCCACAAAAACTGCACGGATACATGGTCGTACTGACATGACTTTGACTAGAAGTAGTTTTTTGATCTAATGTCTTATCGCTGTGAATCCTTCTTATGTGTTCTAACAGAACGGCTTTTCGCGTAAAAACTCTTCCGCAGACGTCGCATTGAAATGTTTGGATTGGTTCTCCGCTATGACTCTTCATGTGAAGTTTGCACGCACTTTTCTGTCTAAATTCTCTCATACAGATATGACATTGGTATGGTTTTTCCCCGGTATGAATTCTGCTGTGTATTATTAATGTAGCTTTTCGATTAAAACCTTTTCCACAAATGTCGCATTGAAAGCTTTTAACAGTTTCGGTGTTGTGACTTTTCATGTGAAGACTACAAGCACTCCTGTGACTGAACTGTTTTGAACAAATTGAACAATGATAAGGTTTCTCACCGGTATGAATTCGATTGTGGATGATGAGTGTTTCTTTTCGGTTGAAGTTTTTCTCGCAAGTTTCGCACTTGTATTTCTTTACTGAATCATTTGAATGGCTTTTCATATGTATTTTATAAGCATTAGATTTGGAAAAATATTTTGAACAAAGATTACACTCGTATATATTTTCATTTTTTTTATTTTTAATACTTTCTTTTGTGACTATGTTTTTTCGTTTTCTCGATTTCCTTTCTTTAGACGAATTTTGTACCGACTCTGATGTACATGTTAAAATATTTGTTTTAGCTAAATTATTTAAAAGCTTTATTTTTGTATCATTTTCCAACACGATCTCTTGTTTTTGAATAAATGCTGACACAGGATAATTAGCTTCATTTGAATGTGTAAGTGTTTCAGAAAAAAAATGGTTGTTGGCAGAATTTGAGCCATCACTCGCGTTTTCATCATCTACATTTGATAGCTCCTTTTTAGTTTCTTGTGTGTCAGAATCAAAAGTGTTTTGGAATTCAGAATTCAAAGGCATTTTCTTTTTCTCGTCTAGACTTTCGTCCTCTGTTTTAATTATAGTTTTGTTAAGATAATAAAAATATTTCTCTAAAATAATTTCACTAGTTAAAACGGCACTGACTTCTTTGCTTGATAAAAGAAGGTGAAAAAATTTATCTGTTCGCTCACACTTTGTTTTAAACGAATAAACCATATCCAAATTTTTGATACAGGGGTCGCACATGTTACTTGGTAGACCATCTCGTTCGTGTATCTAAATAAAATTAAACAAAGGAGATGATCAGATGACTATTTTACAAAAAAAAACTTGTTTTTTTACCTATTTTACAACTAATAAATCATTAAACTCGAGTACTAGGTACTATTTAGCAATCATTAATTCATTGCGAAGTATGAGATAAAACCCACAAATTAAAAAAATCAATGTTTTTTAGCATCCTCATGAGTAGATTGAATCAGTTATATTCGCTATTGCCACCTTGTTTATACTTACATTTACAGAAGCGCACGCCATTATTTTATGTGATAGGTCATTTACAGAAAAAATCGACTTCAAATTGTCTGTTTGGCAGCAAACACGGCATATTTTTTCCATTTTACTAGTAGGTGAAATATTGCTTTATATTTTTTAATTTGATATTAAAGTTGATTCCATTATGAGTATCCTCCACTGACACGATACTCCGTACTGGTCAGAGAACACGTACCACTGTACCAGCATGTACTTACTACTTGTCAGAGAACAGACACTTTGACTTGTACCTACTAGTAGACGAGCTAGTGAACCATCCGAGTAACCCGTTTCCCACAAAGCTAGAAAATTTTTAAATGATATTTTATTATCCGTCATTTAAGAAAATACCGTTCTGGCAGGCATCTCGCGGTTGCGTCATCATCCCTTAAATTTTTGAAAATGTCAAAAAAAAAATTGTTTTTAACCTACTCCCACAAGGCTACAATTTTAATATGTTGTAATTTACATATGTTTAAGTGTAAAAAAAAAATGAGAGACTATTTTGAGGGTTGCAAGTATGTGCCAGACAATAGCAAAGTTGTCATCGGGATAGTAATTCGTAACCTGCTCCCACAAGGCTAAAATTTTGAGGGCATGTTCTTTAAATTGTTTAAAAAATATATATAATAAGCCAGAACATTCTAGCGGTTGCGGGTGTCTGCCAGACAAATATATAATCACAATATAATAGTCATGACTCTCGATGGGAGTGCGAGCGCAACAGACTTATACGAGTTCCCATGTTAGAAAGAGAGAATACATCTATTGTACTGCAGACTGGAGAGGGATTCCAACGTTATTTTAACGGAAAAAGTGAGCGCGCATGAGGGGCAGAGGCGTGTATGTCTGACTGTATAAAAAAAATCGAGTATTTTTTTTTAAATGGACCGCTAAAATATTATTCTAAATGACGGAAAAATGTAGTAAATGTAGTAAAAATCTAGTTACATACCTATTTAAACGTCACAAATGTCTTCCATTTGCTTCTAAACACCGCTGAGCTCTTCTAGATATGCTATCTCTAAGTATTTTCCGACAAAAAAATGCCAACTTTTAAAATAAGTTCATTATTATGCCATTTCAATTTAATAATTTCAACCGAATAGGTATTACTTAACAGGGGTGGCAGTAATAAAAAAATTGTCCTATAAAACTTGCTTATTTTTTAAAGATCTTTTCAACATACCACTCTCGACCTATCGTGCCATTTAAAATTCTGGAGTTTTGAACATTCTGGAGCAAACTAATAGGGAAGCCGACCTTTCCGGGAAAAAAAAATATCACCATTCGATTCTTAATTAGGGTTTTTATAATACAGATTTTTGACACAAGTAAAACGACTAACCGTTATCGAAAATAAAACGACTAGTACGGGTGGTCTGACTCATCCTGTAAATAAACATTTTCAGAAATATTGCTAAATTGTTCAGGAGACCATGAAACGTCGAGAAATTTTGGTCCGACTTCTAGGTCCCGCCATCCGACCGACTCAAATAGTAAGTGCCTTATGGGCTAGGCATGGCAAATACATTAATAGCTGCACTTTAACACATTAAAATAACAACATAATAATTTTCCTTGTTAATTTTCTAATATGTGAATTACTTATTTGCGTTTTCAAATTAATAGATTATTATTTTTTATATTGTAATTAGAATTACATTTAAAATACATTTTAAATGTTGTCATTTATATCAAACATGGCCACCTAGATGGTACGACACTAGATAAGACAGTTGAATTCGCGCGTGTTCTGGAACATTCGGGTAAAAAATGGAATTGCTATCTCGATTTTCACACGATACGTCACAAGATCTATACAGGTGATTTTTAAGTTATTTATTTTTTTTAACAGCGTATAGAAATCAAATATACGAATAAATATTTCAAGTAACTTTTTTATCAAAACTCGAAAATAAAAGAGAACCAGGCTTTCGAAGTTTGATTAAATTTTATTAACCGACTTCAAAAAAGGAGGAGGTTCTATGTTCGACTGTATATTTTTTTTTATGTATGTTCACCGATTTCTCCGCCAATTATGGACCGATTTTCAAAATTCTTTTTTTATTCGAAAAATTGAGCTTCCGAGGTGGTCCCATCGGAACCAAGTCAGGATCTGATGTTGGAATCCGGAGAAATCGAGGGAAACTCTCAAATTTTACCCATTGCAATACTTCATAAAATAACTGCATAATTTATTGAGTAAATATTATCTAACACTAAAAAGAGAAAAATAAAATATTTTTAACAAAAAAATTGAACCGACTTCAAAATATGCACTAAAAAGTAATAAAATAATTACAATTATTGTTATTTTTGGAGTCGGTGTCAGCCAAGGAAACACTACAATATACCTAGCAATAATAACACCGACTCCAAAAATAACAATAATTGTAATTATTTCATTACCTACTGTTTTAGACCGGCAGCTCGTGACAGATTTTATCAACGTATCGCGTATGCCCTTCAAGTTGATGATTATAAAGTAGGTTTAACTAAAAAATGGATCTAAGCGAGATCGTGTGGGTGGGACATGTAGCGTGCAATGTCATCTGAAATTGCAAAAAAAAATTGAATTTTTAATCAATCGTATCGCGTATGCCATTCATGCCTTGATGTAATTTATAAAAAAACAAATCCAGAGAAGCATCGGCATACGTTTAGGTCGGGGCCTTGTGGCTGAACTCAGTCCTCGAAGTTGCAAAAAAAAACAATAATTTTAACCAATCGTATTACGTATGCCGTGTCTACTAAATGTTTATATTGATTGTAAAAATAATTTTTGACCAGTCGGCATACGTTTCAACTGGGGCCAAATATTTTTTTTCAATGATGGCGTTTGTAAAAAAAAACCTTGTTTTAAATCAATCGTATCGTTATTGAAAATTGTTGCAAAACACTGTTTTCATTGTAAAATAAAGAAATACAAGCTGGCATACAATAATTTTGGGGTCCGGTGGTTGGAGGAACCAGAGAAGTTGCAAATTTTGATATGAATTTTTTTCAATCGTATCGCGTATGCCCTTCTGGATTTTACTAGTAATCATACTTTTTTCATCAAATTCAAAAGGGCATACAATTTCCGTGGGGCAAAAACGCGTAATAGCCCAGTCAATGCACAGAAAAAACTGCCAAACCTGGAAATTCTACCAAACAGCACCGATTAGCACCAAAATTTGGCTGTAGGTTCTACTTACCCTCTATTTTAAAGTTGTCAATGAAAACCTATACTATTATCTTATAAAAACAACATTATAATATATATTTCTTATGCGCTTGCACCGACGTCTCTCAAAAACAATAGGCCTCTTCATATTTGTATATCAAACATCCTCCTAAAATTTGGTTTCATTCCGCTCATCCATGATGTTGGAACGGTAAAAAATGTCAAAACTGACATTTTCATCTATCAAAGTATGTTCTAATAATTAATTAGTTATTCAAATCGTTAACTCAGAAGGCGTTGCATTTCACAAAATACTAATGTCAAAAGACTGACTAATATTTGAAATGACATTCGTTTTTGAACAAATGCAGTATTTTTATTTTAAGACAGAACATACGCTGTTTTTAAATTCCCATGGTACAGTATGCAACAAACGAAGACAGACGATTCGTGTATGCTATGTATTAGACAAAATTGAATTTATAGAGCTTGTTTTCTATATAAAGCTGTATAAAAAAAGTGTTTCGACGAATTCTATTATACAAAATCTATGTAAAATTTTCTCCTCTTTCGTTTAAAACGAACTGATTTAAATTGAGCGAATTATAAGCAAAAAACTTAGTTTGCTTCTCGTTTGGGAGTTTTGGAGGGTTTTTAATTATTTGTTGTTCTAGCGGCAATAGAAATACACACTCTGTGAAAATTTCAACTCTCTACCTATTACGGTTTTTGAGATACAACCCGCTGACAGACAGACGGACTGACAGCGGAGGCTTAGCAATAGGGTCCCGTTGAGCACCCTTCGGGTACGAAAACCTAAAAACAATGAATTTTTCGGGGAAAACTCATAGAAATTTTTTTGAAGTGTTTGAAAAAATATTTATTTTTTTATGGAAGCTCCTAGTATCAAAATTAAGCGAGTTATGTCATCGTCCCAATCGCATAACGGCTAACGTGAATCCGTATGCCTATATAAAATTTGGCCGAATAGCATAATTTTGCAGAAAAATTGCAAAGGGCATAAATTTGACTCTATTTAATAAATAGAGTAACTGTGATCCATTGAAGTTAATGATAAGTATTTCGTGGCATACTTGATTCGATTGAAAAAAAAATTCCAAACACATCTCCTTTTTAAAAAAATGTTGATTCTCGTTATTGTCCCGCACAATTTGTATGCCCTTTTAAATTTGATAAGAAATAATAATTACGAAGTTAAATCCAAAAGGGCATACACGATACGATTGGTTTATTATGGATACATTTTTTACAGTTTTAAAACGTATGCCTTTGGACAAGGTCTCGAAAATATGTATGCCGTTAAAATATATAACATATAAAAATCGGAATTAACCATGGCTTCAAAGGCATACACGATACTATTGATTTAAAACAAGGTTTTTTTTTACAAACGCCATCATTGAAAAAAAATATTTGGCCCCAGTAAAAACGTATGCCGACTGGTCAAAATTTATTTTCACAATCAATATAAACATTTAGTAGACACGGCATACGTAATACGATTGGTTAAAATTATTGTTTTTTTTTGCAACTTCGAGGACTGAGTTCAGCCACAAGGCCCCGACCTAAACGTATGCCGATGCTTCTCTGGATTTGTTTTTTTATAAATTACATCAAGGCATGAATGGCATACGCGATACGATTGATTAAAAATTCAATTTTTTTTTGCAATTTCAGATGACATTGCACGCTACATGTCCCGCCCACACGATCTCGCTTAGATCCATTTTTTAGTTAAACCTACTTTATAATCATCAACTTGAAGGGCATACGCGATACGATTGGTTGATAAAATCTGTCACGAGCTGCCGGTCTATTTAGTGCATATTTTGAAGTCGGTTCAATTTTTTTGTTAAAAATATTTTATTAAATTTTGAGGTCGGTCCTGGCTTTATCTTATCTCATTATGGAAATACGTTATCAAGTAAGTATTCACAGAAATTGTTCGAAGTTGTCCCCAAAAAAACAAAACAACAAACACGTCAGTTTCAAATAAGCACCAACTCAGACCAAGATACTTAAGATAATGACATAACATATTTCCATAGTGACGTAACATAACACCAGGGCCGACCTCAAAATTAAAAAAAAATAACATAACATAATATTTTCTAAATGTTAGTTGAAGTTTTGTTCCAAAAATATGTATTGAAGGATATTTGTTTGGTTGAGGAACAAGTTTGAAATAAGCTTTACCAGAGTATCGCTTGTGGCCAACGTTTCGAAAAAAATATTTTCATCATCAGGGCCTCAATGCAAGTTAAGATGGAAAATTGTGAAAATAATTTTAATATACCTGATCAATTATTTATTATGAATTTCGACAGTTTTTTAAATTTAAAAATACCTAGCATAAAACAGTTTTTTAATAAAATTGTTCTGTGCAAATAAATATTGTGAAGCAGGAAGCTTATTTCAAACTTATTCCTCAACCAAACAAATCTCCTTCAATATTTTCTAAACTTCTGCCAATTATCACAAAAAACCTTGTTTTTAAATTTTATTTCTATGCAAAAATATCACGATTACCTATGTTAAAATATTTTTAACATCCTGGTGTCTTATTAAAAGAATTTATAGTTTTATTGATTTTATTGTTGTAGTCAATCGAAGATTTGCCAGAGGAGGTGATGCTTGCAATTTTCGCTCAATTGCATTTTGAAGATTTGGAACGATGCGCTCAAGTCTGCGAGTATTGGAATCAGCTGACGCTTGATAAATCACTTTTGAAATGCATTGATTTATCTCATTTTTCGATAACTGTATGTATATTTACTTTCTATCTTTCAAAAAACATTTATTTACATGTTGTTGACTTAATTGGTAATACTTGAGCTAAAAACAAAGAGATCCTCTCTCTTTGGATCTGATCGGCGTGCAAATAAAGCTGAGTCGCATAGTACGGGGAAAATATTTTTTCTTCATACCTCTACACACATGCGCAGTGCGTATTGGGTTGCATTGTCTCTAGTCATGGTAACAAACTCCTTAATCCTGAAATAATAAAATCGTCAACAACTGCTAGAATCTAAGAAGTTTCACTTCTAACGTGTGGGTGTCCACGCAATATTTTTGTTTTTGTCATGATAATGTCAAATTTGTTTACCAAAACGATGGTAACGTAAAAACAGTCAAAACTTTTATTATCAATTATTATTGTAAGAAGTTTCACTTCTATCGTTTGTGTCGTGTCGTGTCTTGGCCTTTTTTGTTTACATACATAGTTGTTTATGTACTTCTTTTTATATTATATTTATTGAACCATATTTCTGTTTAATATTTTGCTTCGTACTCAAACAATTAATTTTAGAACAATAAACGACTTTACTTTCAGGAAGATCATTTTCAAAGCATATTGCAAAGAAGCAAACACTTTTTACTTCGGTTATCGTTAATAGACACTGACATTGAAGATTCTTCCTTTAAAACTTTAGCTGAATTATGTCCAAATATCGAGGATTTGTATTTAAACGATTGTTTGAATATCACTGACAACGCAGTTCTGTATGTAAGTCAAGGGTGCACGAAGCTACAAAAATTAAATTTTGATTCATGCTACGAAATAACTGATAAATCTCTTGGGGCTTTGTCAGTTGGATGCAAGAATTTGACTCATATTGATGTTTCTAATTGCCCAAACATAACCGAGGAAGGTTTAGAAATGTTTAGTAAAAACTGTTCTAAAATAAGATCATTCATATGTTCTTTTCTTGACATAGAAACTCTAAACTTCGTCAAAAATTGGCCTTCACTTGAAGTTATCAACGTGAATTCTTGCGATGTAAGTAAAGGCCGCTGCACACGAGGCTGGTTTTGCCGCTAGAATCACTGCCGGGACTTGTGCTGGCCGCCAGGCTGGCTACAAAGATGGAAATGACGTTACTTCGGGCTCGCGTGCGAGGTCACAAGATGGATTTCAAAATTACAATCAGGGCTATTTTTCGTACTAGTTTGTCTGCTTGTTTTGAGCAAGAATCAATCACGACATAGTATCTAGTCACGTGTGCGATATGGGCATCCGCCCATAAACAAACACGCCGTCATAGCAATAAATGTCCACTTTTGTTAATACTCGAACTATCATTGCGCACGCACCAAACCCATCTATAAAGCAAGCTTCTATAGGTACATGCATCGTGTGAAGCGAACACATAAAAGCCATCACCAAAATCAGCGTCACAGCACGCTTAAAATATAGCAAGGAATCTAGCGGTAAAACTAGCCTCGTGTGCAGTTCTTTTGGCACGGTATGGTAAAATCTATTCATGAGACTGCAAATGTTGCGAGCGTTTCGCAATGCACGTATATCATATACTATTCGGAACCCAAAGAAATGGTGGTGAAACCTCTGGTGAGAAATGCGCCGAACTGTCCTAAAGGAGGTTTTTGGCAGGTAAACATTGATTTAGAAAAGCATGATGTAGGCTAACATTGATTTAGAAAAGCATGATGTAGGCTAACATTGATTTAGAAAAGCATGATGGAGGCTAGGTTAGCCTCTATTATGCTTTTCTAAATCAATGTTTACCTGCCAAAAACCCCCCTTAGGACAGTTCGGCGAATTTCTCACCAGAGGTCTCACCATTCCTTTGGGTTCTGAATAAAGTATAACGTTTGCCTAGTAACTTAACGGTCGTAGGTTCGATTCCGGCGGTCAGTGCCATTATTTTTTTCGATTACGCCAGTTTTACTTTCGTATTGTGTAGTGTAAAATTCACAGTCTTTCTTTTTTTTTTATAAAACTCGGTCATGTCTGATTTCATAAAGTACCGATGTTAATTTGATGAAAAAACAATTTTTGTCTGGATATTGATCCACCTTATAATTTTCGAAATAAAAAACATTCTGTTCTTTTTCAGCGTTTATACGATCTTGAAGCTTTGGCACAATATTGCCCGAAATTAACAGATATATCTATTACGTGTTGTGAATCAGTTAATGATAATAATCTGATTGGGCCAACACAACATTGGCTTAAATTAAAAAGGTTAAATTTAAGCAATAATCGAATCACGGACATTATAGAATTGATACAAGTAAGAGATTATAATTTTCATATTATTACAGTAATAATTAGGTATTATACAATTGCTTGAAGAACAATTTAGTCTTTAATGTCGCAGAAAAGATTTTAAAAATATTTTGAACAACTCTATACACAGGTTTTGTATAACACAATCTTTAATTATTTAAAAAAGGAGGTTATCAATTCCACTCGTGTTTTACCATTCTATATTTTGTGAGGATGTTTGATATGCAAATATGAAGAGCTCTATTGTTTTTGGGGAAAATCGGTGCATGCGCAAAAGATATATGCTATAACGTTGTTTTTTGTATAATAATGGTATACTTTTCATATCGGTTTATTATTCTATTTTACAAGAAAGTTTTGTTAAAAAATTTTTGAGAAAAGTCGGCGCATGTGCAGAAAACATATTATACTATAACGTTGTTTTTTTTTTTTTTTTTTGCTATGGAAATCATTAATGCATTACACAAAAATGCAACATAGACCGGACGCCCAAGAGAGGTTCATATGCATTTTATATTGATTTTCTGTATTGCATTGCCATTAATGATTTCCATTGCTACCATATCAACATAACTGCAGGTATTGCATTAAAATAGTAAGAGTGAATCGTCATTATACAGTATTAGGTACATTATGTGTAAATACAGTAATAAATTACTCTAAATTTTATCTATTTTTAGGACTGCAAAAACTTAGAAGAAATTAATTTGCAATTTACTTTTATAACAGAAATAACATTAAATGCATTAATTACTGAATATCCTCGATTGAAAACCATAGTAAGTAAAAAAAGCAAAAATAATAAATTTTACTAATTCTAATTAATTCTATTAAATGTATTATTACAGAATTGTGGATGTTGTAAAAAGATTGAGGCAAAGGATGAGACTATTCTTAGTATGGCTAAACACAGTTCGCAACTGGAAAAGGTCTATTTAAGTTTTTGCAAAGTAAGTGTCCACATTCGGTTTACTTGTTTGGTATTCGGCGTTTTATTCTAATTCGGCCAAATGGCGAAGAATAGTTTGTATTACTGGTAGTGTTCGGCCGAAACCGAATTTCGGCCTCAGTCTCAATTTCGACCGAAACTTCATGTTTTCGTGAGAAAAATTTAGTAATCATTATCATAATCAGGCTTATTGTTTTTTTATTTTTAAATTTATCACATATTAATCATTCAGCCTCTGATATTTTAACTAATCATTAACTTACCAAAAACACAAATAAATATACTTTTTTTTATATTATGAAATAAAATAAAAGCTACAAGACAAAATTACTTTTTAGTAAAAAGTATTTACCTAATAAATATGTTTTTATACGTATAGGTACACACGACAAAAAAAAGCACTCTTTCATTTTTAGAAGAAAATTATTTCTTTTAAATTTTGGTCATTTTGTATGGTACTCTTGTTAACGAGCTACAATAAAATTAAAATAAATAAGTACAACTAAATAAATATTTTTAATGCAAATAATACTTCAATCGAAAGTATAAAAATAAAGAGTTTTCTCTCAAACTAAAAAGAAATAAAGTCGGTTTACGGACGATAGTTTTACGTGATAACGTATTCCGCTCGAATATCATATTTAATAATACAAAACCTAAATTTTAGTAGCTGTCAAACTATATTTTTACCGACTAATAATTTGATCAACCATAGCAAAATACATATTTTTGAGCAACTATAAAAGTCATTTAAAAGAATGTATATATACAGATTGTATCAAATCAAAACGGTCCATAGGACATTCTGTGTGTAAGACAGAGACGATATATAAAGATCTAAAGCAGTAAGTAAGAATGAGATAAATGATCGCTAATATAGTTACTGTGGTTACGTAAATAAATAATTACGTACACTGTAAATCTTTTTTATCAATAATTTCACTAGTGAATACTGACATTTTATAAAATTGTGATTTTTACTGTAGAAAACAAAGACGATACTATCAGATTGTATAACCACAGTAACTATAAGCGATCATTTATCTCATTCTTACTTACTGCTTTAGTGCTTTATATAATATCGTCTCTGTCTTACACACAGAATGTTCTATGGACTGTTTTGATTTGATACAATCTGTATATTATATATTTGTTAACAAACCGTATAATTTATCTGGCCATCTGTCAGATGTAGCTTTCGCTGGAACAGCCGAGAAAAATGTTGAACGCACACTACTCTCTGACGTCACGCGAGAAGAGAGAGACTATCGCTTATATCGCGCTCTCGCTTGCGGAACGTTACTCTTTTTCGTGCGTGCAGCCGGTGTTTCATCACTTTATAAGACGTTATCACGTCAAAAAACGCGGAGCGCGGAGGCATAAAAGACACTTCGTCGCTCGTGCAGATGCACCGCATTTCAGCACGAAACCTCCCGAATGTAGTTTCGGTTTCGGCCGGATGGGCGCCGAAACTAGGCCGAAACCGAAATTTCGGTCTGACACTAATTACTGTATACTGCTAATTATAGTCGCATTGAGTTTGGTTGTTGAATAACAAGGGCGTATAATTTTTATTTTCAGGGTATTAATGACAATCATATCCAGGTGCTGGCGAGACATTGTCCGAATCTGACTTCTTTGGATATAAACTGTTGTCGTTTGACTGACAGTTCGCTAACGGCCCTTGCTACCTACTGCCGCAAGTTAACTAAAATTGACGCTTCTTCTAATTACTTGTTTACAGTCGAAGGATTTAAAGCACTGTTTGAAGTAATGAGAGTTTATCAATTAATTTTTGGTTTAAAATTGCAAGTAACGTTTGGCACATACCGTCATACTAGCGGTGTGTACTCTATTATCGCTTTGCGCGTTAGAGCTGAGTTCCTTTCATACAACAAGTTGTAGCTTTTTGAAAAGGGGAGATTCTGTTCTATAAAACGGAACTATTTTTAGATCGATTCAAGTTCATAATTACTCCTAAAATTGTAACTGAATACAGCGGAAAGCCTGCCAGATGTGCACTTTTGGTTTTGCCAACTATTTTTCTTAGAATGATAAAATATTATTTAATCATAAAAAATGTTGTCATCATTTTTGCAGGGCTGTTTATTATTAAAACATGTATATTTGGTGGATACAAATGTGTCAGACGCTTCTCTGAAATGTTTGGCGATGAATTGTGCAAAGTTACAGACACTGGTAAGTAGTCATGGAGCTTAGCCTGTCTTGATTGTCAGGCCGAGGATAGATCTAGTGTTGGTAGTTGAACTATAACTCAAAATACGTTTTGTTGGAACAGATCGTGAAATCTAAACACATCACTGACCAAGGCGTTAAAGAGTTAACAATGTATCAATCTGCAAAAAGTCTACGAATCATTTTTGTAGACTGTGGAAATCTTACCGAAAATGCTCTCAAATATTTGATAGGATGTTCCAATCTAAAGGAGTTACGGGTTCCAAAACAGGCACGTACTGCTGAAGCGGAACGTTTTTTAAAGGTCTGTTTAGTTTTTTCTAGAATCTCTACTTTTAGGCGCGACTTGAGAGTAACTCAGATCTTTTTGTGGTGTCGACTACCAAACGGCGGCATCGTACAAACTATCTTGAACGAAAGGTGAAATAGCTATGAACGCAAACCAATTTTGTGATTGGTTTCCGCTATTTAAAGGCATTGACTGACAGGTGGCGGCATCAAAACGCATCTGTAGGAAACATAGCTATGAACACAAAAGCATAGCCAACGTAATTTAATTTTCGTGTGATTTAATTTGTGACTGAATATTTCCCAAAAAGCGAGAGTGGTAAAAAAATATAATAAAAGGAAGTTTTACTTCAATCGCCTGTAAAGGTTACACGCACCCAAGTTTTTTTTTCATTTTGAGTACCAACATTACAAAGTTTCTTGTCTTTTAACGTTGAATATCTTTACTAGGCAATCTTGATATGGCACTTTGCATAAAATGAAAATATCGATTTTTTGACCCTCTTATATCGTCCTTAAGGCCTAGTTTATATGAGAGGCGTTCAACGCGCGTTAGCCCAACGCGCGTTTACAGTTTCTATACAATTGTACATAACTGTTTACATGATAACGCGCGTTCAACGCGCCATCAACGCGCGTTATCATGTAAACAGTTATATACAATTGTATAGAAATTGTAAACGCGCGTTGGGCTAACGCGCGTTGAACGCCTCTCATATAAACTAGGCCTAAGAATCACTGCTCTTCAAATATAATCGAATAAAAGTTTAAAATACTGAGTCAAATTATCTACACTGGATTATTTTATGCAGGTACATCTACCGGGAATAAAAATTTTTAAGTGACTGACAATGGGCACACATAAACATACTGAGAATTTCATTGGAGTTGGCATTTTCATTTTTGTATAATTCATATACTTTGTAATATTCCATTTTTATATGATTTAATAAAGTTTTTTAATCAAGTATAAGTAGTTTTATTAAACAAAAATGTTTAAATATTTTTATTTAACCCTCGAGCAACAAAAAGAAGAGTGTTAATTGTTTGGATAAAAATCAGTTGCTCTAAAACAGTGAAGTCAAAGATACGGCCGCATTCGGCCCTCAAGCTATCTCATTACGGCCCGCGACCAGAATTAATCCAGTGATGATTCCAATCTATTCTAAAAATAACTACCTCAAATATGACACCTGGCATCAATGAACTTATCAGAAACAAGAGACCTCAGGTATTTGGATCTTCAAGCTCGAGATAATTTACCCTTTTTATTAAACTAAATAAAGATTTTAATTTGGTACGTGTTTTACTAACACACCTTAAATCTTATAAATGGCCCTTTAGAAAAATCAGACTGACACCACTGCTCTAAATTATAGTTATGTTTAATACGCGCCACGGATCTAAAAGGTTCAGAACTTAGTCACAAACAGCGTCGCAAAGGTACATTTTAGAGTCGTTGAGACTCCCACCACCTTCCAGCTACCTGCACGGAATGTGCGCTCGCCGGTGATTGGCCGTGATCGCTCGTTGCCTTTGCCACTTGTCGCTTTCCTGCTTTAGAGTACAGTCGAGTACGCTATTGTCAAGTTGTTATGGTTATTATAGTTTTGTTGAGTTGCGAGTTTGTAGTTTTTCAACAGATTGTACAAGCGCAAGCCCGCATTCGCATCTAACTTCTGAGCCTTTTAAATTGTGGCGCGTATTGTAGGTACCAGCAGAAAAAATAAAAATGCAAAAACAGTCAAAATTAACCCGTTTACATGCGACCACCAGTTAGCTTACTCAGCAACGCGGAGTGTAGATGGTAGGGAGAGATACAAATAGGCAATCAGATGAATTCTGTGGCCTCCACTTCCAAGTCGTCAAATGTCAATGGCGACAACACAAAACAAAAACAGAGACGGCCGCAGTCTAAAATTATAATCCGACCTCCAAGCACTAAAACAAAAATGACTAAAACTAACAACCAAGAAATTAGGCAGGTCTATTTTTTTTGATGTGGAAAAAATAATCGCAACTGAATCCAGACTATAACCAACTGGTTGTAAAAAGCGCTAGGATACATCAAATCGTCCACGTTTGAGTGCACAAAAAAAAAAAAAAAAAAAACTGGCCAAATGAATCTCTAGTAAATCACGATAGAAAATAAATAATTGAAATTTAACTCTTTCAGTCTTAGCGATTAGTGTCACTAGCCACCTATAATTTTTATAAGTTTTGTTCGGCGCCATATAACGAAATTCTAGTCACCGTGGTCATTGTAACTAACTACCTTATTCCTCGAAAACCTTACACTCAATTTTTTTTATAATACCTGTCCCATACCAAAAACAGAGAAAAAAAATCAATGTTGTAAACAATATTATGAAAGCGTGAGTGAAAGAGTTAAAAAATAACAATTCGCCAACAACAGGTAGAACACAATAAATAAAAAAAACTGTTTATAAAAATTAAACTACTGAACACATTTTAGTGAATTTAAATAGGGTTCTGGTCTGATAGTAAACAAAGTGAATAAAATATAACCCAAGGCAATCTGACCAAAATTGCGATCTGTAGAGTCGTGACGTACATACATACGTACAGACCAACTGACAACTGCTGTTTGTGATTTTCAATTACAATTTTAATAGTATTTATGAACTTGAATTGATTTAAAAATGGTTCTGTTTTATAGATCAGAATATCCTCTTTTCAAAAACCTTCAATTTGAATGGATTTCGTGTGAAATTAACTTAGATATAACTTCTTATATGAACGAAAGTCAGCTCTGATGCACAAAGCGATAATAAAGCACATACCGCTAGTTTAGCGGTATGTGCAATTAATAAATAAGGAGACAAAACCCAACACACGGCCACAAACCGCGCCACTACCAGACTAAAAAACCAAACAATAACAAAACACGTGAACAGAACCACGTCAAGATTTCCAGAAATAAGTGACTAAAAATCACATATTATGTTACTGTCTATACCCGAATTCGGTCAATGGCCAAAATAAATTCGCAAAACTAGTTTTGATCAACGAATATTGCCCAAACCCGAAATCTTCTGAAAAGAAATTAATATTAACAATTCTTTTACAGTTTTGCATCATTTTGCTTTAATTTTTCTTCGACAATAAAAAAAAGCATGATGAAGAACTCTTCTGTTGTGCTGGGTCGGATTACCGACTTTCAAAACACTAATTTATAAAATTACAAAGAAAACAAATACACCATTACAATATTTATATTTATTCATTTTTTCAAATGTTCATGTGATTTTTTTACATAAAGATACTTATTAAACACAAATTTATTTTTCCTTTTATTATATATAAGTTGATTTTTATTTTTTAATTGTATATTGTATCACTTATAACCGCCTAAATCATTAGGACAATGTTTAGAAAAATCTTTATGATCACATTTTTATATACATATTATTCGATTTTATTTAACTCAAACAAAAAGAAAGCCTGAAAAAATAAACCAATAAAATCCAGATCGATAGACATTAATTTTCCAATTTAAAATTCCGGAAACTGTCGCAGAATCATTTCAAATAAAGTGTCTAAACATTCTCCGAATGAAACCAAACACATAGAATATAATGAATAACGTACGAAAAATAATGATCATTGTTAATTAATTACATAATGAAATGTGTATATAATTATTACACAATTAATACAAACCGACGTCAAACGAGTGCAGTCGATGCGACATCTTAGCGAAAAGATCTTGAATTTGGTGTTTGTGGTCGTTTGTGTGTCGCTTGCGGTTGTTGTATTGGACAGAGATGATGTTGAAACCGGAAGTTGATCGTCTCTCTCTCTCTTCTCTCGTATTAAAAATTACTTTAATGGGATGGTTACTGGTTAGCGATTTCCTATGGACAAAATTATTTTTATGTGATTTGGGTTATTTACAAATGAACAATACGAATACGAAAAACGTGCATGCTCTGTAGTGTGAATTATTAAAATGACGTAAATAATTAGTTCTCAATTAACCCATCAGTCGGCGTGCAGATCGCCACGTGAATACCATAGTGACGTAGACGGGTGTCTCTCAGATCGATCGCCTATGGATAGTACAGTGAAATAGAGAAAAAAAATTCTGACCAGAAAAACCCTTAGTAAATTTTTGTGTATAGTTAATGACAATTAATTATCATCCCAATAAGTTGAGAGGAATACTAAAGAATATTAATAAACCACGCCTACATCCTCTCTGTCGACGGTGAGAAAAAGAGTGATGAAAGTATGAAGGGCGTGTGAACTCTACAGGTGATTTTCAAGTCGATTCTTTTTTCTAACAGCGTGTAAAAATCAAAGACGAACAAATATTTCACGTAACTTGTTTATCAAAACTCAAAAATGAAAGAGGAACGAGCTTTCAAAGTTTTATTAAATTTGATCTAATTTGAGGCCGCTCCTGGCTTTATGTTATGTCACTATGGAAATATGTCATGTCATTATCAAGTATTCACAGAAATTCTTTAAAATTGTCCCCATTTTGCAGCGATAAGGGCCTTTCGCGAATTATTTGGAATGCATTTCCGATTCATGCTATCATTTCTTCGCGTGTGTTAATCGGGATTTTGAATTGATTAAATAAAATTTAAAAAATATTAATTAAACTTTGAAAGGCTGTTTCTCTCTTATTTTTGGTAGCGATAATTGCGGTAGTCATTCCGTCTTTTTTTTTAACAACATTCAAACAAGACTGATCAGAAAGAGACATACATAATTATATACCGTGTTTATCGTCTTCTCTTTCTTGTTGGTTTGTATGCGCAGTAGTACATTGGAACTCCATATCTACAGCTCAATGTTTTTTAGTGCGAGGAACCAGATCTGGTTACTTTAGTAGTGTTTTGTTTTAATCGACGACTTTTTGAAAATTAGCTTTACTTTGAAATTTATGCGCGTTTTGATTTCAAAAATTGCGTCTGTCAAAAACTTGACGTTTAAAAACTTAGGGGCATATATTAGTACCAAGATGAGTGTAAAAATTAAAACCTACTGATATCTGAAGAATGGGCGTTGTAAATGTAAAATTTTGTAAATTAAAAATAGTAGGATTACAAAATCTAACGAATTCAACCAAATAATAAATAATTACAAACACATTTTTATCAGTCATTTTTCATCATTCTTTTCCGATAAATGGAAAATTCGCTTTTTCGCTGTACTGTTTCCTTATTTTATTGCTATGCTCATAAAAATATTTTTTCATTGTAATTATGTTGACAGCTTATTTAAAAAAATCGAATTTTTCTCATAGCTACACGTTGCTATGAAAATGAATTTTCAAATTTCTCTCTTAATTCCTCACACTAAAAAAACCATAGAGACATTAGACTAGAGTGCGCGAGTGAGCCGTGAAAGTGTCTGCAATTCGGACAGAGAACAGTTCCTATTTCTATGGTAACTAATGATGCAAAACAATGCTGATCTAGTAAACAAATATCTGATTTTCTGGACTTTCTGCAACGTTCTCTCTCTCTCTCAACTGAAGACACTTTTACTTATGGCAAGCATACGAACTAGCGTACTCTAGTATCTTATATCTCTATGAAAAAAAAACCGATATGTATTTGCATTTCTCTAATTACTGTTATTTCTTAAGATTAAGCGAGTTTTTGGTGAATTTATGCATCTTCCCAATCGAAACTTCCAAAGAAAACCAAAATAAAATAATCGCAATTTCATTTTCACCAAAGTTTAAATTTGCGTTCCCTAATACACACATAGACTCTGATGACCTCAGCTGTTGAGCGTCTATAATTTACAATCTATTTATCGACACCACTTTCCCCTAATGAGCTGTAGAAATGGATTTTCAATCTGGGCTGCGGAGGAGCAATATGGTAGAGAAAGAGATAGCGAGATTGGCGGTAGACACTTTGTCTTTGTTTAAATCAGTGGCGTAGATGATGCAGAATTGGAGCATATTTATAATTTTATTAAAAATACTAAATAATATCTGTCAGACCAGTAACAATGTATAACCAAAATGATTTTTTTAAATGGACAAATTTAACAATATCTAGATCTCATGA
This sequence comes from Xanthostigma xanthostigma, assembly GCA_963575645.1. Taxonomy (NCBI): domain Eukaryota; kingdom Metazoa; phylum Arthropoda; class Insecta; order Raphidioptera; family Raphidiidae; genus Xanthostigma; species Xanthostigma xanthostigma. The sequence continues at coordinate 11,964,671 of OY754475.1, forward strand.
GCCAATGAGAAAACGCCAGAAAGAGACATACATATACCGTGTTTATCGCTTTCTCTTTCCTGTCGATTTGTATGCGCAGAAGTACATTAGCACTCCATTTCTACAGCCGTCATATATTATAAAAGACGGTTTTAATAATCAATCTTTATTCAAATAACAATTCTAAATAGTATCCTATACTATAGAGCAGTGGTTCCCAAATAACAGGTAATCGTGGACCCCTAAGTGAACTAGCTAAGTAGTCGGGGACCCCCGAATACCGGGGGGTCTGGGAAAATTTGCAAAATTACAATTAAATTGGCACGTTTTTAGCGTATCTGAGCATGTTTTTGAAAATTTTTTTACTATTTTATTTTTTACCGGCTAGCCGCGGACCCCTTGCAAACTGTCCGCGGACCCCCGGGGGTCCGCGGACCACCTTTTGGGAACCACTGCTATAGAGTATAGACTGTTAAAAAGCTATTTTCCAGGATAAATTTGGTTGTTAATATGGCTAAAAATACAATTACAGAAACAAGAAACACTGGAAACACTTTTATATAATTTTAATGATATAATAATTAGAAATTATTACATTTTAATATATTAATTACATCTGACTTTAAATTTTATAATTATAGAAGTATTTTTACATCACCACTTCTTTACTTTCATTGTAATGCCGCAACCAAAAATATTTTATTCTAATTCAAAGTACAAAATAGATATATATTTAATTAATAAACTGATAAAAGCATTACAATGAATAAGGTTAATGTAAAAATATTTGAAATTAGTCATATTTCGTACCACCTATAACGTTGAGAAGCTTTCCACGCCTAAATTATTTTAGTCGTACGGGGCGATCCTATAAGAGACAAAGAAGAAACTCGAATGTGACAATTGACTGAATCCATTCAAAATAATCGCAGAATAAGTTTTAAGTACAGAACGTTCATCAAATAATGGCGGTGAGTTGCAACTGGGTGTCAAAACCAACTCCGGAAATTTTAGTGCCTAGGCAATACAAAAGTGTCGACAATTCGAAGTTCCCACGATTGAATTTTGCACAAAGGTCAAAATGGAAGAAAGCATCCACAGTGCCAAAATACAGTGACACGCATCGACAATGCCAAATTTATTACCTGCATTTGGCAATAGTTATTAAAGCTCGAGGGGTCAAGAGAATGCAACATTTTTTAGCACTCTAATTTTTAATGCGACATTTATTTCACATTGGTATCAAAATGAATTAGGACTTTGTAGAAAATGTTTTCTGTGTACGACAACAAATAATTACACTTCCTAATCAAAATTAGCCTACTGTTCGGCTTTCTTAACTGTACTTTTAATGTTAACGAAACAATTACTGTACTTGGTGCACGCTTCTAATGAAACCAGGGGTGAACGAGTACGATGAAGACTCAGAGAAAAATATCTTGACTGTAATATCCCTGCAACTTTTTACGGGCGTCGAAGCAAAATCTTTCTCAAAACACCGAATGGTTCCCTTGCAGCAAAGATATTGTAGGTCTTTGTCATACTTGTTCACGAGTATCTGGTGGTTGGAAAGCTTATCCTGGATTCATCAGAAAACAAAATGTGCTTCCAGTTAGTCAGAGTGCCCGTCGGCAAAAATTTTATTGATACATACTCTCCCCAAACTTTGTATAGAGCTTCATTAGGCCTAGTCTGACACCTATTTCCTCTATGACTTTTTTTATTTTGGGGCGTTTTCCTTCTAATTTTTACGAAACATTTCGTTTTGACGACATGTAAAAATTTATAGATACTGTTTATTTTTTTAATTGGATAGCTGAAAAACTTCAACCAAAACGCTAAGATAATGTTATCTGACAAATAACATGAACCATTTAAAATGTCTGACACCTCGAATATGTCGACATATTCGAGGTGTCAGACATTTTAATTGGTTCATATTTTTTGTCAGCGTTTTGGTTGAAGTTTTTAAGTTATCCAATTAAAAAAACAAACAGTATCTATACATTTTTACATGTCGTCAAAACGACATCTTTTGGAAACTTTAGAGGGAAAACGCCCCAAAATCAAGAAAAGTCATAGAGGAAATAGGTGTCAGAATAGGCTTACTGAAGCCATATACAAAGTTTGGGGAGAGTATGTATCAATAAAATTTTTGCCGACGGGCACTCTGACTAAGTCTAATAATTCCAAAAACATTAAAAATACACAGCCGGGCGGTGCGTTAATCTTTACCAGAGGTGTATTTACAAAATCTTTTTAATAATCTGTGCAGACAAATAGAAAAATCTAGATTTAGAACAATACTACAATGTCATCAATATCATTCCTATTTTATGTCATTGCGAAGTAAATGTGCGATTTGGGTAAAAAAAAATGTATCAATTCATGCGTGTTGATCATTGAGTTAGCTTGTGAAATTTAGCCAATTTTAGAAAATGATAATTATTCGTATTTACGTAATAAAATAGAAATTTAGCACTGTATACAGTGAAATAATAATAAACTGCTCTCCGTAGAAAATTATTTCCTATTATAATCGAGAATTTGTTCATTTTCAAAATTACCTTTTTAACATTATAATTATTGATAAACCTGCTAAATTACTTATAATTATGTGTACTAATTAAAAAGAAAATTTGAGCAAAATAAAAAAATATGACTGTACAAACACAAATGGTACCAAAATTGCTCTCATTAATGATTCGACCGTTACAAAAATAAATGTAACTTTGGTCAGAAAGGTTCGATTTTTTACTACTTTTATTTCCATGTCAAAAAGAGATACGTCATTTCTTTAAGATTTTTGCTCAAGTATTAATTAACAGGGAGCCTGGAGTTATTTTGTTTCAGTATTAATACCGAAAAAAAGTTTAAACGAACACTTTTTAACAGGCTAGTGATACTTATTTTTGGTATCGACACAGAAATAAATCACTAAATTTTCTAAAACAATTGTAAATTTATTTTTATAATAGTCGTTTTGTTACCGCTTTGATTAATTTTGAAAATATTGCATCACAACGGGGAAATTTTGAAAATAACAAACTGGCGTGATGGACGCAACAAAAAATTATCTAGGCAGACGAAAACGATGTCTAAAGAATGACTAATATGTAATTTGACTAATTAATATATATCACAGGGTGGTTTCAGCGACGGTGTTGAATAAAAAATATTTAAATTTTCTTTGCTTCGGAAAAAGGTATTTCTTTGCTCAACACGAAATACCTGATTACTTGAACTTTTTAAATAAAACATGACCAGTTCTAATTGAGTTTGAGATGAGGATTTATTAATAATATTATATTTAAAAAATAACGCCCAAGAAAAGTTTAAATCAATAACAACTAAACTTTTCTCTTTCAAAAAAAGTCAGCAATTGGTCAACAATACAAGCTACAAAAAACGTACAGTTTATCATCGTATAAACATAAGAAATTTGCGGTCATCTTATACTAAGTAAAAAAATAAATTTTGTGAAAATAAAATTTTACAAGTGGCAACTGTGCAACCGAACAAATTTACATCTAGAGAGCGCAATATGTATGTGATTAACAAAATATGTTGAAGTAATTTTTTAACAAAATAAATTCAGGAAATCCGTAGCGCTGATGCAACCCGACATTTCTCAAAATACATTTCTATAATTACAGTATCTGCAACATCAATATATTGTTTTTTTTTTTTTTTAATTTCGATTTAGAGGACTTTGTTCACTGTTTTAAACGAGAATATTAAAAAAGTTACCAACAATTGACACGTAATTTAACTAATCTTGAACTTTTAGTTAAAAGACTGAAAAAACTAATTATATCAATCAAAACAATTCGTCACTACATGATGTGAAAAATACGTACTTTGGAATAGTCACCAATTAGCTTTCGAAAAACAAATAGAAAACTCATTTAAGAGTTAAAGGCGAAACTTCGTCTAGTTGCCAAAAGATGACAAAACGTTCGAAAAAAATATTTTTTAAATATAAATTTGATATTTGATCCATATTGAACAAGGTTATAATTCATAACTTTTTAAAGGAAGCACAAAATTACTTATCTGTACTGATTTCGGAAAAATATTTGTGTATACAGTGCGTTTACCGAAAGTGGTAACAGTGAATAATTCGTGTATCCTACAGACACAAAAAAAGTTCAAATAGTTTTTTGATCAACTCGACATTTACTATCGGAAAATGCTGAAGTATATTTGTTTGTGCTTCAAACTCAACGGGAAGTGTACATACATTTTTTTTTCAAATAGCAACATATATTTTCTTTTTGCATATTTAAAATCTCCATTCTTTCTCTATAAATTCATATAAAATTTCAATAAGGTTACATAAGAAAATATTCGAGAAAAACGGCATCAATTTTTTATTAAATACACAGTAATAATTATTAATAATTTCCAAAAATAATTATCACTGTATATTCGATTAACAAATTGACGTTTTTCTCGAATATTTTCCTATGTAACCTTATGAAAAATTAATATAAATTTATCGAGAAAAAAATGGAGATTCCGAAAATGTAAAAAAATATATGCTGCCATTTGAAAAAAAAATGTACACTTCCGGTTGAGTTTGAAGTACAAAAAATATACCTCAAAAGTTTCCGATAGTAAATTTCGAGTTGTACAAAAAACTATTTAAACTTTTTAGTATCTAGTAGGATACACAAATTATTTACTGTTACCACTTTCGATGAACATACTGTATAGACACAACATTACCTACAAAGCCTTATAAACTTTTTATTTCTATTTAAAACGCCAATATGGAAAAAATGCCAAAGTTGTAATGTAAAAAATATGTCATTTCTTGACATCTAGGTCCTTGAAGCCTAGCCTTAACCACTTTCCGATATCTGGAAAAAAAAATTTGCCTTCACTTCGTTGTAGTCAGGACTCGGATAAAAATACGGTAGTTTTGATAAAAAAATAAAATTAATCAATAAAAAATACTCAGGTCATTTTTTACACCTTTGGATATTACTAAATAAAGTGGTAACATTTACAAAGATACATTTTATTAGTATGAAGGTTTACTTCCTGAAAATTGCTCAGAAAACACGCTTAACGTCCTAGCGGCTGGAAAAATGTTTTTTTTATATTAATAAAAACATGTACATACACCTTTTTTATTTGGTAGGTTTGCAATAATTCGCATAGAGCTGAAAATGTGTACAGATCTTAGGTACACTATCACAAATGAAATATTTAAAGTCCCCACCGATCCTATATCTGCTAAAAAATATACTCAAGGTCAAAAGTTTAAAGCATCGTTTTTTTGCACTTTTCTCGTAAACGGTAAATGTTATATAAAAATAGATCAGACAAAAGTTGTAGATCATGCAATTGTCTACAAGAATGATTCTTATACTTTTTTTCCTACGAAGCACCATTCTTTTGAAGTGGTGATTTCATACATCGAAAATACTAATATGCATATTAATATTTAACGTTATTTTTGATAAATACGTTCATAGACATTTTTGTCTCATATCTCAGGAATAGTGATTCGTAGAAAAAAAAATATAAGAACAGTTTCTGTAGATAATTGCATGATCTACAACTTTTGTCTGACCTATTTTTAGATAACATTTACCGTTTACGAAAAAAAGTGCAAAAAACCGAAAATTTTTACCTTTGAGCTTGAATACATTTTTCAGCAGATGTAGGATCGGTGGGGACTTTTGATATTTTATTTGTAATAGTGTACTTAAGAACCAATTTTCAGTTCTATGTGAATTATAGTAAACTGAAATGTTTATTTTGACTGAACTATATAAACAAATTTTTGTTTCATAAATATAAATGAAAAAAAAAACAATCTTTATTTTAAAATAAAAGTAACATTTTTTTTGACCCAATTAAGCAAACAATCATTCATAACTGCAATCATAAAAGATGTGTATGTTTATTCTCAGAATAATATGAATAAAAAAAAAAAAACATTTCTAGCCACTTGGACGTTAAGTAGTCGGTTGATGAAATAAAAAAAAAAGGTAAATCGCTGTTCTAAGGTCAAACGCCATGTTTATCTCGAATTGTTCCAAATTGTTTGAATTTAAAAGCGTCTGTAACTCAATAACATCTTCCTCACTAAAAAATATTTTTAATAACGTTGAATATATCAAATATTCACTACGGTATAGTTCTTAAGTCAAATTATTATACAGTTGGAAATCTAGCTAAAGTTTGTTATTGATATTGACACACCCATAATCGCAATGCTATATATCAGAAAAAAATATTTTCAAACACTGTCACTGTCCCCGAATATTTCCACTTTCGCGACAAAATGAGTTATCATTAATGCAGTAATGCCAACTCCTTCCAACGCGAAAGTGGAAAGATTCGGGTTCGGTCCGGACAGTGACCGTGTTCGAAAAAAAAAATCTAATATAGCATTGTAACAACGGGTGTATCTTAACAATATTAATAGCAAACTTTAGCTAGATTTCTAACTAAAAAAATATTGTCCGTTATTTTCGAGCTAGTCTGAAATCAAATTAATGACCCCTGTAAGCTATTCAAATTTTTACGCTCATATTTTAAGCTATAGTTGTAAAGGCGCACAAACCTTCATTTAATTCTTTTTTTGAATATATTATTGAAACTGGCAATTTGCACTATGCATTTTTGGCTAATTCGTGAAATATAAGGAGCTCCAAACATGCGAAGAAACAACAGTTCGAATTTGTTTTAAAACAATTGAAGTATGTTCCGTTCAGAAAAAAAATAATTAATAAGCTTTTTTGTAACGCGTTTTCGATCAAGTAATAATAGTGCGAGAGCTATCAAATATTTTTGGGTAGGTATTCGATGCATCGTGAAAATTTGTGTAACATTTCTTCTGTTATGTCTGAACACTAAATCGAAGACCTGGCCGAAGGGTAGTGGGGCCCTAGTCACGCTTTGAATTTTTAACTTTACGATATTTTATTTGCAAAAAAAGTCCTTGAGGCATTTTGAAATTTTAATATCTTCAAATTTACTATTTAATAAAATAAAAAATAAATAAGCTGTCTATTATAGGTGAGTGCGAGTAAGACGCTACAAGTAAGTTGAAGTGTGAGAGAGAGCGTATATCGACGTATATCGCACCGAAGCATACTTCAATTCAACCCATCTCTCACACTTCAACCTACCCGTAGCGTTTTACCCGCACTCATGTATAATAGACAGTTTTGTAACCGCCTGACAGACATTCAGACCCGACAAATCTGGCTTCTTTATTTTTTATTTTATTAAATACTTAATTTGAAGGTATTAAAATATCAAAATGCCTCAAGAACTTATTTTGCAAATAAAATTTCGCAAAGTTAAAAATTTATGGCTTCGCTAGAGTCCCTCTACCCTTTGGCCAGGTCTTCGACTTTGTGTTCAGACATTATAAAATAAGTGTTACATACATTTTTACGGTGGCTCGAATACCTACCCAAAAATGTTTGATAGCTCTTGGACTATAACGGTTGAACACTTAAATTTTTCAAATTTGAAACTGCCGCCATGCACACTGGAAATTTGTGGTTACATTGGGTATGTTCCGAAATATAATCCGGTATACTGCCCAGTGCTAATGACGTCATGAATCCGACGCCATAATTGTACTGGTATGCAACCATATTGTACTGGTGAGACAGATGTGACGTAGCATAAATATTTAACCAGACGTGTGTTCATCAGACTTTGTGGAATTTTTTATTTTATTATTTGTAATAATGTCTGATCAACAAAGTAAACAATTACTTTTGGTGGACGAGGGAAATAATAATACGTCAACGCGCTGGGAGTATATTTAGGAACGAATCAACAGTATGGCGTCGATTCATGACGTCATTAGCACTGGCCAGTATACTGGGTTATATTTCGGAATACGCCCATTGTATGAAAAATAACCAGCTGTGCAGTTTGCAGCCTATTTATTTTGAAACTAAAATGTCTTTCATTGCTTGAAATAATTCGGATTAGTACGGTATTTATATAAATGAACGTTTAGAGTTAACAATTTTCTTTTAGTTTCGAGTTTTGTATGATTTTAAAAATATATAAATTGGGTGACAATTCCCTATCGATACGGTATTTTTTGGGATGTTTCTAGTTAATTTCAGTTAAAATTTCGAAATAATTTTAGTAGATCGAGTCGTTTAGAATTTTCCGTTCCTTTTTTTAATTAGTCACTTAATCCAAATCATCCAAGATAAACATAGCCGACGATCAAATATCAACGTATTGTATTTTTGTGCTTGTGCAAAGTCGGTGGACTGCGTCACCGCTACGGATAAATTTCAATAAAAAAAAAAAGAAAAAAACAACGGTGAAGCAGACATAATTAACAACAGATCAATTTTGTTCGTAAGAGTCACGTTATTGGCAATGAATACTTGCGGAACACAACACATCACTTGGTAGTCTTCGAAAGGAGGCTGGCGGACACGTGGGTCGAGATATTGGTTGTCTTGGACATATTGTGGAAAGGTTTCGCATGGGTCAGGGATTTGGACTTGTCTATTTGATTGTTGCCTGCATTCAAACAACAATGTTAGTAATTATAATAACAATAGACTAAAAAATCAGGCGTGTAAAAGCAGAAATTTGGTATTGTTAAAAAAAATAGTCTGACCTCATTTTGATAAAACCAATTTAATAAGTCTTTAAGGCCGGCCATACACAGACTGCTTCAAATAGTCTATGAAATTTTTTCTATGGAGAGACTGCAAGAAGCATATATTTAATACCCTCTATAATATTGCTAGCAAAGATTGGGAGAAAGACTTAAACACCACGGTGCAGACATATATTATACGTCTGTCTCACTACCCTGAGTCCCGTGCGCATGTCTGTGAATGGATGCGCGTCAGCTTGCACATGGAACTAAAGCGCCCTGTAAACGATCAAATTGTTTGTCAAACTTTACGTGTTTGTCAAACCATTTGACAGTGTGCAGCTTTGTTTGACGGATTTGTTCAAACAACTTACGTGTTTGACGCGTTTGATGGAAATCTGGATTGACGGTGTGTTTGACAAACAAGTTTGAACGTGAGCGGCGATGTTTGTCAAACAAGATCTCAGTAGTCGCCTTGCAATCATGGCGGACACGACAAGGAGAAAACCGAAATTACGGGCAAATTTGACAAATTTGTTTAATCTTTGGTTTGGTCGTTTAAGCTATTGTTTGATGAAAACGTAAAGTTTGACAAACAAATTTGATCGTTTACAGGGCGCTTAAGCTGTGAAAGGGAGGTGGCTTGCTCTGTTCCACTTACTAATTACCCCACTACAGACGCGACACTTGCAAACAACGGCTCAAGTAAAAAGAAAGAGATAGAAAACAGTCATTTGCTGTCTAACTTCATGGACCACGCTTCCACTTATGGCCACTAGCAATATAGAAGTTATTAAATATATGGCAAGAAGCATCCAGTTTCAAGTGCTTGAAGCGGTCAGTGTATTGGTCGGCCTTAGAACCAATAGAATCAAAATTACACCAAATACTAGAGATGTAACGAATGTCAATTTTTAGATATTCGCAAATGCGTGTCGCTGATATTCGTGAAGGCGAATATCCAATTTTAAATCTGGCGCCATTTGTCCAAGGTTAAAATTTGACAGCTGATTGGCCGCGCAAGTCACACTCACACATTTTGTACCACTACAAATGTGCGACTATTATTATTTAATAAGTTTAAAGTTTTAGTACCTAATGTTAAGGTAACGGCTGATGAAAGATATATATTGCAAAGTTACCTTAGTGTAACTATAAAAAATCATTAAGAAATAGTATATTACACGTAAGTGTGATATTCTTGCACTGCGCGCCATGACGCGCAGTGCAAGGTATCAAACTTTCGGCCAGTGTGGTGTATACTATTTTTCTTCATACCTCAATCTAAAAGTACGCTTATTAAATACACTAATTAAGTAATTACTTGTCGATTACATAAAAACAGATAAATTCCAAGCAAGCAGCTTTGAGGCTATATGTAAAAACACGAATGACAGCTGTTCGCGACTATTAGTTAAAGTGTATAATAGGGTTGCTATGGAAACGACATCTAAACAACAGTAGATAGGTTATTTTTTCATTACTGCCACCCGAACGTACGTACTTCCTGCATCAGTGCGTAAATGTTACGACTTTTTGCTTTACAATTGATGCCGAAAGTATCAAGGTATGAAGAAAAAAACTTTTCTCTTAATAATGCTCAGAAAATAATATTTTTTGTCTTCTAATATTAACATGGATTTTGCGAATGTGAAAAAATATATGAGTATTCGTTACATTACTAGCAAGTATCTACACAAAAATATATAGCTAAACAAAAAACCAGTTTGGTCGATAGGTTAACTCAATAACTTCTACGAACAAAGGAGACACGCCATTTTGTCTGCCACATCAGCCGAACTCACTGTGCTTTTACTGGCGCGTTCCCTGCCATGAGATAACCTGTCACCGCACCGAGTCCAAACTTAACCGAACGAGTAAATATTTCACGTACCGGGTTGTTGCGCGACAGCTTGCGACGACTGTGCCTGCGCATTACCAACATTACCGGCCGCTCCGGCAGCTTTCTGTTTAAGCATCGTCCAGTCAAATGTGTAGTCGTATTGGTGATTCAATGTACGGAACAGAATACGGAACAACTGACGCAGGTACATGTAATCGGGTGCCTCTTCGAATCTGAGACCGCGGCAGTAGTTCAGGTACATTGCAAATTCAGCCGGGAAACCCTGGAACAAACAACAAACACATGTTAATTGTACTGTATCGTCAAGAAGTATCTTGTATCTTAGATGCTATTTATAGAAAGTACAGTAGAACCACGATAAATCAAAAACCCCCAAAAGTCGAAAAAATGAGTTGTTCCCTTTTCTCCAGGCCCCAAAACCTCCATTACTCGACATATCAACCCTCTATAGGTCGAAATAATCAGTGAGTCCCTTCAAGTCATTTCGGTACATATTTTCCCGCCATAACTCGAGTAATGCGCCCAAAAATGTATGCCAAAAAAAGTGTTTGATTGAAAGATATCAGCTAAGCATGCTTTAATTAATTGGAACATATTATGTAGGTAACCATGCCAATTAACAGCAAATATCGTATTTAATACTAGCCATTACCCGCACACCGTACGCGATTTAATATAAAAACAATCATCCAATCAAAATGGAATGTGTTTCTTGTGTAATTTGTAAAAAAAAATGCTGGGAAGGTTAACGTATTTCCGAAACTACTTTAGAAAAATGTCAAACTACGTTAAATATTCCGCAAGATTAATCATTTAAGGTACAGCGATGTGGTTATACCATTAAATATGTCTCCTACTAAAGGCTGTCATCGACAATGTTATACAAATTTCACAAGTTTAAAGCAACAGTGCAGGAAGAGCAAATCAACAAATTCCACGGAATCTTCTATTCATCAGGTATTGTACAACAAATCGCGTGCGATGTGCGGGTAATGGCTAGTATTAAATACAATATTTACTATTCATTGATATTCGGTACCCAAAGGAATGGTGAGACCTCTGGTGAGAAATGCGCCGAACTGTCCTAAGGGGTTTTTTTGACAGGTAAACATTGGTGGAGGCTAACCTAGCCTCCATCATGCTTTTCTAAATCAATGTTTACCTTATGCCTCCATAGTTTACCTGTCAAAAATCCCCCTTAGAACAGTTCGGCGCATTTCTCACCAGAGGTCTCACCATTCCTTTGGGTTCTGAATAGTTACCTACATTATATGTTTCAATTAATCAAAGCATGCTTAGCTGATTTCTTTCAATCAGACACTTTTTTTAGCATAAATTTTTGGGCGCATTACTTGTATGCGCAGTATCTGTTGTACCCATCGAGCTTACATACCTGGAGGGAGCATGCAATGCTTTTTCTTAGCTAAGTGTCCACTTGAGATAAAATCTCGAGATTGGTCTCAGGGTGTTGTCCATTTGAGATCACTTGCGGTCTCGAGATAGGTGTGAAAGACTCGACAGTGACTTTAGTCTCGAGACCAAGACAATTCCGTGTCGACTTGAGAGTCAACACGCAGTCTGCTGTGTGACTTGATCGCACATAAGTACATGTGTTTATATCAAAATGGATTCGCGTCAGGCCCTAGCATTTTTAATTGCATATAAGATTGTGCAAAAACGGAAAATTAAAAAAAAGCAGTGTTGGGTAAGGAAATGGGTGGATCGTCGAATTGACTTGGGAGCCGGTTCAACTCTCGTAAATGAGTTGAAGTTGGAGGACGCACAGCAATTTAAAAATTTTATTCGGATAAAGATTTATTAATTGAAAAATTTCCTCATCTGTCCATTGTCGTACACTCATTTTAATAAATTAATTTAAACACGAAAAAAAATAATATAATTATTTTGAAAATAGTCAAAATACAGATTAAATAAATACACGCTGTTTGAGAGTGCTCTCAGCTTTTCTGAATTGGTCGGAAGACTGGAGACTAGATCTCGATTGCAGAAATGAACATGTCCATTTGCGACACGCGTTGTCTCGGCGACCAGTAACAACTTGTCTCCGAGAGTGGTCTCAGGCCCATATACATTTGTGAGTCTAGTCTCGAGACTGCTCTCGAGACTCTTTTGTCTCAAATGGACACTTACCATTATGTGACTACTTAAGAAAATCCGGGGTCATGCTTTCTCTCTCGCACCGCGCCCTGATTGGCTGATTCAAGTGGTACACGTGACATGGCTATCGCGACAACCAATCAGAGCACGGAGCGAGAGAAAAAGCTTGACCCCGGATTTTTTCTTGAGTAGTAACGCAAATGCACCCGCTTGGCAAATTTTCTACGTGAATCAAACACTTCATGAATAATGGGTCATTAGCTCTCCAACTATGATATGATTCCAAATGTTCAGCCTCCCCACCTCTTAATATTTTTTTTATATTCATGACTTACTAAATCTGTAGCATTTGACTTACGCATCAATACATTTTAAAAAATATTTATTTCAAGAAATATATAAAATGGCATTGTAATACTGACTTTGCAGAGTACTTCAACCGGTGTCGACATTTTCTTTTCACTGATTTTTTCATATTTCTGTTTCTTGGTAGCCGCCTTGAGCCCTTGCCACGGCAGGCAGCCTCTGTTGAAATACATAAGCACATAGCCGAGCGATTCCATGTCGTCTCTGCGACTCTGTTCGATGCCGAGATGCGCATTGATCGATGCGTATCGCGCCGTACCCGTCAAATTTTTGTCTTCGCGATACGAAATGTGCATACGCGTGCGGGTGTCACGGAACTTCTTGGCCAAACCGAAATCAATCAAAAATAGTTTGTTACAGTGACGGCCAATACCTGAAACAAACAATACACCACAATCAGTTCCTGCAACTAGTCAACAAGGAGTGCAGATTTTTCTCCGGAGAGAGGGCACACATTTTTGTGCTAATTATGAAACTAATTTATTAGGAAAATCACAAGGATTAGGAAATTGTTTTTATACATTCGCTATGCTCCAACCTCTCTGCGAACGGTAACATTATCGTGACGGTCATGCGCAGTACATACAACGAAACTGTGCGCATGTGTCGACTTCGCACTGTTTTGTGATTTAAAGCAGGGGTGTCAGACTTATTTTTCTAAAGGGTCATTCATAAGATTTAGAGTGTCTTAGCGGGCCAGACTCTTAAGGAGGTTGAGCCGTTTTACGAAGATAATGAAAAAAATCTTAAATAAAGTTTTTTTAATAGATTTTTTTATGACAAAATTTTCTGTAAAAAATCCAAAATCATTAGGAGATTTATAAAGTTAAAAATTAAAAAAAAACTTTTACATGTAGTCTTATGGAAAATATGTCAAGATAGCATGCAAACTGTTCATTTTAATTTTCTGCAAATAACCAAATAATGTCAGCAGTTCCGAAAACTATCTATGTAAAGCATCGATGTCTTACGCAAATTTTAATATTTTTTCCAATTTAATTAGGAGACTTTTAATCAATAAAAAAATTATTAAACCTTAGCACTTTTCGATTATGGACTTTTATTCTTGACAGATTTAACAATTTTAACTGAATTTCTTTTTTCAATTATTTACTGTAAACAATATGTAAAATACAGATATTTACATAAATTTATTTTTTTTTAACCTAACTTTGTACAAAAAATACAAAAGTTAGTCCATTAAGTATAAAGTACTGAAATAATTAATTAATATTAAAAAAAAAATATTTATTTATGCCTTTATGACAATAATTTCTTGGTATCATCGACTTATAAACTATAAAAGTTCCCATTTAGAATTCGACTTACTTTTGATTGGGACTGTAATGGATCAACCTTGTTAATTAAAAATCATTGGATCATTCTTTCATAAGAAAATGCAAACTGCATATATTGCATTATTTTCACGCAGACAAGCAGTTTTTACACGCTACACGACAATTAGGGGCAAATGGGTTCTTATAATAGCTTTACTTCACAAAGGTAAGTCTATTCACACTACAACAAAACACATACTAAATTAAAATCTTTATTTATTTAGTTTAAGATCCAGACATCCGAGGTCTCTTGCTTTTGATAAGCTCATTGATGTCAGATGTCTAAAATCCTCACTGGATGAATTCTGGTCGCGGGCCGAATTCAGATGACTTGAGGGCCGAGGCCGTATCTTTGACATCACTGGTTTAAAGCACAGTTCTACAACCGTTCTAATTTTGGTTGGAACACGCTTTAGCTACTGAGCATGACTGTGACGATAATATTGCCGATCGCAGAGAATCCAAACAGAGCTATTATTGATAGTATGCAATTTCTAATTTTGGAGTCACGTGCTATTGTGCACATAATCTACAGTCAAGGCTCGTTTTTAAATTCTTGCATATGAAAAGTATACCATTATTATATAAAAAACACCGTTATAGCATAAATTTCTTCTGCCGATTTTCCCCAAAAACAATAGGGCTCTTCATATTTGTATAACAAACATCCTCCCAAAATTTGGTTTCAATCCTCTCATCCGTTTGACCTGTATCGTGTTCACAGACAAACAGACCAACTGACAAACAGACTAACAGCGCACAGAGTTTTTCCAAAAAAATGTTTTTTGGATTCGGGGGACCTCAAAACGGAAGGATATTGTAAAATTTTTGAAAAGTGATTTTTGACCTAATCTAGTACCATTCGTCACTTGTGGGTTGGAATGGTAAAATGGTAATATCACCGAGAGAATATGTTAGTCACGCATCTAAGAGGCTCTGTTCAAAATTTCATCTATTGCCACCCGTGAAAATCACGAGAAAAAAACAATTGTTGCTGAAAAGTATCAAACAGAGTATTTTATAAAATGCGTTTTCACACTTGACAACAGCGTACTCCTAGTGTTTATAAACATGTTTATCGTAACTACCGCTTACTTTTGACGACTGACCAATGGAATTGAAAGATTTAATTACTGTTCAACTGCGATGCTGTCACGATATTTTCAATGCTAGAGCTATTCACTCACGCGTACGAGGGTAAGGTGAAAAGTTCTCGGCCTGGGTGCACGTGTCGTGTTTCTAGCTTATTAGTTGGTATGACAAGTTTCAACTTGTTCTCCCAAGTAGTTTGTTTACATGCATTTTTGCAGTAGACGTTTTGCGCAAGATGGGTGCCGCATTTGCTGAATGGTGATTAAAAGCAAATGCGCAAACGTCGTTGGCAGCAATGAGACATGGGTCCATCACTACACGCCAGACACGAAACAGAAGTTCAAGCAGTGGGTGGAAGCCGGTGGTTCAGCGCCCAAAAAAACAGAAGTCTATCGCACCTGCCGGATAGGTCATGGCCAGCGTGTTTTGGGATGCCAAAGGGATTCTGTTAATTGATTATACCTTGAGAAAGGCAGAACAATTATAGGCGAATATTATTCCAACCTTCTTGACCAACTGGATGACAAAGTTCACGAGAAGAGGTCTGGATTGAAGAAGAAAAAAATCATCTTTCACCTGCACACGAGAGTGCGTTGGATTTGGGGTATGATTTGCTCGGCCATCCCTCCTATTCTCCTGATTTGGCACCCTCAGATTTCTGTCTGTTCTCAAACTTGAAGAAATTTGTTTCTGGGAAGTGTTTCGCGTCTGATGAAGAAGTTATGAGGGCCGTAGATGAATATTTTCACAGCCATCCAGACTCTTATTTCCGGGAAGGAATACCGATGTTCGAGAAACGCTGGACCAAGTATGTTGAAGTCAATGGAGATTATGTAGAAAAATAAAATCGCAGTCTTTCATTGTCAGGCCGAGAACTTTTCATTATTAGACCGAAAACTTTTCATCTTACCTTCTTATACTAATATGTACATACAGATTGTATCAAATCAAAACGGTCCATAGAACATTCTGTGTATAAGACAGAGACGATATTATATAAAGCACTAAAGCAGTAAGTAAGAATGAGATAAATGATCGTTTATAGTTACT
Organism: Xanthostigma xanthostigma; assembly: GCA_963575645.1. Lineage (NCBI taxonomy): Eukaryota > Metazoa > Arthropoda > Insecta > Raphidioptera > Raphidiidae > Xanthostigma > Xanthostigma xanthostigma. The sequence goes on from OY754475.1 coordinate 11,981,085, forward strand.
ATGGTTATCCAATCTGATAGCATCGTCTTTGTTTTTAAACAGTAAAAATCACAATTTTATCAAATGTCAGTATTCACTAGTGAAATTATTGATAAAATGGCTATTTATACTGTTCAGGAAAAAATACAAATAATTAAATGGTTTTATTCAAGTAAATAAAATTGTTGACCAATTTTTCTCAGACCGACAATTTTATTTACTTGAAGAGTTCTATTCAGACGTTAATCAAAGATTTAAATGGTTTTATGGTGGTAATTCAACCGCCGACATAATAAATTTATTTGTAGCTGCCTTTGAAAACAGACCATCACCGTTTAAAAACAACAATTTGCAGTGTCATACGAGAATTTGAATCAAATGGTTGCCTATCTCCGAAAAATCATAAAAAACAGCTTCGTGTGCAAATTGACGGTCTCCAGATTTGACTCCATTACATTTTTTTTATGGGGATTTGTAAAATCCAAAATATATGGCTTTCAAGAAAATAGAGCTAATAATTTGAACGAATTGAAAATACAAATTTCCAATGCATGTCAGTCCGTTGACCATGAGATGTTAGCCAATGTGAGGGAAAATATTTATAATCGATTAGGATATTGTTTGGCAGAACGTGGAGGTCTTTTTGAACATTTACTAAATTAATTATTAAAAGTATTGTTAAAACTTTTGTACCAGATATAAATAATAATACGAATTTATTTACATAACCACAGTAACTAAATTAGCGATCATTTATCTCATTCTTACTTACTGCTTTAGTGCTTTATATATCGTCTCTGTTTTACACACAGAATGTTCTATGGACCGTTTTGATTTGATACAATCTGTATGTATTGCTATCTAACAAATTGTACCGATATGGAACTTTTCGTACAATTTGACGTTGTTGCCACCACCTTTTAATTTGCGGTTAAGGATATATTTTTGTCTGCGACACATCATACATCATAAATAAAAAATATGTAAGTCCACTAACCCATTAGGAAATTGTCTGGTTTGATATCTCTGTGAATAAACGATTTACAGTGAACATATTCTATGCGGCCAACCATCTGATCCGCAAGCATAAGCACTGTTTTAATGGTGAAACGACGCGAGCAGAAATTGAACAAGTCCTCGAGCGACGGTCCCAGTAAGTCCATCACGAGAACATTGTATTCGCGCTCCTGTCCGTAGTATCTGATATGTGGAATGCCGATGCCTCCGTGCAGTATTTTGTACAGCTTGCTTTCGTATAATAGCTGCGGATGTCTGGCTCGCATCGATTCCAATTTGACTGCCACTTCCTGGAAAAAAGCAAACAAAAATACGCATTAGTCGCTAATAAGTTATCGGAGGTGGCTTTTGCCGCTACGCTATCTTGTGACTAAATTCTGAACTAATCAAACTGGGCCAGTTAGAAATATTAGACGCATAAGGTTATTCGCCTAGCACCCGATGGGTGCTTCGGCGATCCAGGGGGGCTGTGATGGCCACAGGTGCATTTGGGGGCGATTAATTCTGAGTACAATATTTATTTTCACATTGGACAGAACAATTTTATTAAAGAACTGTTTTATGATATTTTTAAATTTAAAAACTGTTGAAATTCATAATAAATGATCATGTATATTACAATAATTTGCACAATATACCATCTCAACTTGCATTGAGGCCATGATGATGAAAATATATTTTTCGAAACGTTGGCCACAAGCGATACTCTAGTAAAGCTTATTTTTCAATTGTTTCTCAACCAAATAAATCTCCTTCAATTCAATTAATAGTTCACCCGGTTGCAAAAGAACGAATGGGGGAGGGAGGGACATGAGTAAGCACATTCATTTATCGAGATGAATGTTGTGTCCAAATTTCGTGATGATCGGAGTTACCGTTCAAAAGTTTTTGTTGGACTGACAAATTTTGATTTACATTTTGCAACATTTTTCATTGATGCCCCGCTTCTATTAATCGTAGCGTGATATTATATAGCCTATAGCATTCCTTGATAAATAGGCTACCCACAAAAAAAAATATTTTCAATTCGAACCAGTAGTTCCTGAGAGTAGCGCGTTCAACCAAACAAACAAACTCTTCAGCTTTATATATTTAGTATAGATAAAGATTATATCCTATATAATCAAAATTTAATTTAAAAAAATAGTAATTTAACATAATTTGACTACAGCAGTATTCTGCTAATAATGTGTTTGACAAAGACACATGGTTTAAATGTGACATACAACAGTTGTTTCGACACATTTTTAGTAATATTTATTCAAAACTACACGTGGATGATTTTTCATTGTACTTTTTACGTTATCTAAAAGAGTATAAAACTTTCGAATAATCCGTTTCTCAAGGTTTCGTCTGAAGAAAATTTATTTTAGTTCTAATTAGTGTATTTGCCATAAGGCACTTACACTATTGGCGTCGGTCGGATGGCGGGACCTAGGGGTCGGACCAAAATTTCTCGACGTTTCATAACTTTCTAAGAAGTTTGGCACCATTTTTGGAAATGTTTATATATATATATATATATGTATATATATATATATATATATATATATATATATATATATATATATATATATATATATATATTTATATATTTATATATATATATATATGTATGTGCGGGCTATAACTTTCGAAGGAGTTAATTGATTTTAACGAAATTTGGACCACATGTTGAAATCCATCACCGCACGAAGCCTATTTAAAATGGGCCCAATCGGGCCATGTTAAGGGTGGTATTTAGGGGTTGAAAAAAGTTTTCGGGCCCAAAAATACCGAAAAAATTTTCGGAACAGTTTCAAATTTGAAATTTAACCCTTTAGTAATTATTAAAATGTGCTGCTAAAATTTTAATAAAATCTGCCCGACAGGACCGGACTTACAAATTTTATGAAAACACAAGTTTCTGATATTAATTTTACATACTGAAGAGTGTATATAATTTGGTACAGATGTTGAATTGATATGTAGTATTGAAATTAAGTAAAAAAATGTTTTAAGGGTTGTATTAAGGGGTAATTTTTTTTATTTTGTCCAAAAACAAAGTTAAGTTCATATAATAGAGCCACACTGCTTATAAAAGCAAATACACTATATGTCGGCAGGGTTTCGCACTGCGACCCGGAGTTTTTTTTTATGTGCATTTCCGGAGAGTTTCTCATTTATCACTGTGTTAAAAATCACATTTTTAAAAAGTAATTACTTGAAAACTAAACGTGCAAAGTTTTTAAGAATGTTTGAGATAACGAGATATTAATAAATGATTTATTAAAGTTTTAGATATTTGTCTAGAAACTGCTCTATTCATCGATTAACCTTGACTTTTGCTTATGTCCAGTCTTATTTGTATTATCTATTTCAATGACAATTTTTAATAGTTTTGAAGTGCGTAACTTGAGTTCCGTACTCAAAACGTGGAACCTTATTGCTCTCACCTTCAAGCATTTTCGCAAGTCGATGGCCCAAACCGAGACAAATACTAATTTTAATAGACTTATATTTAGGAGGGGGTTCCCGTGCATTGAAAAGGAGGAAAAAAAATAAAAATTTTGAAGACAACCACGTGGGATGTCCATCAATAGGTTTAATCAAGCAGAGTTAAAAAACAAAGACGATCCGACCAAAATTGCGATCTGTAGAGCTCGGACGTACGTACGTATAGCTACAGCCCACCCGACGACAGCTGTTCGTGATTTTCAATTACAATTTTCGAAGTAATTATGTACTCAAATCGATCTAAAAATTGTTCTGTTTCATAGAACAAAATCTCCTCTTTTCAAAAAACTATACAATTTGAATGAATTTCGTGTGAAATTAACTTAGATATAACTTCTTGTATGAACGAAAGTCAGCTCTGACACGCGCAAAGCGATAATAGAGCACATATCGCTAGTAAAAAGCGGTATGTGCAACATTTTTTGTTTAATTTTACAATTTAAAATGGCGACAGGGAGGGATCTCGCAAATTGGGTCCATGTTCTTCCTTTTAAGTGAGACAGTCACTCGAAGAGTGCCACATAGAGAGAGAGAGAAGATTGTAGAATACTGAATTTAAAAAATCAAAATGTAAACAGATTTGTTGATTAAGTTTTATTGTAAGTTATTTAAGCAGAATTGACTGTAAACATGTTTACGTTGACGACTGGTTCGACTTTGAGACAATTTTGATTTAAGATTTATAAAAGCATACAATACTTAATGCGACTGTCTTCCTCGCAGAGCATTTCCCGCCGTCGCAAATCAAATGGTTCGCGGTTTCAATGGCAGATAACAATTTGTAACCATATTTTACCGGATGTTCATGGAATGTGGAAGATGGATGAACATTTTTTTCGTGTTATAATCTATAGTCTATACTAGGGTCGGCAAGCTGCGGCTCTCCAGTTCCATACGAAAAAATTAATTACTTTATTATAAAAACCCTGAAAGTCGTGCAATCGATCTATGATTGAGTACGATGAATATCTTTCAGCCACTGCCACTCGCGTCTCACCCGCACCGCCCCCGTCGAGAAATATATAATATGGAGACGAATAGTGGCTCATTAAAAACTGGAAAATTTTGTAAAATTGTAACTTTTAGCTCTTCCGTCTCAAAAGGTTGCCGACCCCTGGTCTATACTAATACCAACGGTCCGTCCTGGTTTCACTCGGGTGCTATTTCTGCAAAATGTGTTTCGTTTGCGGCCCTGCGACGTCTGAACTAATGTTTTGAGCGAAATCTAACAGATGTCGATAAGTCGTTTTTTTTCTTCTGAACTAATAGCTTTGAGTAAATTCTATCAGATGTCGTTACATGTTACTAAAACAGTTTTTTTTAGAAAATAGCGTATTTTCGTACAAAATATTTAATAAAAACTATCCTATAGCGTAAGTTGAACCAAGCAAGACACCATTTACAAAATTGCATTAAAATCGGTTCAGTGGTTTCGGAGATTAGCGCAGCCAAAATTGTGACACGAGAATTTTATATATTATATTGATAGTTATAAAGAGAGTGAGTTTTTGTATATGCAGAGGGTAATCTCCGAAACTGCTCATCCGATTCCAAAAATGTTTTCTCCAATATTTAGAATGGACCTTTATGATGAACATAGGCTACATATTATCGCGTTAAAATAAAATCGCTTTTCGTGGAGACCAATTTTGAAACGCAAGTCGACGAAACAGGACCGGGCCACCAGTTCTAAATAAAATGACTCCTAAATCAGTTCATTCTAATAGGATACTTGAACGTATTTTTTGAAGTGAAACGTTTCTACGCAAGGTAGAGTGAACTGGATACATTTGGCTGAACGTGTAACAAAACGCTACTAAAGGGCGACGATGGGAAGGTATAGTTGAAGGAATGGCTACTTTTTTACTCAGGTGTCCTCGGTGCTGTTTTTTTTATTATCTTGAACAGTTGGTACATATTTATTTGAACCAAACTCTAAAATCTGAGAAACATTGAACGATTCATCGAAGCGCAATGATTTATTATAGTTGATGCGAAGACAGTGTGGTATAGCGCAGAGGAGAGTGATGATGCAGAGGACGCATGAATCCAATTCACTCTACCGTGCGTAAGGAAGTTTCACTACAAAAATTTCACGGAAACTAATTTACTCTGAATTGATCGGTTAATTTTCTTACGCTCAGTATTATTATTACTCGTCAGAATACCGTGAATAAATCAATACGTCGGCTGAAAATATTGCGCAATATGAGAATAAAACCCAATTTTCGCACAAGCTTTCCCAGAATCGGTGAATCACTAGTTTCAGGTATCTCGAGCTAATTATTTTACAAGAATACGAACACATTTGAATTTATTGTAGGTTGGTTCTGAAACTTTATTTCTCCCACTTTGTGAGCTTGGAGGGGACTGATTTTTAATTTTCCTGTTACTTGTACGTGAAACCCAACCCAATTAGTAATGAATTTTAGAACTATGGACTTCTAAAAGTGCAATTGTAGCAAACAATAGCAATACCTGTGTTATTAATACTCTGCAATAGAATGGTGAACATATACTGGCACGAAAATTTACTTGTTTAAGGTTTTTATGTTCCGTATAAAATTGTAACGAGACAGGTAACGGGCATTTAATTCAGATAACTAGTGTGTCGCTCCTGAGCGAGTCGGTCATAATGAACGACTCCTTTTCCGGAGCGGAGCGAGCCGCTCTTTTTTTGTGAATGACTCACTCCGAGCGCAATTGCTCTGTGCTGAGCTATACTGCACTGTTGCATTCGCACATTTACAGAGCGCACACATCACAGGCCACAGAGGCACTAGTGAATTTTGCACGTACGGAATTATCTTTGCTGAGTCATTTAATGTTGAATGGCACACTGTAAGTGTAATAGTACTAAGCTTACAGTGACTTAAACCATTCACATTGGCGTCGTTGACAAATATATAATATTTAACAATAAACATTATTATTGTTAAGCTTTTATTATACTTTATAGTTTATCCGAAATGCGAATAATATAAGATCAGAATCATATTAAAATGAGCTCAGAGCTGAGTGTGTATTGTGCTGTGCATTGGTAGTTGGTACATAACTCCTGAGCATGTATATTGACAGTTGACACCTCTGCCGTCTGCACTCTTGTGTAGTGCGTACTGTCTAGTGTCGCTCCTTTGAACGACTCTTTTAAGTAAGCGGAGCGCACGGAGCCAGCTCCCAATAAAGAGTCATGTTGGACACATCACTACAGATAACCGATACTTTACTGTACTACACACGACGTGTGTATTGAGTTCCTCTGAACGTTACAGCCAATGACCCACGTTCATTTCATAATGCATAATATTATGTGCTATAGTCGTCAAACTGGCAACACTGGAAAGTATTGTGCAGTACAGTTACACGAGTTGGTTTTTTATTATTATTTAGTTTGTCATTGATACTATTTTTAGGCATTGTTATTGTACTGTCACGATTAATGGTACTTATTCTGTATTATTAACGTAAAAATTAACACTGTTGTTGAATGTTTGTCACTTTCCAACAACCTGAATACTGTACGCGTTGAAGTGAGACGAAAATATAGCGACGCTGTCATTAATTACAGAATGACACCGTAAAACGGTTAAATTGTAATTCGTTACAGGTACTATTGCTCAATACTTTTAAGATACAGTAAAGCATCGACAATCTGCACCCTCAGTAGTAAGAATTTGTCGGTAATTTGGAACGCTTTTGGCCACAATTTTGTAGTAAAATAATTGTTCATGCTTAGTGCTGGAAACCTGTACACTGTTCGATTTTTGTCAAATTATTTTCACTAGAATACTATCTTATCACTAACATAACCTTATCGTAAGCGCCATTACCGACCATCTGTTGCATGATCGATAATATTCATTTTCATAGAAACTAATAAACAATGGATTTTATTTAAGACTAGCGGTCCCGCCCGGTTTCACCCGGGTGCAAAAGAACGAATGGGGGGGGGGGGGGGTGGTGAGTACGCATGTTCATCCTCGTTTACCGAGATCAATGTTGTGTCCAAATTTCATGATGATCTGAGTTACCGTTTTAAAGTTTTTGTCGGACGGACAAATTTCGAGTTATATTTTGCAATATTTTTCATTGATGCTCCGCTCCTATTGGTCGTATCGTGATATTATGTAACCTATAGCTTTCCTCGATAAACGGGCTATCAAAAAAAAAAAAAAAAAAATTCAATTCGAAACAGTAGTTCCTGAGATTAGCGCGTTCAACCAACCAACCAAACAAACAAACTCTTCAGCTTTATATTAGCAGAGATGCAATATACAGCGTGTTCAAAAAAGTGGTAACAATGATTCGTGTATCCTACTACAGATATAAAAACAAATTGAGTAGTTTTTTGTTCAACTCGAGATTTACTATCGGAAACTGCTGATGTACCTATATTACCATTCGAACTCATAAATGTGGAATGGTACCTACTAAATTCGGTCAAAATTAACATTTCAAAATTTTACAATATTTTTGGAAAAAATTTGTGCGTCTATTTGTCTGTGAAGTGTGCAGGTCAAACGGACAAATTTTGGGTGGATGTTTTATATGCAATTTATTATGAAGAGCTTATTGTTTTTGGGGAAAATCGGCGCATGCGCAAAAGAGATATATGCTACAACGTTGTCTTTTATTTAGTAATGGTATACTTTTCATAAAAGTTTATTCTATTTATTTTTTTAAGAGTTCCGTTAAAAATTTTTTTCTAAACTTTATAGTTTCGGAAATATTTCGAAAATAAACAAAAATCGGCTGTAATTAGATCTGACAGGTCAGAAATAAGTCAGTTAAGCATACTTTGATTAATTTTTGCATGGCGAGGAACATATTATTATGTCGGTAACCATTCCAACGGATAGCAAATATAATAATATTTAATACTAGCCGTTATCCGCGTCTTCGCACGATGAATGCTTTTCACTGCAGTATTTTTGACAGTTAACAAACGTTACTTCTAATGGTAGGTTATAAAAAAAAAATACTGACACACAAACAGTGGTTTACTACATAGCGCAAACAGTTTTGTTTTACTTTACCGCACTAGTGCGTACTAGATGACTTTGCATGTCCCTAGACATGTGTATAAAGGGTAGTGCAAAACTGCTTTTTTCTACAGAAAACGATTGATAGTATCGGCCATCAATTTATCAGTATTTGCATTTGATAATAATCTTGTTTGTATTATTTATTATTTAATAAACGCAGTCATGGACGTTTCCAGCAGAAATCAATGTTTTTTGTTGATTTCTTTAAACGTGTGCTAGTCTAAAAACCTTGGTCAACTATAAGCAGATTTCACTACCAAATTGTTTAAAAAATATTGCATCTATTGTGAAATATGTAAGATTATTATTTAAAAATTCCTCAATTATAAAAAGAAACGTAAGCATTACATACATATTTTAACGTTGCATCATTTTTCTTACTTCTTTTTGTTTTTAAACGTTTCAAAACAGTACATTCAGTTGTTTTTAGACCAGTCCGTTCCTGAAAGTTGATAAAAGTGGGCAAGATTTTTCTATTTTTCCTATACTTTCAGGCTTTTTGCAATATTAATTAAACTAACAACCAAATCAAAGAAATCTAATAGGTAATCTATATAAATATATAAAGCTGAAGAGTTTGGTTGAACGCGCTAATCTCAGGAACTACTGGTTCAAATAGAAAAATTTTTTTTTGTTGGATAGCCCACTTATCGAGGAAGGTTATAGGATATACAATATCACGCTACGACCAATAGGAGCGAAGCATCAATGAAAAATGTTGCCCTAACTATACATATATCAATATTAGGTCGTACGTAATAAGATCAGTTCTGAAGAAGTTACAAATCCGGACCGAAACGTTAATGTATTGAATTTATATATTTTTTGTTAGTATATTTGTCTGAAAAATTGGTCGATCATTTTATTTATTGAAATTTTCTTTTTATATACTTGTGGCAGGATAGCGTCTGCCTACCGGGCCCGCCAGTATGAAGATAAGAAAACGAAATTTAGTCGGTAATAAAAAAAAGATCATTTAGTGGTAACATAGTTCAGGACTTGCAATCAAAATGTTCGGAGTTTCAGTCCTATAAGTACGAGTTTTAAATATTATGGCAACCCTAGGCTCGTCGACAATGAACTAAAAATCGTTAATCTCTATGAACTTAAATGATTAAAAGCCGGGATTAACCGTGTAATGAAGATGTTACCACTTCATAAGTGATATTTTTAAGGTGTCATTTGTCAAACATTTATCTGTAGGTAATTTTTCAAGCTAAACCAAAGATAACTGTTTCAAGTAACGAATAACGTATTAGCACGTATTAGCGAGACCCTCACACGCTGCTCTTCTCTGAGCCTCTGCCCGCTTTTACCAACTTTCACTTCGCCCAATCTCGTTCGGATAGGTGGACCGTATTTCCGGTGTCACACATGTTCTATGCCCGCTGATGTCTTTATTTAATAAATTAGTAGGTATCACTTATTAAACGCCTATTGTTTATTAATGTAGGTTTATTACGAATAAATGAAATTGTAACGAGGCCAGTGTTGGCAATTTTGCTTTCTTACAGGGTTATCGGGTATTTTGTATGACAACCTAGACGGGAGAGCTATTTTCTCGGATTTTTATGTTGCGGCATCATCCGACAACAAATGAACCGATTTTGATTACGTATGACGTACTATTAACACAGTTTACGACGTTACGTACGGTTTAAGATTAGAATTACGTAAAGAGATTCCAAAAAGATTAAAGTTAAAAAAAAACACGCAATGTGAACTAAAAAGTAAAAAATAATCTATAAGTATATATAAATAAAATTGAAGTGTCTGTTTGTAATGTCAAAATAACAGCTTTTTACTAAATGCATATGAATGTATACCTATTTGTTGTAACAAAAAAACAATTTTTAAAGTTTTTGTCTGTCTGTTTATTTGTTCCGGCTAATTTCCTAAACGACTGGGCCGATTTTCACGGGACTTTCACTAGCAGATAGCTGATGTTATAAGGAGACTTAGGCTATATAAAAATAATAGAGGAGTTTGTTCGTAAACTCTGCAAACTGAACATACATTCGACGCGGACGAACTCGCGGGTTACAGCTAGCACCCCGCGCTTTTTTTTAAATATAAAGATTTTGTTCAGCAGTGATAGGAAATCCCCCAACTTGATATAGTCAACTTTTTTCAGTACGTTTAAAATCAGAATAAAGTGATTGGCAAAAAATTTAACTTTAATGTACGAAAAAGCGTGGGGTGCTTTCTACATTTTTACAATAACTCGACCTTTATAAAATATAGCTTGCGATTAAAAATTCAGAACAATTGATAGTAAACAATTTCGAATTGATGGGAAAGTTTGGGATTAAACAAACAAGAAATTGCTCTCTAACACTAAACTAAATAAGAATTATAAAAGTTAAATGAACCGAGTTTTATTAAACTTTGAAAGTGCTTATTAAACATTTAAAATGCTTATTAAGCGTTCCTAATACTTGTGCTTAGTAAGTAGCAAGTCTTTATGCAAGTGTTCTAAGCATTTGCGAAGTGCTTTAAAAAGCTTTAAGCATTATAATCAGTGGCGTAACTAAGAGTATGTGCCCCTCCTACTCATGATATATATATATTAATACGCTAAGGTTAAGAATGTTTGCCTCCCTTTTTAGAAAAAACCTCACACTTTCTCCACATAAATTATATATCATTTTACAGATAATTACTTGCTTTACTGACATCAACAACTAAAAAATTTATTATTGCTTTTGTTTTTGTAAATTAATTAAAATACAGCAACGCTGACCAACGTCTGCCATCTGACGGCTTTAATTTTGAAACAACGTCAACACTTCGATCTGTCATCTGACCTTCATATTGTAAATACTGCATACTGCCATCTGACGGCTTTAATTTTGAAACAGCGAGCAACGCTGAACAACGTCACAGCAATGCTACATGATGCCATCTGACGGCTTAGCTCAACGCTTTTGCTACTTGCGCCTCTATATGACAAGTTTAGTAAAATATTTCTTCGATCTGTCATCTGAGCTTCATATTGTAATACAACAAAAAGAAGAACGTTATAAGCAGTGTGCAAAATTAAAAACGAATTGAATACCTGCAATCATATTTAAAAAATAATTTTGTAGTGATAATTATTATACTTATTTAGTGCGAATAAATCGCACAGGTCACACTAGTTTTATACTATTTTGCACCCGTCTTGATCCTTCAAAACAATACTTCTAATCAAAAACGCATTCTGGCAGTCAAACATGATTTTTCATTGTCTATCAAAGCACGAAGTGTCATCGATTGCCACGCAAAAATATGAATTTTTACTGCGTTCAATTAAACACGGAAACAACTGATACAGGATACTGATAAAGATATTGCGGTATTACAATAAATTAATAGTGTTTGTTAAAGTTAAGTATGTGACTTCCATTTTATTACGGCACATATTATTAAATTATCTTTCATTCATTGTTGTTAATTTTTAACAATAATATTGTGCGATTAAAGTAAATATTTTATTATTTATTGCCATTTAATTTATCATTTTCATCAACAGACCTGAGGGCACTCCTGACTTTGGAACCGCCATTAAAGACGAGGAAATCTACAGGTAAAATTAACATCAATGAAGTCGTGAGCAAAAAGCCAGTAAATCAATAAACCAATTCGTAAAAGTGTTTAAATATAATATCTGCATGAAATTGTATTTATAGCTTCAATGAAACTATTTTACTTTAGCTATAAGTATAGTAGTTTAAATTTTGTATGACTTCATTTTTTCATGTAAATATAGTGTAGGGTGACCACAAATATTAGGTATTTTTATCTGACTATAATTCTCTGATATTTTCATGATTTTCCAGACATAAAAAAATTCCCGACTTCTCTATAGGTATTTAGTATTTTTTACATTATTATCAGTACCAAGAATTAAAAGCTAAACGCAGATTCGCATTTTTTTGTTATAGTTTTCAGATTTTTGTATACTTGACTACAACTTGACAGTCTGATTGTAAAAAAAAATCGGCCAAGTGCGTGTCGTACACGCATCAGCGTAAGGTTCCCTAGGGTATTCTTTCGACATTAGTCGAAAATTGTGGATATCTAAGATGTAAGACCACATTATAAAGAGCCTCGCTTATTGTTAAGACCCAAGCGACTCTCTTGGCTAGTTCGCACTAGGCTAGTATTTTAGTCTAGTAGCGAGTAATTTAGTAGCTAAACTACTCGCTACTACCCAGAAATCGTTCGCATTAGCGTAAAGATACCCTTTTAACTAATGAACTCGACTAAACAACAGGTTCGGACTTGTTTAGTCGGTGAATCAGTGAGCACAGACGCGTGGTGGGAGGTGCTACCTACTCGCCCGAAAAAATAGAATAAAATGGTTAATGGATCGACTCGACTTAATTACTTACCAACCTACTCGACTAAATTTTGGGTGTTCGGACACATTTAGCTACTAAATTAATCGCTTCTAGACTAAAATACTAGCCTAGTGCGAACAGACGTATTGCATACTATCGCAGCCGGCCACACTACGAGCGACGCGGTTAGCAAGGCGCCTGGTTTAGTCATCAAGCGAGTCGCTACACGAACGAACGTGTTGGTTAATTTTTGTTAGTCGCCTAATGATTGCAATTTTACAATGTTAATTGCCGCGGTTCTCAAAAGAGAACCACTTTGGAATAGATCAAACGTATCCTGCTTCATGAAACTTATCGTCATAACTTTGCAATGATTTGTACAAATGTTAGAATTCTCCATCTCGAGGTCTTGAAAGATTAATTTCATGTATTCAACACCTTCGATTTTGAATTGTATTAAATAGTACGAGTTTTCAATCAACATTAATTTCTTTCGTTTAGACTAGAGTGACATCAACAGACGACGCGAAAGTGAATTATATGTCATCAAACTAGGCGCCTTGTATGTGACCATTGTGTATCTTGCACACAAGCGTTGCTCCTAGCTTATCTCTAAGCTTGGCATGTAGTGTGGTCTTAGCCTAAAGCCGGGACCGCACATTGGGGCCAATGTTGGTGCCAACAACGCTCGGCCAATGTGTGGATCGAGATTATAGCGTTGGTGCCAATGTTTGCTCCAACGTAGGACGTTGGCCGTCTTGTGTCGGTTTTTTGACGAAACATCAAAGTGTATTCGGCCACACATTGGCGTGTAAAACGCCAACCAGTCTTCAGTATCTGATGAAGCGAGTGACAACGGCGTAATATTATTTAAAATTATAAATGATGTCATCAAAGGAGACATGGTCAAATAAAAAATGTATTACTATTTTTGGAGCTTTATCAAGCAGAACCAGGCTTATGGAATTCAATAATTAAAGACCACAAAAATAGAAACGGACGTTTTTTTCGGTTTTGTAGAAAAATAATATTATGATAAGCAGCGCTTAGCACAGCAACCGCACCCATACAGCCACTTCTAGGTCCGACATGTTGATGTTGGCTCTGCTTTGAACTAACTGAGGTTGGCTTCAATAAATCCCAATGTGTGGACGCTTTTCAAAAATAATACTGTCAACATGCGCCAACACTGGCCCCAATGTGCGGTCCCGGGGTAAGAAAAAAGTCACCAAACTGTATGGCATTTTTACTCACATTAAAATTTATAAACCGCACAATTTTAAAATAACCGACAGTTAGCATCACATTTTAAATACTTAAACAGTAAGTTATCCTTCAATGAATTTTTGTGGGTTCAAATAATCACATATTTGTGACACTAGAATGTGCAGGGTACATTTTAAAATGACAATGTTTGCGCAAGGTCTGGCGCAAACATTGCCGGTACAATGATTCCGAAAAGAATATTATATAAGATCGATTGTCTGTTCTATGTAGATCAATATTTTCTCTCATTATTTTCTGTTCACACATTATGATTATAACATAATTACTAATTAGATTTCATTATTTAAATACAAAGAATCCAGCCTATAGAAGCCCCGTTGTATGCGGAAATGACAGGCATCCCGTTATTTACGAATTGACAACTCCAGGAATTGTGCAACAAAAAAATCCGTTTTTCATTGTTGCTTTGAGTATAAATACATAATAATTGATAATTTTGGTATTATTTTTGGTTTCGAAAAACCTATTTCTTACATACCTAATCCACAAATAAAATACACAATTCCTCGTAAATTCATTATGTATTCAAGAAAAATATCTCTTCAGATGTTTTTATGAAATACATAAATGTACTTATTTCTCTTAAGTCTTTCTAGTATCTATAATATCAAATATAAAATACTAGCATTTAGGATGAACAAGGTTCTTTATGGATAATATTTTTTGGTAAAATGTCAGTCAAGCCTGATTTTAACATTGACTGAGAAAAAGTTTTGACAAAACGGATCCTATTGTCAGAGATAATAATATGCATGTGGTTCAATCTACGATTTACAAATTATGATTCACTTAATTTCTAATACATCTATGTTCACCACAAAAAATAAGAAGTAAAAATTACCTACTTCCTACATCAAATATTTTAATTCATAATTTCAACGGAATGCAGGTTAATTAACTACCTAGAAATTATTTTAATATTTGTAATATTGGTAATTTATTGCCAAATTTTCAATGAACCAATTTCTTCGAAATTACAAATACCTAACGAATAGTTAATTAGTATAATACAACGAAGCACTATTGCAAAACATTTCATTGGTGTTTTATTACCAGCTGTTATGACCTATTTTCGAAAAAAATTACACCGAACAAAAACAGAAGTCAAAAATTCAAGACAAAATTTCAACATTAATTTTGTTCCTACATCAGATTTCTTTCCAAACGTTTGTGCTACTTGAAACATGTTAAAAAAAGCATTGTATTATTATAAATAAAACGCCAGTTCGTTTCGAGAAATGGCTGCCGTATTTTTATAACCTTTGTCAACTATTCATTCTTTGTAACTATATTATAGAAAAAGTGTTCCTTCAAAACGGTAAAAATTTTACAAAACCAAAAAGGTTATTGAAAAATTATTGTAGAAATCACTTACTTCTCCATTTGTGATATTGATGCCCAAATATATGTCACCAAACGATCCACTACCTATTTTACGCACCAGGCGATATTTTCCTCCGACAATAAATTCACTCTTGGATGTTGCCACTACTAACGATGACATTTTTATAATTTATGTTTATTGTTTTTTTTATTTTTTTAAAGTTTTTTATAATTTTGATAATTTGAAACATACACCAAATACTTTATTTAACACAATTAACTATCACTTGTTCTTTCAACTCGGCGACATTTCCGAACTGCTTGACGTCACAGATGTTCCTTCTCATAGCACCCAGACAACGGCAGCTCCACCAACTAATATGAATCGTATATTTCAATCGAAAATACAGAAAGCAAAACATAATATTGAATTATAAAAAAAATGTGGTACAAAGCTGGTTTTCTAAATAATTTCTACTATGTGTATTATGACATTTAAAAAATAAGGTTTTTTTGGAAATATTTATAGATTGCTTTCATTAAATTAACTTGTCAAATTTCTCACTCCATCCCAGAAATAAACCATTACCGTTTCTAGCATTTTAGTTTAAAGTACTGAAGAGAGAGTGCAAATAAATAAAATCTGATAGGCTGAAAATTAAAATTATAAGTTGAGAAAACGCACAAAAATAAGATGATATTGTTTTTAAATTCATGTTCATGTGCCACCAAATAAATCCCACGCCGATATAATAAGATAATATGATCTTACTTTTAATGACAGTCTTGTCTGGTTAATTCTAAATAAAATAGATGACGCAGCTTAACATTTTTAAGTAGATTATTAATTATGTCATTAAAATTATCAAAACAATATATTGTGCACAGCATGGTTCTTATATGCTTAGCATCAGTAAGCACATCAAATATGAAATAGGGGACTACAAATTTTAAATATAGAATGTCAAATGGTATGTGTTGCGTCATCTGCAGTTTTAGATAATAAACCGGTCTACTGCTGTGAGTATCCGACCGTGTTTTGAACCAACCTGGTAGCACCGGACATCTTTTGAGTAGAATCGTAACTATATTTGCATTACTTAAAACGAAATGTAGGAAACCTTTATTATATTTTAATTTTAACAAAAGATGAAAGCTTCATTTTACTTAAAATTACGAGTTACTATATTAGCAACTAGATGTCTACTTTTGTAATTAAAATAAAACTGGAATAAAATTCATGGTATGATCAAAAACATAAAATATAAATGGACGCATTATTAGTTAAGGAAATAAATGCTCCACAATAAAATAATTATCTATCTATCTATCAAATACTTAATATTAAATACATTTATTTATCTGAGGTGGAATCTATAAAATTATAACTGCTGCGTTGATAATTTTTATTAAAAATCTAGATTTCTATTTTAAATAATTTTCTTTAAATATTTTTGTATATCAAAGCAGTATAAACTATACGGAAAGTATCCTGGAGTTAGAAACTTGGAGACGGCGACGGCTGATAACAGTCTGCAGTGTCTATTTGAAGTGATAGATGGCGAAACGTGTATTGTTTATAGAACTGGGGAGAGAACAGAATACAATATTATAGTAGAACAGGGGTCGGGAACCTGCGGCTCTTTTGATGTAAAGTTGCGGCTCTCCAGTTCCATACGCAAAAAATAATAATTTTATTATATAAACTAGAAACCCTTAAAAATCGTCCAATCGATCCATGATTGAGTACCATGTCTATCGCTCTCAGCCATTTCCACTCGCGTCTCACCCGCACCGCACCTGTCGCGACGTGTCGTCATTGGATATAAGTATATATTATACCTATATAAGCAAATACTATAATAATAAAACGAAAATGTTTAGTGGCTCTTTAAAAACTGGGAAATTTTGTAAATTGTAACTTTTGACTCTTCAGTCTCAAAAGGTTGCCGACCCCTGTAGTAGAACTACTAGAATGTGGTAGGCTTACCTTTAAACAATTAAAAATAAAAAAAGTAGATTTTTTGTATTTTTGCGGACTAAACATCAGGTGGCGCTTATGAACTTCTTTATTTATGGAAAGGGCACTGATTATTCATTCTGAAATTACGCACACATTAGAAAATGACTCACCGATTTCAAAATGCCAGCGACAACATTTTTGCTATTTCTCGTTTATGACTAACGGGCATTAATCTATAAATATTTGAAACAAGTTGACGGGCATATATTTTGTCGATGTAGTTTACCTTTTATTAAATACTAGCGGTCCCGGTTTCACCCGGGTGCGATAGATATAATTCTGCAAAATGTATTTCGTTTGCGGCCCGGCGCTAATATAAGATCCGATTTCGCGCCCTCAAAATTTTTTGGGTTATATAGTATTTACACCCTCTTTTGACCCCATTAGGGGTTGAATTTAAAAAACGCTGAAACAAGGGTTTGTTTATTTTTTATGAAGAGTGCGTATGTTGAATTCAATGTCTCTCATTTTAACGATATTTGAAATATGAGGATGAGAAATTTCAAAAAATCTCTTTTTAGCAGTCGCTTGTGATGGAACCCTGAATATTAGAAAGTTTACATACCGAGCACTTTCTAATATTCAGGGTGCTATCACTAGCGACTGCGATGTTGGGTCCTTTATTATTACACAGTTACTTACCTCGGATCTCTCTGTCACACACTTCCATGCGCGTCAAAATTAAAATCTTTAAAATTCGCAAACCCCTAATAGGACCGAATTTTTCGCAGACAACCCTATATCAACGTGTTCGCAATAAAACAGCGCTTATGATGATATAAATTTTTTTCTATTATCCAATCAAGTGAAAGTAACTTGCATCGACATACCTGTTTATACCTAACAACCCAGAGTTCGCCCGGGTAAATAATAGACAACCCAACGGCTGCACATTCTATACGTTTTATACTTCAAGTCAGGACAAAATTTTCTTATTATCTTGATGTTGCAACATTTAATAAAAAATCATTTTTTAAAAAATAATTAAAAATAGTCTGTCCAGGATTTTTTTAGCAAACCCATTTTTAATATATTTTCTAATATACTAAATTCATGATAAAATATGTTTCATTCTATTATCAGCTCGGTGAAGGTCGACTTAGGTTCGGCTCTTCTACTAGTAGTTTATTTTTACAATTTCGAAGGAATGTTCGTTGAGAAATTCTGAATAAAAAAACGCGTGTGCTTTAGAGTTTAGACCACACGACTGAAGTAAAACTTCTTCCTGCCATAATTTGTTATTATTCACCCGAACATTCACAAAAATGAACTTTAAAATGAATTTAGGTACAATTTTATTTACATGTAGAATATTTAATGTATTGAACAAAATATTAATTTATAAAATTGTTCAAGAACGAAATGAACAGTCTAATGTAAGAAGAAATAAATATAAACATAAAGATAATGAAAACAAAAGTAATACATTCAGTTACTTAGCTCTCGTTGGATTTTAAGCGTAAAGCTTTATGATATATTATTTAGTTCTGCAAGTTAAGTAGGTTTACAAAACTTTTTTCTGTCACCCGATAGCGCCACTGTCAAGTAAAGTATGTGTCATTCTATTGTTAGTACTGCTTATATTTTAGGCCACCTGATGACGCCACTAGCCAGTGAAGTATTTGTTTCAACCACCTGATGGCGCCACTAGTCAGTGAAGTATTTGTCATCTTCTTTCTATCTTCATTAACTTATATCTCTCTCTCAACTTCCGTTCGCCTTGCCCGATCACACTTCCGTAAATCTCTCGTCACGCATTCACCAGCTTACTCTCCAAGTCAAGCGTGCGTAAAGAAGTTTTACTTAAAAAAATCCCTCACCGTTGTCTTTATTAATATAAGATACTATAATGGTAATAACTAATACCTAATGAATATAAAGTTCTCTGCCAACTTGGATTCAGACTTGGCATCTATGTTAGAGTTGTGGCGTTGGTTGATTCAATGCCAATCAACGGTCAACAGCATAGAGATATTAGACTAGAGTACGCGAGTGAGCAGTGAAAGTGTCTGCAATTCAGACAAAGAACAGTTCTTTACCTCTGTGGTAACTAATGATACAAAACAATGCTGATTTGAGTAAACAAATATGGGTTTTCTGGAATTTCCGCAGCGTTCTCTCTCTCGACAATTGAGGACATTTTCACTTATGGTAAGCATATGAACTAGCGTACTTTAGTTACTTATATCTCTATGGTCAACAGTCAATAATCACAGCAACATTTATATTCGTCCCGTCGCACCGTTTCAAGTGTTTTGTTGCTCCAGAAGAAGCTACCGTGACGTTACCAGGTGACTGACTGTATATCTTTAACATGGGTTGACGCAAACGTGCCGAATCTACGGTCGGATCGATAGAAAATCTCCGTCTATTTTTGTCCTTAGTATCTTCATTTACAATTAACAAAATAAAGTAAGACGCCTTGATATTATGGTATGATAAAATTATTCGGGATACAAGGCTAAATATAAAAACAATTTTTATTCACTAGAACATCATTTAATCGTCAACGTTTTGGCAGAAATTCAAGTGTTCTTCAGGACCTATAACAAATAAGTACAATGATACGCATCTAAACCATAAACTTAAAATTGGGGTTTTTTAAGTAATTTATATCAAACGCTGGAGAGAGGGGGCGCCATTATCAAGTTTCTGCCCCGGTTCGAAAAAATCCTAGATCCGGGGCTGGTAAAAAGTAATAAAATTAAAATTAAAAACATAAAAACTTAAAACCATTCTTATCAAATATTTAAAACTTTTTTAAAAACTAAACTTCATAAATAATAAAAATAATAAAAATAATAAAAACTTTAAAAGATCTATTTTAAAACATTATAAAAATATATCCTTTAAAAGATCTATTTTCATTTACAATATTGCTTTCAAGCCGTTAGTAGTGTATCGTATGCTAATCTTTGACTTATGTTGAGAAATAAACTTTAAATGTATTTTTGAACTTCCTTACGTACCTATGGCAGACTGTATAGTGAAACGGATTTATTGTAAAGGCCGCTGCACACGAGGCTGGTTTTGCCGCTAGAATCATTGCTGAGAGTTCTGCGGGCTCGCGTGGGTGGTTACAAGATCAATTTCAAAATTAGAACCGGGGCTACTTTTCGGCCTTGTTCGTCTGCTTGTTTTCAACAAGAACCAATCGGAAAAGAGAATTTTGTCACGTGGACGACACAAGTAAACGCCTACAAACAAACATGGCATCATAGTGTGTGTTCTGTTCGGTGAAAATAAACGTTTACTTTTGTTAACGTTCGAGCTGTCTAGTGCGTGTGAACCAAACCCATCTACAAAGCAAGGCATAATACACGCATCGTGTGAAGCGAACACATAAAAGCCATCACGAAAGCCAGCGTCACAGCACGCTTGGAACCTAACAGCCAAATCTTGCAAGGAATAGAGAGGCAAAACCAGCCTCGTGTGCAGCGTCCTTAACGCATTATGAAACGAGCTAACGAATAAACTTGACGATACCAACACTGCGTTTGACAAAGCATGAATATGGTTAACTAGCGGTCCCGCCCGGTTTCACCCGGGTGCAAAAGAACGAATGGGGGTAGAGGGACATGAGTAAGCACGTTCATATTAGTTTACCGAGATGAATGTTGTGTCTAAATTTCGTAATGATCGGAGTTACCGTTCAAAAGTTTTTGTTGTACGGACAAATTTTGAGTTTCATTTTTCATTGATGCTCCGCTCCTATTGGTCGTAGCGTGATTTTATATAGCCTATGCCCTATCTATAGCCTTCCTCGATAAACGGACTATCCAACAAAAAAAAAAAATTGGTTGTCTTGTCTGTAAAGTCGGTTTACGGACGATAGTTTTACGTGATAACGTATTCCGTAATACATAACCTAAACCTCCCAAAATTTGGTTTCAATCCGCTTATCCTTGGTGTCGGAATGATAAGAAATGTCAAAAGTGACGTTTGCAACTTACAAAGTATTATGTTCTAATAATAATTAGTTATTCCAATACTTAACTTAGAAGGCGTTGCAATATACTAATGTCAAAAAATTGAATTAAACATTAGAAATGCAGCCGTTTTCATGTTAAGACAAGACATACGTTTGCTTCTAATTTCCATGTACGGCAAACAAAGACAACCGACCGCGTCGCGCCATGCATTACACAACATTGCATTTATACAGCTATTTTTCTATATAAATTTGTATAAAATATTTTTCTATATAAATTTGTATAAAAAAACTGTTTAGGCAAATTCTGTTATACGAAATCTATGTAAAATGTTCTCCTCTTTCGTTTAAGACTGGTTTCAAACCGATCTGATTTAAATTGAGCGAGAAATTAGCAAAAAGCACGCACAGGGTCAGGCGGAACGTTACGCGTTATGCGTTATGCGTTACGCGTTATGCGTTATGCGTTATGCGTTACGCGTTACACTTTTTCGTACATGCAGCCGGTGTTTTATCAATTTATAATATTGGTGATTCATCAATTTATAAGACGTTATCACGTCAATAAATCAATTCGAACCAGTAGTTCCTGAGATTAGCGCATTCAACCAAACAAACAAACAAACTCTTCAGCTTTATATATTAGTATAAATAGAAGATAGGTACAAAAAATATAAACAGAAAAAAGTGATAAAACTGAAAATTCGCTGTAAGAATCTTTAAAACTGTTCAATTACAGACTAAGTTACGATTTTATTTATTTAAATTAATTGAGCTAACGCCTGTATAAATCATTAAACAAACAACTCTTACCGTATGTGGATTTAGTAATCCGTTACTATAAAGACAGACACCGGACAAACGTACCATATTATATGTAAAATATATTATAAACAAACTCTTCAGTTTTATATATTAGTATAGATTTGACGTAGTGTAGGTATACAGTGAACGTGAGCGTTTGTAATTATGTCATGCAGTTAGAAGTTTCACTTCTGTAGTGTGCAGTGTAAACCAGACAGTCCATTTTTAGGGTGCTGTACCTCAAAAGGAAAAAAAGTAATACTTATAGGATCACTTTGTTGTCCGTATGACTGTCTGTCTGTCAAAACTCTTGGCAATCAAAACCTATAGGGTACTTCCCGTTGACCTAGAACCATGACATTTGCCAAGAAGCAATGCCTTATAGCATAAGTAAAGGAAAAAATCCGAAAACTGTTTTGTAATAGTTATATCACAAAAAATAATGTTTTTAAACCGCAACAACATGCTACGCACGTACACAGTAACAGTTCTAATACAAAACAAGCGTCCGCTACCGGTGCGTTTATACAGCATAATATGAGAACTCTCGCATACCACACGGTACTACAACTAGGCTGTGAGATATAGCCACGAAGTACAATAGAGTTCAGTAGTTCATCTGAACTCATTGCAATTACACGCTTACTTGGCAAACTGACCGCGACATTTGTCGATTCCCGTGATAGACGAACTTTTTACATACCTACAAGTTTGTACGGAACCCTCGGTGCGCGAATCCGACTCGCACTTGGCCGGGTTTTTTTTTAATCTTTAATATTGATTTATCTAGTACTATATGTGGCAAAATAACTAGCAAAGAAAATAGGTACCTTTAAAGTAATATTATTATCATGCGTCGATAAAATTGGAAGGTTATTGAATTTGCGGTCATTTGAAAACTTGCTAATCAAGTGCGCTTATCTCTCGATCGCATTATAATATAGTGTAAGAGGTTTCGGACGTCGGCTGCACCTTTTTTCGGACGAGCGCGCGCAAGGGCTCCGCGCGTATGGAACCGTGAAAGCGTCCGTATTCATAAAAGTTCGGGATCTAAGTGTGCATTAAGCCAGGTTCATAATAAATACTTTTTACCCACGACGAAACGGAGGTACCTATAATGTACGATTAGGGTGAGAGATTGGTTGTTTGTGCACTCCATATATTTAATAATCTATCTATACTAATATATAAAGCTGAAGAGTTTGTTTGTTTGAACGCGCTAATCTCAGAAACTACTGGTTCAAATTGAAAAAAAAAATTTGTTGGATAGCCCATTTAGCGAGGAAGGCTGTAGGCTATATAATATCACGCTACGATCATCAGGAGCGGAGCACTAATGAAAAATGTTGCAAAATGTATCTCAAAAATAAGCTTCTATTCATGTGAAATGCACTAACTAAATATACTCATATTAGCGTTGTGAGTACACAACGTCGGATGGCTCAATCGGTAGAGCATGCGACTGTCAATATCAGGGTCGTGGGTTCGAGCCCCACGTTGGGTGAAATTATTTTTATTTTTTTTTTTATTTTCTACATTACTTTCTTCTAAGGCTTACATTTAAATTTATTTAAATTTTATTTAATTAATTAAAAAAAATATTAGTTTAAAAAAGTATAAATACTGCTTTTTACCGACAAAAGCTTTTGAACGGTAACTCCTATCATCATGAAATTTGGACACAACATTCATCTCGGTAAACTAAGATGAATGTCTGTACTCATGTTCCTCTCTTCCCCATTCGTTCTTTTACACCCGGGTGAAAACGGACGGGACCGCTAGTTTCCTATATGAATCATTGTCTATCTACTCAATGTGCGGTGAGTGAAGGCAACAAAGCGTATCGAAAATATATCTGTGTCTCTTTCTTCGATATAATTCGTTGATTTCTCCGATGATAGGATTGCTTAATGTACTTGCAGTCAATCTGAATAAAGTATCTCTGTTTCAAAAACGTTGTCTTTTTCTATGACGTTAACATGGGCGTACCCAGCTTTTGGCCCAGGACGGGGCAAATTAGAAATTTCTTAAGCCGGGTCTCCCGTGCTTGTTTTGCCCTTCTGGATATACCAGTGCTTACGGTTTAAAAAAAGACAGAAGTATATGTTTGCACCCTAATGGTTATTTCTATGCTCAGTATAGAATAAAAGTATATGGTGCACTCGAATGTCGCCATTTATCTCGAAAACGGTTTGATCAATTCACACGCGGTTTTCTGTAAAGGGTTTGTAATTCATCTGCCATGGTTCCTAGTGCAAGAAATCTCTAAAAAGTTTAAAACAAAATTAAAAATTTTGAAAAATCCATGACGGATGTAAACGTAATTGAAAAAGGATTAAATAATATTTTAAAACCTCCCGACTAAAAGGAGATAAGTAACCAAAGAAAATCGTCGGGGGTTGCCGTTCATTGCCCTGAAATGACCTAAAATATTGCAATTTTAGAGTAGGTATGTGACATTGAAATCACGTTGGGTACGTAAATAATTGTAGTCTTCAATTGATATTTTTTTATTCTTGATTCAGGGCAGCAAATGGCAGCCCCTGACGGATTGTCTTTGATTACTTACCTCGTTTTAATTGGGGGGAGGGGTTTAAAATTTTATTTAATCCTTTTTCAATTACAACATTTACATCCGTCGTGAGCTTTTTCCAAATTTTTAATTTTGTTTTTTATTTTATTAACGTAAAACTTTTCCTGGTTTGGTATTCAACATTAAATGACTCAGCAAAGATAACTCCGTACGTGCAAAATTCACTAGTGCCTCTGTGACCTGTGCTGTGTGCGCTCTGTAAATGTGCGAATGCAACAGTACAGAACAGCTCAGCACAGAGCAATGGCGCTCGGAGTGAGACATTCACAAAAAAAGAGTGCTCGATCCGCTCCGAGAAAGGAGTCGTTCATTATGAACGACCCGGTCAGGAGCGACACATTACTACTCGTAATCTTGCGTTACGATTTACGAACTTATAGTTATCTGCTATTTCTACTCATCCATTATAAACCAGGCTTTACTTTGAGTATAACGGACAGGGATACGTTCGGATTAAGCAAGTTACTTTCACCATTTACTTTTAAACTCTCCATAAAAAAGATATTACTGCGGTATGTGAGTTCGTGTGGTTGAATAAAATAGAAAAAATAGGGCCCCTTCAGGTTAGCATAGAGTAGCAATGTCCTACCTTAAAAATAATAGACATGCAGTAATATTCCGCCTTTTAAAATTTTTATCCCGCTTCAAAATTCTGATTCATTACCTAAAATTTGGTTCGAACAGTCCCGGATCTACGATTTTTTTGAACCGGGGCAGATAATGACGCCCCCTGTCTCCAAGCGTTTGAGATAAATTACTTACAAAAACTCACAAACATATACAATGTTTGACATTTTTCGTCAACGGGAAACCGTCAGAAAACAAGCAGATTGAGTAAATCGCAAAAAGAATAGATTAGGTGTGGATTTTTTATGATTTTGGCGCCCTCTAAGACTGCTACCCGTCTCGGGTGCCCCGGTTTGTCCCCCCTAGATGCGGGGCTAGGTTCTAATGACGGCCTGGGCGTTTCAATGGGGAATCTTTTTACGGTTCCGTACCTCAAAAGGAAAAACGGAACCCTTATCACTTTGTTGTACGTCTGTCAAGACTTTTGGGAATCCAAACCTATAGGGTACTTCCCGTTGACCTAGAATCATGAAATTTGGCAAGAAACAATGTCTTATAGCACAAGTAAAGGGAAAAATCCGAAAACCGTTTTGTAGTTACATCACAAAAAAGGCGACGACGAATTAATCTGAATAAGGAATTAAAAAAATTAAAGTGGGTAGCAAAATTAGTAGGTTGGCAGCTACTTACTGAGGAGAATAGTATTAAGTAAAAAGTAGCAGCTTAATAATCAGTTTTGTTTTAATTTAAAATGACATCCAGTTTTTGTTTTGGTAATTGAATTTATTGTTAAGCGGAAACTTGATGGCGGATAAAAAATAGAAAATGGGCATTTATAAATTATACACTTAACATTCTGTCATATATAATCAAATAATAAACAAAGAAACAACATTCAGAAGCGTAATTGTTTTTTAAAGAACTCCCTCCGCTCCCCCTTTTCACTTACAGTTGTTATTATACAATCTTTGTTACCCCACTGTTAATACTAGTCGCCATGTAATATTTATAGTACCTCGCCTATGATTTCAATTGACTGGTTTAATATTTTCGCTACCTTAGAAGTAGCAGCCATTATTTAGTGGATATAATACCTTGCGTTTGAAGCTCATCCAATATTATTGCCAAAATAGGTATTTATTTGCTGTCAAGTTATTTTTTAAAATCGGTTTTATTTTTTTCCAAAAATTCCAACGGGATACTAAAGTTGAATGGATTTGTGATTTTTCTGGCTTGGTTCGACCAGCGAAACCAATTTGCGAAAAAATGGCGCAATTTGCAATTAAGGAAACAAAAAAAAAGTGATCGTTAATTACTCGAGAAGTAATTGACCGATGACGCTAAAATTATTCATGCATGTTTGGATCAACATAGACTTCATTTTTGAGAATTTTCAGCCATCTATGTGCGGTATTTTGTTAGTAAAAAAATAGTGAAACTTTCGGGGCTATTTGCAAGTTAACTGCACTTAGCGACCTCTGTTAGTACTCATTTTATAGGAAATTTCTTAAGGAACAACTTTCTCATTGCATATGCTATACTAAAAGTCAAGAGGAACGGAGATATTAAAGGAAATAGAGAAAAAAACACTATTTTCGTCACTAATTGTTAATTATAAAATCAATCACCAACAATTTGTAAGCAAACTTAGGGGGTTGAACTACATCCTAAAACGAAGCGATTCCAACAATAATCTTGCCTGTGCCCGAAAAATACACCCAAAACTCCTCGCCGTCTCGCCTACTATGGGGGCAACAGTTTTCCAACGGCAAAGCAGGAAAAATCTTCGAGACTTGATTCCCGTGATGGACGAACTATTTACGTACCTACAAGTTTTGACGGAACCTTCTGTGCGCGAGTTCGACTCGCACTTGGCCGTTTTTTTTATAATCTTTGAATGTTTTACTTTATTTTGAACGCAACCTAAGGTTTATTTGCAGTATGTACTTAGTACTTGTGTCTCCCCACTTTCGGGCACATTGCGATAGCACAAGAATGATACCGCAATCTTGCGTTTTACAATATATGAAAAGCTGGCTGTGCTTGCATTCAGTAAACTGTAATTTGAAAAAATCAAAATTCTTCCGTAATTTTTTGCTTCACAAATATTTAATAAATATTTTTATATGGAAGCAATGAGAAAATATTGTCGTAAGATATATTTAGACAACTTCTGTTCTCCGATAGATGTGAAATTTTACATCGATCAGGGAACAGAAATTGTCTAAATCTATATATATAAAAATCTCGTGTCACAGTGTTTGTTATCGAACCAGTCCGAAACGGTTTGACCGATTTTTATATGAAATTTTTGTGCATAGTTGGTAGGTCTGAATATAGGCTATTTTTATATCCCTAGGTGATAAGGGTGGCCCCCTCCAGATTTTTTTTTATTTTTTTTGCAAACATTTTTTAAAATTTTTTTATGATTTGCCATTAAAAAATACTTATAGCCCTAAATTTTTACCATTCTACCACCAACCCCTATTTTTTAATAGCGATATTAGTATCTTTACTTTCATCCACAGATGCGCAATAGGGTTGCAAGATGGCAATATAACGGTAAATTTATGTTGACCTATAAAAGAGGAACATATCCACTATACATTGTTTTGTTATATCTCAAAGGGATTAGGCAACGTTTTCGATGAAAGCTTCTAGTCGGCTTGATTTTTTCCGACATCTTCAATAATCATCGTCATAATATTTCAACCAATTTACAAAAAACGTTAATGAATTATACACATAAACCTTTCTCCTGAATCACTCAGTCCATTGGTGAAAATCCGTACGAAGCCTATTTAAAATGGGTTCAATCGGGCCACTTTAAAGGTGGTTTTTAGGGGTTGAAAAATTTTTGGGCCCAAAAATACCGAAAAATATTTCAGAATCGTTTCAAAATTGAATTTTAACCTACTATCAAAGATGAAAATGTGCTGCCAAAATTTCATTAAAAACGACCCGACAGGACCGGACTTAAAAATTTTATGAACACATCAGTTAACAGTTTGTAGATATGGATTTACTTAGTGAAGGGTGGATTTAATTTGGTAAATTGATAGTAACATTTATATTAAGAAAAAAAATATTATTTTAAGGGATGTATTAAGGGGTTAAATTTTTTATTTTGGCCAAAAACAAAAGAGTTAAGTTCATGTAATAAAGCCACACTGCCTGTGTTAGCAAATACACCATATTGTCGGCAGGGTTTCGCACTGCGACCCAAGTTTTTTTTATAAGATGTAGTGATGAGTATTTTTAAACTAGATTGAAAATTTTAACTGCAACAACCAATTTAGAATCTTACTATGTGCTTTAAAAGTTAACATTTGTGAGGTTTTATATTTGTGACTGATGAGGAATGAGTTCGTTATAACTACTTTATGTGTAGGTATGTATGTAGGTTGTACAGGTTAGAATTAGCTTCGATATTTGAGAAAAGTGAATAAAAATTTTGTCCAATTTATGTTTGTGATGCTATAAATTTAATGTAAATTTTTACGTAAGTTAGTGGAAGCGTTGTTATGATGCACCGAAAAATTTTGCGAAGACTTTGCACAGATTAGAGATAGTAAAAACGGATCTTTTTAGTCATTTGCATCTGGATCCCGTATAGGATCCGACTCTTTGAATCGACTCAGAAAGTTCTGAGTTTTCTGAATATGTAACTTCAACTGTTATCCGTTAATGTTAACTGATGAATATGGTACGCAGGCAAAATCCTCCTAATCTAAAACCAGCTAATATTTTTAATATTTCGTTTCTACTTTCATTATATATTTAGCACCCATAAACAAAGTAATGAGGTACTGGCAGAGGCTAGAAGATGGCACCACTATACTGGCTGCTGCAATTATAAAGGGAATTCCTTTCATGTGAACAGCACTAGATTATTATTTTTTGTTGGAAAGGGAAAACTTAAAAGGGCACCACATCCAGAGTAGATGAAGATACTCCAGTTTTGTTTACTTGTAGTCCCTAGTCAACGAGAGTGTACTTTTACAGTACCTTTTTAATTTAGTTACTTGGAAAATTTTACGTATAATTTTTTAGAAAATATTCTGGTTCATAATTTTACGGAAAACCAACAATTCTAATCTTTAAATAAATAAAATTGTCGACCAATTTTTTTCAGACAATATATTGACAAAAATAAAATTATAAATCAATAAAACAATATATGACGTTTCGATCTGGGTTTAGATCTTCTTCTGAAGAAGATCTAAGTCCAGATCGAAACGTCATAAGTATATTGTTTTATTGATTTATAATTTTATTTATTTGAAGAGTTCTATTCAGACGTTAATCAAAGATTTGAATTATAATCTTTACCATTTCTGTTTTCTTAAATCTCCCCCGACATTTATATTCCCTCTTTGTTAGCGTTAAATATTTAACATAAACGTTAAGCGATTCGAACTCGTATAAGAAATTACACTTCAATAAAACAAGAATGAAATCACGCAACTGGATCTGGTCCTGTTAGGTCGGCAAGTCAGCGAGCGAGAAAAGGTAAGTACGACGGGTGCTGCAGGTGATTCAATGTTTAGTGGCGTTTCGTTTTACAGTCAAGAGTCATTTTAAATTCATCAGCACACACTCTCTAGTCTTTACCTCCACTTGACTCTGCTATTTTTATGGTTTTCACTTAGAAAAATTACCAACTCTAGTTTTATTTCAATATTGATTCACTTTGGTTTAAATTAGTTTTTAAAGTTATTTTAAAAGGACTATACCAAAAACCGTGAGCGTCAAAAAAAAACGAGTGTGCTTTAGACCACACGACTGAAGTAAAATATCTTTAGCTCCATCTATTGCATTGTAAGCACTTAATAAAGTTCTTACTTTAAACTAAATAAAACGCTTTAGTTAAATTGTTAGCAATCCGTTATGAATTGTTTTCTCAAGTTCAAATAAATTAAATTGATTTTTTCCAAATTGCTAACAACATTCATTTTTCCTGCGTAGCTAAGGAAAACTAATTTTGACAATATTACAAATAAGAGAGAGAGAGAGAGAGTTAATGTAACAATGCTTGCTACAGTATGTTTATATCGTTGCCCAACACAAATCACAATATAGTAAGAAAAGAAAATAGACAAAACAAACAAAAAACTTTATTTTTGCAAGAAATCAAAAAGACAACACAAAAAAAACTATTTAGAATTTCCAAAATACAATCGCAGAAATATCAAAGCATTCAATGTTTGACTGCTTCGTAGATATTGCCAACATAAGCAGCAGCTCAAAACGCTCGCTCAGGTTCTACGCTGGTTGGAGGAATAGACAATAGAACTTATATGCTGTTTCTAAGTGATATCCACGAGCTCCTCCATTTTCGAACAGGCTTATTTCACGTCTAATACTATTTGCCAACCCTGATTCATTTTGTACTTGTACTTCAGGATCTGGAGATTTCATATTCTTACATATCGTACCACGTATTTAAGGATTGTTTTTGTCGTTATGTAATAAATAATATTAATATAATCTAGGCAAGGTAATTGTCAAGGCGCAACGGATTACGGAATGCAAGCTAGATCTGTTTGTGGCAATCCCGAGATTAGCCAAGTACGGTCCCGGGATTTTTGGGACCAGAAAACGGCCGGGATCCCGGGATCCGGGATCCCAGGATTGTATTCTCTAATTGTATCCCATCATTAAAATATAATAAATCTATATATCAAGTGTCCCACGCTTATAAACTTTGCAGAAGAAAAAGAAATGTATGCTTTACTTTATGGTGCAGTGATATTAAAGTGTTTTTTTTTTTTTAATTAATAACTCCTATGTTCCGAAGTTGCCTACCTTATCGTAATGTCTTAAAATTCCTTCATTCGCACATTGGTATTAATTAAGTAGAAGTTTAAAAATGTAGAAAATAACGGGAAATGTGATAGATGGAAAATAGTAATGATGCAAATGTAGTCTGTTATGACATAAAGTCGAGAAACGAACGTTAAACGCATTATTATTATTATTGCTTCGAAGTGGAAATTGTGCAAAAAACTAAGTCAAATACGTACACGGTTCTGCTGTAGATGAAAAAAAGCTTGTGAAATGCCTAAAAACCCGTTCTCCCACCACCGATACCCGTACTTCCACCATATGTTATTATTTCTTTTTTTTTTAAACTAATGATCGGTTTCTGAAAGAATTGTCAAAAAATATGATTTGACAATGAGATTAGATTGTGATAACACATATTTCTCTTGTAGAATTTTAAATCGATTCTGCTCGAGAAATAATAAATCAATTAAAACTGTATATTTTTTTAAATCTTGGATTAACGTCTGCAGATTAGAATATTTCAATAAATAAAATTATCGATTAATATTTCAGATAAATATATTAATAAAAAATAATAATTAATACATTAACGTTTCGGTCCGGATTTTTTGACGTGATAACGTCTTATAAATTGATGAAACACCAGCTGCACGCACGAAAAAGTGTAACGCCGTAACGTTCCGCCTGACCCTGTGCGTGCAAGCGAGAGCGCAGTATAAGCGATAGAGAAGCACGATCGGCCCAAGTTTGACAGCTACTAAAATTTAGGTTATGTATTATTAAATATGATATTCGAGCGGAATACGTTATCAGGTAAAACTATCGTCCGTAAACCGACTTTACAGACAACCAATTTTTTATATACTGTTTAATTTGATTAATTATTTATACATATAATCCCAAATTTTCAGCCTTCCAGCGTCTCTCAATATTTTTCAATTCAATATTTTCTTTTATCTTCAGTTAAAGTTGTGTTGATCCAATAGAATATTAAGATGAAGGAAGGTTTTGGTTGAGGATCATAAATTAAGCTTTACCAGTGTTTCGCTAGTGGCCAACGTTTCAAAAAATTTATTTTCATCTTCAGGGCCTCAACCACTACTTGACCAGCTTGAGGCCCTGAAGATGAAAATAAATTTTTCGAAACGTTGGCCACTAGCGAAACACTGGTAAAGCTTATTTTATGATCCTCAACCAAAACCTTCCTTCATCTTAATTTTCTTTTATATTTATGACTTCTT
Source organism: Xanthostigma xanthostigma (assembly GCA_963575645.1). Taxonomy (NCBI): domain Eukaryota; kingdom Metazoa; phylum Arthropoda; class Insecta; order Raphidioptera; family Raphidiidae; genus Xanthostigma; species Xanthostigma xanthostigma. The sequence goes on from OY754475.1 coordinate 12,013,506, forward strand.
AAATATAATAAGCCTTTCATTCGTAACTGACCGTTTGCTATTATTCAATAATTTTAATTAATTTATACTTATTAATTTGTATTTTTAGAGAATGCGGATCTGTTTTTGCAACATTTAGCTTCCTTGTGCTATCACTTAGTAATTTTTGCGAGTTGGGAATTCAGACAAACATTACGTAGCTACTAATTTCCCACGAGAAAGTAAAAATATTGACGTTTCAACAATTGTGTTTGTTGTTTATGCCCTGTTTTTAAATTCATCTGTGGCATCCAATACAAAACCACGAGCAGTAAAAAGCAAAACAAAAATAGATTTAGTTTACAAGTGTTACAACAAAAGAGTGACGTTTTATTGTTCCAATCGGCGATTATTATAAATACAACTATTTTCGAAAAAGAAATGAATTAACATTATTGAATTAAGTTGATGATTAAGATTTATTGTTTATGTAAAAAAAATTTTTTTCTTCCGATATTCATTCAAAACTTGTAAAAAAATATGTATTTATAAGTTTTGAATGAATATCGTATGATTTTTTACATAAATAGTATAAATATTCAAATCTTTGATTAACATCTGATTAGAACTCTTCAATAATAGTATATTGTGCGACTAGTGAGAGAAGGAGAAGATTCCATGAGCGTAAAACGCACGCGAGTGGAATATTCTCCTTCGATCAATAGTCGCACATAATACTTTATTCAACTAGCAGGAGTAATATGTAATCGGGGCCCTGATAAAAGAGGGAAAAATAATAAATCACTTCATTGATTGACGTACCCAACGTCAGTGTATAAACACAAGATTGCCTTGACTTTCGCTGAATTGCGATGCTGTTTTCATATATACAATACCGCCTACCACGTTCCTATTGGTCCAGAAGCTACTTGCAGTTTTTTTCATTATTTAGCGCTTGGGCTTGCTACTGAGTTTCTATTGGTCCAGAAAATTCATTATTACACTAGTGAAGTAATATATTATTTCTCCCACGCCAGAAAATTCATTATTACACTAGTGAAGTAATATACTATTTCTCCCACGTTTAGCAGGGCCCCGAAATTACATATTACTCACGCGTGTTGAATAAATAAAATTATCGATCAATTTTTCAGGTAAATATATTAACAAAAAATAATAATTAAGTAATACATTACCGTTTCGGTCCGGTTTTGAATCTTCTTCAGAACTGATCTAAAAAATATAAACATTGATTAATAATTAGTTTTTAATTGGTTCTTGAAAAAAAAAATTAGAATTGTCAAAATTGAAAAAATAATAACCGAAACGCTAATGTATTAATTATTATTTTTTGTTAATATATTTGTCTGAAAAATTGGTCGATAATTTTATTTATTGTAGCATAAAAATTGTTTAAGGGGTTAGTGGTAGTCGGGATTTTGAAAAAATCGATTTTTTTCTTGCATTTTCTTGTAGTATGTCGTTTCAAAAATATTCCCTGAAAATTTCAAGTGAATGGAATGAATAGTTTCCGAGATAATTATTATATGGCCCAGGATTAGATGATTCGGTGTAGGTACGACAAAAACTTGAAACGCATTTTTCTCAAAACTGTGTTTTCGAAGTCGGTGACCACGGAAATTCAAGAACCACCCAATAGATTTAAATGAAATTTTTACAGCTTACTGAAGGCATAAAAAACAAGGACTTGATTGAAGAATTTTTGTTTTTGTTGAAAATTTCGTCTTTTTTAACAATCTGTCCTTTCAAATTCAGGTGTAAGCTGTTAGAAGCCGCCATTTTATTAAATTAAAAAAAAATCTTCGATTAAGTCCTAGATTTATCTACTATTAAACTAAAGACTTTTCTTTGTTTTATTGATTTTGGATGAACTAGCACAACGTTATGATGGTCACCGCAAAGCATTACCTACTTGGGAGGGGGGTTCAACAGATGGCTATAACCTCGTCCAAATTTTTTTTTTTTTGTTGAAAATGTAGTATTATTAGCTTTATAAAATAATTTAAATTTTGTCGAAAAAAGTTTATTAAAATTTTTTTCGGGCCTCTGACCACCCCTAGCCCCTTAAACAGTATAAATAAGTCGTTCCCCGCCTCAAAAGGTTTCTGATTTTCAATAATATAAAAAAACTAAATTTAAAAAAATCATCAAAATCGAAGTTGTTCTTGCGGACTTCGAAGTATTGCCTATTTTATGTATTTATTGACGCGACTATATAAATATATAAATAACGACATTACTAGCTGCTGCACGTCGGCTATTCTCAAACCTTTTTCTTCTGTCTTATTTACATTACAAAATACCTATTTTCGCATAAACGCGTCTCTTCTATTATCTACCCTTTGCCTATATAAATCATTAACTTTTGTAAGTCCCCCTTTTTGAAATTAAAAAAATAATCAAGTAGAAAGTACGCTAGATCTAAAAGGTTCGGAAGTTAGTCACAAACAGCGTTCAAAGGGACATTTTACTCCCACCACCTCCCAGCTAACTGCACGGAACGTGCGCTCCTCGGTGATTGGCCGTGATCGCTCGTTGCCTTTGTCACTTGTCGCTTTCCTGCTTTAAAGTACAGTCGAGTACGCTATTGTCAAGTTGTTATTGTTATTATAGTTTTGTTGAGTTGCGAGTTTGTAGTTTTTCAACAGAATGTACAAGTGCAAGCCCGCATTGGCATCTGACTTCCGAGCCTTTTAGATTCGTGTTAAAATACCGTGCACACGTGTCAAGCATAAACCTGCAAAACCAGTACAGCACAAACTTGTAAGTTGTAACCTACACGATGCAGCACACTACACCAACATAAACCAGCACAAACCAGCAAATTTAAGTTCAGGTTTCGTAATTGGCGGTAGACATTTTGCAGTTTTCAAGTAGTTTATTGAATGCAAATAAATTAATGAAAACGACACATAACTATTAGCACACTGGATCGGTCCAGCAGGGCTAGACAGAAATTTCAAGCGACCGACTGATGGTCGTTGCTAGCTGCTGGTTGCAGGTGCTGGTCTAATGTGCGCTACTCCATTAAATAGAATGGGTATCTTCACGAACACATTTTTTGCTTCGTACTGTGCTGGTCGTGCAAGTTTACGCTTGTCAAGTGCGCGAGGTCTTTAAAACAGCCGTTTCGTGTGAAACTAATTAATATAAAACACACTTTTAACTGAGGGATTAAGCAGATTTCAATTGTCTAGAGGAGGAGCAGCAAGTAATGTTTATAAATGTATCTTAATGCTGAAACCTCTTTGTTTCCCCTTCAACACAATTACTGCTTTGCGACTGAACATACAGTCTAATGCTACTGAATTGCACAATCTTTGCTTATATAATCGTCATGAAGTTTGCCAACTACGATATGCTGGCAAACTTCATATCCATACTAGTGATGTGTCGCTCCTGAGCGAGTCGTTCATAATGAACGACTCCTTTCTCGGAACGAGCAAGTCGCTCTTTTTTTGTGAATGACTCACTCCGAGCGCCATTGCTCTGTGCTGAGCTATTCTGTACTGTTGCATTCGTACATTTACAGAGCGCACACAGCACAGGCCACAGAAGCACTAGTGAATTTTGCACGTACGGAGTTATCTTTGCTGAGTCTATTAATGTTGAATGACACAATGTAAGTGTAATATTACTAAGCTTACAGTGACTTAAACCATTCACATTGACTTCGTTGACAAAGATATAATAATATTGCAACATTAAACATTATTATTGTTAAGCTTTTATTATACTTTATAGTTTATCTGAAATGCGAATAATATAAGATCAGAATCATAAAAATGAGCTCAGAGCTGAGTGTGTATTGTGTAATGCTTCGTGACTCCTGAGCATGGCATGATGACAGTTCACACCTCTACAGTAGTGCGTACTGTCTAGTGTCGCTCCTTTGAACGACTCGCTCTGAACGACTCTTTTTAGTGAGCGGAGCGCACGGAGCCAGCTCCCAATAAAGAGTCATGTGGACACATCAATAATCCATACTTATATTATAAATGCGAAAGTAGCTCTGTTTATCTGTGTGTTACGCTTTCACGACCGAACCGCTGGGACGATTGTGATGAAATTTAATATGGAGATAATTTGAAGCTTGGGGAAGGTCATGTGCTACTTTTTTCCGAAATTCAACTTCTATAGAGATGAAGTGGAGATTGCAATATTGTATGGAGTTACGCTTTCATGGCCAGACTGCTGGACCGATTGTGATGAAATTTAATGATAATAATAAGACGGGAGGTGTCTTGGAACACCCGGTTGGAACGAAGTTCTTTTCGCTATTTATATATTTATATTATAACGAAGGACATTATAAAAAGGTTACACTGTATTTTATTGAAATCAAAAAGTTTCCTAGTATTACAAATCACCGTAACAGTAGTTTTAGTACTTGGACACAACTGTCAGATAGTATGTGTGTCGCTTATACGCGATTTTCCTCTCTATCTTGTCCTCTTTGGCTCATACTATGGAGGGTAGATGTTAAGGAGAACCATCTCTGTGTACGAAAAAGTGTCCATCAAACAGCGTCAAATTAAGGGACCGCCACTATCGCAAAAGGCTAAATTTTAAAGCAAGCGTATTTATTAGAGTAGGATAGAAACGTAAACGAGGAAAGAAGAATTTCCGGTTTTTTATGGCGAACTTTTCAAAAGTAAAACAAACAATAAAAAACAATATGATTTAAATGTCATTTTTAAACGTACTCTTATGCATTTATTACTAAATAAACGATTATACTGATATTAATCAACTGCAAAATGACTAAAAAATATTAGTAAAAGCTAACAAAAATGAAATCACTCTCGATACTATCTCACAGCAGGTTTTTAGGTTATATTTATTAAATTATTTTGGACTACGAACAGTTTAGATTTTATATACTGCAATGTTATTAACGACTCTAATCATTGAAAATACAAAATTTTCCAACTCAGCGCGCTTGAATTCGTTTATAACTGCTATGGAGGGTAAACAACTGCTATATTCATTTTATACTCGGATGCAGCGCTAGCGCCATTCCGGACAATTTTTGAACTGTTATTTACAGCACTTAGATGGACAGTTTTTCAGCTTATCTCCCATACAAGACAGTCCTCCTTCCTCTACCCTCCAAAGGTCATACGTAATAGAAAGATAGGTCTATAAAGTTCTTCAACTACAAAATTATATAAGCAAAGATATATTTCAACGCCGTTGAGTTGTACAATAGAGACAGTTTAGTGTTTCTCTGTTCTTTTTGGGGTGCGTTCACAGAAACCGGTCTTTTGCTGATTAAACTAATAGCTTTGATTAAGAGCAAAATTATCGGTTAACAAATGTAAATACCTACATTTTTTTGTGGGATTATTGTCGAACTTTCTCTTTAAGAGGCATTCATGTTAAGGTATTCAGTCCGTGATTTCGGTGTCGTTTTTATTTCTATTAAATTACGAACTAGGTACGTTTTGGTGAAAATTTTCACTGTGAAATTGTACAGAATTTAGCACTCTTCACACAATGAATGTGTTCGTTGGTCTCTTCTTTCTGAAGATGATGTGAACCGCACGGTCTGTCTAAAATTGACCTTATTCGTTCACTATTTTCATGAAAATATTAAAATGAAAAAACCAAAAGTGCACATCCTGAAAGTGTTCCACTGCATAATAAAAACAAAAAAAAAACAATTGAAAAAATATTTTTAAAAAATTTAAGAAGATTAAAAAATTTAAGGAAATAAATAATTAAAAATTGAAAAAAAAAATAGAAAACTTGAAAAAATAAAAAAATATACCTATATAAGAAATATATATAATATAATAATAATAAATATCAAGTGAAATAAAATGGAATAGAAAAAAAAATAAAAATCAACTTTATTGGCAGAAACCGAACCCAATCTTGCCCTAATTGCTAATCTAATGGCTTTTTGACGGGTGAAAAAAAAACACTTTTTTACTATTTTTTTTTTAGATATTGTTAAAGTGGATATATTTTAGTACTTCGCATGTTACAAACCATCATTCGAACAACATTTTGCATTTTTTTTGTAGAAAAATATTGAAAAATAAGCCGGTGACAAAGCATTTTCAAGGACGCCTTTTAGAAAGGATGATTTGCGGTCTACACTATATCTCAGCGTAGAATTATTTGAAATAAAAAAAAACAAAACAATTTAGTTAAAACAGATGTTTTTCTAGATCCCAACGTCCTTTTTTTAATTTTTTTCCATTTTTAAAGCTTAGGTGGTTGTTTGAAGTCAAAGTTGTGATTTTTTACAAAAAAATCCGCCATTTTATAGCCGTAAAAACCTCTTAATGTAACAAACAAACAATAAAACAATAAAAAGATTGGGGTCTGGTACTATTTTATATGTAGAAAGTGTGTTCATTTGACAAAAATCGGTGCAGTAATTTTGAAATGACGATATACACGGACTTTTGAAACGTGGTTTCGAGAAAAACGCAATTAAAGTTTGAACTGTAAAAAAACGAAAAAAAAAAATTTTAACAGCTGCATAAAGTACATTCCCTGCAGAAACGTCGTTGTCTTCGGCTTTTTTTTCAAGTTTACGTCTTATTCTAGGGGGTACTGCGTTTATATACCCAAAACTTATATAAATTGCGTTTAAACACTCAGCGCTGACTCACCAAGCGCCGAGCTCTTGCCGCTCCGCAATATTAGAGGAGGGGAGATTTAAAGGTCTATGACTGAGAGTTTTGCTCCGATTGATTTGAAGTTTTGACACAACATTTTTTAAATGTTTTACTATAAGAAAATGTAGGTAATAAAAAAATCGAGTTTCTTAGACCCTACACCTCTCTTCATGAATAAAATGAATAAAAATATTACGAAATATTATATCTACTCTCCCACCAAATGTATCTGCGGTGTTGAAACAGACAGGTAGTTCAATAATGTTTTACTATAAGAAAATGAAATAAAAAAAATCGATTTTTGTAGACCCTTAAACTAATGCTTGGTTTTAAAAGAATTATTGTCATTATTATTATAGGTATTATTGTTATTATTATTATCCTTCTTTTGGAAGAAAATAGAAAATATCAAAAACAAATTCTACACAAGTGAATTGTGGCCACAGAAATAGTAGTGCAGCACAACAGCACTGACGCGTGACGGAAGAACAGACAGAAGGAGATAGAAAGGTGAAGACGAGAGGAGACAGGAGAAGCACGCATTTCCTGTCGATGCGCCCCCGGAGCTTAGCGTACTTCCGCATTTTGCGCGTCGCTCTCTCGTTCATTTATTTATTTAAATGATGTTCAACACAACCTTTCTCAAATGCGGCAACAACTTGACGATGCTTTTGTTAGGTCTGTACGACAAATTACAATTCGCGTCTTTTTAGGGTTTCGTAGCGAAATAGAAAAAAAAATGGAAACCTTATGATTTTGTCATGTCCGTACGTCCGTTTGTTACAGCCCTATAATTCCGCAATGTTTCGATCGATTCGGATGAAATTTTATTAGCATGTGTTTTATGTGAACTGCTATACGACTGTGTAATGAAATTTTAAATAAAACAAAATTAAAAATTTTGAAACCCACGACGAATGTAAATGTAATAATAGAAAAAGAATTAAATAAAATTCTAAAATCCCCCGACTTAACGCAGGTAAGTAACCAAAGAAAATTCGTCGGGGGCTGCCATTCGCTGCCCTGAAATGAACTAAAATATTGCAATTTATATTCTTCTGTTTTTAATTCAGGGCAGCGAATGACAGCCACCGACGGAATTTCTTTGGTTACTTACCTGCGTTAAGTCGGGGGATTTTAGAATTTTATTTAATTCTTTTTCTATTATAACATTTACATTAGTCGTAGGTTTTTTCAGAATTTTTAATTTTGTTTTGTTTTAAACTTTTTAGAGATTTTGTTTAAGTGAGTTCAGATGGTCTGAACTAGCGTACACAGTGTAGCTATTATGGCATAGTATGTATTATGTACAGAAATTGACACTGGTACAGAGAAAGCCGATTAAATGCCTGTTGTGTAGGCAACCCAGCATACCTTGCTGTACAATTCATTTTTGCGATTAATTTTTTGTACAGTGCAGCGCCCCCTGGGGCGTAACCATCGTAATATACATCTAAGAACCATCTCAGATGAATTATAAATCCTTTACAGAAAACCGAATCTTAATTGATCAAACCGTTTTCCAGATAAATGGCGACATTCGAATGCAACAAACAAACAAACTGACAAACGAACAATCTCTCACCCTAAACGCACATACTTGCTCCGTTCCGTCGTGGGTAAAAATAAAAATAAATTAATAAAGATGAAGTTTGTTTGTTTGGTTGAACGCGCTAATCTCAAGAACTACTGGTTCGAATTAAAAAAAAATATTTTTGTTGGATAGTCCATTTATCAGGGAAGGCTATAGACTATATAATATCACGCTACGACCAAAAGGAGCGGAGCATTAATGAAAAATGTAAATTTGTCCGTCCGACAAAAACTTTTAAGCGGCAACTCCTATCATCATGAAATTTGGATATAACATTCATCTCGGTAAACTAAGATGAACGTGCGTACTCGTGTCTCTTCCTCCATTCGTTCTTTTACACCCGGGTGAAACCGGGCGGGACCGCTAGTGTAATATAATTAAGGTACACCTTGACACTTGTGCCCAACTCCTATATTCTCAAGGAGTTTCCAACCTCTATACAATTTTTGCATTGATTCCTTTGAGAACTTATCTCAATTGACACTAAATAAAAGTTTAAGAAAAGGCTTGGGAATATCCGGCAACGTAGCTGCTGTTTAGGATATAGCGTTTTCATGCAAGCTCGTCTATAACCAACCCAAGTTTTTAGATACCAATCTCAGAATATAAAAAAGTATCAACCGAATTTTCAGATTATTTTAAAAAATTAATATCTAAAAAAAAAAAAACAGTTGTGTGGTTTTAAGAAACCACGACGCAAGTGAAACTTTTATTGGATTGTAGGCGTTGGATTGTAGACACTTATCCATCACGATTAATTATAAACAACAATATTCACGTGAATACACGAATAAAAACATGTAAACACTGTACAGCACTTGCCCGCATGACAGACTGACTATGTGTTATACATACTACACGGTCAGCTGATGCTTACCATGGGCGCCGCCATATTGGCCTTGGCTGCTCTACCGAGCGCCTACTCCGAACGCCTGTCACTTTACCCCTACTCCGCGGCCGCCTGTAATGCGACATGCAACAGACGGCCAGAAAAATTCGGGGCGATAGAATAAAAGTTTCACTTTAACAAATTAAAAATACGAATTGATACTAGGCACCAATTACGTTTCCTGTGTTAGGCGGAATCAGTTCGCGGAGCTATCTAGTTCAACTACATCACTGCCACTTTTTACTTTGCAGGAAATATTGACATCTTAACTAAAATCTTGATTTAAAGTTTATGTATGTTCGTTCGTTTCTGAATTTGAGTGTATTGAAAAAGAAACTGTGTATTTTACACTACACACTTCAGGAACAAAACTTGTAAAATTGTAAAAAAAAACTATAGATAGACGTTATCATACACATAAACGCATTGCGAATGCAGAATTATCTTAAGTCCAAAATTGCTGTTTTGAGTCTTATATACCTATTGATATGTTTTTGAGCATATTTTCATGCTGAATAATTTCATGTTTCGGCAAAATATGGTATAATGAAATCTATTATACCATATTTCGGTGAAACATGAAATTATTCTGCATTGAAATATGCTTATAAAAATATCGGGCTATGTGCAAGGAGGCGGAGTTACAAATTTTTCGATGCGAGCGATTGTGGTGAGCACTAGGGGAAACTTCAACCTCAAATTCTCCGTATGTCAGTGAGCAATGTTTATTAAAAGTGAAAATAGTTATAATTTTATGAAGCTTTTTAATTACAAAGAAAACATAGTCTGGAAATGCTTGTTGTGTTCCGGGCTGTTGCGCTGATGGCGATTTAAATAAAGTAAAGATTATTGGCGCCATATTTTGACGTTCCGCTGTTAGTGTAAACAAATTAATTATTTGTATATTGTACGTCATAATTGATAAATAAATAATTCTCACATACCTTTTATGTTATGGTTTCCAATCTGAAATTTATGGTACCTGTATAAAATTAACATCACTTTTCCTTATTACATCATATTATAGAATTTTTAATCTTTTTGTATCTCGCACGCTTTTTACGGCGTTTTCCACATCCAAAATGGCTTCTAAAAGGGACAGGAGGCGCTAGTGTATCTGCAATCTATTAAATATATTTTTATGGTACATAGCCAATGCGTGATATAGTAATTATTGTATATATGACTAGTGCGAGTGTCCTCTGCTGTGACATAACATCGACTAACGGACATTATTATCGTTATTATTCTACATTATAGAGTTTTGTTTACATTGAGAGCATTCCATAATAACATAAAAGGTTTTAAGTAATGCCACACCGTTTGAGCGCACATAACGTGTTAATCAAATAGCGAGAGAGTTTGTAATTTATGTAGGGTATAAGTGGGTAATTTATGTAGGCGCCTAGTGCATTGTGTACATAAACACATATAGCATCAATAGCGTTTCACCTCATTTAGCTTGTTATTATCCTTTAGATGTGCACAGGTTTGTGTATTATTACTGGGCCCCATTCCACTCCTCAACTCGACACCGCTCTCCCCCCACTGATCTCTAATTATATGGATTTGGGACGGTCGGCTCGATCCCATAGTGGCAGGGCCGGGCTAGGACGATTGAGCAGTGAGCACTCTACAAATTTCATTTTCCAACTCGTCACCGCTCTCCCCCACTGAGTTCTAATTAAGTGGATTTTTAATGGTTGGCTAGATCCCAGAATTCAGGGCCGGGTTAAGACCATTGAACGCTCTACGACGATAGCAAATTTCGTTTCCCAACTCAACACCGCTCTCCCCCACTGATCTCTAATTGTATGGATTTTGGATGGTTGACTAGATCCCAGAGTTCAGGGCCGGGTTAAGGCGATTGAACGCTCTACGATGATGAAAAATTTGAAGTTCTATTCCACTTCCCATGTCGACATTCCGATCTTCCACTGATCTCTAATTTTATGAATTTTGGATAGTTGGCTAGATCCTATAGTCCAGGGCCGGGCTAAGACGATTGAGCGCTCTAAGCTGATAATAAATAAATAAGATTCCACTCCTCAACTCGACATCGTTCTCCCCCACGTATAAATCCGTGGGGGAGAACGATGTCGAGTTGAGGAGTGGAATCTTATTTATATTATTACGTAGATTTTGGTCAGCTGGCTAAATCCCATAGTCCAGGGCTGGGTTAAGGCGGTTGAGCGTTCTACGATGATAGCAAATCTGGAGTTTTATTCTATTTCTCAACTCGACACAATTCTCCGTTACTGATATGAATTTGAAAGTAACTATTTTTTGCACACTCCTCTATAAAATAGTTTATTTTCATGCCTGTATAGCGGTTTTAAAATGATCCATTGAAATTTGAACACTAGTGCCGTAACGTTAAACAAAATAATGTTATATAATTTTCATAAGACAGATAAGCCTACGTCAATTTCTCTCTGATGATTCTATAGGTTATATTTACCAAATAATGTTTGACTACGTAAGTGATTGAGATTTTATATACTGTGAAAATATTAACTGCTCTAGTCGCCAAAAATATATAATATTTTTCACTTCGTCTACAACTGCTTAATTTACATGAAACGTTTTTTCTAAACTAGCGCCATTCTGGTCACTTTTTGAACTGTTATTTGACGTTTTTAGATGGACACTTTTTCAGTTTTACCCCCATATAAGATGGTCCTCCTTACCTCTACCCTCCATAGTCCCAACAGTCCGGTCGTAAAGTACCGCATCAATATGGCGTTGCACCATATATTTAATACTCTCTATATTGCTAGCAAAGATCGGGAGAAAGATTTAAACACTACGGTACAGGCATATATACCTACGTCTATCTCACTTATTATACTCTGAGTCTCATGCGCGTCAGTTTGCACAAGGAACTAAGCTATGAAAGGAAGGTGGCTTGCTCTATTCCCCTTACTAATCGCCCCACTACAGACGTGACACTTGCGCGCAATGGGTCAAGAGATAGAAAAACAATCATTTGCTGTCTCACATCATGGGCCACGCTTCCGCACTTACGGTCATTAGCAATATAGAAGTTATTACATATGTGCGCTGCACAAGTTGGACAAAATGGTCGCCGTTCACAATCCATTTGTTATAGATCGGTAATTTCGCCCAATCCCACTGACCCAGTGTTGCCAACCGTTCGCCGATACACATGTGTGCAGCAATAGGGTGGGCTGGAGGGATTGGTGCTGTGCACACGATATGCGAAATTATCAAACGTTCAAACTACTGCCAACAGAGGCTGACTTATTTAAATTTTTCTTATTCCCATATTAACACTATTAAAGATAGAAGTTACTAATCTTGGAAAAAAATTATTCGTTGCAATAAAATTTACTTTCAATTCACCAAGCAAAATATCAGAAAAGTTAGTTAAAGTATAAATATACACTGCACTATACTCCTTGCTTTTTTTGTTAAATATTTTGACATTCACTCAAATATACGACAGATGGCGTTAGTATAAATGTAAAAAAAAGTTTCAATAAAATAATAATGTTTTATCCTAACCCAATTGCACACAAAACTTCCACTAACTTTAATGTTTTATAACTGTACACTTCTCAAAAGGTTAATAAACAACACATAAATAAATTCACAACAGCAAACTATAGATATAATATCTACTCCACGTTTATAGGTTAGGTATTATGATCTATGTGGCGGCTATTATTATTTTATCAGGCGAATAAATATTTATACCCTGGAAGTAAGACAGAATAGATTTATACCTGTAGTAAACTTAATTATGGTTGGTGAATTAAATTATTATTATTTATTCGGAGGAATGGTTACCTTAAAGAACAAATGAACCGAATAAATACCTACTTACGTTCATAATGATTAATCATGTATTATATTTTGTCAATTATAGAGCCCTGAAGAAGTCTTAAGTTATAGACGAAACGCGTTGGCAACATAAATAAATATATTGTACAGATAAATAAAATTATCGATCAATTTTTTCAGACTGTATATTGACAACAATTAATTATAAAATTATAATTCAATATTGAACTTATAATTTTATAATTTGTTGTCAATATACAGTCTGAAAAAATTGGTCGATAATTTTAGTTATTTGAAGATTTCTATTCAGACGTTAATCTAAGATTTGTATATTGTACATAATAAGGTTCCAATTTTCCCGTTATTATATTAATTATCAAAATCAAATAAGAGGAACGATAACAACATAAAAATATATGAATTTATCCTTATTCTAATTTCCTAAAATTTCTTCATTATTCCATTGCTATTAATTAAATTAAAGTTTAAAAATTTAGAAAATAACGGGAAGTGTATTAGACGGAAAATGATAATGGTACGAATGGCGTCTGTTATCACATAAGATCGAGACACGAACCTAAAACGGACTATTATTAATATTAATTTAAAAGTCTGTTTTTATAGCAGGCTGGAACAGAGCTTAAATAATAAGTTTTCCATTTGAAATTTGAACTAGTCGCGGCATGTTTGGGCGATTGGATCAGTTCCACGGCAGCGCCGGCTTAAGCCTAAGGCGTTCAGTATAGGTATAAATGTTAGAAGGGATATGACATTTACATATTGGGAGGAACCGAAGACGGGTAAAGAGGACACTGCAGTAGAAGGGCAACGAGCGGAAGTGGACACTAACGTGATTGCTTCTGGAATTAGATTTCCGGTCGACGGTTTAAAGTGCGAGGTGGCTTATATTAATATATTATTCTCTCATATTTTAATTTATTCCGTTCAGATGAAATATAGTGTGATTATTTCAATTGTGTCAATGTAGTCAGATGTGGACATACCAACGCAAAATAATCTATATGCAAGGAAAGTATCTTTGACATGCGATCTTTACGCCATCTCGTTTTTGATTTTTTAAAATCTGGTTCAGTCAAAACTTACAAATACGTGGAAATCAGCTTTATTCTTAACCATAAAAAAATTATTTACGCAAAATGTCAGTAAAAAAACGACATAAATAATATCAAAAAGGGGTCGAGATATTTATTTATTTATACCGGCTTAAAAATATTTGAAAAATTACCTGACAACTTAAAAATTGAAAAAAACCTATGAAGTTTAATAAAGAGTTAAAAGAATATTTAATATAAATATAAGGAACTTTACTCCTTACATGAATTTTGTAACTAATATTTTTTTCTTCTCTTGTGACGTATTGTATCCCAAAATGGGCTCAGCAATAAATGTTTATTCTATTCTATTCTATTCTATAGATTTTTTATTTCAAGGTTTTTTAAATTTTATTTTTGTTAACAAAATAACAAAAACGATATTTTTCATGTATTTAATAATGATTACAAACGTAAAATAAAATTTAATTTCCCTTGACGACGTACTGCTCCAGTCCATTTTTTTCCTCTGTAATTCATAAGAAAATCCAGGAAAACTGTGGAATTGTAATTCTGGATTTTTAGTTAGTGCATCTTTACAATCAACAACACGGCACTTCCGAATTGATAGCTTTTTTCCCATTTTATTTGACAATTAATCCTTATTAAAATGCACGTATAACATATGACACTAAGGGTTTGACAGAACCAGATCTCAGAATTTAAAAAAAAGCACACGAAAGGGCGCAAAGATGGCGTGTCAAAAGATACTTTCCTAGTTAAAACACAAGCTCTATTTCTCTATAGCCAATCCGCTAGCAAACCTTACTCAACCGATTGTCACAATTTTTTATAAAATTGAATTGTCTTTAGTCCACAGATCTGTTATCACTATTTTTCTTTTTTTTGGTGAAATTTCTTTCAAAGGGGTGATTTCAAGCGACAATAGAAAAAAATGACGAGGAGTGAAGAGGGACGTAAGCAGAGAAAATCCATCGATGTTCACGATACATGAGTGTGAGAGAAATGCAAATATGTACGCATGTCGGAGATTATGCAAACAGTTTGACAAGTCGACTTTGAGAATTGAAGTGTATATTTAAATTAGTTAGTTTTTTAGCGCGAATATTCGAAATATTAATAAACAATTAAAATTATCTTTCATTTTGCCAAATAATTTTAGAAAGTGTAAACCTATGTTAATTTAATTCCAAAATAGAGTTTTCAAATATTACATAGACTTGTACCAAGTATAAAATTCGTTCTCAGATAAAAAAAAAAAATAGTGAAAATCGTAAATGTATCGAATGAGGCTAGATTTTTAACGGTGGAAAATTAGCTTTGCCAGTAAACAAATCACTAAAATCTTAATTTTTGTAAACAAATGAATATAATAGAGCATTGAAATGGATTTATTTTAATTGTACACCGTTTAATATACTTTTAAAGTGAATTATATTTAAATTTAATTGAAAATATACATACGGGAAGTAATTTCGAGAACGCGTCCCAAAGTACGATATTTAAAAGTTTTCAAGAAATCGTATTAATTTATCGCTATTGGAACAGTTTCCATTGCATAACCACAGTACATTTATCAGGTGACCAGATTTTGAAAATGTAATGAAAAAACATTTTTTTTTTAAATAGAAACATGATAAAATATGGTGCCCGAGAGCGCATGCGTCATTTCAGTGAACGCACCTATAACTGGTCAAAAATAATTTGAACTGAACATAAACATTATAGATGCTAGGGCTCAGAAGTGGGGACACAACCGACTGTCAAAGTGTTATTCGCCAAATAAATTTTATTTTAGAGTTAAGTACTCATCAACTCATGATTTTACAAAACATACATTAATGGTGCATCATCCCGGGAATGCGTTTATTACTCTAAAATAGTGGAATAATACATTTTTAAGTACAATATTATCATAATAACCCCAAATATTTTAAATTCAGCGTGTCAAATCACGTCTAAAAATGGGCGCGAGGATACCTGCACTCCCACCACAAAAAGAGAGCTCTCCAACTACATACATCTGCGATGTTGAAATAGATACTTCCATTAGAAATACGTGTGTAGAAGAGGATACCTGCACTCCCACCACAAAACGAGAGCTCTCCCACCACATACATCTGCGGTGTTGAAATAGACACTTTCATTAGAAAAATACGAGTGTAGAAGAGGATACCTGCACTCCCACCACAAAAAGAGAGAGCTCTTGTTTTAATAAAAAATATAGAATAGTTACTTCTTACCACAACAAGTGTTGTGGTAAGAAGTAACTATTCTATATTTTTTATTAGATTCAAACCACAGTGCTCTTAATATTTTTGTTAGCTCTTGTTTTGTAGTGGGAGTGCAGGTATCTTCTTCTACACTCGTATTTCTAATGAAGTATCTATTTCAACATCGCATATGTATGTGGTGGGGGAGGGTATAATTTTCGTAACCCTTTTATTCATGAAGGCAGTATAATTTCTAAGCGCTTGTGCTTGTGGTGCAAGTGTTCTTATATTAAATGCAGGTGCATATGGTGGAAGAGCGGGTATCTACGTTTACTGTATTGATAGACGCATGTTTGTTGAGCAATCTGTATATTGGGTAGATAACACACGTTTTTTTTTGTATACATATATTTTTTACTGAAAATGCAAAGATAGCAATAGTTGTTTTTGTAACGTTCGAGTTTGCTGTGGAAGCATCTTGATATATTTGTGTTCTTGGAACAGATTATACAACGCTTTCTCAGAAAATCTGGGCTGAAAATGGCCCTTGATAACACGTACGTATGTACTAATTAAAACTTATTTTAACATAACGAGCAAGACAAGAGTATTAATAAAATTCCTTTAGATTATTATTCAGCTTGAAAATCGTTTAATCGTTTAAAATAAAATAAACAAAAACGGGAAATTGGAATACTATTAAAATCACATTAAAATCGTAAAAAATCAAAGAAAAATAAAAACGCACTGTATCAATATTTTCCAAAGTTTAAGAATTTATAATTTTTATTATAAAGAAATAAATTATTTTGGTTTAAAAAAAATAACTTTTATTAAAAAAAGCATATTATTTTCAATAATTGAAGTTTCAAGCCACCGCGCTTCCAGTAAAATTTAAAGAGCTTTAAAAAACCTTGCAATTGTATGACGGCTTACATAAGACACCTGTCTGTAAAATTTCATCCGAATCGATTGAAAGATGGCGGAGCTATAAGGCGGTGACCTACGGACAGACAAGAATAGACGGACAGGATGTAAATTATAAGTGTTTCGTTTTATTGGCATTTGACTGTCTCGAACTGTCTCTCTCGAAGTTTGACTTACAGAGGTTCTACTGTATATAGCAACATAATTTTATTTTTTTTTTTCAAAAATTGCTTTTTTTGTGTGATTACCATAGTACGCGAGAGAGCAATGAAACTGTCTGCAATTAAGAGAGAGAACAGTTCCTTATCTCTATGGTAACTAATGATGCAAAACAATGCTGATTTGAGTAAGCAAATTTCTGGTTTTCTGCAGCGATCTCTTAACTGAGGACACTTTCACTTATGGCAAGCATACGCACTGGCGTACTCTATGGTGTATACATTTTGGTTGATTTTGTTTATTGAATTTCAACGGTCACTTGATCACCGCTCTGTCGTAATATTAATGTTTGTCGAACATTCTGTATGTTTGAAGGCATTCGGTTTTTTTCGCATACATTACATTGTTAGCAGGAAATGCAAAGTTAGCAATAATTGGCAGTGTGTATTTTCGATATTTAACGAGCGAGTAAACATTCAATCACAACTGTGTTTAGGAGTGAGTGATTTTTGATGACTTGTTTATAAGTTAATCTCCGCAAATATGCGTATTGTGTGTTTCTGGCGAATGAGTATATAATTCAACCCATTTTGGGTTAATTCATTTAATTAAATCTAAAGGGTCAAATACATTCACAATTGATGTTAAATCTCGCTATTCATATTAATTCACTAACATAGTGAAAATGCGTGCTGGTATCCTCTTTCCTTTAATATCTGAATACCCTAAGACAGGGGTTCCCAAAATGTGCGCCGCGGCGCCCCGGTGCGCCACTGAAACTAAAGAGGGGCGCCGTGAAGCGCTCTGTTTACCATTCTCTCGCTCGAAAACCAACAATAATAAATATTGTTGCGTGCTCTCTGTTGGGACGATAATGTGTTCCATAGAATGTTTCAGACCACAACAAAAACAATGGAAAGCAGGTAAAAACCCGATCTTCTTAAAATTGCCTGGAGAAGGCAATGTATGTGAAGAAAGGTTAAGATGCTTCTAGAATATTCGACAGACGGGGGACGAAGTTATAAAATGCGAGCGGAGTGGTTGGCAAGGCAGTCAGTCAGTACAGCGCGTTAACAGCAAGTGGCAAACGTACAGCGGATTACAGATAACTGTGTGACATAAATCGTTCAGTGTCGGTACAGCAAGGTCGAGGTAACTTGCGAAGATAGCAGATAAATGAGCTGTGTAAACCATTGAGTGCAATTATATAAATCTGGTTTTAAATAAATAGCTTTTTGTAAATAATCGTGTGAATATAGTTAAGAGACAAGTGCGAATAAGTGTACTAGATAAACTCCAGTGTGTTTGTGTGCTGTAAATATTTTGTGTACATAATTAGGACTTTATATTCTTCTCTTACTTAGTTTTCTACTTTATTATTTAGAACTATTAGTTTTGTTTCTGTTAGCGTTATTATTACTGTTTGTTAAAGAAGTACGCTTTTGTTGTGTGTTTAACTGTTTTGTTAAACGTTATCAGTATTGTAAATAAATAATTTCCACCACGGACTAGAATAGTTTTGTTACAATATATTCTTGTGTTTCAATCTATACTAATATATAAAGCTGAAGAGTTTGTTTGTTTGGTTGAACGCGCTAATCTCAAGAAATACTGGTTAAAATTGAAAAAAAAAAATTGTTGGATAGCCCATTTATCGAGGAACACTATAGGCTATATACTATCACGCTACGACTAATAGGAGTAGAAATGTAACTCAAAATTTGTCCGTCCGACAAAAACTTTTGAGCGGTAACTCCGATCATTATGAAATTTTGAAACAACAATAATCTAGGTAAACTAAGATGAATGTGCGTACTCATGCCCTCCCCATTTGTTCTTTTGCACCCGGGTGAAACCGGGTGGGACCGCTAGTATGAATATAAAAACTCAGCTTAATATTGTGAATGCTTTAATTTTTGTGCCTATCTACCTAGTATTATTGTATTCTATTTCGAGTAGCTCGGGGGCGCCGATACAAAATACTAAACCGGAAAGTGCGCCGCGAACTGAAAAAGTTTGGGAACCTCTGTGCTAAGAGGTAGTGACCTCGACAACATATCCATTTCTACACAGCTGGAAATATATTGCACATAGCGGTAGAGTTTTTGGTTTTCCGGAAAATTTTGAAACAGAAAAATTTTCTAAGCTACTAAATTAAAAACTTCTATACAGTCTCTTCTCTGCTATTATAGAGCGGAGACAAGAACCACGGCTATATCAACTTTTAAAAATATCCTTCCGATGTCACTAGTGCACATGCCAATATTTATTCGGACTACTTGGTTTATGGAGTCCCAACGTGATTTTAATATTTCATAACTGATAGTTGCTGGACTTCTTTGTAATTAAAAATATACAAAACAGTATCAACATAGTACATGTCAAGTAACGATTGCGACCAATAAATAGTCCATAAATACGTCATACGAACACTACGGAACCCTATCATTTATGTGCCCAAAAACGTTTGGACGACTTTTTCAGAAGTTTAAATTTACCGCTGTGTATGATAATAATAAAAACAAAATTAAAAATTTTGAAAAAACCACGACGAATGTAATTAATGTTATAGGTACCTAATAGAAAAAGAATTAAATAAAATTCTAAAATCCCCCGACTTAAAGCGGGTAAGTAACCAAAGTCCTGAATTTATTTATTTATTATTATAGTAATCAACAGGTATAAACCCAATAATTAAGAATAGAAGAATATAAATTGCAATATTTTAGTCCATTTCAGGGCAGCCAAATGGCAGCCCCCGACGGAGTTTCTTTGGTTACTTACCTGCGTTAAGTCGGGGGATTTTAGAATTTTATTTAATTCTTTTTCTATTATAACATTTACATTCGTCGTGGGTTTTTTCAAAATTTTTAATTTTGTTTAATTTTAAACTTTTTAGAGTTTTTGTATAAGTGAGTTCAAATGGTCTGAACTAGCGTACAAAGTGTAGCTATTAGTATGTATTGTGTACAGAAATTGACACTGTTACAGAGAAAGCCGATTAAATGCCCGTTGTGTAGGCAACCCAGCATACGTTGCTGTTCAATTTATTTTTGCGATTAATTTTTTGTGCAGTGCAGCACCCCTTGGGGCGTAACCATCGTAATATCTATCTAAGAACCATCTCAGATAAATTATAAACCCTTTACAGAAAACCGCATCTGAATTGATCAAACCGTTTTCCAGATAAATAGCGACATTGATCGAGTGCACAAACACACATACAAACGAACAAACAAACGAACAAACAATCTCTCACCCTAAACGCATATACATGCTCCGTTCCGTCGTGGGTAAAAATAGTGAGGACTAATGACATTTTCATATTTTGTATCATTTACATTTTGTAATTTAAATATTAATAATTTTGGTACATAATATGTGCAACGTGAACACGAATTATTTTGCTTATATACTAATCTATTCGAGAGATAATGCAGTTGTCAAAATGTGTTACTGTTCGCAATGCAATGCCGAGTGCATACGTAGACATACTGATTTTACACATCGTTTCGTGTAAATCTGTTAGACACTATTATTGGAAATTAGTTGCAGTCGGGTGCAGTTCGAAGAATGGAACTACCGATCATCACGTTCCAGATGCATCTGATTACAGTTCATATCAACCAAACAGGAACACGTACAATTGTTCCAGATATCGCGTTTTATATTCCTCTAAAAAAACCGCTACCTTACGCTGCATTAAATTTTACACCGTTATCTATACTAATATTAAAAAGAGATAAAGTTTGGATGTAGGAGGTAATCTTCGAAACTGGTCATCCGATTTTAGAACTTTTTTCACCAGTATTTAGAATGGATCTTCATGATGGACATAGGCTATATATTATCTACTAGCGGTCCCGTCCGGTTTCACCCGGGTGGAAAAGAACGAATGGGGAAGGGAGGAACATGAGTACACACATTCATCTTAGTTTACCGAGATGAATGTTGTGTCCAAACTTAATGATGATCGGCGTTATCGTTCAAAAGTTTTTGTCGTTAAAAAGCAGTATTTATACTTTTTTTTAAGTAGTAGATAATAAATTTCTTTTAATGTACCTAATAAATATTTAATTGAAAACACTGTAGGAAAATTATAATTATATATAGGTATCTATAGTTGTAACAGTTTTCAAATGAGCTATTAATTAGATTTATTTAATTTTAATTAGTCGTAATAAAATTTTAAAAAATTGAAATGTAAACCTTAGAAGAAAGCAATGTAGAAAATTAAAAAAAAAATAAAAATAAATTCGCTGACGTGGGGCTTGAACCCTAGACCCTGGCATTAAGAGTCTTACACGCTACCGACTGAGCTATCCGGGCTTGTACTCTTGAACGCTAATATTGCAGTATTTAGTTAAGGCATTTCACCTGATAATATTTGTCGGACGGACTAATTTTGAGACACATCTTGCAACATTTTTCATTTATGTTCCGCTTCAATTGGTCGTAGCGTATTATTATATAGCCTATAGCCTTCCTCGCTAAATGGGCTATTCAACAAAAACATTTTTTTTCAATTCGAACCAGTAGTTTCTGAGATTAGCGCGTTCAAACAAACAAACAAACTCTTCAGCTTTATATATTAGTATAGATAGTAGTCTATACTAATATTATGAAGAGGTAAAGTTTGGATGTAGAAGGTTATCTCTGAAATTACTCATCTGATTTCAGATATAATATCTTCACCAAGTTGCATTATTATAAAAATAATATCTGTAGTATCGGGTGTTTTTTTTTAGAGTGACAGAACTTTCGATTGGGATAACTGTGATTTGACAGAAGGTAGAAGAAATGTTGTTTTGACATTTCTGTTCAGTAAGCATTGAAAAATTATCATGGAAAGACTCACGCCGCAACAACGCTTAGAAATTGTTGAAATTTATTTTCAAAATCAGGGTTCTACTTACAGAGCACTTCGTGACATTTATGGTTTACATATTCATCCATCATAGCAGCTTATTCGTCGAACTATCGATATATTTCAGTCAACATTTTCTCTACTCGATGCAAAACAACAAGTCAATCGACCAATAGTTGTGATATAAATTGACAGTCAGTACCGTGAACAGTACTGAGTACTGAGTACCGGTGTAAATAACAGTGCGCGAATTAAATAGTGCGCAGTGGTTAACAGACCATTGATTTCAGTTATATAAATCTAGTTTAACATAAATAATCTCTTGTGTATAGTCATATAGTGTTTAGTGTACATAAATAGTGACTGTATTCTTCATTAGGTACTTATTCTTTTATTTTGTTAGTTAGAATTGGTTGTTTTGTTTCTGTTAAGATATAGAGAAGTGCTTTTAGTTTGTTTGTTTATTTGTTTTGTTAACGTTTTACTATTGTAAATAAATATTTTCCACCGCGAACAAGAACAGTTTTGTTACAATACAATTCTTTGTTAGCATCTGATTTTTATTTACATAAATCCGGACTGAAACGCCAATTAAATATTAATACAACAAAGTCTGAAAAATTAGTCGAGAATTTGTATTTATTATAGTTTTACATTGAAATAATAAACTGAAGTATGCTTGTCAGCTATCTAACTAATTTCTTTGGACAGATCTTTATAACAAAAGAACTGCTGATAATAATTAACTTTTAATTTCACAATAATTCCGAAACTCTAAAGTCTAGAAAAAAAGTATAAAATTTTCTTGGAAAAATAAATAAATTAACGAACCGTGTTTAAAAGTACACTGTTATACTAGACAAAAAAAATCAACGTTACGGCACCTATATATTTTGCGCGATAAATACATTTTTTTACTTCTCGTTGCGCACGTTAAAATTCCAGAGGGACGCCCTCGTTATAAGCTGCTAGTATTATTATTGTGAAAATTCACATAAAATTGTTGTAGTAAATTTATTTCGGTAGGTTTTTATTTTTAGCTTCAAACTGTATTCCTATCGTATTTATTAATTAATTGTTCGTTGACATAGTATTACTGTAACAAATAATTGTTCAATTTATTAAACGATAAATTATCTCTGTTATAGCCGGCAGGTATATAATATTTGTATTACGAATCCGTTTGTATCATTTAGTTTCGCAGACATGCGGGGATACAATTCTTAACAGTTTCTTCGTGTGTATAAGTCGAATTGAGGTTATCTCACCAAAAACATAAATGTGAAACAAGAACCAAGTTCGAAACATAGAACAAGTGGTTTTGCTAGAAAAAAAACCGGCCAAGTGCGAGTCGGCCTCGTGCACCGAGGATACCGATCGAACTTGTAGGTATGTAAATAGTTCGTCCATCACGGGAATCGAGTCTCGAAGATTTCACCCGCTTAGCCGTTGGAAAACTGTTGCCCCCATACATCGACAAACGTTGCGGTCAGTTTGCCAGCTAAGCGTGTAATTGCAATGAGTTCAGATGGACTACTGAACTGTATTGTACCTCGTGGCTATATTTATAGCCTAGTTGTCGTGCTGTGTTGTATGCGAGAGTTCTCATATTGTGCTGTATAAACGCACCGCTAGCAGACGCTTGTTTTGTTTTTGAACTGTTACTGTGTACGTGCGTAGCATGTTGATGCGGTTTAAAAACATTATTTTTTTTGTGATGTAACTACACATTTACGGTTTTCGGATTTTTTCCTTTACTAATGCAATAAGCTATAATGTTTCCTGCCAAATTTCATGATTCTAGGTCAACGGGAAGTACCCTATAGGGTTTGTTTCCCAAGAGTCTAGACAGACACACAGACAGCCGAGAAAGTGATCCTATAAGGGTTTCTTTTTTCCTTTAGCCAGGCCACACATCAAGGAAACTAGAAACGTGAAATATGAAATCTGAAACATGAAATATGAAATACGAAACAGATAGTTTGTGCTTTATCGATGCACAAACCAGAGAAAATTAAATTATTTTGTTTCATTTAGCCATGGACACCGATGATAGTTTGGACGACGCAGTAGTTGGGGTTGTAAGCACATTATTATTATTAAAACCCAAAAATAAATCAAAACGAAAGAAACGACGTTACTGGGTACATCCGTATAACCACAATCTTAAACATGGTTCTTATATATTATGGTGTCAAAAGAATAAAGTGAGCATCCGGACTTTCAGTCTTTTTATAGAGTGTCAATAACTGACACAAACAATACATTAAATTCTTCGTCGTCTTTCATTTTTGAAATTGATCAAATATTGCCTGCAACGCGAAACAAGAAACAAAAATATAGAACAGAACCTATTTCATGTAAACACGTTTCTATAGGATTTGCTTCGCTATGACGTCACATGAAACACATTTCGTTGATGTGCGTATTCTCATTTACGGCAATGTGTACTTATTTCATGAAACGTGTTTCATGTTTCTTGTTTCACATTTCATGTTTCATGTTTCTTTGATGTGTGGCCGGCCTTAGAGGTACGGAACTCTAAAAAAATAATCAAGTTCGAAACCAAGAACAAGTGGCTTTACTGAAAAAAAGAAGTGAGATCTAAGCGGGTGGCAAGTTTTTACTTGGAAAGATTTTATAAAGGATTCGTGTAAACTTGCCACTTTCTTAGATCTCCCTTCTTTTTTTCAACAAAGCCACTTAATCTTTATATTTGGCCGTTTTTTCGGTGGGATTTCAATACTTTTTGTCAAGTAATATTCCTACTTGAATTCAATATTATCTAGATTGCTTTTTCGACATAATATTGTAACAGAGACCCCCAGCAGGCGACGACAAAGAATTTCGTAAGACAACAATCGGCTTGTCACTCTAACAATGACATACAGATTGTTGTGGGACAACAATCGGATTGTTGTTACAACAATGACACACATATTGTTATAAGGAAAAAATCAGCTTATTATTCTAACAATGACACACGGATTGTTGCGGAACAACAATCGGCTTGATTGTTCAAACAATAACAATATGCGTAGGTAAAAAGGCTTCGTTGCCAAATTCCAGACAACAATGAATGCAAGAAAAAGAAAGAACTATCCAGCGCATATATATCCCACAGCGATAGCTCAGTGGACAGACAGTCAGGTATCGTGTGTTTCATCGAGTGAACAATCGGCATAAATTGACAATCAGTACTGTGAACAGTAGCGACTAGAGATAGCTGATGTAAAGTGCGATTTGCTTCTTCGAGAATTGCGCCCTTGCGCCTGCTGTTTGTTTCCGAGGCAGCGTCTGCTGTAACAGCGAAGACAAACATCGCTACAAGCTCAACTTTAATTACCTGTGGATTGATCTGCAGATGTATTGACATATTGCTATTTGATATCGACGCGCCTGGTGCTACGGATGACTGCCCGTTGTATAGTTCTCGTTATTAAATTACTAAACGTCGCTCACTACTACTCTTTTACTCTCAAGTATCGTTAAATGAAAAATTCCTTAATCAAATAAATGCGTCTTTTGCCGCTTGATGAATTTTATTGTTCGGGTCGTTTAACGTTTGCCGTTGAATATTTAACGCTAAAGAAAAACAAATCGTGCATTATTCTGTAAGTCTCAATTTGCAACATCAGGTCCAGTATGATAACTCGATATGCCCAAATTTTGACTTTATTTTCTTAAGTCATAGAAAATGCTAAATTTTCACGTTCCAAAAAAAAACCTTCGTGATTATACACAAATTCCCTCAAAAATACATAATAAAATGGAACTACTTTTCGTCTTTCCCTAACCAATAAAAAATCTATACTAATATATAAAGCTGAAGAGTTTGCTAATCTCAGGAACCACTGGTTCGAATTGAAAAACATTTTTTTTGTTGGATTTGTCGAGAAAGGATATAGGCTATTACGATGAAGGGAGGTTTGGTTGAGGATCATAAATAAGCTTTACCAATGTTACGTTAGTGGTCACTAGCGTAACATTGGTAAAGCTTATTTATGATCCTCAACCAAACCTTCCTTCATCGTAACATTCTATTGGATTATAATAATAATAATAATAATAATAATAATAATAATAATATATAGCCTTTTTCATCCCACTATTGGGCAAAGGCCTCCCCCAGGTCTGTCCATGTTTCTTGGATTAACACTACTTTATGCTGAAGATATAGGCTATATAATATCACGCTATGACCAATAGAAGCGGAGCATCAGTGAAAAATGTTGCAAAATATAACTCTAGTTCAGGGGCGGGCAAATCTTTTGATCGCCGGGCCACATAGCTGATAAAAATTCGACCACGGGCCGTATAGCTGATGAAAATTTTACCGCGGGCCAAAAATTTGCAGAGCAAAAAAAAAGGTCTTCACATTCTATTTCCGCATTTGGAGAGCAAAAAAAAAAAGATTTTTTCTGTTCTGGAACCCTTGCTATTTCTTTACAATTTTTCTAAAATTTATAAAATGCTTCGCGGGCCAGACAAAATTGTGCTGCGGCCCGCCATTTTCCCAGGCATGCTCTAGTCGTACGTCTGAGCTGACACACACACTTTTTTTAGCAAGTAGTATAGTCTTATGAGTAAACTTTGAGTGTTGCATAAGAAGTTGCACTTTCTCCGAGTGTCAACACACACAACAGTTTTTTCTCAAGTATCGTCAAATGAAAAAAACTTTAATCAAATAAATGTGTTCTTCGCTGCTTGAAGCATTTATTTCTATTTCCAATCTTCTTTATTTTAATATTTATTACTTTATACGTGTAATTTATTATCGTGTGTTTTGAAGTGAAACTTCTCTAAGCGCGGTATGTGGCAGTAATTACGATTGGATATGGAAAAAAAACGTTATGGAAGCAATGGGTTAAGATAAAAGGATTATTATTATAATTTAAGAGTCCGTTTGCCGATCTGAGAGGATAAACTCTTTGCGGCGTGTGGTGTGGTCTTTTTTAACGTGTTTATGTATGGGTTCCATCAAAAGTTTAATTGATGCTTACACCAGTTCCCGGATTAGAACCCAAATATTGCGGGCTTATAATAGAGGATTTACAGTAGTATGATATTGAAATTCAAAATTGACACTTGACATAATATTATAATAAAGAAAATAAAATTTTAGTTAACGTGTAGTCGACGCGAATAACGGCTAGTATGAAATGGTTATCTGCATCATATTATGTTATCGCGTCATTTAAAAATTAATCAAAGCGTGCTTGTGTAACGATTCAAAACTTTTATATTACATTGTACGTAGTTTAGAGGTAATAATTAGAATTGGGTATTTACTGTACTTGTCTATTTGTTTTGTCACGGCGCGTGTCAATTTTGGTTTTGGCATGTTGAACGACGCAGTGAAATAAAGAAAAATATATGTTTTTTGTCTGAAAAAAGGCAGTAGGTTTTAAAAGGTTGAAATAGAATGTATTAAAATAAGCTGTGAAAAAGTGCTGAAATATTTCTTTTAAATCACATCAGGGAGAATCTGGAGTACTTGGTGATCTACCGATCCAAATTTCTTTCTGCATGTGTCGTTTAATTGATTATTTTTCACTTTGTCAATCCCAATCACATTAAGATATCAGTAATTTTCTGTGTGTAAATTCTAAAATATCTTGTTAACAACAATTTTATAATAAAACATTCAAAATAAATATTTTAAATTGTTTATTAATTTTATTAAAATTTATTTTAAATTATATTACGAGACGATTACGTGACCTTATCCGAAAAAGTCCAAAGCTAATCGTTTCACTTGTCAGCTATAAACTATTTTTTTTACAGATTATATAGAATAATACAACCGATTTTTTTAT
This sequence comes from Xanthostigma xanthostigma, assembly GCA_963575645.1. Classification (NCBI taxonomy): domain Eukaryota; kingdom Metazoa; phylum Arthropoda; class Insecta; order Raphidioptera; family Raphidiidae; genus Xanthostigma; species Xanthostigma xanthostigma. The sequence continues at coordinate 12,041,468 of OY754475.1, forward strand.
TTTTAAAATTAAAAAGTTTAGCATAGACGAATACATGGTGATTTTTAAGTTGAGTCTTCTTTTTTAACAACGTGTAGAAATCAAATAGACGAACAAATATTTTAAGTAATATTTTATCAAAACTCAAAAATAAGAGAGAAACAGCTGTTAAAATTTTAATTATATATTTTTTGAATTTTATGTAAATAATTTAAAAGCCCGATTAACCCACTCGAAGAAATGATACCACAAATCGGAATTGCATCCCAAATAATTCACGGAAGGTCCTTATCGCTACTACAAGCATGTACAGAAACATGGCTACGACGCACGCATCTCTGTGTCCAACAAAACGGGGAGAATTTCGAACAATTTCTGTGAATACTTGACAATGACATAACATATTTTTATAGTGACATAACATAACGCCAGGACCGGCCCTAAAATTTGATAAAATTTAATAAAACTTTGAAAGCCCGTTTCTCTTTCATTTTTGAGTTTTGATAAAAAAGTTACTTGAAATATTTGCTCGTCTATTTGATTTCTACACGCTGTTAAAAAAAAGAATCAACTTAAAAACCATTCTATATAAAAGATCAATTTTTCTCGCAGGGGGAGAATTTGTCGCGGACTGCTGTTGGAACTATATGTGTTAAATTCACACCCGGACGAAGCCGGACTAGGCCGCTACTATTCTGTATTTGCAGTACATTTTGTGACAGTCATAAATGTCTAAACAATATTCTAACGTTATAAATATTACACAAAAAATATTATGGTTTGCAACGTGGGCTCTGCGAGTATAAGTTGATATATGCTAAGTGCCTCGTATGTTGAATAATAATATCAAATATGGGATGCAGTAAAAAGAAAGATGTGAATTGATTGTCGAAATTTAATGTTCTAACAAAATTGCTTTGTTACGGTGCATTAAACAATGTTAAGGGAAAAGCGTTTATGTTATAGGTGCTTTCTTAACAGCGTCCTGTGTAGTATTTTATTTTATTACATTCACTTCCAAATATACAATATGCCAAGAGTTATTTCATATAATAATAAAGATACAATTAATAATGTTGCGTGCTCCCTGTTGGGACGACTATGGATTCTGTAGAATCTTCTAGCAACAACAACAATAGAAAACAGGTTAATCCAGCAAAATCCGACCTTCTTAGAAATACCTGGAGAAACCAATAAATGTAAAGGAAGGATCTCGGTGCTTCCAGAACATTCGATAGGTGGGGGACGAAGCTATAAAATGCGAGCGGAGTGGTTAGTCAGGCAGTCAGTTGTTCGTGAGTTGTGTTGATACAAGTCTGGCGTTGCGACATAAATCATTCAGTTATACTTTGGTGTGTGTAAACCATTGAGTGCAATTATATAAATCCGGTTTTACATAAATGACTTTTAGTAAATAATAGTGTGAATAAGTATACTAGATAAACTTTGTTGTGTTTGTGCGTTGTAAATATTTTGTGTACATAATTTAGTGACTCTATATTATCTGTTATTTATTTATTTTATTACTTAGAACTATTAGTTTCGTTTCTGTTAACGTTATTATTACTGTTTGTTAAAGAAGTACACTTTCGTTTGTGTGTTTAACTGTTTTGTTAAATATTTATTATTGTAAATAAATAATTTTCACCACGGACTAGAACAGTTTTGTTACAATAATTAAGAAAATTAACGACGTAATAACGCTGGGCAGCAGAACGCATTGTCAGGAAATATGATTTGATTTCTCCTCGGTAAAGGTAATATGGTTACCTATAACCTGGGTTGCAGAAAGGATTGTTAAAAAATCAGATTTGATAATGACCTTAGATTGTGATATAATATTCATAAATAAAAAAGTTATGGCCAGATTTCAAAAACGGAAATTTTCACTTTTTCTAAATAAATTCATAGGGTGTCAAAATTCAATTGCTTTTTTGGACGGCACGTTAATGAGAACAATTTTCTGCACTACTTTGCCTATTTAACTCACTTTCTATCTTCACTAATATTAAAGTTATCCATGCTAGCCAATGTCGATTTGGACATCCTATAAACGCTGTATTTATGTATAGAGATCCAGTGGTAAAATAACCGTATTAGTGATGTGTCGCTCCTAAGCTCCAACCGACTACTTTCTCGTAGCGGAGCGAGTCGCTCTTTTTTTTGTGAATGACTCACTCCGAGCGCCATTTCTCTGTGCTGAGCTGTTCTGTACTGTTGCATTCGCACAATTACAGAGCGCACACAGCACAGGCCACAGAGGCACTAGTGAATTTTTCACGTACGGAGTTATCTTTGCTGAGTCATTTAATGTTGAAGGACACACTGTAAGTGCGCTAGATCTCATACCTGGAAAATTGTTATCACAAAAAAAATATTTTTTGACGTTTTCAAAATGTTATTTATTAAAAAAACAAACTACATGTAAAAAAAATTGGTTGTCTGTAAAGTCGGCTTACGGACGATAGTTTTACGTGATAACGTATTCCGCTCGAATATCATATTTAATAATTACGCACAGGGTCAGGCGGAACGTTAGAAACGTTACACTTTTTCGTGCATGCAGCCGGTGTTTCATCTTTTTATATTGACGTGATTCATCAATTTATAAGACGTTATCACGTCAAAAAATCCAAAAAAAATCCAAAATAAAATGTATATCTTCTTTTATATAATAAAACCTGTCCATTCGACAAAACCTTTTGAACGGTACCTCCAAACATCATGAAATTTGGACACAAAACTCATCTTGATAAGCTAAGATGGATGTGCGTACTCATGTCCCTCCCCCCATTCGTTCTTTTGCACCCAGTGGAACCGAGACAGACCCATAATTTAAATAAAAATAAAACCGTTTAAAAGAAGAGGTATACGGTTTTTTATGTCAAATATCTACAGTAGAACCTCGAAAAGTTAAAGTTCAAGAGAAACGTTGAAAAATTTAAGTTATTGAGTTTTTTACTTATCGAGAGTTGAAGTTAGAGAGGTTTTGGGAGTTCAATTTTTAACATAACGAGGTTCAACTGTTCTAATAGTCAAAACATTTTGTTTGCATACTTATTTACGATGACTCACTGATAATACTTTAAGTTATGGAAGTCACCAAAATATTATATATCGAGGGCCAACGCTCAAAATATTTGTTTAAGTTACCGAGGTTTTGTGGTTTAAGTAATGGAGACTTTGAAGGGAAGGTAATTCAAAATATTTTTAAGTTGCAGAGGTTTTTAACTTAACGAGGTTCTACTGTATTATGAAAGTATTATATCAATAAAATAAAAATGAGTGATATCCTCAAAAAACATTTACAATGCAAACTTGAAGATCGTGAGTCAAACTGAATTACAAAAATAACTAACACAAGGCAAATCAAGAGTGTAGTAGGTACCAATAAAATCAGTAGAATGAACTCATGGTCAACGGAAAATGACTCATTTTATAAATAATTTATTATTTTTTTACGTAGGTTGATGGGCTCGTCCTATTAATTTTACATTCTTGATTTGTCTTGACAACTTGATCTTAGTTATTTTTTGTAATCAAATTGCACCGATTACCAAATTATTGATAAATTTGTTAATTTAATTATCCAAACCGACCAACGCACATTCAGTTTAAGATTAAGACTCCTTGATACCCTAAGCATTTCTTGTTTATGGGCCCCATCTCTAATATGTTCAGTTTATAAAAAAAAATCAAATTGATAGAAAAAAGTTAAATAGCAAAAATTTTTAGGAAAAAAAATGAATTTTACAATCAATGCTCTCTTTGAACATTTGGCTGTCTATAAAATCAGACCTTAGGTATTTTTATACAATTAATAGAAAAAAGTTTCAAAACTTTAAAAATAAAAAAATTGAACCCTTAAGAAATGTTTTTTCTCCATTTTCAAAAATAAATTATTTATTTTTAATTTTAACACTTCTAAAGACAAATCAGTATAGATCAAATTTTTGAGAATATGACAAAAAGAAAAAAAAATGTTGACACGGTTAGTGAGGTACTAATTTACTTATAGAATAGTCCGGCACCGCAACCATTCAATATTAATTGGCTCATCTGATGGTTCTAAAAATAATAATTCACCAGTGCTTGGAAAAACACGATCACAAACACATTCACAATATCTAAAATAATCATCGGGTGGTGCCAATAAATTCTTTTTTTTTACTTCCATTGTAAAACCTTCTGAGTCTACTTTTTTCAATAAATGGAGTATACGATGAATCTGAACCGTTTTGTGGGTCCGGTTTACTGTCGTATTGAGCGATGTAATAGTTGACATCGGCTAAAATCCGGAAATAAATATTTTTAAATCTTGCCTTCACAAAACTTTGAGCGTAGCTGGAATCCAACCATTCGATATCGTCTTGGATCTCCTGGAATCTTTGCCAACAAGGCTTGAATTGCTCCAACCGCAGTTTTAATGCAGCAACACTTTGTTCTCCTTCACACATTTGAAGATATTGGCGCATTTTGTTTGCTTCTGCATTAATTAGGCGTCTTTTATTTATCAATCTACGTAGGCTTTCTTTGACTGTCAGCTGTCTTTGTGACATTGTGCTCAGATCTGTGGCTGCAACGGATTGACAATTATTTATTTGCTTGTTATAAATTGAGACCTACTTTTAAATAGTAAGCGTTGTGTCACACGTGATTCTGTGTAGTTGATTTAAATGTCTTCTTGAAACACTAAACCGTGTTTGATTTCTGATGGGTAATCCTGAATTTTGTACGCCGTTGTATTTAGATCGATGATTTTGATTCTTGATAATGGATGTATTACAGAACGGTGACGACTTGGCTCAAAGAACCAAATATGTAATGATGACACTCCAATTACACTTGATAGCAGCTTGAAATAATGTTAGTACGTGTTCCTCGAAGCACGACTTGAGAACTAATGAAGAAAAACTTGTTATGGCACGTATTTTCTAGTGGTCAAGGCTTTTCAAAGGGCATGCGCATGAAAATTATGAATAGCTCCCATTGACTGAAAATTTATGGTTGGTAGGTAGGTGAAGGTCAACAACTCATGATCCTTATGGAGGTTCGTTCTGTAAATCTGACCTACTTATAATATTCAAAGCACATCCCCTTTGGGTAGCCTTGACTACCGGGAGAATGAATTAATTCCTAATTATAGACGCTCGGCATCTGACGTCGTAAGCGTCTATGGCACAGTGTTGCAAGTTGCTATCAAACGTATATTTTTTTATGCGCATCAACGCCAAAAATTCAACTGATCAAAAAATACTATTTATCTGTCAGGTTTATTTGGGTGCGCCGTGTATATGAAGACGGGAACGCACACCTTCCTGAGCAGGTATCAACGCTATTGTTGACAACTGCAGAGGGCAAAATCTTCAATTAATACCTAAAATTTATTTCTTTTCTTTTACATCAAAAACAACATTACTTTTAAACTCAATTTTTTATTCAATCAAAATATATTGCAAATCAATTTTATTTGTTTAACTTATAACTAACTTAGTCTAAAATATAGATTTCAACTTTTTAATACATTTCTTTGTTTAAAATCTTTATATGTACAAATTATTCTAACATTTTATAAATTCAAATTATTTCTTAACTTTGCTTATTTTAAATCATTTCCAAGTTTACATATCATTTATTTATAATTTTTCCTAGAATTCGACTTTATTTCTTTAATGTAATTTATATACTTCTTCATATCACTCGGACTTTGCTATTTTTTTCTATCATTTCATTATCTTTACTCGATATTATGCGTTATCCTTAATTAATTCATTTTAACTTTTTTAACCTTTCTATTATTTTCTACAACTGCCCATCTTTGCGGGTTTACAATTATTGCATTTTTTAAATACCTCATAAATTCTTATATACTTTCATCATAATCATTTTTATAATTGCTCGTCTTTACGGGTCTACAATTATATTCTTTAATATTTTATAATTTCTTATCATTCACTCATCTTTAGAGTTAACGCATTCTTACTTATATTATTACTTCAATTTTACAAACATTAAGCAAAGTTCGACTGTGGGAGAAAAAGTACATTGCAAACTTTTCGAAATATTATCTTATTTATTTCAATATAAATATTTGCAATGTATCGAATCCTTTTGAATTAATCTTAAAAAATGAAAATTACTATTTTTTATTATTTGAACTCAAAATTATTTTCTAACCCAATTTAATTCGGAGAATTATTCTGAACTCCTTTTTAATGTTTAATATATTTACAACTTAATATTTAATATCCACAGCAAAGAAACCCATTTGTTATGGTTTACGATAGCAATTCTTATCTTTTAATAATTATACAGCCCCCTTTTTGGGTAGATATTTCGTTGTCATGATTCTTTACTTTTGTTTAATTAGGTAAAATTAAGTTCGTTATTATGATATGTTAATTTAATAATTAAAACGAATATGACTTAACACGGGTGGCAGTAACAACAAAAAATGTCCTACAAAACTTGCTTATTTTATAAAGATCTTTTTTAACCATACCACTTTCGACCTATCGTGCCATTTAAAATTCCGGAGTTCTGAACATTCTGGAGCAAACTAATAGAGAACCCGAACTTTTCGGGGGAAAAAAATATCCCCATTCGATTCTTCTTTTATAATACATATTTTAATATATCTTGTCTATACTTACCTGCGATGTTTTCTTAATATTTTCAAAAATATAGCCAAAATAGTCAGAATGGTTTGGAGCGATTTTTCGCGTTTAGCTAAGTAATTTCAAATGGGTTTAGACGGCATAATATTTGAAATAAGAAGTATTTTATTCAAATATTATTATTTAGTGTATTTGCCATATATATTTAGGTACTATTGGGTTTGGTCTGATGGCGAGACATAGAGGTCGGATTAAAGGCTTTATATTTTTGAAAATATTAAGAAAACATCCCAGGTATATTAGATTTATTTATTTATAATAATCCACTTACCTGCGTTCTTTCCCCAATGTTGTTATCACGATGAACACGAGATCTAATATAAATTTTTGAAAATATTTGTTATATAGAGTCGGATTTTTTTCTGGCGTGAAAAACTGGGAAGGAAATTTGACAATTAGATTGATTAGGAGCTGACAGAAAAGCTATTTAAGTAATTTAGAGCATTTTTTCTTCTATGATATGTAGGCGGAATTTGAACCCATTTTAAGATAGGGGGAATACAAAATTTCAAAGAGGAAAAATGGGTTAAAATTCAGATCTTCAGAACTGATCTAAAAAATATAAAAATTAATTAACATTTAAATTTATTTATTTTTTCTTTATATATTTGTCTGAAAAATTGGTAGATAATTTTATTTATTGAAGAGTTTAAATCAGACGTTAATCAAAGATTTAAAGTGGATTTATGATCATTTATCCACTTTCTTAGGAGTATCATGCTATTTGAAAATTAAATGTTCATTTTCATAGCAATCCGCTTCCATTAAAAAAAAATTGACTTTTTTTAAATAAGGAGTTGTCAACATAGTTTCAACGAAAATATCGAGGCAGTTTTTTTAACATAAGAAAGTAATTTATTACAAAAATATCGATCTGATAAGAATTTTACGAGTAATTAAAAAAAAAAAAAACACTTTACGAGTTTTTCGTTCACAATATCTCTTGAACAATTCAACCGATTGTGACGCGGTTTGCGGAAAACGACTCATTTTTTTTTAAGAAGAAGAGCTGATTAGATTTCAGAATTAATCGGTTTAGTGAATATTTCAAAAAAAAAAATTTCTAAAAAAAATTGAAACTTGTATTTTTGAGATTTTTCAAAATGTATATGGCCAAATCATTCTAAATTTTCAGGAAATCTTAGTCCAGCAAAGTTCCGTCAGATGTCACAAACCGCGTTTCAATCGGACACTCCGTTCAAAAGATAGGTTTACATACACGCACACATATAGAGCCCTACATACATCATTTTAGACGTTTCGAACAGTTGGTCTGGTCCGGTCGTTCCAATAAACCTAAAGTTAGCGAATTAGATTGCGTAAAATTGATTGTCAAAAGTTTTTTTTAAATTTGCTATCGCTGTAAAAAATACGGCCGGAAGGCCAAAAGTCCGGACGGATGGTAACCCTAATTTGATAGCAACTTGCAACAATATGCCATAGACGCTGACGACGTCAGATGCCGAGCATCTATAATTAGCGATTCATTCATTCTCCTGGTGGTCAAGGCTACCCAAAGGGGATGTGCTTTGAAAATTAGAAGTAGGTCAGATTTACAGAACGAACCCAAATATATCTACCTCAATGAGGATCATGAGTTTTTGACCTACCTACTAACCATACATTTTCAGTCAATGGGACCTATTCATAACTTTCAATGCGCATGCCCTTTGGGAAATCCTGACCTCTAGAAAAGGCGTGCCATTACAAGTTTTTCTTCATTAGTTCTCGAGTCGTGCTTCGAGTAACACGTACTAACATTATTTCAAGGTGCTATCAACTGTAATTGGAGTGTCGTCATTACATATTTGGTCCTTCGAACCGAGTCGTCACGTTCTGTAATACATTCATTATCAAGAATCAAAATCATCGATCTAAATATAACGGAATACAAAATTCAGGATCGACCATCAGAAATCAAACACGGGTTTAGTGTTTAAAGAAAATTTAGGACAGTAAAATCAACTACGCAGAATCACGTGTGATACAACGCTTACTATTTAAAAGTGAGTCTTCATTTATAACAAGCAAATAAGAATTGTCAATCCATTGCAGCAACAGATTTGAGCACAATGTCACAAAAACAGCTAACAGTCGAAGAAACGCTACGTAGCTTGATAAGCAAAAGATGCCTAATTAAGGCAGAAGCAAACAAAATGCGCCAATATCTTCAGAGGTGTAAAGGGAAACAAAGTGTTTCTGCATTAAAACTGCGGTTAGAGCAATTCAAGCCTTGCTGGAAAATATACCAGGAGGTCGAAGACGATATCGAATGGTTGGATTCTAGCCACGCTCAAAGGTTTGCAAAGGAAATGTTTAAAAAGACTTATTTCGATATTTTAGCCGATGTCAAATATTACATCGCCCATTACGAGAGTAAACCGGACCCACAAAGCAGCTCAGATTCATCTGATACTACATTTAGTGATCAATGTAGATTAAGAAAGATATTTATGAGTCGATACAAGAAACAAAAACGGGCTATATGGACTCGACATGGTAATAATTTTGAATCTTCAATAGCTAGCCCCGTTGATTTATCATTTTTAGATCCATTAAACAGCCCATTACATATTCTTGGTGGATGTTAACTGTTAAATAATTGCACGATTTATAAATTTGAATTAATTTTACCAAGAATGTGGTAGTCGGTGCATTTTGATGACAAAGTTAAAACTTATATTTATTGTATATCGTCAAAAAACGTTTACAAGTTCGTAAGTGAAAACTGAATGACAAAAATAACTGGTATCGAGTTGTCAAGGCATGAGTTCGTTCTATTAATTTTATTTTACTACACTCTCGATTTGTCTTGACAACTTGATATTAGTTATTTTTGTAATTCAGTTTGTATTCTCGATCTTCAAGTTTACATTGTAAATGTATTTTAATGATATAACTGATTTTTATTTTATGGATAGAATAATTTCATGACATGTATTTTACATAATGTAAAAACTATTATTTAAATAATAGTTAAAACTCTCTTTACCTAATTAGTTCCTTTTTGTAAGCATATTTAACATGAGTACACACATTCATCTTAGTTTATTGAGATGAATGTTGTGTTTAAATTTCATGATGATCGGAGATACCGTTCAAAAGTTTTTGTCGGACGGACAAATTTTTACTTTGAGTTTTATTATATGAAAATATACATTTTATTTTGATATTTGATTTTTGTGACATGTGGTATGTTTTTTCAAGACACATTTAATAAATAACAATTTTAAAACTTCAAAAAATGTTTTTTTTTGTCATAACAAATTTCCAGGTATATGATCTACCTAGATCGATTTTTTGTTTCCCGAAACCCATTTCTAATGAATTTTATCCAGATCTTTAGAAAAAATGCTCGTCTTATAATATATACTAACGCTATCTCTCGGTACAAAAATGAAAAGTTAAGGTAGTTGGTTGCCTTGTTAGAATATTCACTAAGAGTTTTATCGAGCATATGCATGCGCTGAATTATCCTAAGGGAGGTTTTTGACAGGTAAGTTATGGATGCATAAGGTAAACATTGATTTAGAAAAGCATGATGGAGGCTAGGTTAGCCTCCATCATGCTTTTCTAAATCAATCACCTTTGGGTTCCGAATAGTAAAATAATTCGAAACTTTAATTTAACACTGTAACATGAAGATGATTTGACCGTGAATATTTCCACAAAATCGCAAAAGGGTGTGAATATCTATCCTAATATTATAAAGAGAGAGAGCAAATTTTGCGAGTTTGTGTGTATGTGGAGGGTAATCTCCGGAACCACTGCACCTATTTGAAAAATTCTTTCATCGTTCGAAAGGTACATTACTCCTGACCAAAATAGGCTATATATTATGTATGTTATGTGTAAACTAGCTAAAGTTATGGTGATATTCGTCAACTAAGTCGGAAAAAGTCGTGCCTCTTGAGAGCTTCCACGGCGTTCGCTGCGGGAATAGTTAAAGTTACACGAAAATAATGTATGGCTAAATTGTTCCTCTTGAGAAGTTCTAAAAAAAGTCCGCGACTCACATAAACAATTTTTATTTTTGAAATTTGATAAAAATATAAAGAACTATTTACGAAGCTGTTTTAACCGATATAGTGTTAATCTATATTTAAATAAATTTGTTTATTATTTTTAGTATTTAATTTAGAACATTATTTGACAAAATAATTCTGGTAGCGGTCGGCGGTGCCGGGGATGCCAGCGTGGGAGAGGCTCAGATATGCGAAAGGGGAACCTAACAAAATAAATGATGTATTACGAGCAGGCCCTGAAAAAACAATGTATGTTATAAACGTCAAAATAATTACGATTCACACTGAAAATCACCAATTTGGACTGTAAATTTTTTTATTTGAAAAGAAAAGAGAGGATAATATAGTAGTTTTAAGTAACATTTCAGTTTTTTTATATTTCTATATATACCTATATATATCTAATATTATAAAGAGAGAGTGCGAGTTTTTATGTGTGCGGAGGGTACTGTTCGAAACTACTTATCCGATTTCAAATTTTCTTCCACCAATATTTAGAATGGACCTTCAGGATGAACAGAGGCTATATATTATCGTGTTCAAATAAAAACGCTTTTCGTGGAGACCAATTTTGCAAAGTAAGTCGACGAATAAACGGTAGCAATCTATAAATTCGGGCGAAGCCGGACCGGTACACTAGTATATTTATATATTTGTTCAAATTGCACCCTCGTGAGATGGTTGGGACTTTTTAAAAAGAGTTAAAAATCTGTGTTTCATCAGTTTTACCATTACAACCTACAAGGGGGGATGGTACTAGTTTAGGTCAAACATCACTTTTCAAAAATTTTACAATATCTTTCCGTTTTGAGGTCCCCCGAATCCAAAAAACATATTTTTTGAAAACTCTGTGCGTCTGTTAGTCTGTGAACACGATACAGGTCAAACTGATGCGCGGATTGACACCAAATTTTGGGAGGACGTTTGGTATGCAAATATGAAAAGCCCTATTGTTTTTGGGGAAAATCGGCGCATGCGCAGAAGAGATATATGCTATAACGGTGTTTTTTTATAATAATGGTATACTTTTCATAACGGATTATTATTCTATTACATTTTTCAAAAAAGTTTCGTTAAAAATTTTTTCTTTAAACTTTATTGGGAACCGCGATATGGACTACTCTATCTGGTGGCGAAACTTACTAACATGGAAGAAACAAGTATATGAATACTATTGATAAATTAATAAATGACTTATTATGGAACCTGCGAAGTTTTCACCTCGTGCAAACACAAATAAAAAATTAGTAAAAGGTTGTAATAGTACCACGTCATTTCATTGCAGATGATTAGTTATTTTACCAAATAAGTAGGTACTATACTTAGTCTTAGTATTGAAAACTGAATTTATTAATTGAATAGTTATTATTATTAAATAACATTAAGAATTTTTAAAGAAAAAAAATAAAGTTGAAAATATTCAAATCTTTGAAAAGTTGAAAATACATTTTGACAGATGACCTGTTGCAATAAAGTAATGTTTCAATAAATGTTTGCAACGTTCATCAACACTGCATTGATATAAATATCTCTATTTACCACTTTTATTTCTTGTGGATTGCTTTTTAAATCGAAAGTTTGTAAACAGAAAGCATTAAAATTCACCTTACTTGAAGGTTCTGTTTCAATTGAATTTTTGCCTAATTTTATGATATGGCCTGCATTATATATACGTCCCCCTTCAAGGAAATTTCTTTTTCAGTGATTTGTATCAGATCAATTACCTACATATTATGCTGACCACTTATCATTCCATTGCACTTAAGGTTATACGCCCGATAGAGCAATGTATAGATAATACGCTGAAATTTTGATATGTTAATTATGGATATCTCATACATACAACTGCATTTTTTAAAAAACATTGAGCGTCTAGTTTTCAAGTTATTAATTATTAAAAATGCGATTTTTAACACAATGATAAATGAGAACACTGAATGGAAGTGTATATAAAAATAAGATTAAACCAAATTGGCTACAGACAATTTTTTAAAAAACTGATTATTTGAAAGTTTTACTCTTTCAGATAACGTAAAAATTAAAAAATCTAAACTTTCCCGTGCAGTTTTGGAGAAATATTAATTAAACATTTTCGAAACAACTCTCAAAATCTCTATTTTCTAGATTTGAATTATATCACCATGAAAATCAGATTACACGAAAAGTTTTTCATAAATTTTGTTTTTATTAATTAATTTTTTTGACGTTGCTAATAACTAAAACTTGAAAATTGGATATTATTTCATTTATCGTGTATTAAAAACTGCATTTTTAATATCCAATTACTCAAAAACTATACGTCTAACGGTTCAAAGGTTAAGATAAAATCTTTCGTGTTCATTGAGCTTAATTAAATATACTGCTAAAGTCAAAACTTTGTGATATTATGTCAAATTTTTAAATATTAATTTCTTAAATATTGAAAAATAAAGCTATGATCCACAGGATATAATATATCCATAAGAAATAATAATTTACCAAGTTATATAACATTTTTTTTATTACAACAAAATACGGACGCAGTTTTTACTAATACGGTCGTAGGTGTATAACCTTAAAAAAATTCACAATTGCACTGTTTACATTATAGTAACCATAGTAACTATGGGAAAGACACTCCATCGTCGTCATGTTTTTAAAGCTCCACCCATTTGACAAACCCCAATAGTTTCGGAAATATTTTGAAAATAAAAAAAAAAACTCAGCCGCTCTTTTTTTATGGATCTGTTAGAAATAAACTAGTTAAGCATGCTTTGATTAGTTTTTGCATGACGTGGAACATATTCTTTTGGTAAGCATGGCAACGAATAGCCAATATCATATTGAATACTAGCCATTACCCGCGTCACCTCTACACACGACATCAGAAATTTAATTTTTTTTTAAATTTTTTAATCAAATGTCGACATTTTGGAATGGTCTCGTCGCCCAATTGGTTGGAATTTTTTGCTTGTATCTTGTCAAAATTCAATACTGTAACAATGGAAAAGTTCTTCTAATTTTCAAATTAGCGGCAACTAAGTTCGTCATTTTACTGTCCTAACGTACACATACACCACCTCGGATGTAAATGAAAGGCCGAAAGCTGCCTTGATAAATCATCTCTCTCACGAAGTTGGCGTATGCATGCATTTGACTACTGAGGTAAACTCGTTTCTTTATGTAACGGATTTTGTCACGAAATTGTACTATTAGTAACCCTATATAAAGAAGGATTCTTTGTAAGCATTTGTAGCTCAACGGTAGGATGTTGGATTACCACGCGACCGGCCTGGGTTCGATTACCGTCAGGTTGTTTTTTTTATTATTTTTAAGTATATCTATTATATATGAAATTTTCGACTATTTTATCAGAATAATACTTGAGCTAAAAACAATATTTGCAGTAAACCTGCAAAAATGTTGTTGTCTGCTTGTATTTTCTTATTTATTGTTTGCAGTAAACCTGCGAAAAAATGAAAAATGTGTTACGAGAATACATTACAGAAGTGAAACTTCTAGTTGCAAATCATACGAATGCATTTGGACAAGTGGAAAAAAATGTGTTACGAGGGAGTTTTACGTTCAGATATTTCGTCTGTACAAGTTAATCTGAACGTGCAACTATCTCGTAACACATTTTTTCTACTTGTCCAAATGCAATCGTATGATTTGTAAGTAGAAGTTTCACTTTTGTAATGCGTTCTTGTAACACATTTTAAATTTTTTGTAAAAGGAGTTACAGTCTCGTTTTGTATGTATATTGCGGTCAATTCTCCGATCGGCAAATTAAGTGGTGTGTCGCTCTCCTGAGCGATTCGTTCGTAATGAACAACTCTTTTCTCGGAGCGGAGCGAGTCGCTCATTTTTTTGTGAATGATTCACTCCGAGCGCCATTGCTCTATGCTGAGCTGTTCTGTGCTGTTGCATTCGCACAATTACAGAGCGCACACAGCACAGGCCACTAGTGAATTTTGCACGTACGGAGTTATCTTTGCTGAGTCATTTAATGACACACTGTAAGTGTGATAGTAGTACTATGCTTATGGTGGACTTAAACCATTTACATTCACGTCGTTGACAAAGATATAATATTGTAACAATAAACATTAGTATTGTTAAGCTTTTATTAAACTTGATATTTTATCAGAAATGTAAATAATATAAGATCAGAATCATATTAAAATGAGCTTAGAGCTGAGCGTGTGAATTGTGCTGTGCATTGTGTAATGCTATATGGCTCCTGAGCATGAATAATGACAGTTCATACCTTTGCAGTCTGCACTCTTGTGCAGTGTGTACTGTCTAGTGTCGCTCCTTAGAACGACTTGCTCTGAGCGACTCTTTTTAGTGAGCGGAGCGCACGAAGCCAGCTCCCAATAAAGAGTCATGTGGACACATCACTAAATCGTATATGCTTGAATTTAGTTGAACTTTTGTACTGTACTCTCGCGTACGACTGACCGTGTGCCTCACTGCACTCGCTGTTCTGTAATTATAAACGCAAGCCTCAGTTTCTGAAACATTCCTGAGGATTCGACGGGTTCCAGTGCCGGTTCGTCACAATATATCCGAGTGTCGTATGTGCGTATGTGTACGTCTCTACAAACGAGGCTGGAAACATTGCTAGAAACACAGTTTGAATTTCTGCTAGCCATCCATAAAGAGAAAACAGACATTTTTTTGGTTTTTCGTCTGTATCTTTTTATATCGTTGAATATAAAACTTCATACTGTTACATTACGAAGATAAATACCTACTCAAGGAATAGAATGTGATATTTGGCTAGGTAAGAAAGTATCCAGGTAAAAAAATACAATGGAAATCAAAATTGTTATAAAAAATGTTTTGAAAAAAATAAAAAATTTTCAAAAATAGTATTTTTCGTCCCGAAATATTTTTTTTTTAGGTTTTTTGGGTCATTATTATCTAATCAACTTTTCTCTAAAACGTGCCGTTTTTGAGATATTAGATTTCAAATGTTGGCCAAAACGCATTTTTTCGAACATTCTAAATGCAATATCTCATTAACGGTGCATTTTATAGGAAAATCATAGGAGACCTTTTTTCTTTAGAATTGTCCAAAAAACCTAAAAAAATTGGTTCCGATGCCAAAAACAAAAAAAAATTATTTTCCGAAAATTTTTTGCAAATTTTGAAATTTTTTTTGAATTTTTTTTTTTAATTGGAATATTTAGAATATGCATTTCTAGACAAATAATGTTATAAACATTTTAGTAAAATTTAATGATTCTTGCTTCTGCAAAGTGATTTTAATTGCTTCTTTGCCGGCGCAAGATGACTTACTAAATTTCCGAATTTTTTCCAGGTAAACTATAGCTCTGACGAAAAAAGTATAAGATATCTTTTTTATAGAAAAAAACGTCCCCTGCAAGGTAGTATTTTTTATTTATCTTTATCTTGATCCCAGCTCAAAATATTCAAGAATTTTGAAAATAATTATTTTTTTCAAAACTTGTTTTTGACTTTGGGAAATCGATAGACGAATGAACTTTTTTTTATTTCAATCAGTACACTTTAAACTACTTATAAAAAAATTAAGTCTGTTTGAGAATTTCTGGAGTTTTTGGTCTAAAATTGCCTCCACCGACTGGACTATACCTGGAAAATTGTTATCACAAAAAAAAAAACATTTTTTGACGTTTTCGAAGTGTTATTTATTGAAAAAACAAACTACATGTAAAAAAAATCAAATATCAAAATAAAATGTATATCTTCTTCTATATAATAAAACTTATCCATTCGACAAAACCTTTTGAACGATACCTCCAGACATCATGAAATTTGGACACAAAATTCATCTTGATAAGCTAAGATAGATGTGCGTACTCATGTCCCTCCCCCATTCGTTCTTTTGCACCCGGTGGAACCAACACGGACCAATAATTTAATTAAAAATAAAACCGTTTAAAAAAGGAACTAATTAGGTAAATATAGTTTTAACTAATATTTAAATAATAATGAATATGAGGTATACGGTTTTTATATTAATATGTTAAATATCTACAGTAGAACCTCGATAAGTTAAAGTTCAAGAGAAACGTTGAAAAATTTAAAATATTAAGTGTTTTACTTATCGAGAGTTGAAGTAAGAGAGGTTTTGGGAGTTCAATTTTTAACTTAACAAGGTTCAATTGTTCTAATAGTCAAAACCTTCTTTTGTTTGTATACTTATTTACGATAACTCACTGATAATACTTTAAGCTATGGAAGTCACCAAAATATTATTTATCGAGGGCCAACGCTCAAAATATTTACCGAGGTTTTGTGCTTTAAGTAATGGAGACTTTGAAGGGAAAGGAATTCAAAATATTTTTAAGTTACAGAGGTTTTTAACTTAACGAAGTTCTACTGTATTAAGGAAGTATTATATCAATAAAATTAAAATTAGTGATATCCTCAAAAAACATTTACAATGTAAACTTGAAGATCGTGAGTGCAAACTAATTTACAAAAATAACTAATATCTACAAGACAAATCGAGATTGTAGTACCAATAAAATCAGTAAAATGAACTCATGGTCAACGGAAAATTACTTGTTTTATAAAATATAATTTATTATTTTGTGACGTAGATTGATGAGTTCGTCCTATTAATTTTACATTCTTGATTTGTCTTGACAACTTGATATCAGTTATTTTTCTCATTCAGTTTTCACTTACGAACTTTAAGTTTACATAGTAAATGTTTTTTGACGATAAACAATTAACGTAAGTTTTAACTTTTTGTAATCAAATTGCACCGATTACCGAATTCTTGATAAATTTGTTAATTTAATTATCCAAACCAGCCAACGCACATTCAGTTCCAGATTAAGACTCCTTGATGCCCTAAGCATTTTTTGTTTATGAGCCCCATCTCTAATATGTTCAGTTTATAAAAAAAAATCAAATTGATAGAAAAAAGTTAAAAAGCATAGATTTTAAGGAAAAACATTGAATTTTACAATCAATGCTCTCTTTGAAAATTTGGCTGTTATAAAATCGGACCTCACGCATTTTTATACAATTAATAGAAAAAAGTTTCAAAACTTTAAGCCCTTAAGAAATAATGTTTTTTTCTCCATTTTCAAAAATAATTTATTTATTTTTAATTTTTATACTTCTAGAGACAAACCAGTATAGATCAAATTTTTGAGAATATGACAAAAAGAAAAAAAAATGTTGACACGTTTTAGTAATGTATAAATTTGCTTATAGAATAGTCCGGTACCGCAACCATTCAATATTAATTGACTCGTCTGATTGTACTAAAGATATTAATAATTCAGCAGTGATTGGACAAACACGGTCACAAACACAATATCTAAAAAAATCATCGGGTGGTGCCAATAAATACTTTTTTACTTCCATGTAGTCTCTCATAAATGCCTTGTAAACCCTTCTTAATCTACTTTTTTGAATAAATTTAGTATACGATGAATCTGAACCGTTTTGTGGGTCCGGTTTACTGTCGTATTGAGCGATGTAATAGTTGACATCGGCTAAAATCCCGAAATAAATATTTTTAAATCTTGCCTTCACAAACCTTTGAGCGTAGCTGGAATCCAACCATTCGATATCGTCTTGGATCTCCTGGAATATTTGCCAACAAGGCTTGAATTGCTCCAACCGCAGTTTTAATGCAGCAACACTTTGTTTTCCTTTACACCTTCGAAGATATCGGCGCATTTTGTTTGCTTCTACTTTAATTAGGCGTCTTTTAATTATCAATCTACGTAGCCTTTGTTTGACTGTCAGCTGTCTTTGTGACATTGTGTTCAGATTTGTAGCTGCAACGGATTGACAATTATATATTTGCTTGTTATAAATTGAGACTTACTTTTAAATAGTAAGCGTTGTATCACACGTGATTCTGCGTAGTTGATTTAAATGTCTTCTTGAAACACTAAACCGTGTTTGATTTCTGATGGGTAATCCTGAATTTTGTACGCCGTTGTATTTAGATCGATGATTTTGATTCTTGATAATGGATATATTACAGAACGGTGATGACTCGGCTCAAAGAACCAAATATGTAATGATGACACTCTAATTACACTTGATAGCAGCTTGAAATAATGTTAGTACGTGTTCCTCAAAGCACTACTCGAGAACTAATGAAGAAAAATTTGTTATGGCAAGTATTTTCTAGTGGTCAAGGCTTTCCAAAGGGCATGCGCATGAAAATTATGAATACCTCCCATTGACTGAAAATGCATGGTTGGTAGGTAGGTCAAAAACTCATGATCCTCATGGAGGTAGATATAATTGGGTTCGTTCTGTAAATCTGACTTACTTATAATTTTCAAAGCACATGCCCTTTGGAGAGCCTTGACCACCAGGAGAATGAATGAATTGCTAATTATAGACGCTCAACATCTGAGGTCGTCAGCGTCTATGACATATTGTTTCAAGTTGTTAATTTTTATGTGCATCAACGTTAAAAATTCAACTGATTTTAAAATACTATTATCTGTCAGGTTTATTTGGATACGTCTTCTAAGGTATCCTGTCAATTGATCTCTACGAAAATTTCTCGTGAGGCAGTTTGTAACGTTCCCCCGTGTCTTCACGCCGTGTATATGAAGGCGGGAACGCAGGTATCAACGCTATTGTTGACAACTGCAGAGGGCAAAATCTTCAATTAAATTCCAAAATTTATTTCTTTTCTTTTACATCAAAAACAACGTTACTATTAAAGTTCAATTTTTTATTCAATCAAAATATATTGCAAATCAGTTTTATTTGTTTAAATTATAACTAACTTAGTCTAAAATATAGATTTCAACATTTTAATAAATTTCTTTGTTTCAAATTTTTATATGTACAAATTATTCTAACATTTTATAAATTGAAATTATTTCCTTCTCATATATTATTACTTTATAATTTAATTTATTTATAATTTTTCCAAGAATTCGACTTTATTTCTTCAATGTAATTTATATATTTCTTCATATCACTCGGACTTTGCTAATTTTTTCTATCATTTCATTATCTTTACTCGATATTATGCGTTATGCTTCATTAATTCATTTTAACTTTTTTAATTTTTTAACCTTTAATTATTTTCTACAATTGCCCATCTTTGCGGGTTTACAATTGCATTTTTTAAATACCTCATAAAATCTTATACCTTCGTCATAATCATTTTTATAATTGCCCGTCTTTACGGGTTTACAATTATATTCTTTAATACTTTATAATTTCTTCTAATTCACTCATCGTTAAAGTGAACGCATTTTTACTCATATTAATACTTCAATTTTACAAACATTAAGCACAGTTCGACTGTGGGAGAAAAAGTACATTGCAAACTTTTCTAAATATTATCTAATTCTTTTCAATATAAATATTTGCAATGTATCGAATCCTTTTGAATTTATCATAAAAAAATGAAAATTACTATTTTTTATTATATGAACTCAAAATTATTTTCTAATTCAATTTAATTAGAAGAATTATTCTGAACTCCTTTTTAATATTCAATATACATATTTACAACTTAATATTTAATATCCACAGCAAAGAAAACCATTTGTTATGGTTTACGATAGCAATTACCTATTATCTTTTAATAATTACAGCCCCTTTTTTGGGTAGATATTTTGTTTTCATGATTCTCTACTTTTGTATAGTTAGGTAAAATTAAGTTCGTTATTATGACATGTTAATTTAATCATTTCAAACGAATATTACTTAACAGGGGTAGCAGTAAATACAAAAAATATCCTACAAAACTTGCTTATTTTTAAAGATCTTTTCAACCATACCACCTTCGACCTATATCGTGCCATTTAAAATTCCGTAGTTCTGAACATTCTGGAGAAAACTAATAGGGACGCCGACCTTTCCGGGGCTTTTATATTACAGATTTTTGACACAACTCTCTACGACAAACCGTTTTCGAAAAAAAAACGACCGGTACGAATAGTCTGACTCATCCTGTATACATGCATAAACGTTTTCAAAAATTTATCTTAGAAATCGTGTTCATAATGATAATGATAAATGATAATAAAAATCACAGGTAAGTGGATTATTATAAACAAAATATACGTAAATCAAATATATATTGTCTACTTACCTGCGATGTTTCCTTAAGATTTTCAAAAATATAGCCAAAATATTCAGAATGGTTTGGAGCGATTTTTCGCGCTCAGTTAGGTAATTGCTAATGGTTTTAGACGGCATAATATTTGAAATAAGAAATATTATATTCAAATATTATTATTCAGTGTATTTGCCGCATATACCTAATGTACTATTGGGATTGGCCTGATGGCGAGACATAGAGGTCGGGTTAAACGCTTTATACCATCCTGAACATTTCGGCACCATTTTGAAAAATTAAGAAAACATCCCAGGTAGGTAAGTGGATAAAAATATATTAGATTTATTCATTTTAATTATTATAATCCACTTACCTGTGTTCTTTCCTTAATATTGTTATCACGAGGAACACGAGATCTAATATAAATTTTTGAAAATATTTGTTATATTAAGTCGAATTTGTTTCTAGTGTGAAGAACTGAGAAAGAAATTTGATAAATTAGGTTAGTTAGGGACCTGACACGTAAAAAAGCTTGTCGTCTCAACCTTCTGCTGCTTGGTACAAAAGATATTTAAATAATTTAGAGCATTTTTTTCTTCTATGATATTATGTATTTCAAAGGGGGTAAAATTGGGTTAAAATTTAAAAAAATCTACCGCTTCGTTTTTAGGTTCTGTTAGAGCTAAATGACCGAGAAATCCCAGCGGAAGAAATCTTTGACCAATGTCACCCTCTCCAAGCCAATCCTAAGAAAGTAGATTTATTCAATAAATAAAATTATCGACTAATTTTTGAGACAAAAATATATAAATTCAATAGATTAACGGCTGCTGCGCACGTTAACATAAAAAAGAAAAAAAAATAGATTAACGTTTCGGTCCGGATTTGGATTTCTTCAGAACTGATCTAAAAAACATAAAAATTAATTAACGATGTATTAAATTTATTTATTTTTTGTTAATATAATATTTGTTTGAAAAATTGGTAGATAATTTTATTTATTGAAGAGTTCAAATCAGACGTTAATCAAATCCACTTTCTAAGGAGTGTCAAGGTATTTGAAAATTAAATAATCATTTTCATAGCAATCCGCTTCCATTAAAAAAAAATGATTTTTTTTAAATAAGGAGTTGTCAACATAGTTTCAACGAAAAGGTCGACGCATTTTTTTTACATAAGAAAGTAATTTATTACAAAAATATCGATCTGATAGGAATTTTACGAGTAATTAAAAAAAAAGACTTGTTTACGAGTTTTTCGTACACAATATCTCATTGCGGCAATCGACGCAATTTTTTAAGGAGAAGGACTGATCAGATTTTGAAATTAATCGGTTTAGTAAATAGTTTAAAAAAACAAATTTGTAAAAAAATTTTGAAACTTGTATTTTTGAGATTTCTCAACATCTATTGGGTCTAATCATTCAAAATTTTCAGGAAATCTAAGTGTCAGATGTCACAAACCTTGTTTCAATCGGACACTCCGTTAAAAAGATATAAGAGGTTTACATACACACACACACACACACACACACATATATATAGAGCCCTACATACATCATCGCCAAAATAGTCAAAATAGCTTCCTAGGACCTCAAAACGTCGAGACTGGCGAAAACTCGATTTTCGAAAATCGAGGTGAGAACAAGAACTTCCTGACCTTTCTAAAAAAATAATTGATTTTTCTTTTATAGCGGGAAGTTAAAAAATTCAAATGTTCGGACAAAAAGCCAAACATTTAAAAAAAAGTCCGGACATTTTAGTTACAAAATGATATAGTTAATTCCACATAATAATGCACGTTTTAGACGTTTCGAACAGTTGGTTTGGTCTGGTCGTTCCAATAAACCTTCACACAATCGCCTAAATTTATTGTCAAAAGTTTTTTTTAATTTTCTATCAGAGTAAAAAATCCGCCCGGAAGGCCAAAAGTCCGGACGGATGGTAACCCTAATTTGATAGCAACTTGCAACAATATGCCATAGACGCTGACGACGTCAGATGCCGAGCATCTATAATTAGCAATTCATTCATTCTCCTGGTGGTCAAGGCTCCCCAAAGGGCATGTGCTTTGAAAATTAGAAGTAGGTCAGATTTACAGAACGAACCCAAATATATCTACCTCCATGAGGATCATGAGTTTTTGACCTACCTACTAACCATACATTTTTAGTCAATGGGACCTATTCATAACTTTCAATGCGCATGCCCTTTGGGAAATCCTGACCACTAGAAAAGGCGTGCCATAACAAGTTTTTCTTCATTAGTTCTCGAGTCGTGCTTCGAGGAATACGTACAAACATTATTTCAAGCTGCTATCAAGTGTAATTGGAGTGTCATCATTACATATTTGGCCCTTCGAACCGAGTCGTCACGTTCTGTAATACATTCATTATCAAGAATCAAAATCATCGATCTAAATATAACGGAATACAAAATTCATTATCGACCATCAGAAATCAAACACGGGTTTAGTGTTTAAAGAAGATTTAGGACAGTTAAATCAACTACGCAGAATCACGTGTGATACAACGCTTACTATTTAAAAGTAAGTCTTCATTTATAACAAGCAAATAAGAATTGTCAATCCGTTGCAGCAACAGATTTGAGCACAATGTCACAAAGACAGCTGACAGTCGAAGAAACGCTACGTAGATTGATAAGCAAAAGATGCCTAATTAAGGCAGAAGCAAACAAAATGCGCCAATATCTTCAAAGGTGTAAAGGAAAACAAAGTGTTGCTGCATTAAAACTGCGATTAGAGCAATTCAAGCCTTGCTGGAAAATATACCAGGAGATCGAAGACGATATCGAATGGTTGGATTCCAGCTACGCTCAAAGGTTTGCAAAGGAAATGTTTAAAAAGACTTATTTCGATATTTTAGCCGATGTCAAATATTACATCGCCCAATACGAGAGTAAACCGGACCCACAAAGCAGTTCAGATTCATCTGATACTACATTTAGTGATCAATGTAGACTAAGAAAGATATTTATGAGTCGATATAAGAAACAAAAACGGGCTATATGGACTCGACATGGTAATAATTTTGAATCTTCAATAGGTAACCGCGTTGATTTATCATTTTTAGATCCATTAAACAGCCCATTACATATTCTTGGTGGATGTTAACTGTTAAATAATTGCACGATTTAGAAATTTGAATTAATTTTACCAAGAATGTGATAGTCTGATTACAAAGTTAAAACTTACATTTATTGTATATCGTCAAAAAACGTTTACAAGTTCGTAAGTGAAAACTGAATGACAAAAAAAAACTGATATCAAGTTGTCAAGACAAATCAAGAATGTAAAATTAATAGAACGAACTCATCGAAACTCTTACGAAATAATAAATTACCTATTTTCCGTTGTCCATGAGTTCGTTCTATTAATTTTATTCTTACTACACTCTCTATTTGTCTTGACAACTTAGTATCAGTTATGTTTGTAATTCACGATCTTCAAGTTTACATTATAAATGTTTTTTGAGGATATCACTGATTTTAATTTTATGGATATAATAATTTATGACATGTAATTTACATAATGTAAAAACCGCATACCTTATCATTATTATTTAAATAATAGTTCAAACTCTCTTTACCTAATTAGTTCCTTTTTGTAAGCATATTTATTTTTATTTAAATAACTAGCTGTCTGTCCCGGTTTCACCCGGGTGCAAAATCTTAGTTTATTAAAGTGAAACTTTTATTCTATCGCCCCGAATTTTTCTGGCCGTCTGTTGCATGTCGCATTACAGGCGGCCGCGGAGTAGGGGTAAAGTGAAAGGCGTTCGGAGTAGGCGCTCGGTAGAGCAGCCAAGGCCAATATGGCGGCGCCCATGGTTAGCATCAGCTGACCGTGTAGTATGTATAACACATAGTCAGTCTGTCATGCGGGCAAGTGCTGTACAGTGTTTACATGTTTTTATTCGTGTATTCATGTGAATATTGTTGTTTATAATTAATCGTGATGGATAAGTGTCTACAATACAATAAAAGTTTCACTTGCGTAGTGGTTTCTTAAAACCACACAACTGGTTTTTTTTTTGACGTGATAACGTCTTATAAATTGATGAATCACCAATCTTATAAATTGATAAAACACCGACTGCATGCACGAAAAAGTGTAACGTAACGTTCGTAACGCGTAACGCATAACGTTCCGCCTGACCCTGTGCGTGGTTTTTGCTAATTTCTCGCTCAATTTAAATCAGATCGGTTTGAAACCAGTCTTAAACGAAAGAGGAGAACATTTTACATAGATTTCGTATAACAGAATTTGCCTAAACAGTTTTTTTTATACAAATGTATATAGAAAAATAGCTGTATAAATGCAATGTTGTCTAATGCATGGCGCGACGCGGTCGGTCGTCTTTGTTTGCCGTACATGGAAATTAGAAAATAACGTATGTCTTGTCTTAACATGAAAACGGCTGCATTTCTAATGTTTAATTCAATTTTTTGACATTAGTATTTTGTGAAATGCAACGCCTTCTAAGTTAACTATTGGAATAACTAATTATTATTAGAACATAATACTTTGACAGTTGCAAACGTCACTTTTGACATTTCTTATCATTCCGACACCAAGGATAAGCGGATTGAAACCAAATTTTGGGAGGATGTTTGATATGCAAATATGAAGTGGCCTATTGTTTTTGGGGAACATCGGCGCATGCGTAAAAGAATATATCTCTTATAATGATGTTTTATATAATAATAATATAGTTTTTAAAACGGTTTTTACTCTGTCTATTTTTACTAGAAATTTTTGTAAATTTTTTGGGGAAAATCGGCGCATGCGCAAAAGAGATACATGCCATAGTTGTTTTTTATATAATAATAGTGTACTTTTTATAGTGTTTTATTATTCTACCTAATAAAATTTACCTAAATTTGAAGCGAAAGATGCAATATCATAGATTCGAATTATTATAATTATTATATAAATTTAGGTTATGTATTACGGAATACGTTATCACGTAAAACTATCGTCCGTAAACCGACTTTACAGACAACCAATTTTTGGGATGGATTTTGTATATAAATTTCATGATGATCGGAGATACAGTTCGAAAGTTTTGTCGGACGGACAAATTTTTACTTTAACTTTTATTATAGGAAGATCTACGTTTTATTTTGATAGATGATTTTTTTGACATGTAGTATGTTTTTTTCAATTTAATAAATAACAATTTTAAAACGCCAAAAATGTATTTTTTGTGATAACAATTTTCCAGGTATATGATTTACCTAGATCGATTTTTTGTTTCCCGAAACCCATTTCTAATGAATTTCATCCAAATCTTTAGAAAAAACGCTCGTTTTATAATACAGGGTGTCCCTAAAAGGTCTTTACAAAAGCCTACCACATATTCTTCAGGCCAAAACAACTCGATACAAGCAAACGTACCTCAGTACAAAGTTGCTTAGTTTGGGCGCTAGACGGCTCTTAAGTTACACTTTTCAAATCGTTTATGCTTTATAATTTTGAAACGGCTCATGAGATTTTACTCAAATTTGGTACGTTGACATAGCTTTATTGGGCAATAAAACCCATATCATAGTAATGATGAATATCATTCCATGGGCGTAGAACTTGATTTTTTCGATAATTAAACATCTAAAACTTCTACGCCAATGGAAAAAAATCAGTTTGAGTATGAAATCTGGATCACGCGACTCATTTACTACAAAAAAGGTACTCTGTGAATACTGTAGAACCACTATGGCAACATATCCAACAAGCAACAATATATAATCTTATAGGCGATGAAGAAATTATGCAAAAAGTACATTCCAGTTTTTTGCGTCGTATACATTTTTGTATACGTGAAAATGGTGAACATTTTGAATAATTTTTATGAAATATCTGGTATTCGTTTTAATATTTAATTATGCTCTAAATTACTAAAATTAAAATTTTGTCGAAACTATGAGAGTAATCAAATTTGATCAGGAGTACCTTTTTTGTAGTAAATGAATCGCGTGATCCAGATTTCATACTCAAACTGATTTTTTTCTATTGGCGTAGAAGTTTTAGATGTTTAATTATCGAAAAAATCAAGTTCTACGCCCATGGAATGATATTCATCATTATTATGATATGGGTTTTATTGCCCAATAAAGCTATGCCTACATACCAAATTTGAGTAAAATCTCATGAGCCGTTTAAAAGTTATAAAGCAAAAACGATTTGAAAATTGTAACTTAAGAGCCGTCTAGCGCCCAAACTAAGCAACTTTGTACTGAGGTAAGTTTGCTTGTATCGAGTTGTTTTGGCCTGAAGAATATGTGGTAGGCTTTTGTAAAGACCTTTTAAGGGACACCCTGTATATACTAACGCTATCTATCGGTTCAAAAATAAAAATTTAAGGCAGTTGCTACAATATTCACTAAAAGTTTTGGAGCATATGCATAGTAACAGTGAAAGAACCAATAGTAAAATAATCCATAACTTCAATTTAATACTGTACCAGTATCATGAAGATGATTTGACTGTAAATATTTCCACAAAATCGTAAAAAGGTGTGAATATATTAGTATGATACACAATTTGTATAATTATTGTATTATTGAGAGCTGGCTTGTTATTGGACAGTCATTGTCTGTTAGCCTGCCAGGTTTACAAATAAAATAATAAAAAAAAAATTTGCACCCTCGTGCGATGGCTAGGACTGTGTTTCACTTCTGTGATGTGTTCTTGTAACACATTTTTATTTTTTTTTTAATGAGTTGCAGTCTTGTTTTGTATGTAGGTATATTGCGGTTAATTATCCGGTCGGCAAATTAAGCAAAAGGCGTTAATTTCCAAACATTTCATTAATTCCTATATTTATGTAGCCACTGTCACACGCCACCGCTTTCGGTAGAAACATCGAGAAAAATCCCGAACCGGTATCCTACGCATATAAATACAGCCGCGCGACAGTGCAGTTTAGTTCACAGCAGAGACACACTTGAGTAATGTGCGAGGTGACATAAATCACCGAGTTCAAATATAAATATATGGAGCGCCTACATAAATATTTTCTTGTAAATAGCTCTGTTCGCTGTATATAGTGTTTTGTGTATTTTTATGACTTAGAAGTTGTTGTTTTGTTAAATTATTTTTATTTCATTTTCATCACAGAGAAGAACTACTTTTTAGTTTAACTGTTTTGTTAACATCTTTATTATTGCAAATAAATATTTACCACCACAACAAAGGGCAGTTTTGTTACATTAATATCTTTAGTCCAAGAAATGCTATGTTTTAAAATCTTATTCGAAATTCCCGTATGGAACCCCTAGATGCCCTGCATAATAAATATTAAGTTATTGACTCCGGTGACCCCAATAGCAACAATAAGAAGCTGATATCGGCTGCATTTCGTGGCTATGCGACAGTGCATAAAGGGTACATCAAAACTTTTATATAAGCACTTCTGTAACAGATGTTACGAAAGCGACATCTTGCACAATAGTTTACGGCAGTTAAACTCCACATAATGCCGCGTTCGTCTGACCAACAAACTACCGCCACGGCTGTGCAACTTCCATATCCTCGTTGATGATAACCATACTATAACGAACACTTAAAGTAGAATCAGTCCTCCGTCAGTACTAGTGATGTGCAGGATATCCGTATCCGCGGATATCCGAAGGAGAAGAAAGATCCGTATCCGTTAGTTTTTGGCGGATCTTTTACCTTATTAATTTTCAATCCATAGATGAAATTTTATTATATAGGTGATTAGGTAATAATGAAAAACTGTTAAATTCCATTCAGATTATTTTTTAAAGTCGTATTTGACACCTTTACATTGCAAACATTTATCGTAGTGAGTACCATACCAATAGTACATAACTCAAAGGTACTAAAAAACTATCTTGAAACGATATCCTCGATTGGCGATTACGTAAAAAATGATTAAAAACAAACACAAACAAATTAAACACTTTGAGTCTAGGATATCCTCACAAACAAACTCACATTCGCTTTAATGATATTAATTAGGATAGTTTTATAATACGTACCTATATTATAAAAATATTGCGTAGGGTTTTTCAAACTTTTCCCTACGTAAAAATAAAAAGGAAGCATGGGAGCATAATATAATGTAGTAACATACGAAAAAATTAGCAACTGGGTAAAATAACAGGAACCAGTATTGTCAATTAATTGTAATAAATTGTAATATTTTTATAAAATGTGACAATAAATCTTTTATCTATCTATCTAAAACTATCTTTATAATGAGATATTGCACATCGAAAGAGACAATCTGTTATGAGAGTTAACTCTTAAAGAGGTCAATAACTTTTTCCTATAACAGATAGTCTCTTTCCAAAGGTCGATGTGCAATATTTACCGCCGCGCACTCTAAAAAAGTTAAGATCCGTATCCGTATCCACGGATCTTGAAACCAAATATCCGCATTCAGATCCGTATCCGCGGATATACATTTTTAACGATCCGGCACATCACTTGTCAGTACCATAGTCGCGCAGACGAGCTGTGCAGGTTGTATTAGCTTTCAGAGCGATCAGACACGATAGTAATGTTTTCTCATTGGGATTTTACCTGGAGGCGGAGCCCATTTCCATATGGCTGCAATGCCGTGTTTAGAAATAAGCTTATCTATTACTCAATGCAACACAACGTTAGCATTGAAAAAAATTTGTTTCTAAAGCCTCCACTACACACGTGGCCAGCACCGCCACTTACAGGCACTCACGATTGTGTAGAGGGCATATTCGTCGGTGCGTGGACATAATCGCCTGTAATCGGCAGTAATCGGTTGATTGTCGGTACATCAAAGGAATGCGTGGCCAGCATCGTGCGCCCGTACACACAATCGGACCGGCACGATTTTGTGGAGGGCTAGGCAATCATCGCGGCGATGATGGGCACTTATTTGAGTGGCGGTGCTGGCCACGTGTGTAGTAGAGGCATAACACGGCTCTAGAAGAAACCGATGACTGACGATGTTCAGTCGGAGAAACTGATGACCAATGTCGTAACTAGGACAGCGCCAGCGGTGCCCAAGCACACGGCGCAGAGCCTGGAAAGGCGCAGAAATGTCAGATCTAGGTAAAGGTCGCTGCACACGAGGCTGGAAACACTGCTTGGATTTCTGTTGGCCGGCAGGCTGGGTACGAGGCTGGACATAACGTCACTGCGGGCTAGCCTGCTAGCTCACAATATAGATTTTAAAATTAGAACAGGGGCTGTTTTTTTTGCTAGGTCCTCTTATACTTGCTCTGAACAAGAACCAATCAGGAAACAGTATCTTGTCACGTGGGCGATATGAACAAACGCCCACAAACCTACATGGCGTCATTCTGCTCAGAGTCCGACAACAGGCATGTTTTGCTCTATGTTTACTGTCACTGCGCGCGCATCAGATTTATTCACAAAATTAGCTTGAAAAGACGTCTCGTGTGAGTGAGCACATGAAAGCAATTAAGAAAACCAGCGCTAGAAAATTAGTAGTCAAATCTAGCGGCAAATCTAGCCTCGTGTGCAGCGGCTTTTAGATTAAAATATTATTCAAGGGCGCAGTTATAGAAGCTAGCACAGGGCGCATACTGCTGAGGAGCGTCGCCTACACCAGGGGTCGGCAACCTTTTGCGACGGAAGAGCCAAAAGTTACAATTTACAAAATTTCCCAGTTTTTAAAGAGCCACTAAACATTTTCGTTTCGGTATTATAGTATTTGCTTATATTTGTATAATATATATATATATATATATATATATATATATATATATATATATATATATATATATATATATATATATATATATATATTATACAAATATAAGCAAATATCGTCCTGGGATATATATATATATATATATATATATATATATATATATATATATATATATATATATATATATATATCCCAGGACGATACGTCGCGACGGGGGCGGTGCGGGTGAGACGTGAGTGGAAATCGCTGAGAGATAGACAGGGTACTCAATTATGAATCGATTTACGATTTTTAAGGGTTTATATAATAAAATAATATTTTTTTGCGTATGGAACTGGAGAGCCCCAACTTTACATCAAAAGAGCTGCAAGTTGCCGACCCCTGGCCTACACCAAACATGATTATCACGATCTCAAGGTCAAAGAATTGTCGACGAAACATCAAAGTGCCGACAGAAGATTGATTCTACTATATGTATCGTTCTACTATGAAGATAACTAACTACACTTACGATTCCTTCGTACCTATCTATTCTATGCTTATTGCTTTTCAAGCTGTTCTTATTATACTATCTGCAATTTTATGTAATGACAATTTAATGTATGCATCGAATCCTTTCATTGGCATTTCCGTCCTTAGATTCCTTTAGCCTCCTATTGTCCTAATCTTGTTCCATTTATTAGGGAAATTATTATATCCCTTGCAGTTTAAATTTATTAGTGCATTGGCCTATTCATAGTAAAGACAGATTTTTTTAAAACTAAACTCAAATAGTTGGCAAAACCAAAAGTGCACATCCCGCAAGTTTTCCACTGTATGATAAAAAAATAACAATTAAAAAATATTTTTAATAAATTTAAAAAGATTTAAAAATTTAAAGAAATAAATAATTAAAAATTGAAAAAATATTTTTTTTAAGTTTGCAAAAATAAAAAAAATTAAGAACTATACATAATATAATATATAATTAATATCAAGTGGAATAAAATAAAACAAAATAAAAAGAAAAAAAAAGAAAAAAATTAATGATCTCGTAAGGAATCGAACCCAGGACCTTGCCCTTGGGGATCCAACGGCATAACCATTACGCCACGCCGCCCTACTGCGTGCAGTGGTGTTATCACGGTATAGAAGTGTAGCACTTGTTTTATGGATTACACTATATTTACACAGCAATTATTATATTGTTTTTTTAAACTATTAGCTGTCAAAAATAATAAAATAAAACTGTTTATAAAAATTAAACTACTGAACACATTTTAGTGTATTGCTGAAGATGAGAGCATAGCTCTCGAAATGTACATCCACTAATAAACTTGTTGTGGTAAGAAGTAACTATTCTCTATTTTTTATTACATTTTAGTGAATTTAAATAGGGTTCTGGTCTGATAGTAAACAAAGTGAATAAAATATAACCCAAGGCAATCCGACCAAAATTGCGATCTGTAGAGTCGTGACGTACATACGTACAGACCAACCGACAACTGCTGTTTGTGATTTTCAATTACAATTTTAATAGTATTTATGAACTCGAATTGATTTAAAAATGGTTCTGTTTTATAGATTAGAATCTCCTCTTTTCAAAAAGCTTCAATTTGAATGGATTTCGTGTGAAATTAACTTAGATATAACTTCTTATATGAACGAAAGTCAGCTCTGACGCACAAAGCGATAATAAAGCACATACCGCTAGTTTAGCGGTATGTGCAATAGATACGTATTACTTAAAAATAATAATAATAATTTACGTCACACGATATAGGGAGTAGGGGGGTCATCTCAGATTTGACAGGGGGTCCGGGTGATTTTAAACGACGGCCTCGAACTGCGCACTGTATACCTGGCTCCTAATCTTTATTACACGAACTGCGCACTGTACAAACGACCATAAAAATTCACAGTACACGAACTGCGCACCAGGCAATTATAATAATAATTATGTATGATCAAAGAAAAGAAAAATAAAACTTAACAGCGCTGCAAGTTTTAAAAGCACAGCGCCAAAACGACTCGATATTTTTTAAAACCTTCGAAAAGGAAAAATTTACACCTTCCAAAACCAAAACTTCGTTTCCTCTTTCACTATACTCAAAAACGGGATTCATAATGAATGTCAGACGCTAGAGTAACTTTAGTAATATTGTGATCATTTCATGAAGCAAACATAATTCAAATAAATTTTTCATGGAAATGAGTATATTTTTAGGAATTTTGAAATTTTCTTATGTTGTCATGGTATGCTCACAATATGAAGCAAATATGAGTCAACGATATTCATCACAGAAATAAGCAAATTTGAAGTAATATTTAATCTTTTTAACATCATCATAGAATGTTCGTAATATGAAACAAATATGAGTCAACAATATTCATCATTAAAATAAGCAAATTTGAAGTAATTTTCAATCTTTCTAACACCGTCATAGAATGTACATAATATGAAGCAAATATGAGTCAATGATATTCATCATAGGAATAAGTATATTTTGTAGGAATGTTGAATGATGAATCTTTCAAATATTATCATGATCTACTGTTAATATGAAGACAACTTTTAGTTGAAGATTATTAGTATCCATTTGATTCAATATTTCTACAATATATACTCAACGAATTCTGTCATGATTTTCATTCACTATGAGCTCACACAGGCACTCATAATTAATAGGTCCATGGTGAGTTTATTTCATGTATCAAAAATGATCTAAATTTGCAGTAAATTTGCTGTAAACCTGTCTATCTGGGAAGACTTCACTACAAGCACCTCCACAAAACAAATCTGAAGAACAATTGAAAAATGAACATTTCCATCAAAAGCAAATGCACATCTATCTTACAATGCGAAGATAAATCAATTAAGAAAAGGGATTAATAATTTTTTTTGTAAATACCAGCAATTGGACTAGTATTCCAGGTAATAAAACGAACCTTCATTAAAAGATTAAGAAAGTGCGCAGTTCATGCACGTGCATTTTAAATGTTGTGATGTCACAAAGTCAAGTTTTTATAAAAATATATTTTTCGATTCATGGATCTGTTGTAGTGTTCTATTTAATTGTTATTGCACATACCGCTAACATAGCGGCATGTGCTTTATTATCGCTTTGCACGTCAGAGCTGACTTTCGTTCATATTATAAGAAGTTATATCTAAGTTAATTTCACACGAAATCCATTCAAATTGAAGCTTTTTGAAAAGAGGAGATTCTAATCTATAAAATTGAACCATTTTTAAATCCATTCGAGTTCATATAAATACTACTAAAATTGTGATTGAAAATCACGAACAGCAGTTGTCGGTTTGTCTGTACGTATGTACGTCCGAGCTCTACAGATCACAATTTTGAAATAAACCAAACTTCATATGCCTATGTTAAATAGATTTTGAGTTATTAAGGGGTCAAAAGTGGCTTCAAATGGTTCGTGTAATATAACACACGGCTGCTGCTTCCTTTTTAGTGTATTTGCCATAAGGCACTTACACTATTGGCGTCGGTCGGATGGCGGGACCTAGGGGTCGGACCAAAATTTCTCGACGTTTCATAATCTCCTAAGAAGTTTGGCACCATTTTTGGAAAAGTCTATTTATATATGTATATATATATATATATATATATATATATTTATATATATATATATATATATATACGTATATATGTGTACGGGCTATAACTTTCGAAGGAGTTAATTGATTTTAACGAAATTTGGACCACATGTTCAAATCCATCACCGCACGAAGCCTATTTAAAATGGGCCTAATCGGGCCACTTTAAGGGTGGGTTTTCGGGGTTGAAAAATATTTTTGGGCCCAAAAATACCGAAAAATTTCACCGAATCGTTTCAAAATTGAAATTTAACCCTTTAGTAATGAATTAAAATGTGCTACCAAAATTTTATTAAAATCGGCCCGACAGGACCGGACTTAAATATTTTATGAAAACGTTAGTTTGTAGATATGGATTTAATTAGTGAAGGGTGAATTTAATTTGTTGTATTGATAGTAATATTAAAATTAAGAAAAAAATATTATTTTAAGGGGTGTATTAAGGGGTTAAATTTTGTATTTTGTCCAAAAATTAAGTTAAGTTTACATAAGGAAGCTACACTGCCTATTATAGCAAATACACTATATTGTCGGCAGGGTTTCGCACTGCGACCCGAGTTTTTTTCTTTGTTGAACTTGGCTTGACACGCTGCCGCGTGTCTAGAGAGTGCGTCAAAGAATTTATGACGTTTTAAGGGAATGAAATGATAATCTAAACATTTTTTGATTTTTCATTTAATATTTTAAAATTAAGCCTTAATTTAATGTTTTATTGGGAAAAGCAGATTTTCAGTTTCTGTAAGTCGACAGTTATCGAAAACTGTTCTTATTTTCAGGTATAAAGTACTTACCTTTTCCGTTCAACAAGCAAAGGTACGTCGATCTTCTTGAAAAGTATTAGGATCTTTCTCAACGACTTTTCCTAATGACATTTTGTCGTATTATAAATTGAGAATTTTTCTTTACCTGAACAGAGAATTATTTCTGAATAACACTATCAAGGAGAATTTTCTCAACGGTTATTATTTAAATAAAAATATGTGCGTCGTGGACACATTCGGTAGAAATGAAACTTTTTTTAATTAATATTTGTATAAACATAACACGATCATTTACTATTTTTTTTTTTGTTTTTTTTAGTAGAATTGTCAAACAATAATACATGCCAGCACCTTTTGTTTTTACACGCTTTATATTAACTTCACTTGTAAGTTTGTTTGTATGTATGTATGTATGTATGTATGTTTGTTTGTAACCTTCGTTTGGACTACAGCAAGTGGTTTATTACTGTAGTATAATATGCCAGCACTGTAACTACAGTGATTAGCCATGTGGTCTAAGGCACGGGTCTTCGCTCTCTCTGAAAAAAAAATTTTTTTTCAGGCAAATTTTTGACAATAAATCGAACTAAAACGTGGAAAATAAATATAGTTTAAAAAAAACTAAAAACACGCTTTATATCGAACTAAAAAGTAAAAAATATTTTTTTAAAAATAAGCTTAAAACAATAATGAATAAAAAAAATACAAGTATTATTGTGAAAAAAGCGTGGGGCGCTTTGTTCCACATTTTCGTACATCAAACCGCCCCACGCTTTTTTCACAATAATACTTGTATTTTTTTTATTCATTATTGAATTAAGCTTATTTTAAAAAATATGTTTTACTTTTTAATTCGATATAAAGCGTGTTTTTTAGTTTTTTTTAAAACTACATACTTATATTTATTATATCAATAAACGATATTTCTTATTTTTAACCGACTTCAAAAAACAAAAGAATTATTCAATTTGTCATGTATACAGGGTGATTCAAAAGGAAATGTCAATATTTTAGGTACGTATTCGGGGATACAAAATAAACATAAAAGTTCCTATAAACATGGGTCCTATTCTCAACCGTTACAGGAGTAAACAAAATATTCAAATAAAAATTTTTTAAAATTATTTATTAGTAGTAGGCTATGTTTTGTAGTTTTCAAAAATTCCACCGTTTACTTCTTAACACAAGTCAGCTCTCTGATGAATAGCTCGAGTCGGTCTATGAATGGAAGCAGGTCTTTATTGCTGCTGCATTTATTATTCGATTTTGTTATGCATCTCTAGTATTTACTTTCCTTGAATAAACCAATGATTTTAACCACCCCCAAAGACAATAATTTTGTTTACCCCTGTATCTCTGTAACGGCTGAATATAGGATCCATGTTTATTTTGGGTTCTCGAATACTTTCCAAAAATATTGACATTTCCTCCTGAATCACCCAATACAGGTGATTATCCTCCGTTGAATAGTTTAGGAATCTTAAATGATCAAGGTCATAAAGTCCGGAATGTTCCAAGGCTAAATGTAGTGTAATTATTTCATCCGTTTATCAGCAAGAGGTGAATATTTAAATATTTACGAGTGCATAAACTAGTTTGCCGCTCCCGCTTGTTCAGACAACAACTGTTTACTTGTTTTAAATGTTAATCACCTAAATAGCGTGAAGTTCCCCGGCGACTGCGGGTCTCTACGGCTAGCCTGTCCTCGCTTCACAGAATATTCATGTAACGTGTTGCTAATTCTCTAGTAGTTGAGAGTCTTACGCTTGGATTTATAGTCATTATTCGTAGAGCCGACATCACTATCCTATGTGTAGTACACATACTTTTACGCAGGGTTGCAGAAAACATTGTCAGAGAATCAGATTTGACAAGGATCTTTGATTGTGACCACAATATGCATTTTAACGGTTCACAATAATTGGTGGCTCACAAATCTATACTAATATACAGAGTGGGGCACATAAAGTTTTACAGAGCAATAACACTCAAACTATTGATCATATCCAAAAATGTTTCAGACAAAAGTTTTAGTGTTCGAGAAGGCCGTCATACTGGACCACCCTATTTTTTTATCGGCGAAGGCGCTGAAGCTACGTCAAGGTCAACTTCACTTTTTTTAACGAAACCATGTATTTTTTTCGATGACATTATTAGCGATTTTGAGACGAATTCAGCAGCCTACAACACCCGGACAGACACGCAAGAAAGCGAGATAAAACGTGGTAAAATAGACACAGTTGAATCGTTGACGAATAATGATGGGAATAATCGAGAGATTAGTAATCGATTATTGCCATAATCGAAACATTTTCCTAATTTAATAGTTTGAGCATAAGACGGCAACTCCGATTCGAAATAATTGAATTATATTGCTCTCTCTCCGCTACTGCGTGTAGCTGCTAGCGAAGCGAGTCGTTCTTGTTCTGTACAATTGCATTCGCACATTTACATAACGCACACAGCACATGCCGCAGAGACACTAGTGAATTTTGTACGTACGGAGTTATCTTTGCTGAATCATTTAATGTTGAATGACACACTGTAAGTGCAATAGTACTAAGCTTACAGTGACTTAAACCATTCACATTGACGTCGTTGACAAAGGTATAATATTATAACAATAAACATTATTATTGTAAGCTTTTATTATACTTCATAGTTTATCCGAAATGCGAATAATATAAGATCAGAATCATATTAAAATGAGTTCAGAGCTGAGTGTGTGTATTGTGCTGTGCAATGTGACTCCTGAGCATGTATGATGACAGTTTACACCTCTGCAGTCTGCACTCTTGTGTAGTGTGCACTGTCTAGAGTCGCTCCTTTGAACGACTCGCTCTGAGCGACTCTTTTTAGTGAGCGGAGCGCACGGAGCCAGCTCCCAATAAAGAGTCATGTGGACACATCACTAGTAGAGCTGTAAAAATAACGAGAAATTGTGTACCCGTATGCATTCGTTACTTAAATAACCAGTACCCGTTACTTTCGTATCGTTATGTTACTCGTTACTTTTCATACGACATACAATCGTGTACTAACAGCATCAAGCATGTACCATCGCATCGAGGCGCGTCACATACGTGATACGGTATGACTTCGTTCGTATAACGTATAACCGCATCAAACGAGTCGAACTGACATGGATACGACAAATGCGAGTAACGAAATGATTTTGTAAGTAACGATTCGTTACTTCGAGTCAGACGATGTACCCGTTATTCGGTAACGAATACATACGGTTTGTTACAGCTCAAATCACTAGTGTACTGCGCAGGCAGTATTTATTATCTGGCGTGACTCGACAAACATTAAACACGATTACACGACATCATCAAGTGTGAAAGTATTTTCATTAAACGAACAGGTTGTTGTAAATTTGATAATAAACTCTTCTTCACTTCATATTTGTAATCAGTTAAACAAAAGGAAATAAGGTTTTATGCTTTTATGTGCTCCTACACTAGTATTTCAATACTCACCGATCTCTGTCTCCAGAGTAACCTTTGTTAGTTGAACTTTAATTAACTAATTAACATCTCGGCACAGAGCTGTTCTCAGATGTCGAAATCTTCTGTAATCAAGTATAAGGATCGTTTTTCAGTATTCGAACAAGTTGTACTACCTTATAGTCTTTCAGTAGTTAGTAATCTGTTGATAGATACACGTATAGTTAATTTCAAGAATTTCAGGATGTTTGATGCCTGATAGTGATCAAAGCTTTAACATTTAATTACAGAATAGCACGTACAGAACTGAACTTGTAAAAGATAATTTATTTTTATTTTTTATTAGTTAACACATTGATTCTTATAAAACACTAGCGGTCCGGTCCGGCTTCGCCCGGATTTGTGGACAACCTATTAAACATTGACATTATTATGAGGCATCGGACTTTTTTTATAGAATTAAGTATAGCGGACTCGGTAAAACAATGATACACAAAAAAACTAAACGCATGCGTTGCTTTACGTCGTATTGTTTGTCTATGAAACACATGTGTCGTGGAATTAATTGTAGCTATCCGATTTGTTTTTGATCTAATAGCTTTGAACAAATTTATAACAGATATCACTATTTGGTACTAAATCAGGAATTCTTTAATCAGGAGACGTCACTTCGGGATCACCTGTTAGCTCAAAAGTTAGGCATTTAAATTAGAATAAGGGCTATTCTTCTTGCTAGATCCGCTGCTAAGTATGAGCAAGAACCAATCAGGAAGCAGTATCTTGTCACGTGGGCGACTTGAACAAACGCCAACAACGCCAAATAGTGTGTGTTCTATCACTGCGCACGCTTGTAAAGACGTCTCGTGTGAAGCGAGCACGTAAAAGCAATTAAGAAAACTAGAGCTAGTTGTGTGGAATCATCGTTGCGCGAGTTTAGCTCGTACTTAACCGATATTTTTATTATGTTTGGTGTAAATGAAATGAAAACACGTCATGTTTGTAAAAGGCTCAATTTCCTTAATTATGTCAGAACTAATATGATTCTATAAATATATTTGTTATGTACGTTCTTAAGCCCAGCACGTTCTTTAAAAGGAGAATTTATTTGATTAAATTAATTCACTTATTGTTTGTTTGGCACAAATCCAAAATGTAGTCCAGATCTAGCAGTCTTTGTTTACTTCCTACTAGCACTGAATTTTCAACAAAGTCTGCCAGACAATGAATACATGCGGAAATTAGAAAATATAGAATGAACGAACGAGGATCTGGAACAACAAGAACGTAAGTCGACTTATTGTGAATTGTACTAGTGCAGTGCCGCACTTAATTGTTTGCCGCCCTGCAGGGTGGGCTTTTTAATAGGTATTGTTCTATGGGTTTGCAAGTCGCACCTTTAGAATTACAATGACGTAAGTGCAAAGGAATGCAATATGCTTATAAGCAACATTGACTCTCATGATAATAACAGCTAATGCAGCTAGATGGCAGTAGTCTCGATGTGAAATTGAGCAGGTCTTGAAGACAACAACGCCTGACTGGCCAGTTGCTTGCGGGACGAGTTAGTTGCTCCACAGTGCTACAACGACGCAACGGTAATTATGCCATTTTTTTAATTAAATTTAGAAAGAACATCGATTTAATAATATTGTCAGTTGTGTCAATCTTTTTGTAAAAAGTACGAAAATTGAATTAATTGTTGTGTCATAATATATATTACAAGTATACTTCAAACATTTGTAGGAACTTTAAAGAATAGCTTCTGTTGCTACATTGTTGAAACACCCATTGTTACATGTCTATATTAGAAAAATTTATTTCTCAAACAATGTCACCATCGGGATACGAACCCCGAATCTTTCCACTATCAGATTAATATAAGAAAACAACTTTCATCGTTGATTCACCCACAGCTCTCACTTCTGTGAAGGTTCATATCTGACGTTATCTAAGATAAAAATTAGCTCTCGCATGATGTAAAATATACAGTTACAAATGGCTATATATTAGAGTGATGAATTGACCTTACTGTGTCACTGTGGAGTAATGTAACTCAGTCCGCCGCGATAGTGGAAAAATTCGGGGTTCGTATCCCGATGGTGACATTGTTTGAGAAATAAATTTTTCTAATATAGACATGTAACAATGGGTGTTTCAACAATGTAGCAACAGAAGCTATTCTTTAAAGTTATTAAATAGTAGTACGCACTATACCGTATTAAAAAATTCACATTTGTAGGAACATTGACGTTTATTACATTTAAATTCATTTCAATAGAACATTGACTTAACTGAAGGCAGCCTGCATTTTAAAAATTTATAATGATAAAATAACGACATATTAAATTAAGGGGAATTATAAAACGGTCGAATAAAAAAAAAATTGGTGACTGATGATGAGATACTGTTTTAATAACTTGAGATATTAAAATAATAGTTGGTAGAAGTTTTGTTCCAAAATATGTATTGAAATTCATAATAAATGATCATGTATACTAGATTTATTTTTACAATTTACCATACTAACTTGCATTGAGGTCCTGATGATGAAAATATATTTTTCGAAACGTTGGCCACAAGC
Source organism: Xanthostigma xanthostigma (assembly GCA_963575645.1). Taxonomy (NCBI): domain Eukaryota; kingdom Metazoa; phylum Arthropoda; class Insecta; order Raphidioptera; family Raphidiidae; genus Xanthostigma; species Xanthostigma xanthostigma. The sequence goes on from OY754475.1 coordinate 12,082,285, forward strand.
GATACACTGGTAAAGCTTATTTTTAATTGTTCCTCAACCAAATAAATCTCCTTCATTAAAATAATAGTTGGGTGACTAAATTACTAAGTGAGCGACTAAATAACTAAGTGAGCCACTGGAATGCCTTCGGTAATTTTGAAACAGATATCTTCTTTTGTTTTTACTTTTTATTTTTTTTTTTCACTTTGAGACTACAACTTAAAACTCACATTTTCATGAAGATTGAAAACCACTGCTTTTTTTGGTAAAGGGGTATGCGAATTGTCTCGCAATAAAACGCGATGGAGCAAAGGTGGAGTTTTTAAAAAAATAATTCCGTGGTGAACGATAAACGGGCTTGCGAATTGTAATTCCTGGGTGAACGATAAAGGGGTATGCGAATTGTCTCGCAGTGAAACGGGAAGGGGCAAATGTTGAGTTTTCAAAAAAAACAATTCCGGGGTGAACGATAACGGGGTATGCGAATTAAATAGTTAATTGTTTGAATAGAACTGCGTTTTCTAAAAAAATTATATTTAATTGATAGTCAATTAAATATATATTTTTTAGAAAACGCAGTTCTATTCAGTCGCTTACTATGCAATTTAGTCACCCAACTATTATTTTCTCGTCACGCGCAGTCAGTCGCTCACTTAGTAATACAGTAACCCAAATTGATTATTTTTGTCACCCAAAATTGTAATTTACAGTCACTCGTTTAAATACTACCCTTAAATTAATATATATTTCTTCTGTATAAAAGTAAATATACCTACCTAAAATTTTAAAAAAGCAAACTTTAAATAAATAATGTTATGAAGAAAAGAGTACTTAAATTAAAACTTTCAAGTGCGTTTTTCTCGGATTGATGATATTCGCACTTACGTCATTGTAATTCTAAAGGTGCGAAGTGTGCCTACGTAAAAACACCTCAGTCATTAAATTAAATACTTAGGGTGCTGCACACGAGGCTGGTTTTGCCGCTTGAATCACTGCTGGAACTTTTTCTGGCTGGCGTGCGAACTACGAGGATGGAAATGACGTCATTGCACTCGCATACGAGGTCACAAGGTGGATTTCAAGATAAGAACCAGGGCTATTTTTCGTGCTTGTTTGTTTGCGTGTTTTGAGCAAGAACCAATTAGGAAACAGTGTCTTGTCACGTGGGCGACATGGGTAAACGCCCACAAACAAACAGTGCCAGAGAAGAGATACTGTATAGAAGTTTATTTTTAATGGCACGGTGTGGCCAGACATTTTAGTTTGTCTTGTTTCTGTTAGATGGCAGGACGATCGAGGCTTAGTGTCGGTGTACAGAAGTGCAGGACGTATATTTCCACCTCTCATCTTCGGAAGTAAATTTGAGCGTTTATCTAAACACCGTAGAAAATAAACACAGTGTGACCTCTTTATAATGTCCTTCGTTATAACAAAAAACTCCCTATAACGTAGAAATTTTTACAATTTGGTTGGTTTACCTTAAAACCCATACATTAATACCCTCTTTATAGAGCAACAGCCATTCTCTATTACGAAGAAATATGTTCATATTTAGTCGTAAAGAGGACGATTCTGAACCATCACCAGCTATTCAACAAGCACTTGATGCCGCCAAACTTATCGAAAATTTCCTATTGTTTAATGAAGATGATTCCACCACATCCATAAGATACTTAATAAAATACTAAACAAATATTGGCATAGCAAAAAACGCCAGGCAAAGTTAACAGACTATATGTGTTTGGAATAAACTAATTAGGTGAAATTTGGTTATTTTTCTTTCTTCCCTCCATATAACGAACACTCTTTATAACGAAAAAAAATGCTCGGTCCCTTGAGATTCGTTATAAAGAGGTTACACTGTATAAGAAATTCATCAATTTAATATATGTACAATATACATACTGAATACTGATATTACTGAATTATTTGATCACAGTTTTTATAAACTAACTTTGTAACACCACGTTTTAAAAAGCCACGCCGCCACTGGTGTACCCTGGTGGTCATGTAGAGAAACAGAGGCAAGATGGCAGCTAAGCGTATGAACCAGGAAGTAGTGTTCATGTTAAAAAACTTAAATTAATAAATGTGTTAAATAATATTCATGTTACAAACTTACGTTAATAAATATGTTGAATTAAATAATAATAATGTTAACAACTTTTCTTTTTTCACATTTGGTTTGAAAATTTGACGTTGCACATTAATTTTAATTTTAATTTACTTTTTACTAGTGTCCCATTTGATATAATGTTTAAAAGTGACAGTGGGTTCGCCGGTTAATGGCGCTAGATGTCTTGCACATAGCAAATAAAAATGCAGCCCATAAGAATGTGCAGTTTATTATTTAAATTATTTTTTTATGAAATGCAATTCATCGAGTTACGCTCTTATTCCACCTAATGCCTCAATTGTACGTACGAGCACATACAAAGATAGATGAAAATAATTTTATACGCAATTCAAAGCTTCTACATAGTACTTAATGCATAGTTATCAAATATTTGCAGTGATTGTTGATGTTGATCAATCGAATTAAAATCTAAATTATACTTGAAGCTCTCAAAATACACACAATTGAGAACGAATGTGTGTTCTTAGAGCTTTCGGATAATATGTGTGGTCTAAATAATTAATTAAAATTCCAACCAATTGGGCGACGGGACCATTCCAACATTTGATTATAATAAAGAAAATAAAATTTCTGATATCGTGTGAGGTGACGCGGGTAATTGCTAGTATTCAATATCATATTTGCTATTCGTTGCCATGGTTACCTACATAATATGTTCCACGTCATGTATTAAACATTAATCAAAGCATGCCGAACTTGTTTATTTCTGACAGATCCATAAAACAAAAGCGGCTGATTTTTTTTATTTTCAAAATATTTCCGAAACTATAAAGTTTAGAAAAAAAAATTTTTAACAAAACTTTCTTGAAAAAATAAATAAAACAATAAGTCGTTATGAAAAGTGTAACATTATTATTTAAAAAACTCCGTTTTAGTGTATATCTCTTCTGCGCATGCGCCGATTTTCACCGAAAATAATAGGGTTTTTCATATTTGCATGCCAAACATCCTCCCAAAATTTGGTTTTGATCCGCTCATCCGTTTGACCTGTATCGTGTTCACAGACAAACAGACTAACAGACAAACAGACGCACAGAGTTTTTCCAAAAATATGTTTTTTGGATTTGGGGAACCTTTAAAACGGAAAGATATTGTAAAATTTTTGAAAAGTGTTTTTGACCTAAACTAGTAGGTACCATTCCCCACTTGTGGGTTGGAATGGTAAAAAAACAAGATGTCTATCCGAGAATTTTCAGATTTCGAAATTGAACTGCACCGTAAGAATCTATAAATATGTCTTCAAGTATATCTATACTAATATTATAAAAAGGTAAAGTTTGTAAGTTTGAATGCAGGCGGGAATCAAAATTTTTTTACCAATATTTACAATAGACCTTCAGGATGGATATAGGCTATATATTTCAGTCAAAATAAACATTTCAATTTACGATAATTTGCATAGAGCTGAAAATTGGTACAGGTCTTGAGTACACTATTACAAACAAAATATAAAAAGTCCCCACCGATCGTACATCTGCTTCAAAATTAGTTCAGGGTCAAATGTCAAAAGTATCGGGTTTTTCGTACTTTTCTCGTAAACGGTAAATGTTATCTAAAAATAGGTCAGACAAAAGTTGTAGATCATGTAGGTAATTGTCAACAAAAACTGTTCTTATATCTTTTTTCTACGAATCACTTCCTGAAATATGGGACCAAAATATCTCTGAACGTATTTATCAAACATAACGTTAAATATTAATATGCATATTCGTATTTTCGATGTATGAAATCACTATTTTAAAAGAATGATGATTCGTAGAAAAAAATGTATAAGAGCAATTCTTGTAGACAATTGCATGATCTACAACTTTTGTCTGATCTATTTTTAGATAACATTTACCGTTTACGAGAAAAGTGCAAAAAACCGATACTTTTGACCTTTGACCTTGAATACATTTTTTAGCAGATGAAGGGTCGGGGGGGATTTTTGATATTTCATTTGTAATAGTGTACCTAAGACCTGTACCAATTTTCAGCTCTATGCGAATTATTGTAAACCTAACACAATTTTTTGTCTATTTTGACCGGACTAATATATTATCGTGTTAAAATAAAAACGATTTACGTGTGAGACCAATTCTGCAACGTAAGTCGACCAAAAAACGGTGGTAATCTTCAACTTTGGTTCGCTAGTATTGTATATTTTTAAAAAATTTCTTATGCCTCAATATATTGGTAATATATATTTAAAAAAAATATCATTACGCCTTAGTTTCTCGGTAATAGATCATATATGGGTTTTTGCTTATTTTGTGGTGAAAATGTTTCCCAATAAATTACAATACTTTTGTACACGGTAGAATTTTGAAGCAGCTTGTATGTTTGTTTTTTATTTACCTACAATAAAAAATAAAAAAACAATAACAAATTTCAAAGAGATTACTTTTCTCTTTTGAAACTTATAAGTAAATAACGTTGATTAAAACAATAAAAAAACATAAAAGACAAAAAAATTTGATTAGCATTATTAGTTAGAAGTTGGTAATTTATTATAATTAAATCAGGTGACAAATTTATTGTAATAATGTTTTTAATTTAAAGATACACTTCCGCTAAAGAGCAAAATTAGGTTTGAAACTTTACTGCAGATCGTTAAAAGTTTGTCTTGTAATTAAAAGAAGTTTTTTATTAAATATGTACATAAACAACTTTAGTTAAGTTTAGAAATTCGCATACATATAATATACACTATCAGTAGCCACAAAGCAAAATCGATTATGTCGATTTTTGTTGTAAAATAAAATTTTCTAAATTTATATTAGCCGACAGTCAACGATACTACGTCAATTCGTCGCTACGACTGTTTTATCACGAAACAATTAATCATCGTAACACCGAGCGGGTAGCGTAGTGTGGTGAGAGCACTAGACTCGCATTCGGGAGGTACCGGGTTCGATTCCCGGCGGAGGCAGGTATGCTGCTTGGAGTTTTTCCTGCCTCTTGCCGAGAAACGGTAATTCCTGTACCGGCCATCTTGTTGAGGTTTTCCATGGTTTCCCTCAATAATTCCAGATAAATATCGAGATGGTTCTTTATTTAAGGCCATGGCAGATTACCTGTCAAACTTCTATGCTCAAAATTTCTAAAATTTCCTAAAAAAATTTCTTCATTTGCCCATTGCTAATGCAAGTTGAAGTTAAAAAAATAGTAATGGTGCGAATGGCGTCTGTTATGACGCAAAGTCAAGAAACGGACGTTAAACGCATTATTATTATTAATTATCGACAATTTCTAGCGACAGAAATTTATCGCAAAATCACTATTATTGATATCCATAACTATTTTAATAACATATTTAAGACTATTTTTTTATAATATGGATAACAAAGTTATCAAAAAAAAAAACGCAGGTAATGATCAAGTAAAGTAAAAAAAATATCGAAAGATCATTATAAAAAATTGGTTGTTTGTAAAGTCGGTTTACGGACGATAGTTTTACGTGATAACGTATTCCGTAAAACATAACCTAAACCTCCCAAAATTTGGTTTCAATCCGCTTATCCTTGGTGTCGGAATGATAAGAAATGTCAAAAGTGACGTTTGCAACTGTCAAAGTATTATGTTCTAATAATAATTAGTTATTCCAATACTTAACTTAGAAGGCGTTGCATTTCACAAAATACTAATGTCAAAAAATTGAATTAAACATTAGAAATGCAGCCGTTTTCATGTTAAGACAAGACATACGTTATCTTCTAATTTCCATGTACGGCAAACAAAGACGACCGACCGCGTCGCGCCATGCATTAGACAACATTGCATTTATACAGCTATTTTTCTATATAAATTTGTATAAAAAAACTGTTTAGGCAAATTCTGTTATACGAAATCTATGTAAAATGTTCTCCTCTTTCGTTTAAGACTGGTTTCAAACCGATCTGATTTAAATTGAGCGAGAAATTAGCAAAAAGCACGCACAGGGTCAGGCGGAACGTTACGCGTTACGCGTTACGAACGTTAGGATTTAGGAACGTTACACTTTTTCGTGCATGCAGCCGGTGTTTTATCAATTTATAAGATTGGTGATTCATCAATTTATAAGACGTTATCACGTCAAAAATTGTACAAAAATAAATGTACTGGTGATTTTTAAGTTGATTCTTCTTTTCTAACAGCGTGTAGAAATCAAATAGACAAATAAATATTTCAAGTATTTTTTTTATCAAAACTCAAAAATAAGAGGAAAACAGCCGTTTTAATTTTAATTAAATATTTTAACTTTTATTTAATTAATTCAAAAGCCCGGTTACCACACGCGAAGTAATGATAGAACGAATCGGAAATGCATCCCAAATAATTCGCGGAAGACCCTTATTGCTACTTAATGTAGTGTACCGAAGCATGGCTATGATGCACGCATCATTTTGTCCAACAAAACGAGAACAACTTCGAACAATTTCTGTGAATACTTGACAATGACATAACATAACGCCAGGACCGACCTCAAAATTTGATAAAATTTAATAAAACTTAGAAAGCTCGTTCCTCTTTCATTTTAGAGTTTTGATAAAAAAGTTACTTGAAATATTTGTTTGGCTATTTGATTTCTACACGGTGTTAAAAAAAGAATCAACCTAAAAATCATCATCTACAATAACAATTATAGGACAAGAGCCCGCGGCAGCCAGACTTTCGTATTTTTATAAAAGCTGAAAGTTTTTCTATGGATGTCTCCAATACAGGTAAGAATGATCCCCACCCATGAAACCTGAGTAGTGGTGGCTTTGGGAGGCAACAGGTAGCAAAGGTGTATAAAATTCCATCTCAAATTCGTCATTGTATAAAACTCAATTTTTTTATATTTCATTCGTAACAATATTAAAACTCGCGTCGCTCACTACCAGACACTTAGTATGGTTCCAACCCCCTGCCAGACACCCTTAAACTATTATAATTTGTACCTAATTATATTTACGTTATTTTATAAAAGCTGAATTTTATATATATTTTTTGGAGAACTATTAAATAATTTTTCATTAGTAGCCAGACAGTTTCGAGGGTTCTATCATCCTGCCAGACGCATTAAAAGTGTACAATTTTCAAATCGTTTTTGCTTTCTAACTTTGAAACGGCTCATGAGATTTTACTCAAATTTGGTACGTTGGCATAGCTTTATTGGGCAATAAAACCCATATCATAATAATGATGAATATCATTCCATGGGCATAGAACTTGATTTTTTCGATAATTAAACATCTAAAACTTCTACGCCAATGGAAAAAAATCAGTTTGAGTATGAAATCTGGATCACGAGACTCATTTACTACAAAAAAGGTACTCTTGATAAAATTCGATTACTCTCATAGTTTCGACAAAATTTTAATTTAAGTAATTTAGATATTAAAACTCAACTGCAGCAAAGGTTGGGTGGCTGGGTACACGACAGTGATATTCATACCCAGCCACCCAACCTTTGCTGCAGTTGAGTTTTAATATTTAATTATGCTCTAAATTACTAAAATTAAAATTTTGTCGAAACTATGAGAGTAATCGAATTTTATCAAGAGTACCTTTTTTGTAGTAAATGACGAATTTGAGATGGAATTTTATACACCTTTGCTATCGGTTACCTGCCAAAGCCACCACTACTCAGGTTTCATGGGTGGGGATCATTCTTACCTGTATTGGAGACATCCATAGAAAAACTTTCAGCTTTTATAAAAATACGAAGGTCTGGCTGCCGCGGGCTCTTGGGCTATCATTATCGTAGAAATAAAATAAGTGAATTCACCACCACATATTAAACCTGTAGTCTAAAATTGTATGCAATTTCAAAGAAACAAACAGTGTTTCGTAGTAGCCTATGGTAAGGACAATTTACATGTAAATTTAAAAAAATTCAAAAAGCATGAAACAAATATTTTGCGATGAATTATCTCGCGATAAATTGCCGTAGCGATGAAATGTCGTGCGACGAATTGACGGTTATGGACTATCATGCGATGAATGATCTTGCGATGAATTGACGGAATGTCACAGTTAAGAGCTTTGTCATTTAACAAGAATGGCCGCACATGACGAAATAATAAGGGTTCTATTTCTTTGTCATTTGGCTACGGAACCCTAAAAATACGAGAAATTTGACATAAGCAGTTTAGCCTTGAGACAAACTGAAATCTAGCTGCATAAAGACTCTTGGTTATGTGCATACTTTATTATCTTTTTTATTTCAAAGCCCGGCTGTTGCTTGCTTTTGGTGAGCATGTAATTTACTAGTTACATAAAAAGTATGTTAAAAATAACCTTTCAGTACATCTTAATAAAATAAGGAGACAATAAATTATTAACTTACAATGAATCTATGTATAAGCTAGACGGCGTGGAGTTTTTTGGGTGTATTTTTTGGGAAAAGGCGAGATTATTGTTGGAATCGCTTCGTTTTAGGGTGTAGTTCAACCCCCTAAGTTTGCTTACAAATTGTTGGTGTGCTTGATTTTATAATTAACATTTAGTGACGAAAATAGTGTTTTTTTCTCTATTTCCTTTAATATCTCCGTTTCTCTTGACTTTTAGTATAGCATATGCATTGAGAAAGTTGTTCCTTATGAAATTTCCTAAAAAATGAGCACTGACAGAGATTGCTAAGTGCAATTGTTAACTTGCAAATAGCCCCGAAAGTTAAAAAAACACGTTTTTTTCACTATTTTTTTACTAAAAAATGACCGCACATAGATGGCTGAAAATTCCCAAAAATGATGTCTAGGTTGACCCAAACATGCATGAATAATTTTAGCGTCGTAGGTCAATTACTTCTCGAGTAATTAACAATCACTTTTTTTTGCTTCCTTAATTGCAAATTGCGCCATTTTTTTCACAAACGGGTTTCGCTGGTCGGACCAAGCTAGAAAAATCACAAATCTATTCAACTTTAGTATCCCGTTGGAATTTTTGGAAAAAATTAATTCTAACCGATTTTATAACGATTGAATATTGGAAAAGCCATCTATGTGCGGTCATTTTTTAGTAAAAAAATAGTGAAAAAAACGTGTTTTTTTAACTTTCGGGGCTATTTGCCAGTTAACAATTGCACTTAGCGACCTCTGACAGTGTACATTTTTTAGGAAATTTCATAAGGAACAACTTTCTCAACGCATATGCTATACTAAAAGTCAAGAGGAACGGAGATATTAAAGGAAATAGAGAAAAAAACACTATTTTCGTCACTAATTGTTAATTATAAAATCAAGCACACCAACAATTTGTAGGCAAACTTAGGGGGTTGAACTACACCTTAAAACGAAGCGATTCCAACAATAATCCCGCCTGTGCCCGAATAATACACTTTTTTAATGTTTTTACCTCCTCGCCGTTTAGCCTATATTTATTCTGAAACATAACTGAAAACAAAAAAGACGGTGATATTATTTTTCATGAAAATTTAAACTGACGTCACGACCCGTGTTTTCACGTGCCCTATAAATACACAATTTCATCCTCTTTCAATATGGCGGATAGACAATTCCAACATTTTATACTTTTATTGAACGGAACGGCATCAAACAGTGCAGGCATAATATGAAAAGGCTATAAAAAAGTAATTGTATGTGGGAAATTGATTTTGAGTACGCATCGTTATATTTCGTTATATTGCAAGAGAATTGCAAGTGGGGTGAAGTAACTCTGTTGAAGTCTCTATTGAATATAGAAAACTAAGAGCTACACTGTCTACCCTCGGGGAATTCGTTTATCTAACTTTTCTTTTTTGTCTCTCATAAACTTTTCTTTTCGTCCAAATCGATTGGAAGCAACTTAACTGAACTGCGTCGATAAAAACCTTATCAATAAAATATTTAAAATTAAATTGCCTGTTTCTTCTTTCACAAACAAATTCGTCTTTTATTTAATATTGTTTTTTACTGAATTAAATCACAAAATGGACGAAATAATTCCACTCGAATATACCATTGGACAAATAACTTTTATAACATAAAAAAACTACTCTTTAAACATGAATTAGTGAAATTTTTACTAATTGCGTAAATGAAGTTGTATTCACTTGATAATCAGTAATTTTCACAACAAATTAGTGAATTTTCACTAATAAATTTACTCTCTATTTGAAATAGTGACTTCTGATTCACTTTCGGAATAGTGAATTCAAGTAAAATTCAATAACAAAATTTTTGACATAATTTAATAACGACATAAATATCAATGACATAAGGGAAAACGGACTGGTTTTTAATTTTATAAACTTTTTAAGCTATTGCATAGCTTCTATCGCGGGCTTTGAGCGCGGCGACCGAATCAAGAAATTCCGTAACGAAAAAAAACCTAACACCCCCCACTCCGACCGGCACAGCGGTGCGGCGTTGACAGCCGTGCATCGTCTAACGTCGTTTCAGTTCGGCAGACTTCGGCACGGTGTTTGTGTGCTCATAACTGCATAACTGCTCATAACTGATTCTATCTTTATTTGTGTATAAATGAATTTATATATGATACTGCTATAAAAATAACCTAAATTATTTAGGTTATGTGCAGAGAAAGTATATATGACATTATATCTATATAAATGTACATCGCGCGAAATTCTATGATCAAACTCTTAATATCGTTCTTTTTAATAAAAAATAGAGAATAGTTACTTCTTACCACAACAAGTTTATTAGTGGATGTACACTTCTGCTGAAGATGAGAGCATAGCTCTCTATTTTTTATTAGATTCAAACCACAGTGCTCCTAATATTTTTGTTATCGTTCTTTTTGTCCAAATTTTTTGAATGAATAATTGTTTTGGTGTGTAATTACACTATTTATACCTTATTATTTATACCTAGCTATTTTCGTTTTATAGAGAAGAAAAACTTAAAGACCTAAAAAGAATATGCAATAGCTTTACCGCGGCAGTCCCCGAGTGACACACGTATTTTTTTAGTCCTATTTCTTCATTTTGTCTCTCCATGAAACTAGTGAGATGTTATAGTAATTATACGTTTTCAAAATTAAATGGCGGCTTCCGGTTAATTGGCTTCTCTTTGTCTATAACCTCACTATTTTGACATAAAACAATACGACATCTGGTGATAGAAATTTAAACCATAAACATAATATTCGCCCCTGCATATACTGCAGCACTTCTACGGAGAACTTTGACCTTTGATATCAATTTGTTTACTAAATCCACCTTTTGTTAAAAAAAGAACCAACATTGATCAGTCGTTGACTCCATGTTTGACTTTTAAATTGTACATTTCTTCTGGTTATAAGTTTTAAAGTGTAATTTTTGTATTTTGAAGAGAACGCTGACACGTCTTCGTAAACTGAACACGTTGCGTCATTAAACACGAGTTACATCATATTTATATGTTTGCAACAGAAAATTCGCTATTCCTTGTCATTTATTTTTCTATAATATACCGGGTGAGGCAAAAGTCCCGGAACGGTTGAATATCTCGCATACTACGCATCATATCAAAAAAAAAAATACGTGTCAAATATTTTTCGCAAAACTATTTTTTGATACCACACATGACTCCCCACCCCCACCCAGTTGGTGGGGGGGAGGGGCAACTTTAAAATTTTAAATAGGAACCCCTATTTTTTATTGCAGATTCGGATTCTACGGGAAAAATTACATACAATTGATGTAATTTTTCCCGTGGGTTTTAGGGGTTGAAAAATATTTTTGGGCCCGAAAATACCAAAAAATTTCTCCGAATCGTTTCAAAATTGAAATTTAACCCTTTAGTAATGATTAAAATGTGCTTCCAAAATTTTATTAAAATCAGCCCGACAGGACCAGACTTAAAAATTTTATGAAAACGTTAGTTTGTAGATATGGATTTATTTAGTGAAGGGTGAATTTAATTTGTTGTATTGATAGTAATATTAAAATAAAAAAAAAATTACATACAATTGATGTAATTTTTCCCGTAAAACACGAATCTGCAATAAAAAATAGGGGTTCCTATTTAAAATTTTAAAGTTGCCCCTCCCCCCACCAACTGGTTGGGGGTGGGGAGTCATGTGTGGTATCAAAAAATAGTTTTGCGAAAAATATTTGACACGTATTTTTTTTTTTGATATGATGCGTAGTATGCGAGATATTCAACCGTTCCGGGACTTTTGCCTCACCTGGTATATACTTTTACAGGATGTTTGCGCGTAACAAAACACTGTGTTTGTTATTATTTAATATAAATATATCATTCTTTTTATAAAAAAATGAGTTTTTGAAAAAATACACTTCATTTTTTAAATATTTTCATCATATTTTTACAATATGTAGTACCTAGGTTATTAATATTAGATATCGGGTCCATCGTGATAATATAATAATAATAAGACTAGAGTTCAAAAACTAAAAAACGGCCAAGTGTGAGTCGGACTTGCGCACCGATTGTTCCGTACAAACTTGTAGGTATGTAAATAATTCGTCCATCACGGGAATCAGGTTTCAAAGATTTTTCCCGCTTAGCCACACATCGATAAACGTCGCGGTCATTTTTCCAACTAAGCCTATTTGTTAAAAGATGCTATTTTTATGACAAAATTCTCATTTTAATGTATTTCTTTGTAATTTTCGAAAAACCTGACCGTATTCGGACAACCCAAACGTATAAATTGAATTGAGAATTATAAACGCTTAAAATCAAAACGGGGTTCAGTTCGATAACTCGATGTGCCCAAAGTTTGACTTTTTGTTAAAGACATAGAAAATTTTTACGTTCCAAAAAAAAAAAAACTTTGCGCATTATTCACAAATTTCCTCAAAAATACGTAAAAATTTTTCGTCTTTCACTGTCATAGCAACTGGTGTAGAATTACTATATTACTATCTCACTTTGTATATACGACTCCGTAATTGTTTTTCAAAGAACTCCCCTCAAACGCCCTCCCCTTTTCACTGCGCAAAAAAAAAAAACACCATCGCATCGACACGACCCCGTATTTGTTTTTATACACGACCTCGTTATTGTTTGTTAAAGAACTCCCCCCAAACGCCCTCCCCTTTTCACTGCGCAGAAAAAAACGCCATCGCATCGACACAACCTCGTAATTGTTTTTTGAAGATCTCCCCCCAAACGCCTTCCCCTTTTGACCGCGCAAAAAAATATAAATACATAAAAATCATTTTTCTGCACTTAAAACGGCTAATAATTATTTATATAAAATAATAATTGTGCATTTCCAATGTATATTTTGCACATCGAGTTATCGTACTCTAGCCTCAAAACGTATAGCAGGTCTATTTATATGCAACTATAATATAAAAATGTTCTGTCATATAACCATATCTAACTGAAAGTGTCAGCGAAAATAATATTAATTTTAGGAGATGTAAATGTGCATCAAGCTTTAGTTTATCTGAAAGAGACAGTAAGGGAGAAGCTAGACAGTTCTGAGGCACACAGAGCGAAAGGGTTTGGGAGTTACGCGTAATAGATGTTGACAATATAAGTTTGTACTGGAACATGAATAGATGGAGTATCTGTTTAAAAGAGTCAACATTTAAGTGCTGAATAATAATCACGCTATGATAACAAGAATTGTTACCACGCAAATTCAAATCGAATATCGATTACTGTTAGTTTTCGAATAATTGATCACACTTTTTTAATATTCCTACTCAAAAAAAGCACTTTTTACTATTTTATAATATTTTGGCCACTTGAGGTTGCCGGAGTGCGAAAAAATGTATTGGTACACCACCCCTATAAAATAACTGTTGACCCGAAATTTATAGAAGATAGCCGTCCGTCCTGGTTCACCCGGGTACGATAGATATAATTCTGCCATGTGTATTTCGTTAGCGACCCGGCGCGCGTCTGAACCAAGGGCTTGACCAAATTTTACCAGATTTGCTTCTGAACTCATAGCTTTGAGCGAATTCTAACAGACGTCGCTACTACTAAAACAGTCACTCGATATAACAGCAAACTACAATTTCAAATTGCTTAACTCTAATTTGTTTACCGTGTTGCTCATACAATGATAGGCACACTCTAAATAAAGACAACAATACGTCATCATTAAGCAATAAACAGTACTTGTTTGTTATTTTGTTGCTTTGTTGTCGGTATCATACGTACCAAAGGTTCTAAGAAATTAGTTCTTTTATTTGTTGGGATTACCTATCTTTCATATGTTTAGTTCAGCAGCGTATCGTTAAGTTATCATATTCTTAGTTGCACACAAACTTGCAAATTGTGAACATGGTGAGTAAAAGAAAATCTTTGTGTGAGTAGCGAAAAACGTCAGATAAAGATAATAGACTATACTAATAAGCGTTGTAATTTGTGATAGTACGAATGTTTGTAAATTTTATTTATTACTAGCGGTCTCGCCCGATTTCACCCGGGTGCAAAATAACGAATGGGGGAGGGACACTAGTATGCACTTTCATCTTAGTTTACCGAGATGAATGTTGTGTCCAAATTTCATGATTATCGGAATTACCGTTGAAAAGTTTTTGTTGGACGGACAAATTTTAAGTTATATTTTGCAGCATTTTTCATTGATGCTCCTCTCCTATTGGTCGTAGTGTGATATTATATAGCCTATAGCCATCCTCGATAAATGGACTATCAGAAAAAAAAAATTTTTCAATTCGAACCAGTAGTTTCTGAGATTAGCGCGTTCAACCAAACAAACAAATTCTCCAGCTTTATATTATATTAGTATTAGAATAGATGAGTAAATACATGTTTTAGTAAAAAAAATCCAGCCAATTGGGCGACGGGACCATTCCAACTTCAAAAATGTTGACATTTGATTATAATAAAGAAAATAAAATTTCTGATATCGCGTGAGGTGACGCTGATAATGGCTAGTATTCAATATGATATTTGCTATTCGTTGCCATGGTTACCTACATAATATGTTCACGGCATGTAAAAATTAATCAAAGCATGACGAACTAGTTTATTTCTGACAGATCCATAAAACCAAAACCGGCTGATTTTTTTTTATTTTCAAAATATTTCCGAAACTATAAAGTTTAGAAAAAAAAATTTAACGAAACTTTTTTTAAAAAATAAATAGAATAATAAGCCTTTATGAAAAGTATACCATTATTATATAAAAAACACCATTATAGCATGCATCTCTTCTGTGCATGCGCCGATTTTCCCCAAAAACAATAGGGCTCTTCATATTTGCATACCAAACATCCTACCAAAATTTGGTTTCAATCCGCTCATCCGTTTGACCTGTATCGTGTTCACAGACAAACAGACTAACAAACAAACAGATTAACAGACTAACAGTCGCACAGCGTTTTTTTCAAAAATATGTTTTTTAGTTTCGGGGGACCTCAAAACGGAAAGATATTGTAAAATTTTTGAAAAGTGATGTTTGACCTAAACTAGTACCATTCCCCACTTGTGGTTGAAATGGTAATATTAATGGATTATTTCTTCTCTCCGTTTAACGACAGCTCTCAACAACGTCACAAAGTGCACAGTCCCTTGAGTGTCGCTATATAGAGTTTAATATACGGTATAATTCTACTTCTTTGCGCTAAAGTTTGGTTTACGTTTTGTGAAAACTCTCTAACTGATAGTGTCTCCGTTAGGTACACAGAGGATACAGTTCAACTGACACTATATTAATCCCATGGTTTCTAGCTTCACGCCGCTTCGTCATAAGCAGAACTCCATACGGCTTCAGCTAAGACGACACAAAATTTATATTATACACCTACTTGACAGTGTTTGTTTGAATCAAAACGACACAGTACAGCCAATATCACACAAGCCATAAAGCAGGGGTGTCTGACTGATTTTTCTAAAGGGCCATTTATAAGATTTAGGGTGTGTTAACGAGCCAGATTCTAAATTAAAAACTAATACACATAGTACTAGGTTAGATTAAGGACGTAGTCTGATGTTCGGGTTTTGAAAAAACGAATTTATTTTTTGTCCATTTTTAGTAAGAATAATATATATAGAACATACTGTAAAAATTTTAGACCGAAATATTAAATATTTACAAAGCTATAGCATATAGTCGAGAGCAACAACGGTCTTACGTTAAGACTTACCTGATCTTACCTCTCAATTGTTATCACGTTATCGCAGACTAGAGCAAAAAAATTAGCAGAAAACGATGCCTTTGAAGAAACGGAAGGTTTACTATACACCAGGCTTAGCTGATTAGTGTAAATTATAATTTTTATTTTTTTGTAAGAAATCTGAAATTAAAACTTTAAACGCGTTTTTCTCAAAACTACGTTTTTCTAAGCGGCGTGGGTGATTGAAACAATTGTATACAACCGATTGCTTTCAATTTTGCACAGGGTATTCTACACAACAATAGCTCCGTCCGGTACTAGAATTACTTAATTATAAAAATTATTTCTATTTTTTTAAACCGATTTTCAACGAAAAAATCACGATTTTCTCGTTGTTTTTTTTCTAAAACCCGCCATTTTGTTATTTATCAATAAAAATGTTTATTTCTAGTACGGGACAGAGCCACAAGCCTACGAAACAATAATCAATTTAATTTTTATAATTTAGTTGACACCAAGTGACGTTATCACCCGCGCTACCCACCTACCTCCATTTGAAGTTGTCTACTTTAGGTTAAAAAAACAATTATAAAATGGCGTAAAATTAAGCAAAAAAAAATTTTTTTTCTTAGTTTACGATGTCAGTAAAAACATGTAACAAAATTGAAAACATTGTACATTATTTTGTTATTAAAAAAAAATCTGAAATAACGGTTGAAAACGAGCCTGAACATAGGACTACGTCCTTAAATCAATTTTCATCATAAGGGTATATTTTTGTAATGTCGGATCTTAGACTATTATAACTTCATGTTAATATGTTTTCAGTTGGTGTCAAACTGTGTTAGTAATCGTTTCTTTTCTGTCTTTTTCTTCGCTATCATTTAATTATCTACGCTCGACTGACATACATATGTGATAAATGTTCAAAGTTTAAAATGCCTTTCAGCAGAATTGTTGATTTTATACCTCAAACTTGTGAAGGTAAGGAGTGTTTTTTTTTCAAGACGAAAACATGCCAAGTTAAGTAATTTCTTTAACAGATTTCTAAAAATAAATTTAAGATGTGCCATTAAAATAACATCTTTTGACTAAAGGCCGATGTACACGAACTGGTTTTGCCGCTGGAATCACTACTGGTACTTGCGCTGGCTGCAAAGATGAAAAAGACGTCACTGGTGGACTCGCGTGCGTGGTCACAAGATAGATTTTAAAATTAGAACCGGGGCTATTTTTTGTGCTTGTTCGTCTGTTCGTTTTGAGCAAGAACCAACCAGGAAACACGTGGGCGACATAGGTAAACGCCCACAACAAACATGGCATCATAGTGAGTGTTCCGTTTAAAGAAAATAAACGTTCTCTTTTGTAATTTGTTAATGTTCGAACTGTCACAGCGCGCGTACCAAACACAGAACCAGCTTCAATACATGCATCGTGTGAAGCGAAAACGTGATAGCCATCACGAAACCCATGCACGATTGAAATCTAGAAGTAAAATCTAGCATGGAATCAACAAAGTGAACCTATAAGGGTTCTTTTTGTTCTTTTAAGGTATACGGAACCCTAAAAAGAACGCATAGCACAAAAATGGACGTTAAAAATTTCTTTGCGAAACAATTGAGTAGTCGAGTCGAGTCGAGTGATAGATTTTTGTTCTCTCGAGAGCACGAATTCTAGTGGTCAATCAGATTTTATTCTCTCACAACTGCAACGACACGACGTTCTCTTGGGAAATTGAATAGAGAGCAGGCGTTTTTCGATTCAGCCTGTATGCCGGCACGAAACGCCTCTTTATAAAGTTTTTAACCTTCAAATAAAACGAGCAGACAGTTTATATTTAATACAACTTTTTATCTAACTTGAACGTTATGTTTTGATAAAACAAAGGCCAAAGAACCAAAACTGAAATAAAAATAAATGTATATTGTTTGAAAAGTTAAAGTTTTATTTTCACGATGTTGACACGGTTGTTGAAGAACGAGGGGGCAGCAGGGAGACCTCGGCTACACGTAGTACGATTCGTAGCTGTCGTAGCTTTAAACTGATATGTAATCGAACTGTGATCGTTATTGACAATTGGGCGCCTTGCTGACCTACTGACTGTTCATAAAAAGAACCCCGCGTCTGTCTTGTTTCTGAAGCCAGTTTCAAACGATAGCATTTTCTTAAAACATCTGTAATATTCAAATCTTCTTGGTTTCCGGGCTTGCATGCCGTAGTCCATTGGTATTTCTACCTGACGTTTCGTCTACAACTGCAGTAGACATTATCATAAGCGATGTGGTGGCGGGCGAAGTATCCTTTTAGGCTGCTCACAGGTAAGTGTGTCGACAAGTGCGGTACTGCCGTCTTTTATGGTCAGCGTGCTCGTGTTCTCTGCTCAGTCGTAGTATGCTCTTCTGTGATTGGTCGTTTCATTCAGTGGGTTGGTATTGCACAGTGCTGGTGTCTAGGTTTTACCTAGATTCAAAACTTCATCTCTACGGTTGAAATTATTTGTGTGTTTGTGAATTTCTATGGCCTCTCTGTATATGCGCGGGTAGTAACTCCATGTTCTGTCTATAAATTTGGTTTCTTCAAAAAAGATCTTATGGTTGTCTAGAGTCAATGAATGCTCGGCTATTGCAGACTTTTCAATGTGTCCTAGTCTACAACTTCTCTTGTGTTCTGTATGCGTGTCTTTACGCTTCGTTTTGTTGTCCCAATATATACTGATCCACATGTGCAGGGAACGCGATAAATACTGGGTGTTGCCAATGGGTCTCTGGTATCCTTGGCATATCTTAGGCAGTCCTGAATCTTTTTGTTGGCTTGTATATAGTTTTTATGTTATATTTCTTCAGGTGTTTGCCGATGTGGTCCGTTGTGTTTTTAATATACGGTAGATCTATAATACTTTTAGGGTTTCGTACCAAAATGCTAAAAAACAGGTATGAACTACAGACTTAATTACACGTCGTTGACTACGGTCAACGAAGGTCCCATCAATGCAATGTTGAAGATGTTGAACAGGCTGCCCCAAGAGATTAGAAATCTATCTACTAGAATCAAAATTCAAACATATATTAAAATCTCTACTATTACAGAAAAACTTTTACTCTGTCGAGGAATTTTCTAACCATAAGTTTTAACGATATATTTTAATGACGCATTCTACATTGTATAATATTCAGTATTAATTAACAGAATAAAGTTTATATCTATCTATCTATCTCTTTTTTGCGGAGGTGAGGAAATCCATCATGGACACCCTCTCTACTCGCCATCTCGCACTGGAACCGCTTCCGCATTACTTCAATGCTAGGGCCGTCTATCCTCTCACTCTTCTCATCTCATCCCTTCCCATTATTGTTCTCACTACTATGTAGGAACGGTTCCAAGTTTCCTCGGATCCAAGTAGGTCTCTCATGAGATTTTCTGCGCTGAAGGGGATTCCTGCTACATTGAAGTATTGTCCTTGGGTCTCGTTCCACCTCGGACAGCAGAACAGAGTGTGCTCTGCATCATCGTCATCTCTACAATACGCACACTCAGCTGTTTCCGACCTCTTATATTTAAACAAATACTTCCTAAAACTGTCATGCCCAGATAGCGCCTGAGTCAGGAAGTAGTCACTTCCCCATATGACCTGTCAAGCCACGCCTGAATATTCGGGATCAGGCGGTAAGTCCATCGCCCGCTTGTGCTGCGGTCCCATTTTTCCTGCCACCTAGCCATGACATCCGCTCGTGCAGTTTTCCCGTCCATCCCTAGGTATTTGTTCTAAGGCTGGGCACGAAAACCGGTTAACCGGTCGATCGGTTAAAATTTGATTCGAAAACCGCGGTTATGAATATGTAAAAACCGGTCAATCGGTTAATAACCGGTTAATCGATCGATCGTATAAAAATCGGTTAACCGGTAGATCGGTTAAAAACCGATTAACCGATCAATCGGTTAAAAACCGGTTAACCGATCGACCGGTTAAAATTAGATGTGAAAACCGATTTTAGTGTTAAACAAAATTAATTTTTCAGGCTTTATAACGACAGAAATTAAGAATTAAAATGTCGAAAATTACCTCAGAAATAGATTGCCAAAGCCGTGGAACCGACGAAAGATTAAAATTAATAAATACTTTTCAGAGAATATAAGGATATGAGATTAAAATTAATAATTATTAATTATTCAAACAGCTAAAACGTCATCATTTTATTTAAGTTCGGCTATCGCTATCTGTTTTTTGAGTTAATTTCGACATTTTCATATCAAATTTCTGCCGTTACAAAGAACGAAACATTTGTAAGAATATTTTGTCCTTTGATTATTTTTGAAAAGCCGCTTTGTTTCGAAGATACAGGGCGAGAAAAATTACTAAGAACGGCTGTACTTTATCCACTAACAGCAGGAAACAAATAAAAAAAAAAAACAAAGCGACTTTTCAAAAATCATCAAAGAACAAAATGAAAATATTCAACTTAGTAAGTGATCTCATTGTCGTAGATTATGATTATATAAAATATAAGAACTAATTGAATATTTCTGTTAATAAAAAATTATTACCTGGTCTTTTGGTCAGACTCAGAACAATTCAAATAATCTTCAATTTTGTTTTTCTGTTTAGCGTTTTCTAAGTAATGTACTGATCGAATATGGTGCCACAGTGAACTTGTACTGCCTGAATATTTAAGCAGTTTGTCACAAATTTTACAAATCACTTCGTTTTTCGTTAATTCTTTCTTTTGAAAATACTTCCACACTTCCGACATTTTTAATTCCCGTCAACGCGTAAGACAACACTAGGAACAGTAGGAACTAGGAACTAAATAAAAACAATTTATAAGCGTGTATTCTTTGGGATACAAGACGGTGCCGGTGTTGTGAAACAAATCAATAACAATCGCGCGGCCGTACAGCTGTAGGCAGTTTAAAATTTAAATCTAACTTCAAAATTAAAAATTCCGAGGAGATCAGCGGTTTTATTAACAACATTAAATATGCTACTTGTCTAGTCATCAAATTTTAGGTACCTAGAAAGATATGTTATCACAATTTGCAACAACAAAATATACCTAACAAATAACATCAACGGTCGATCTGTCGAACGGTTATATAGTTTAAAGTTTAAACTTTAATGGTCATATAACTGACTGAACGATCGGTCAGTCGATCGGTTTTCGGTCATATAACCGACTGAACGACCGGTTAATCGACCGGTTTTCGGTCATATTATAACCGACTGAATGACCGGTTAATAGACCGGTTTTCGGTCATCATTTTGATTGAATGCCGGTTTTTTCGAAACCGGTTATTATTTTTGATAACCGATAACCGACCAAAAAATCAAAAAGTCCCAGCACTAATTTGTTCCTCCTTTCAAGTATGAGGAGTTCTATTGGGGGAACTCCCGATATGATACCCGATGCGTCTGAAGATATCGTTCGATATGAACAGCAGATCTATCTATCTATCTCTCTCTCTATCTATCTATCTATCTATCTATCTACTTACTCATGTACTCGTATTAGATGTGATTAAAAATCAATTTTCAATTTACATGGAAATGATTTATTGAAGTCAATTATTCTATCTATTGTCCTTGGTATATCAGCAATATGTAACTTATTGGGTAAAAGGACGGATTTTTAATTAAAACACTTAGGTATATAGAACGAAATGTTGCAATTTAAGAAAAAATATAAAACAAAATAAAGAAAATTTGAAAAAACTCACGACGGATGTAAGCGTTGTAACAGAAAAAGCATTAAATAAAATTTTAAAAACCCCCGACTTAAACAAAAATCCGTTGGGGCTGCCATTCGCAGCCCTGGATTAAGAATAGAAAAATATCAATTGAAGACTACAGTTATTTACGTAGCCAACGTGATTTCAATCAGTCACATACCTACTCTAAAATTGCAATATTTTAGTTCATTTCAGGGCAATGAACGGCAACCCCGGAAGGATTTTCTTTGGTTATCTACTTACCTCTTTTAAGTCGCGGGATTTTAAAATTTAATTTAATCCTTTTTTATTACAACGCTTACATCTGTCGAGGGTTTTTTCAAAATTTTTAATTTAGTATTATATTTTATTTTAAACTTTTTAGAGATTTCTAGCAAAATATTATTTTAGGTATACTTCTTCATGCGCGTTGAAAAATTTTAAATGCCTGCGGTACAGGTAACCCACCATACGTTGCTGAACAATTAGTTTTCCCGGTAGCTGGCAACATTCGTTTTTTTTTGCAGTGCAGCGCCCTCTGGGGCTCTGGCGAGTTACCATCGTAACATTTGCCTAAGAGCCATCGCAGATGAAGTACAAATCATTTACAGAAAATTAATATTTTTTTAAGTTTTATTAATATGACACAAGAATACTCACGAAGGAAAGTGTCAAGCAAAATATTAATTCCCAAAT
The DNA here is from genome assembly GCA_963575645.1 of Xanthostigma xanthostigma. Classification (NCBI taxonomy): domain Eukaryota; kingdom Metazoa; phylum Arthropoda; class Insecta; order Raphidioptera; family Raphidiidae; genus Xanthostigma; species Xanthostigma xanthostigma. The sequence goes on from OY754475.1 coordinate 12,104,757, forward strand.
TTATTTTATTATTTTCCAGAAGTATTTTAATTTCATTTTTTAGTTAGGTATTCGTAATATTTTCAGTTTTATTTTTTGGAGTTTACTCCTTAAGAAACGATTTTGAGTTATGAGACCCGGTACGGAAATTTTATAAGCGCTCCACCGCTTCAAGTGTGTCGTTACGCTCGTCCGCTTCAAAAGAGACAAACATATATCTGCAGAATTTAACGTGCGAAAGAATGAGATGGAATACATTACACAGCGTATCTAAGGAGTAAACCCCAATCGTGTGTCGGAGCTAACACACACACACTTGTTCATTATTATGGTCAGGGGGGTATTACCCCCTTTCCCCCAATATCTACGCCCTTGGTCCTGCAACGCTCACATAGAGGAACCGCCGCTGTCAGGAGGTCTAGTAACCACGGGTTAACATCTAATGCGTTATTAGTTGTATGTTTAATAGAAAGTTTAATAGAACGATGGACAATTCGCAGTCAGAGCGGCAAAGATATTCGTTCAGCGTTGATCTTTCAGTCCGAAAACAGGGTGGCTCGCTGTGAACGTAATCTTCACAGCCAACTCAGCGTTTTTACCATCGATCTCCGTTACGTGTCACGATGTCACAGAGGTCACAATAGAGGATAAAAAGAAAATGTCATTATGTAACACGGCTTCCTATCAGATAACGCGACCTCTCTCTACAGTCTCTGTCTTGTTTAATGCACCGCGCGCCGCCTAACAAGTTCACTGTAATCAAATCTTTATGTATGACACATCGAGCTCGACATTCCAAAATAACGTATTCAGGCCTGCATTTATTCAGTATTTTATTTTAAGCAATTTTCGCTGGGTGACATTATAACTCAGAACTGCATTTTAACAAAACTGTTCTTCAATGTGGTGGTAAATATTTATTTACAACAATTAAATGTTAAAAAAACAAATAAACAAACAAACTAAAAGTACTTCTCTTATATAATGGAAATGAAGTAGAAATAATGTTCCAAACAAAACAACTTCCAAGTAACAAAAATAATACAAAGTCACTAGGTACATAGAAATATATGCAAGAAATGTTTATCTAAGTGCTCTAGAAAATTTATATATGAACTCAATGATTTATGCCAGGAGTCGTATTGTAAATATGTACAAAGTTATTGTATCATTAATTATTTAGTGTTGTTAAGTAAATTACAATTATTTTTCAATACGAAGAAAAGATCATTATTTTTACAATTGTTTTAAATTTTCCGGGAGACAAAGCCATGGATATGTAATATTCTGTTTAAAAATAGATGTTTTGTTTTTTATCAGAGTTCAGAAGTCACATTCTATTTAATATTTCAATGTTGATTTTCATGTAAAACAGCGATAAATTGAAGAATATTCGAATAACGTGAATTGTGAACATAGAAATGTCATTTTCATATGAAGAGTACAGAGGAAAAACTGGGTTAGTCAGTGTGTAACTCTCACGGCTCTGAAGTGAAACTTGATGGGTAAACATTTGGAATTAAAGGCCGCTGCACACGAGGCTGGAAACATTTCTAGAAACACTGCTGCGATTTCTGCTGATCGGCAGGCTGGCTACGAAGCTACGCGTTGGAATATTATAAGCCCACATTGTAACATTCCGTGGAATGAATTAACTATAGCCATTAATGTAATTTTAAATTCAACATATTTTTTATTTGATAATAAATGCTATCAACAAATTGACGGTACTCCTATGGGTTCTCCATTGTCTCCAATTTTTGCTGAATTTGTTATGAAAGATTTATAATCTTAATTTTTTACCTCTTACATATCATAGATATGTTGACGATATTTTTTGCATTATTCCTAAAGATAAAATAAACTATATGACTTCTATATTTAATAATTTTCATCCCAAAATTAAATTCACACAATATGAAATTGAAAATAATAATCAAATTAGTTTTCTAGATACACTAATTATTAAAAATAACGGTAATGTTGAATTTAACTGATATAATAAACCAACTAGTTCTGGTAGAGTTTTAAATTTTTATTCTAATCACCCAATAAATAAAAAAATAGCTATGGTTTATAATCTTATAAACCAAAATTCCACTTAAATAATTTTTTTTAGTTCGTCAAACCCTTTATTAATAAATTTTTCAAAATTAGAATTAATAAATTAACAAAAAACCATAATCCACTAAACAATATTAATAATGTTGATAGTCCTTTTATTGTTATTCCTTTTTACAAAAATATTTCTCAGAATGTAACTTAGATATCCATGACTAGGTATTGACTACGTATTAAAAAGTTTGTTTGTTATTAATTTTTCATTAATTTTCATTCATTCAAAATATTATTGAATCTTGAATTTTATTAGAAAATAAGTAGTAATACTAATAATTCATTTATATATTTTTTTAGATATTTTTTATTGTAGTGTAGGTAGTAAAAAGAAAAAAATAATTTAGGTTATGATTAATAAACGTTCATATTAGCCCACGCTTTTATAATTATTATGAACCTTAATTATTAAAAATTATTTTCCTTTTTGGTACATTTCAATGAAAATTGTATTTAAAAAGATTTTTTTACTAATTGTTACGCCGCACTGTTGGGGAAAATTACCCACATCGCGGCTTAAGAAGTTTTAACCCAAAAAAACCCACGGCGAGTTAGAAAATTCAGGATTCATGTTTTCGGGAAGACATTTGTAGTTTTTATGGTATGCGCTATATCAAGTATCGACTATAATATAAAATCCGTGTTTGGGCTTTTCCACGAGCTCTTCATGATTTGATCCCTCGACTATTATAATTTTTATTATCATTCGGGGTTTAGACTTAACATACATCCTTCTTTCCCTGTACCCTTCATACGCTTCGTGCAGAATTTTTTCAAATTAAATTTATTTTTCATGCTGTTTTCAATTCTATAGAGATTATAATATCAAAGTTCGTTATCTCTGTATCGACGGTTAAACTAATCTTATATGTAGTACAGTTAAACGTCAATTATTCGCGCGGAACAACTGTCATCATGTTATTATTCGCAACGGAGTGGGCTAACTTCCTATCACCGGAGCAGTATGTATTTTAATTTTTGTAGTAGAAATTGTATTGTGAATATCTTGTGACGTTTTTGAGCGGCCTCAAGTCCGTTTATGCAGTATGGTGCATCTATATATTCTATATAAAGGCCGCATCACACGATACTGGATTTCGAGCTCGCTTGCTTGCTTGAAGTCTTGCAGGCAGCTTTTCACGTTACGCTGCTGGATTGTGACGCTATCTTGCTATATTTGGGCTATAAGTTCAAATATTATTTTTTTAAGAGGATAATGGATCAATAACAAAAAATGCTGTTAAGCTATATTTTCAATCGCGACGTTTCGTTTTAATTTATAAAACTTCCTCAGGCTTTTAAAGAATAACTTAGCATTGGTAATATTGTGCATTTCATTTATAATATGTAATAAAAAAATTACATATTATAAATGAATTGCACAATGCCAATGCTTGCGGCTTAAAAAAAGACAGAAATATATCTTTGCACCCTAATGGTTCGATTGCGATTTTATTTCTATGCTAGGTATAGAATAAAAGTATATGATATAGGTATTGTACATAATTTCAGTAATTTGTTATGAAAACCGTTGAAAAACTCGTATTTCAAATTATGTCAAAGAAAAAAAAAACGGTTCATTAACAAAGAGCTGAAAACCATGCAAGCCGCTAAAAACCTGCCAATAGTGATTACGAACACTCTTTGTAGAAAAAAAGGAATGAGAAAAAGGGTTGCCAACGTACACATAATACTACTAAACGTATATATGTATACTGATTGTCGAATGCCTGTGACAGCCTGACGGTCTCTATAGTGCCTTTCAAATGGAATGTTGAGATCATTTCATTTGAAAGGTACTAGATTGCATATCTAGGGCAGGCATGTCAAACTCATATGATATTGCGGGCCACATTATCTATTTTGTTCTAAGTTGGGGGCCAGATGTTTTTAATGTTAAAAAAGCAAGCTTTAGACCACACGACTGAAGTAAAACTTCTTCCTGCCTTAATTATTTTTATTAAGAATAATGCGTAAATACCTCAAATTTTCTCATGTTAAAATCATAATAATATGCAGTCGGTTCGTCTCAAAGTTTATCGAACACAATATAACCTCACTCTGTAGCACATATCTACAAAGACGAAATGTTTAAAATATAATTTTTGACTAATTAATAGGCACAATATGTATATATATTTATTAGCATAATTTATAATACATTTAAAGGGATTTATTAACTAACCTACATTATTTCCCGTTACAAAATGTAGCAAAATTCGATGAAATGTATTTTTGATACAAAAAAACAGTTGTTTTTATTTTAACCGTCAAATAGTTGTTTTAATGCTCCGTCTTTGTTGCTCTCACTAACTTATATCTCCCTCTCAACTTAATGCCCCGTCTTTGGCGCACTCACTTACTTATATCTCCCTCACAACTCCGTTCGCCTCGAACGATCACGCACCGTCGCGATGATGCACTTCCATAAACGATTTCGTCAGGCATCGCGATGATGCACTTCCGTAAACGATTTCGTTAGGCATCGCGATGATGCACTTCTGTAAACGATTTCGTCAGACATCGCGATGATGCACTTCCGTAAACGATTTTGTTAGGCATCGCGATGATGCACTTCCGTAAACGATATCGTCAGGCATTTACAAGCTTTCTCCCCCAGTCAATTAAGCCTAAAGAAGTTTTACTTAAAAGTATTAATAAAATACGATTGTTAGAATGATTATATTATTAGACTCAATGTTTTTAACGCCTGGGCGGGCCGCAATCTATATATTAACGGGCCTCATGTGTGTTTGATATCACTGATCCAGGGTGTAATGAAGTGTATTATTCACGAGTCACAATATCATTGCGTCCTAAATATACACTGAAATTTTTGTCCAACACCGGAGAAGAGCGGGAGAGCTATTTTTTTCTTCATTAGCAATAGTTTCAACATTTTTGATATTTCACTTGTGTAGCAAACTTAACTTTTAATAGTAGGTAGTTACATGTACAGTGTACCTACATAGTATAGTGTGTTCTCTGAAAGAGGTAACACTGATAATTTGTGTATTTTACTAGATTCAAAAAAAATTTATATAGTTAGTAATATCACGCTACGACCAATAGGAGCGGAGCATCAATAAAAAATGTAACTTAAAATTAATTCGTCCGACAAAAACTTTTGAACGGTAACTCCGATCATCATAAAATTTGGACACAACATTAATCTCTGTAAACTAAGATGAACGTGCGTTCATATGTCTTTCCCCTCCCATTCGTTCTTTTGCACCCGGGTGGAACCGGGCGGGACCGCTAGTATATTATAAACTAGCAGTCCCGCCCGGTTTCACTCGGGTGCAAAAGAATGAATAGGGAGGGGAGGGTACCTGAGTGCGCACATTCATCTTAGTTTACCGAGATGAATGTTGTGACGAATTTCATGATGATCGGAGTTACCGTTCAAAAGTTTCTGTCGATCAAAAATTACTGTAATTAATAAAATATAATAAATATTTAATTAATAAAATTTAAAAAAATTGAAATGTAAGCCTTAGAAGAAAGCAATGTAGAAAATAAAAAAAAATAAAAATATATTCGCCGACGTGGGGCTTGAACCCACGACCCTGACATTAAGAATCTCATGCTCTACCGACTGAGCTACCCGAGCTTGTAATGTCACGCGCTAATATTGCAATATTTAGTTAGGGCATTTCACTTGATAATATTTGTCGAACGGACAAATTTTGAGATACATCTTGCAACATTTTTCATTGATGCTCCGCTCCAATTGACCGTAGCGTGATATTATATAGCCTATAGCCTTCCTCGATAAATGGGCTATCCAACAAAAATTTTTTTTTTCAATTCGAATCAGTAGTTTCTGAGATTAGCGCGTTCAACTAACCAAACAAACAAACAAACTCTTCAGCTTTATATATTAGTATAGATTTAGATTTTTCCTTCCCGTCACCAGTTGGCAAGCACTATAGTAGTCGTCATGAGGCACATAGCAAGCAGCTGGCAGCGGGCCGTTCTCTGTATCGTAGCGTGCGGTGGTGGAGCTGCGTCACGACGACGTATAGGTATATATGTAGCCATACGATGGAATGCGACGCGTCGCGCTTGAACGGTACGCGGCGCCCTCGATCAATACACTGGGGCTGGTCGGGGTTGCTGAAGGTGATAAGCGACGCGGATGCCGCGGTCGAGCTAGCAAATTACCTAACGCTGCGGCCCAGTTTTTTACCTGCCTCCATACAAATCACTTGCTACTTATTGTTCAGTAATAATAACCGCGATTATAATGAGCGAACCAACTGCGTTCCAGCAATTTATTTTTTTTTTGCTTTCTTTATGGGATTTTTGCACATCATGAACGAATGAATGTTTCTTTAATAAAAGATTACGTAAAATAATACAGACTAGTGTACCCGTGCAACACTTTTTGCATATATCTTCATATTGTTTTAAAAAATCGATATTTGGACACAGATCTACGACAACAATTTTATTCCTCTTGCATTAGTTTCCATTTACCTACGTTTATTTTTTTTCTTTTGATTTAGCTTGATCCATCATGTTTTCTATAGTATATTTAATAGGTTATAAATTCAAAGAAAATGCATGTAAGATCTATTTACCCCGTAAGAGCTGTCAGAATTAATTAAAAAAAAATTAACCTCATTTAATACATTTACGATTTTTACTATTTTTTCTGATCTGAGACCAAATTTTAAACTTGGTACAGTCTATGTAATATTTAAAAACTCTATATTGGCATTAAATTAACACAAACTTACACTTCAATAAATAAAATTATCGACCAATTTTTCAGACAATAGGTATATTAACAAAACAAAAATATAATTAATACATTAACGTTTCGATCCGGATTTGGATCTTCTTCAGAACTGATCTAAAAAATATAAAAAGTAATTAATATTTAGTTTCTATTTTTTTTTAATGAAATTCGTTGGTAATAATTTTTACTGCAAATACCGAGCGGTGTTGCGTAGTGGTGAGGGCGCTATAGACTTGCATTCGAGAGGTACTGGGTTCGAATCCAGGCTGGGGCAGATGCGGCTAGGAACTCTTTCCTGATGCCTCCCGCCGAGAAACGGCAATTTCTGTACCGGCCATCTTGTTGAGGTTTTCGATGGTTTCCCTCAAAAATTTCAGATAAATATCGAGATGGTTCCTTATTCAAGGCCATGGCCAAATTACATGTCAAACTCCTATGCTCAAAATTGGCCTACCTTATCCTAATGTCCAAAATTCCTTCATTCGCCCATTGCTATTAATTAAGTGGAAGTTTAAAAATGTATAGAAAATAACGGGAAGTGTGATAGATGGAAAATAGTAATGGTACGAATGGCGTCTGTTATGACATAAAGTCGAGGAACGGATATTAAACGCATTCTTGTTATTACGGAGTAAAATATATTTTTACTCGAGTACAGAGCTAGACAACTTCACTCGAGTAAAACATGGCTCGAGTCGTATTACTAGACTTTGACGTCACTGTCAATTATTTTGGAATCGGACTATAGCAAAATATAGAAAAGCAAATTTAATACCAGCAATGAAATAAAACTTTAACTCACAATAATAATATTTATTTACATTCTGCTCGGTATAGGTAGATAATTCTGTAGAAGCCTTGATTTTTAAAGTGCTTATAAACTTCTTTTATTGGACCAATTATTGAAGGGCTTTTGATGTCAGGAGTTTTAAAACAAAGTTTTCCAAAGAAAGTGTTTCAAAGTGGCTTTTGTCATTTACAATAATATGTATGTTGATATACGAACTTCAAAAAGAAACACTTAACGTCATTTTTGCGTTGAGGTACAAACTTTTTATTGGAACGTTGTTTTCGTACATAATGATTGTTTAAAATGTTTATACATTATAGTTAGGTAGACGGTGATAGAAATAGTCAAGGAACACTTGGCGGCAGAAATGCTTTCTGTCGTGTAGTCAGAGTCCCCCTCTACAAATCTGCTTAGTGGAGTAGGGGTCTCACGCGTTGCGATACGACGCTGGGGAACTTTAGAAAAAAATTGGTTGTCTGTAAAGTCGGTTTACGGACGATAGTTTTACGTGATAACGTATTCCGTAATACATAACCTAAATTTTAGTAGCTGTCAAACTTGGGCCACGCACAGGGTCAGGCGGAACGTTACACTTTTTCTTGCGTGCAGCTGGTGCTTCACCAATTTATAAGACGTTATCACGTCAAAAAAACGGCAAAATTCACAATACCTCTACTAAATGGCAGAAAATGACTGAAAGGCATCTGGGAAACCTCCTAATTTCAGAAAAAATATTTTCTCCCAATTTACTCCCTGCAGAGACTTTCAAAATCCTTTAAAAAAATTGAAAAAAAACGTCAAAAATGAATTTCAAGTTTAAACTTGACGGAATGATTGACTGAGTGGCTCGAAATAGGAGAAAAAATTTCGTGGCTCCAAGTGACCTCACTTCCTTTCGATGATTCTTCAAAATTTGCACAGGAAAAAATTCGAAAAGTCTTCGCTCGGTGGCAGAAATTCTTACCAGGGTCTCTATTAGTAGTCAAAACGTTTGAAAAAAATGTTAACTGCCAATTTTGTCGCTGTTAGATTGCAATATGCCAATTTAATGTACCTACCTACTTGTCATTAACGTGTTTTTGCAAGGTCGATTTTGACAGAAAACTGTACCTCAGAATTCTCTACAAGAAGATGAACTGTTTGGCTCGATTTCACTCACCGACAATTTTGTTTAAATTTTTTTTTGTATTTATTTATTATCCTAACAGTTTCTGCAGGGAGTAAATTGGCAAAAATAGTATATTACACCACAAGGGCCGAAAGTGTGATATCTTTCCCTGCGCGCCATATTGCCTGTGGCGAAGCCGAGGGCATCATGGCGCGAAGAGCAAGGTAGCATACTTTCGGCCAGTGTGGTGTATACTATTTTTTTTCATACCTCGGTCGTAAGCACGCCTATTAAATACATTAATTGATTAATTAAATAAAATCACAGATAAATTCCAAGCAAGAAGCTTTGAGGTTATACGTAAAAACAAGAATGAGAGCTGTTCACGACTATTAGCTAAAATGTAATAGGGTTGCTATGGAAACGACATCTAAACAACAGTTGATTGGTTGTATTTGCTTTACTACCGCACGAGCGTACGAACTTCCCGTATTGAAGCGTGTAATCCCACCAATGCGTAAATGTTAGACTTTCTGCCTTACAACTGGTGCCCAAAGTATGCACTTTCGATCGAGGTATGAGGAAATTATTTTGATGCAATCAGGAGGACCCACCCAGATGCATTTAATTCATTTTCTGCCATTTAGTAGAGCAATTTTGAATTTTGCCGTTTTTTTAAATGCTCCAGCGTCGTATCGCAATGCGCTAGACCCCTACTCCACTAAGCGGATTTGTAGAGGGGGACTCAGACTACACGAATGACGAAAAAGAGCATTTCTGCCACCAAATGTTCCTTGACCATTTCTGTCACTGTCTTCTAACTGTTACTCATGTTTATTCTTTTATTTTTTTACTAATAAGCTCAGAATAATTGAAATTAAAAAAAAGGTATAATTTTATTTCCTTTTCCTCGAGTATAACTGAATAAAAAACAAACATATAGATTCAACATATTATATAATTTATCTCTGTGCTAACTTCATTCGCCTCTGACTTTTACATACCTTATGAATATTACAAAGTCATAAATAAAGAACACTTTTAATAAAGTCAAAGTTATTAGAATATGGAAAGAGAAGGAACTGATGGAAAACGTAATTACATTATCCAACATCTATATGCGTATAGCCAATCTCGCCGCTTGTATCTCTTACATTTATCAAAACTATTCCATTCTTATCTGATTGTTAGTTGATAAAAGTGAACTGATTTTCTTGAACATAACCACTGAAATAGCTCAGCAATAACAATAGAATAACACAGTGCGCTCACTTGATTAGAAAATTCAAGCATTTCAAAGCGCTTGTAGCTATGTTCCTACACCTCTCAGTCACAGTCGTGCACGGTAGCTAACACGAAACTGTTTTGTATTGTCCAAAAGTGTGCAGGTTTCCACGGCCGGTGTTGATCCAAATCTTCTTGGTTTCCAGGCTTGTATGCCGTGGTCCATTAATATTTCCACCTGACGTTTCGTCTACAACTGCGGTAGACATTATCAAGCGACCTTTATACAAAGAGAAAAGTTTGTTAGTTCGCTTGTTACCTTTATACACAAATAACTCTGAAAAATTCTTTCAATTTCTAACAATCTTCTTCCTGAATAATATACTAGAAAGCTTTCCACACATTTAATAGATTTGCTTTTTAAATTAAAAATGGGAAACTTTAGAGAATACAACATAGGAGTCGAATCGTTGTGACGCGATTCACTCACTTGTTGGCAAAGAAGCTTCACTTCGCAATAGCAAATACGTTTTTTTTTCAATAATTAATTAACAGACAACAAATTATAATTAAAATTAATCGTGTAACACCACGACTTAAAAAGCCACGCCGCCACTGGTGTACTCTGGCGGTCATGTAAAGAAACAGAGGCAAGATGGCAGCAAAGCGTATGAACTAGGAAGTAGTGTTCATGTTAAAAAACTTAAATTAATTAATGTGTTGAATTAAATAATAATCATGCTACAAACTTACGTTAATAAATATGTTGAATAAAATAATAATAATTGTTACCATCGACGTTTTTGCCGAATCTTTGCGGTCGATTCACTTTAAAGACCGTGCACACTTGTCAAACATGACCCTGCACTACCAGCACGGAGCAGAAAAACCTATTCGTGAAGGTACATTAGACCAGCACCTGCAACCAACAGCTAACAACGACCGTTAGTCGGTCGCCTGCAATTTTTGTCTAGCCGTGTTGAACTGATCTAGTGTGCTAGTGATGTCTCATTTTCATTAATTAATTTGCAAAAACTGCAAAAAATGTCTACCGCATATTACGAAATCTCCATTAAAATGTTAATGCTGGTTTAGTGCGCGGTGTGGTGCAGGTTTGTGCTGTGCTGCTTGCCCAGGTTTATGCTTGACAAGTGTGCGCGGTCTTTTAGTTATAATCTTTGCGTCTGTCTAGTTGGTTGTTAATTGACGTGAAACTTATTACAAAAACATTTAATGGCGCGCAAAAATTAACTATTAATGTTAATAACACAACGTTTATCTTTTATGTCGCAATTCAGTCGACAAAATTTATAAATGGTTATTTCTTGAACAAACGTTTCGTTAAAGCTTAGTGCTAACGGTCAGTAACACAGATTAGTGTGAATTTTGTAATTAAAGAATAATTGCTGTATTCGATCCATACATATTGAAGTGAAAAATGTTACAAACTGCAGCAAAAACATAGATTTTTGTTGGGTATTCCGTGCAAGCTTATACAGGGTGTAAACTGTAAACGAAATTTCGACATAGATTTTTTCTAAATGTTATCGACTACAGTGTAAACCGATAATGAAGCGACTGAGTATTTATTGCGTTATAAAGAGTTTTCTTTAAACGGAGAGTAAAAAAACAATATAATTTTACGAATAAGTGGTTTTAATTTTGAATAAATTAAGTGAAAAAAATTTAAGTAAAACTTCTTTCTGCCATAATTTGTTATTATTCATCCGAATATTCACAAATTATGAACTTTAAAATGAATTTACAATTTAAATCACTTCAAACGTACAATATTTAATGTATTGAACAAAATATTAATTTAAAAATTGTTCAAGAACGAAATGAACAGTCTAATGTAAGAAGAAAGAAATATAAACATAAAGATAATGAAAACAAATGTAATACATTGCAATTACTTAGCTCTCGTTGGATTTTAAGCGTAAATCTTTATGAAATATTATTCAGCTCTGCAAGTTAAGTAAGTTTACAAAACTTGTTTCTGTCACCCGATAGCGTCAATGGCAAGTAAAGTATGTGTCATTTTATTGTTAGTACTGCTTATATTTTCGGCCACCTGATGGTGCCACTAGTCAGTGAAGTATTTGTTGCGGCCACCTGATGGCGCCACTAGCCTGTGAAGTATTTGTTTCGGCCTTTCTATCTTCACTCTCAACTTCCGTTCGCCTCGCCCGATCACACTTCCGTAAATCTCTCGTCACGCATTCACCAGCTTACTCCCCAAATAAAGCGTGCGTAAAAAAGTTTTACTTCAAAAATTATATTCTGTTTTTTAGTCTGTCAGTATTTTAATTGTATCTTTCGTTGTATTTTATTCATATCTTGGGTCTTGGGATATAGTGGAATCACCTTGGTGAAATAAAAAAAAATTCTAATTATTTTGCGGTAGTGACGTCACTTCAAGCCTCGTAGCCAGCCTGCCGACCAGCAGAAGTACAAACAGTGTTTCCAGCCTCGAGTGCAGCGACCTTTAGAAATACAATTTTTCTTTATTTGTAAATTTAATTTTGGTAGGTCTAAAACAATTCCATGCCTTGTATATTATATAATGTAGGTCATGAAAACTGATGTTTTCATTCTGTTCCGTGCTTGTTTTTATTCGCTCATAGCAATGGCTGGACAATTGTTTGTTCTACTGAATTTCTGCAACTCTCGGATTCGTATTTCCAAACAGTAATTAAACGATACCTACTTCCAAAAAAATATCATGTTTTGTAGTATCTTTTTAACTAGCTATTCACATTGTAGTCCAGTCAAAATAAATATTATTCAACTCATGCGCGTTATTCATGTTTTATCATGCCTAAAAACCGAACCCTAAAAGGCCATTTACCGACTGGTGACAATTACTTGTCTTAACTCAATGAAGATTCCTACTAGCTCGGCCATTGTGGAGTAATGAAAATAAACGTAACTATTTTCTGAGTCGTAACGAAATAGTAGGTAACAACAACTCCCTGTTGTTACCCATTGAGACTAAAATTGAGAGGCCGAATGTTTTCGACATGGAGTTTATTCATAACCGGCTAACCTCAAACCAAAACATTGAATCGTGCTGTTTGGTGCTGTTAGCATTGACAGTTTTTTTATAAAGAAATAAATAGATATTTACATCTCATTATAATTAAAACATGAATAACGCGCAATTGTTGAATAAAATTATGGGCGCAACTTGTAGGCTAAGTCATGACCTGTCAGCGCAATGAATGACTTAGACTACTAGTTACGCCAATAACTATTTCAATTTACTATAATTTGCACAGAGCTGAAAATTGGTACAGGACTTTAAGGTCGCTGCACACGAGACTGGTTTTGCTGCTAGGTTTGGTTGCTAGGTTTCAAGCGTGCTGTGGCACTGGGTTTCGTGATGAATTTTATGCGTTCGCTTTACACGATGCGTGTTTTAGGTCTGGTGCGCAGTGACAGTTCGAATGTTAACAACAGTGAATGTTTATTGTCTCTGAACATAAAACACACTATGACGCTATATTTTTCCTATAAATAGTTATATTAACAACATTTAAAATGCAATGTGCTTATGGTTTAAATTTCTGTCACCAGATGTCGTATCATTTTATGTCAAATCCCAATAAATTTTGTGTATTTTTATATAACCTTTTATTTGAACTACGAGTTCCTTTGTATATTTGTTTATTTTTTCATTTCATACCGCGAGATATAAAAAATATATGTCATAAAAGTCCAAAATAAGTTGAGAACTTCTCATATTGCTTTTGTGATATATAAAGGCGTAGATAAGACCAAAAAGACGGCGACATTCAAGTTTTATGTTCGTTTCAACACATAAAAACAATACATATCTGTATATGGCAGAGTCTACGTGTAGAAAGTCTACCCGGTGTTGATTTCAACAATGAAAGATTTAATTCAAGTGCGTAGACTTTCGCGGCCGGCATTGTTCCGAATGTTCTTGGTTTCCGGGTATTCCATTAGGAATGTTTTTTTTGACGGCTGTCAATTAGTCATATTGACCTCCATTTTTTTTCTGTTTTGACATTTGGAAAGAGGAAGGTGTGCCATTTGTTAAAATGTCATCGTATAGTACGAAATTTTCCAAAAAAATCATCTTCAGCGATGAACCACATTTTGATCTCAACGGCTATATAAACAATAAAAAAAATCTTTTTTATTTTATTCTTTTTAAATTTTTGTGGCGTGAATTAGTAAACATTGATCTGCATGACATGTGGTTTTAACAGGATGGTGTCACTTGTTTTACAGCAGTTCTAAAATTTCCTGGATGAATTATCACAAAAAATAGTGTTGCATGGTCACTAAGAACATGTAATTTGACGCCTTAGGACTTCTTTCTCTGGTCTATGTGAAATTACAAGTCTACAGCAATAATCCACAGAAAATTGATGAATTAAAAGCGGATTTTATTCGTGCTAGTGGTGAGATTCAACCCAATTTGTGTGAAAAACTCATCGAAAATTTTGACCAAACAGTCACCATCTGTAGAGCATCAAAAGGTGATTACTTACATGATATTCTTTTTAAAACGTAAATGGGAAACCTTTAACTTTCATATAATGCAAAAATTAAGTTACTTTCAATGTAAACGTTGTGCTTTTTTTAATTAAAAAATATCCTTAACGGGACACACTATATAACGTGACCATACGTCCCGCTTTGAGTGAAACAGTCCCGCCTTGAAGCTATCTGTCCCGTTATCCCCAAAATACGTAAAAATGTCCTGATTTGAGACCACAAAAGCGTAGCAGCACGCAAGCATTGTCGCCAGCGCGTGCAATATTTTGCCGGGCCTGGTCTCTAAAAAGCGGTAACGCCACCTAAATAAAGTGGTAGATTAAAATAAAAAACGGTAGATTCGAAAAGTTTACGAAAAGCATATAAATTACTTTTAACGCTTGTACAAATCCATTGCTTATAGTCAGTTTTGACAGGTCCTGATTAAGATGCACTACCAAATTCTTTATTACTCTGCTGAGATATCATTTCAATAAACAACAATAATTAATTTCCCGCTCTGAGGAAAAAATTAATGGTTCTTATTTGCATTTTTAAACAATAATAATTTAAGGGTGTCCTGCTCTGAGAGAAGAAATAAATGGTACATAGTAACAGTTCTAATACAAAAAAATTTGAAAAGTAGTTTGACCCTGCAGGCCATCCCTGTAACTTCCCGCTATTTTCGAGTTCAAAACGCTCAAAAATATATCAAATATAGCAAGAAGTTTATTTTTTAGCTCTTCGAGCTCAAAAAAAAAACACTTTGTTACGAAATTTTCGTTCACGATATCTCATGAACAAATGAGCCGATTTTGATGCGGTTTGCTGCAATCGACGCAGTTTTTTTAACCTAAAAAAGTAAATTATTACAAAAAAATCGATTTGATAAGAATTTTACGAGTAATTTTAAAAAAATACTTTTTTCCTAATTTTTCGTTCACGTTATCTCATGAACAAATGAACCGATTTTGATATGGTTTGCGGCGATCGACGCAGTTTTTTTAGCTTAAGAAAGTAATTTATTACAAAAAAATCAATCTGATAACAATTTTAAGAGTCATTTTAAAAAAACACTTTTTTACGATTTTTTCGTTCACGGTTTCTCGTGAACAAATGAACCGATTTTGATGCGGTTTGCGGAAATCGACGCAGTTTGTTAAGGAGAAGAGCTGATTAGTTTTTGGAATTAATCGGTTTAGTAATTTAGAAAATTTTTTACAAAAACAAATTTTTAAAAATTTTTGAAACTTGTTTTTTTAAGATTTCTCAAAATTTTTTGGGCCGAATCGTTTCAAATTTTCAGGAAGTCTAAGTTCACCAAGATCACGTCAGATGCCGCAAACCGCGTTTCAGTCGGACACTCCGTTCAAAAGATATAAAAGGTTTACATACATACATACACACACACACACACACACACACACATACATACAGCCCTACGGACATCATCGCCAAAATAGTTTCAATAGCTTCCTAGGACCTCAAAACGTCGAGATCTGGCGAAAACTCGATTTTCGAAAATCGGGGTGAAACCAATAACTTCCCGATTTTTGAAAAAAAAAATTTTTTTTTTTTTTTTTAAAGCGGGAAGTTAACAAGCGTCCGCTATCGATGCGTTTATACAGCGCAATATGAGAAATCTTGCACACAACACGGTACGACAACTTTTCTTGGCAGAGGAGGAAATCCACTTACGGACACCCTTGGTAGTGTGGGACTCTGGCCGAAGCCTCATACCGACTAAAACCCTCCTCCTTCACGCTCCTTGTATCCCTCCCGTGGCACTGACGTTCAGTCATCCCTTCGCGGGAGGGGGAGATTAGGCTTAAGGCCGTACTTGTATACACGAACCCCCTACGTGTTACGAGGTTCGCGTCTCCTCATCCTTTTTCGGTTTTCTTTTTCATCCTGCAGTGCTTCCATGATCTCCACGGCATAATCACTTTCGGAATTCCAATCATCTCTGGATCGCAGCATGGTTGTGACATATTTGTCCTCATGCTCCTCTCCAGTTTCTCCCGATATTGCGTGAAGGGGATGCACTGGATAAGCACATGCTCCGCAGTCTCCTCTTCTTCAATGCACTCTGGGCATTCGGCACTCGACTCCAGACAGAATCTATTCAGATACTGCCTGAACCCTCCATGTTCGGACAGACAGTACGACAACTAGTCTATCAGATATAGCCACGAGTTACAATATAGTTCAGTAGTCCATCTGAACTCATTGCAATTACAGGCTCAGTTGGCAAATTAACCGCGACGTTTGTCAGTGTATGGGGACAACAGTTTTCCAACTGTTAAGCGGGAAATCTTCGAAACTTGATTCCCGTGATGGACGGGTTATTTACATACCTGCAAGTTTGTACGGAACTCTCTGTGCGCGAGTCCAACTCGCCCTTTGTGACAATATTGAATTTGATATTTTATATTGTATAAAATTATGACATTTAAAAAGTACTTATATAATTAATTGTTATTCATTGTATTAGAAATTAAGTGGTAATAAAATTCAATTCTGCTTTAGCTGTAATACGGTGTACACTTATTTTTAACATTATACATTTTATTGTAACACCCTTGACCATTTTTTTTTGTATATTTTGAAAACATACGCATGTTTGAATCGAAGAACATTACTAGAAAGAACCGCGTCAATGCGATACAATAGCCAAGAAGGATCTAATGTGTCGAGTCGTGTCTATTCATGACTCACAGGAGAATACAGTTATGGAACGGGTTGTTTAGAAACCATATTATGTGAGTATGCAACATATACGTATATCTACACATTTTTTTTTGTTTGGCTTACATATCAGTCAATGCAGAGCTTCTCAAATCGTTTCCTATAGATATTGTAACAAAACTGTTCTAGTTCGTGGTGGAAATTATTTATTTACAATAATAAACGTTTAACAAAACAGTTAAACACACAAACAGAAAGCACTTCTCTATAGCGTAACAGAAACAAAACAACAGTTCTAATCGATAAAATGATAGAATAAGTAATGAAGAATACAAAGTCACTATACAACTACTTATATACACAAGAAATATTTACAACACAGGAGCACACCAAAATTATTTATCTAGCACAGTTATTTATTAACTATATATACAGTTCTATTTATTTCGTACACTATTATTTACTCAGTTCATTTATTTATTTATCTACATGAGATTATTTATGTTAAATTATTTATTTCAGCAGTTACCTCAGTATTGTTTACTGACTGTTAATTTATGTCGAATTTATGTATCACTCGATGAGGGCACTGTATGACTGTCCCTATGTGACTGCCTGTGTATGATAGTCCCTGTGTGACTGTCGTATCATGACTGTCTGATGACTGTCTCCGTGGACTGTCTGTGTATGACAGTCCCTGTGTGACTGTGTTTTCACTAGGTTATCCCGTGGTTTATATAGGCGCTGGATAGTTCTTTCCTTTGTTGCTTTCATTGTTGTCTGGAATTTGACAACAAAGCCCTTTTTACATACGCATATTATTGGAACAACAATGAAGCCGATTCTCCCACAACAACCGGTGTGTCTTTGTTAGAAAAATGAGTCGATTAGTGTCTCACGGGGAGTTAGTAATAATATCGATTTGTATAAAAAGTAATAATCATAATTCGTTCAATCGCTTTTGTCTTGTCCAAACGTGTACATAAACTGTAAACAAAAACGTGCTACTTGCATGCTGAAGATTTCGTTCAACTAACAAACTACGTAGAACCTCTCTAAGTCGAACTTAAAGGGAGACGCCAAAAAATTAGAGTTATAGATTTTTCGACTTATGATTTTCACCTGTCAAAAATATTAAAAATGTAATTATTACTATTAATATTTTTGACAGTTTGAGTGTGGAACAAACTTCACTTCTGTAAAGATTGCTTACAAAAATTTCAATTAGCCTTTTTCCTGGGAAGATTAAAAAAAGATCCGCTAGGGGCAGCACCGGTGGGGGGGTACATATGTTTTGAATTTTCAACGTTAAATGTATAGAATAATTATGGAATTAACGGAAGATGATGTACCTGGGGCGAAATTGAAATTTGCAAAAGTGCAAGATCATCTTGTCCGGGACTTAAAACACTGGCTTGCATGTCGTGGCTTAACCGTGTCAGGTAATAAAAATGTCCTAGTTGAAAGGTTAGTTGGTTTCTAAATTATATCGTATATGTCACTGTCTGGTTTAAATTTTGATTATTATAAATAAATTTTGTTGTTTCTTTTTTATTGTATATTTAAGAATTGAAGAATGCATTGCAAATAGTAATGATAAAAAATTTTTAAGACGTTTATTTAATGAGGTTATATTTTATATTTGTCTGCAAATTATCATTATTGGTGTTAAATAATTAACTAAAATTTCTCTTTATTTGTGCGTGAAACATGAAATTATGTGGTTTAAATTATAAAATAATTTTTTAGATTCCTAAAGACCGTAAAAGACAGCAACGATGTATTATTGGACTCAAGCACTGGAAAGAATAAACGTCAAAATTTTTTTTTATCATTACCATTTGCAATGCATTCTTCAATTCTTAAATATACAAAAAAAAAAAAGAAACAACAAAATTTATTTAAAATAATCAAAATTTAAACCACACAGTGACATATACGATAAAATTTAGAAACCAACTAACCTTTCAACTAGGACATTTTTAACCGGTGCTGCCCCTAGCGGATCTTTTTTTAATTTTTCCAGGAAAAAGGTTTATTGCTGTTTTACGTAATATATTTTAATGGTTAGGTGGTTTTTTGAAAATTACTGTTGAATTGATTAGACCGTATTTTTTGTTGTACTTTATAGCGCGTGTGTTTAATGAGTTATTTTACGACCGCTGTACAGGCATGAAAAGAAACTACTGTATAAGGTAATGTGCTAAAAATACATTTTATGAAATCATATTATTATGACTTTAAGTAGAACCTTTGCTAACTGCATAATTCAACTTTGCTATCGTTTGTTATCAATTTATCAAATACTCACTATCATTCACTTCTATATTTAAGCACTTATATAATTTGACTAGCGGTCCCGTCCGGTTTCACCCGGGTGTAAAAGAACGAATGGGGAAGGGAGGAACATGAGTACACACATTCATCTTAGTTCAAAAGTTTTTGTCGATAAAAAGCAGTATTTATACTTTTTTTAACTAATACATTTTTTTAAATTAATTAAATAAAATTAAAATAACTTTAAATGTAAACCTTAGAAGAAAGCAATGTAGTAAATAATAAAAAATAAAAATATATTCGCCCAACGTGGGGCTCGAACCCACGACCCTGATATTGACAGTCGCGTACTCTACCGATTAAGCCAACCGGCGTTGAGTACTCACAATGCTATATGAGTATATTTAATTAGTGCATTTCACCTGAATAGAAGCTTATTTTTGAGATACATTTTGCAACATTTTTCATTAATGCTCCGCTCCTAATGGCCGTAGCGTGATTTTATGTAGCCTATAGCCCTCCTCGATAAATGGGCTATCCAACAAAAAAAATTTTTTTCAATTTGAACTCGTAGTTCCTGAGATTAGCGCGTTTAAACAAACAAACAAACAAACTCTTCAGCTTTATATATTAGTATAGATAGATTCGTATTGAAATAAAACATCATCGGACATCTGTCATATTTACTATTTTACATTTTCGACCGCTGTACCGCCATTCAAATTTTTGGTAAACGTGCTAAAAATAAAAATATTTAACACTAGTGGTCCGGTTCTGTTTCTCTCGAATTTATAGAAAAGTGCTTTTATTTTAGCGCGATAATATATCGTCTATGTCCATCCTGAAGGTAAATTCTAAATATTGGTGCAAATTTTTTTTAAATCGGATGAGTAGTTTCGGAGATGAACTCCTATGAGAAACATCTAATGGCACGTTTGGTTGGGACTGAAACCGTGCAATTAGCGAGACACTTTTGCGGGACGACGTTTTATGGAAGGACGTTACGTTTGAGTGCGTTGGATTATACATGGCTTTAGTTAGATAACAGGGCGAAATTTAGTCACTAGTTTAGTTACCAGTATTTCGTTAGATGACAGCGCGTGACGCTTGCTTTGTGTATGCGTTGGATTATAACGTGGCTTTTGTTAAAGACGATAACTAGAAAACAGGACCAAATTTAGTTACAGGGCGATATTTAGTTACTAGATTTTTGTTAGATGACAGGGCAAAATTTAGTTACTAGAATTTTGCTTAAATTTATTTTTAACATCTGCCGGGCGTCTCACGACGGTTCACATTTTTCATAACGCGCCAAAAGAAGTATAACTTCTTTTTTTAGCCAATTCCTCTTAAAATAAATATTTCCTCCGACATTTACCGTTTTTACTTTTCCAAAATCGCGAAAGAACGAAGCTTTTATATTGCATCTCATTTCAAAAGGATATAATATACTAAAGCTTTAAATTTATAACTCTTTTAAATAAGCATAATATAACACTACCCGATAAAAAATATTTTTCTCTTTTCAACTTGTTCCGTTTATCGCACGTAGTACAGGGTGACATTTTTTTATGCAACAAATGTTTTGTTTGCGCGAGGCTTAACAGCGATGTTTAAAGTGGTTTGTTAAGGATGTTTGCACGAGTTGAGATTTTGCGAACCGGTTAGTCCGTTGTCATTTGTCAAATGTCAAAACACATTTAACGGTTGCGATATCCCTTGTTCTGATAAATAAGCAAATAATCTAATTTGATGAACTTTGTTTTGATTAGAAGTTTTATTCCCGGAATTTGCTGATGACATGCATCTTTGTATATTTGATAAGCATGTCTGTCTTTGAGTTGACTAAAAACATACGACTGCAAAATTTCCTTGCAAAAGATGAACACTGTGAAAGAATTATAAGATTGTGGCATACGAACGAACGGAGGGATATATCGAAATTGTAAGGGTTCTTTGGCTTTTAAAATAGCCCAACAATAATATATTGTAACAAAACTGATCTAGTTCTTGGTGGAAAATATTTATTTACAGTAATAATAACGTTAACAAAACAAATAAACAAACGAAAAGTACTTCTTTCGATCTTTCTGGAGCCTCTCTGGGACCTCCCTTCCGAATGGGCTCTCGGCACGTGCCCCTGTGTAGCTACGGCCTTTGCTCATGGTTATGTAATATTTCCGAAAGGACACGTTGTAAAATAATAGTGCATGCGAAGGTTAGCTGTAGTTAATTTTTTTAATGAAAAACGGAAGTTTTATGTATAAACACTCACTTTTATTTACTCCTTTTTTATTGAGCATAACTCATGCCATACAGGAAAGGTAGGGTGAAACAAATCATAAAAGGAAATCCTTTTATGCTTTAAAGCTGCTACCCCAGTTAAAATTATATCGGTCACAGGACCATGAAATTTGGTGTGTAAGCAGAGTGTAGCATTTTCTATACACACACACACACACACACACATCCGCTGGGTGCGTGACGGCAGCACCGTCTACCGTTTGCAATTTTTAATGCTCTTATAACATTGTGTCAAATGAGGATATTTTAAATATCTGTAACAATAATTATTAATTAAACGAAATCTTCAATTACCGAAATTTTTACACCCAGAGGAGATAATATAGTGTTTTTGTTGTTGCACTGAAAAAAATATATTAAGTATAATTATTATTTAGAAAAATGTAAAAAAAAATCGTTGGCAAAACCGAAAGTGCATATCCCTCAAGTTTTCCACTGTATGATAAAAAAAAACAACTGAAAAAATATTTTTTTTAATTTAGAAAGATTTAAAAATTTAAAGAAATAAATAATTAAAAATTGAAAAAAATATTTCTTTAAGTTTGAAAGAATTAAAAAAAAAATAAGAACTAGGTATACATAATATAAAACGATGCGTAAATGTTAGACTTTCTGCGTTACAATTGATGCCGAAAGTATGCACGTTTCGATCGAGGTATGAAGAAAATAATATTTTATGACAATGCGCGTTCTGCAACCCAGCACTAGTGTCGTCCATGTGTAACAATCTTTAGAGGAAGTTACTGTATTAATTTTTATAATGTTTCTATCTTGAAAAAGAAAACTCCATCACCGGATGACTTCGGGAGTCGCAGAGAATGCGTCGATATAAGTTTACAGCGTAATGTTGATATGAGGCGAATGTATGTCAGTGCTGTGGGTATATATAGCCAAAAAAAATAATATAATTTGCTAAAATTGCATTTTTTGTATTCCGCGATCTCGATCGCATTTTCCATAACAATTCTCGTTTCCATCTCTTCCTATATGCAATTCGTTTCTTCTTTATCTCCCATGCACGTCGTCTGCCGGTCGCTTTGGCTTTTATGTCACCGAGCTACCCTACACTGTGTGTTTATACAGTCTATATGTACTGTGCACACTAGGCTTGAACAACTTTTATAAACAAACTCTCATCCTAAACGCATACGCCTTCTCCGTTCCGTCGTGGGTAAAAACACTGTTACACTACGAGTAGTGATGTGTCGCTCCTGAGCGAGTCGTTCATAATGAACGACTCCCTTCTCGGAGCGGAGCGAGTCGATTTTTTTAGTGAATGACTCACTCCGAGCGCCATTACTCTGTGCTGAGCTGTTATGTACTGTTGCATTCGCACAGTTATAGAGCGCACACAGCACAGGGCACAGAGGCCCTAGTGAATTTTGTACGTACGGAGTTATCTTTGCTGAGTCATTTAATGTTGAATGACACACTGTAAGTGCAATAGTACTAAGCTTACAGTGACTTAAACCATTCACATTGACGTCGTTGACAAAGATATAATATTGTAACAATAAACATTATTATTGTTAAGCTTTTATTATACCTTATAGTTTATCCCGAAATGCGAATAATATAAGATCAGAATTATATTAAAATGGGCTGTGAGCTGAGTGTGTGTATTGTGCTGTGCATTGTGCAATGCTACATGACTTCTGAACATGTATGCTGACAGTTCACACCTCTGCAGTCTGCACTCTTGTATAGTGCGTACTGTCTAGTGTCGCTCCTTTAAACGACTCGCTCTGAGCGACTCTTTTTAGTGAGTGGAGCGCACGGAGTCAGCTCCCAATACTGCCCTAAAAAGGCAAAGGGCAGTAAGTGACATTTGTTGAAAAATGAGTTCATACTGAAACCAACGACAGCAGTAAGTGCTGCAGCAATAATTTTATTGTATTTAAAAAATGTTTCCCCCATGTTTTGGTTTCCATAATCTAAAATTCTGGACGGTCAATACATTTTTAGTAAATCGTGATTTACTCAAATTCATAAGTTGGTCACTTACTGCCTTTTGCCTTTTTACGGCAGAATAAAGAGTCATGTGGACACATAACTAACTACGAGGACTTGCAACACTTACAACAAAAATGCAACTTTTTAGTTAAATATAATTTTAATCTCATAAAATACTTCTCAAAAACGGTTTAGTGAATTAATTTTGGCAGTGCCCATGGAACGGAGAAGGCATATGCGTTTATGGTGACATATTGTTTGTTTGTGTGTTTGCTCGTTTGTGCCATTTATCTCGAAAACGGTTCGACCGATTCATGTGCGGTTTTTCTTAGTTACTCACCTCCTTTTAGTCAGGGGGTTTTAATTTTCTATTTAAAAACAAACATGTTTCGGATTGGGCTCGCAAGCGAGATAATTGTTATCCATGCCTGATTTATACAACTTATAGTGTAGAAGTAGTGATACTGCCATCTATGTGGCATTGTGGCAGTACAGTTAATATTTATATTTTTGTTTCAGCTATTTCTCAAAACAGCACTTGAATTGAATTTGAATAAAAATGTTTTCGTATATCTGAGACAATATCTTTAAGGAAATATGTGAGGAATTCTGATAAAGTTAAAAAAGAACTTCAATTTTAGATTTCGCTTAAAGTCGAAATAGATGTCGATTTTATCTAAGACATTTTTTACGTCATCAATTGGCCGTGTGTAGAGTATATATTGAAGATAACTGAATCGATATCAGCGTGAGCTGTGGACTAAATTAGTAATAAATCATGCAACGGTTATATAGTTTGATTTTTTTGTTTATTTTCAATATAATATGTAATCGCACATTTTTTACTTGACACCCGTAGCATCAACCAGTAATAAACATTGCAACATTTGCAATCACCATAGTCAAATCTTTGATTAACGTCTGAATAGAACTCTTCAAGTAAATAAAATTGTCGACCAATTTTTTTCAGACTATATATTGACACAAATAAAATTATAAATCAATAATAGAAAATATGACGTTTCGATCTGGGTTTAGATCTTCTTCAGAAATATCTATTTTTTTATAGTTTTAGATGTTTCTGAAGAAGATCTAAACTCAGATCGAAACGTCATATTTTGTATTATTGCCTTATTTTCGTTTAAATAATTTAATTAACAATTTCGTAAAAAAACATTTTTTAATGGATATTTTTTTTTCTGTTACCTAATAAGATTTTTTAAATTAATTATATGAAAATTTCGTGAGTAGGCGAACCTACCTACATCTACGTGCCACTTGTTTTTTCAAAAAAATTAATGTAGCCATGACGTGCCGACAAGCATCCAAAGAAATTTAGTTGTCAAAAAAATTAATCAAACATACCTGAAAAGAATACTTTCGATAATATACTGAGCGCCATGAAACTTTTTTGTATTTGTTATTTGGTGATAGTCAATTTATTTCGACATCTAGCATATTTTTAATTATTTCGAATTTACACCTCAATCAAAGCCCTGCTCACAATAATCTGTCGCGTGCCATCTGTGGCACGTGTGCCATAGGTTCACCACCCCTAGATACATAATCGGTCTCGAACCTCTTAAATACTGGACTCTTTTTTTAAGTTTCCAACACTCACTAACAAGGATTTTATTTGTTACATTACAAACTTTCACCGAAACTTTTACATTGTGGAAGAAACGGAACATTTATGGTGGAAGCAACGGGCTATTTATGGTGTAACTAACGGGACTGTTGCGGATTACTATAATGAAACAATATACTACTATGATGAAACAATATATGCAGTAGTGATGGATAACTCTTTATTAGGAGCTGGCTCCGTGCCCTGCACTCACTAAAAAGAGCCGCTCAGAGCGAGTCGTTTAAAGGAGCGACAGTACGCACTACACAAGAGTGCAGACTGCAGAGGTGTGAACTGTCATCATACATGCACAGCACAATACACACACTCAGCTCTGAGCTCATTTTAATATGATTCTGATCTTATGTTATTCGCATTTCGAATAAACTATTAAGTATAATAAAAACTGAATAATAATAACGTTTATTGTTACAATATTATATCATCGTCAACGCCGTCAATGTGAATAGTTTACGTAACTGTAAGCTTAGTAATATTACACTTACAGTGTATCATTCAACATTAAATGACTCAGCAAAGATAACTCCGTACGTTCAAAATTCACTAGTGCCTCTGTGGCCTGTGATGTGTGCGCTCTGTAAATGTGCGAATGCAACAGTACAGAACAGCTCAGCACAGAGCAATGACGCTCGGAGTGAGTCAATCACAAAAAAAAGAGCGACTCGCTCCGCTCCGAGAAAGGAGCCGTTCATTATGAACGACTCGCTCAGGAGCGACACATCACTAATATGCAGCAATGGCAACAACGTCCAACGTATACTCGAACGCGTTCATTTTGATACTGAACACGTGGAAGAGTTTTTTAAAACCGTTAAAGCGTATCCTGCGCCTCGTGTGAACCGGCACTTACGCAGTCATAGCACGCCACTGATAATATTACCGATGTATAGGCGTATTTCTCAAACATTCTAGCCACTAAACCCTCTCTTGTGGGAAAGACTAATACAGTCAGTGAGAAAAAGACACTAAATTTATGATCTGAACTTTTACTATATAGTGTGTTAGTTTTCAACCGAAATACAGATAGTTTAAGATCCGGTATTAGAAATATATATACCCTCATCTGGTATTTGATGATGACAAAGATTATATATTAGTTAATAATATATTCATTGATAAATTGCAAATGGGTTGTCTAGCTAAATACGTACTGATGATGTTGAATAAAATAAATTCTAATTAACTTTTTGGATCAACTTCCCCGATTTGTTAATCAAAAAAATCGAGCATTAGCTAAAAGAATATGACACAAGGAATCGGAAAATATGCCTACTTTCCCCGCAGCACAATTGTGAAGTTGCAAGTTATAAACAGGAAAGCAAGCGTTATTGATATACCCTCATATTATGAAATGAAAGGTTATTTCATTCCCTACCCAGCAGTATCAGGTTACCTCAGCAAAAGTTTGTCACCTTGATGGTTGCCCAGATTTTAGAGTTCTTCTGAAAGAAGATTTTTTCGATTGTTAGTATTTAATCTGACTTGAATCTGGTATTTGATCAATGGAGCGCGCTTACACTATTGGAAAAAACTTCTGTCTGAAGAACTCTAAAATGACGGGCTTTTCTGTACCTACAATGTTCCTGTGGTTGAATAAAGTTATTATTATTATTATATTGACTCTAGTCAATAATAGATATAATTATTCTTCATCTTGATTACAAGTTTGTGAGAGGATAAAGTACAAGGCATCAGAAGAACTCTAAAATGAAAAGGTATTGTAAAATTTTTAAAAGTGATTTTTTACCTAAACTAGTGCTATTCCCCACTTGTGGGTTGGAATGGTAAAATAGTCAGAATAGCTTCTTGGGATCTCAAAAACGTCGAAATCTGATGAAAACTCAATTTTTGAAAATCGGGCCAAAACCAATAATTTCCCGTTTTTTTTTTTGAAAATTGTCGATAGCGGGAAGTTAATAAAAATATAAAATTACAAACATCAACAAGTCATAAATTATACAAGGTGTAAATTATACAGGAAATAAAGAGTGACTATTGGGTTCCTTCAAATGGGTGGAGCTTTAAAAACATGGCGGCGATGGGGTATCATTTCCCATAGTTACTATGGTTACTATATAGTATACAGTGCAATTGTGAATTTTTTTAAGTGCAATAAAATGATAAGTATCAGCACAATATGTAATTGGGCTGATACAAATCACCGAAAAAGAAATTTCCTTGAAGGGGAACGTATATTTAATGCCGGTCATATCATAAAATTAGGCAAAAATTCAATTGAAACAGAACCTCCAAGTAAGGTGAATTTTAATGCTTTCTGTTTACAAACTTCCGTGTAATCAAAAATGGTAAATAGAGATAAATCAATGCAGTGTTGATGAACGTTGCAAACATATTATTGAAACATTACTTTATTGTAGCAGGTAAGTTCCCAAGTTTTCCAACCTAAAAATAGTCGCCGGAATATAAGTGAAAAATGGTATAAAATTGAAAATAACAAAATAGTTAACATATCGTCTCAAATGATTCGCAAATATGCTCGGATTTATAAAAAACGCAGTCAACTCGCATCGAGGAGAATTCACTAAGCCTAACAAGTCCAGTGCCGAGCGAAAGCGGGAGCTACGGCAGCATCGAAAAGAAAACGAAAAAAACCCAAACGTTTACTGATCATGTGCAGGTGACACACGAAAAAATTACGGCGCGGACTCGAACTGCGTCCTTCTGTAATTTTTATTATGTGTGCCAAGTGGTTAGTTTCCCTTGTTAATAATAGATGGACACTGCTTGAGCTGTCCATTAAAGTGCGTAAATAGGAAGAGTGGGCAATCGCTGATTGATTACCGCTATTTTAAATAACTTCCGGTATCTACCTAAAATTTGTGTTGGTTGCCACGGGTACGCCATAGTTTTGTATTATGTTTGTCAGCGTTTCCAAAATTATGTTCCGCGGAAAGCATGAAATATGTTACGCGAAAAATTGTGTTAAAGCTATACTAATATATAAAGCTGAAGAGCGCTAATCTCAAGAACTACTAGTTCGAATTGATTTTTTTGAAGTAAAAATTCTTTAGGCACGCTTGACTAGGGGAGTAAGCTGGTGAATGCGTGACTAGAGATTTACAAAAGTGTGATCGGGCGAGGCGAACGGAAGTTGAGAGGGAGATATAAGTTAGTGAAGATAGAAAGAGGATGACAAATACTTAACTGGCTAGTGGGGCCATCAGGTGGCCGACACACATACTTCACTGGCTAGTGGCGCCATCAGGTGGACGAAAATATAAGCAGTATTAACAATAGAATGACACATACTTTACTTGCCAGCGACAATATCGGGTGACAGAAAAAAGTCTTGTAAGCCTACTTAACTTGCAGAGCTAAATAATATTTCGTAAAGATTTACGGTTAAAATCCAACAAGAGCTAAGTAATTGCAATGTATTTCTTTTGTTTTCATTATCTTTATGTTTATATTTCTTTCTTCTTACATTAGACTGTTCATTTCGTTCTTGAACAATTTTATAAATTAATATTTTGTTCAATACATTAAATATTCTACGTTTAAAGTGAATAAAATTGTAAATTCATTTTAAAGTTCATATTTTGTGAATTTTCGGGTGAATAATAACAAATTATGGCAGGAAGAAGTTTTACTTCAGTCCAGTGGTCTAAAGCACACTCGTTTTTTTGTTGGATAGTCCATTTATCGAGGAAGGCTATAATATGTTACGACCTGAGCTGAGCATCAATGAAAAATGTTGCAAAATATAACTCAAAATTTGTCCGTTCGACAAAAACTTTTGAACGGTAACTCTGATCATCATGAAATTTGAACATAACATTCATCTCAGTAAACTAAGATGAATATGCGTACTTATGTCCCTTCCCCCATTCGTTCTTTTGCACCCGGGTGAAACCGGGCGGAACCGCTAGTTGATTATTATAATCATGGTAAATAAATAATATTTTAATTGATGATATTGCGCATTTTTATTAATTACCAAATATGAATTATAATTTAATAATTTTAAAGTATAGCTATGTTTGTTACATTGTTAAGAAACACCCGTGACAAAGGGTATATAGCTATATTAGAAATTAATTTCTGAAACAATGTCACCGTCGGGATACGAACCCCGAATCTTTCCATTCTCGCGGCGGACATTTGGTATCTTTGCGATCAGTATAAAGCAGCCAAATTACCATGGAGACCACATGAATATTATTTCATTTTAATATTTTTTTCGAAAGTTACATTTTTTTCACGATTTTACTGTGAAAAAATAAATGTTTTTTTTTTTTATTTCGAACTGTTCACGATTTTTAAGAATATTTAAAGATGGTTAAGTACTGCTATGTAGCTAAGACATCTCGAAATACTCACCGGTACGTAAATACATTTTACCTCCGGTGTAGAATATGTTTTTGACAAAGTTTTTGTCAGTTTTTGATTAAACAAATCTAAAATATATTTTCATCAACCGTATAAGATTTCTAAAGCTCATTAATTGTCGTTTTTATATCCTTTAAAACTGCACACCTATAATATGTTATCTGTATTTAGAGATCGACCCCCCCCCACCGAAGTGAATTCCTGGCTACGGCCTTGGTCTACACCAGAGGTCCCCAAACTTTTTTGCCTCATAGACCACTTGCCATGTTTTTCGGTTTTGGGTAGACCCCCTGCTTATCTAATATTGATTTTTTGCAAATTCGATAATTTCAAATGTATTTTTGACAACCGGTATAGTGCTACTCACTTTGAACGATTTAAATTTATAACGGTAGTGAAATGTAGTGTGAAATGTTTAGTTTTATACATTTATTAATCAGATTCAAATTAAACGAATCAAATTAAAATTTACTTTCTGTTACATAAAATAACTAAGCAAAAAATAAATGCTTTTAGTGTGAGGGATGAACCTGATGCTTTAATAATAAATTTTCAACATTTGGCATCAATTTAGTTAGATTTAATCTTAAATCTCTTCGGTTAACAATGTCCAGGTTGTTCGTTTTTTTGTTAAGAGATTCACTATCGTTGACCCCTATTTTCATTTCATAGACCCCCAATTTTTTTTCCCGCCGACATGGACCCCTTGCAAGTTGTCGCCGACCCCTGGGGGTCGATATAGACCACTTTGGGAATCACTGGTCTACACTCTCTCTGCCGTCCATGGACGAATTTCGACACACTTGCCTATCCATCACACCTTAGCAATTTCTATTTTTGTCTGTAACGGAATCGCGTCGTCAAACAGACTGTATAACGTGTTCATTTATTTGCTGTTACGCGTCGATACAGTACCTATATATATACACATGCAAACAAAATGATGAGCAGTGAAAGGAAGAAGAGAGAAGAAGTGTTTTCCAATATTAACAAATCGATGACCTCCCTGAGTCCCGGCGGCGTTCCTAGCAATCCAGAAGCAACGCTCTTCGTTCCTGTACACGCGCACCCCTTCGCTCTTCACTCCAAATAACACCCCATCACCATGCCACCGCCACCCCCGTCGTCCTAGCAATTTTACTATAAAGGAAATGAAATTGATCATACGGATGAACTGACGCTCTATGTACCATAACACGAACATTTTTTTCTCTGTTGAATCCGTCGATGGAACACTGTTGTATTACTGAGTCATTTATGCATAGACAAACAAATTGTAATGGTTTGTTTACAGTTCGTGTTATCACCGATACTCTGTGGCTACTGAAACAAAAAAAATACATTATACTTATGATTCCGCGACATTTCGTCACCCGACAAAACATCCCCCAACAAAATATCCTATCAGCAAAACTGGTGTAGAATTACTATATTACTATCTTACTTTGTATACGCCTCCCCATAAGTGTTTTAAACATACTGTAACAAAACTGCTGTAGTCCGTGGCGGAAATTATTTATTTACAAGAATAATTGTTTAACAAAACGGTTAAACACACAGACGAAAGCATACTTCTTTAACTTAACGAATAATAACGTTAATAAAACTAATAGTTCTAAATTATAAAATAAAAGACTAAGTAACAGAGAATAAAGAGTCACTAAATTATGTACAAAGAAATATTTACAACACACTGGCACAAAACACAAAGTTTATCAGCACACTTGTCTATTATTTTTTTTTTCATTTTAAATGTGATGTTTTTTGTGTGATTTTAAAATAGACATGTTCTATGTTGTTATTGCAGCTCACAGAATAAATATGCTATTCTATTCTATTCACTATAAGTCATTTATTTAAAACCGGATTTATAATTGCACTCACTAGAGTTAATTTATTTCCACAGATTAACTGAATTTATGTCGTAATGCCAGAGCACTGTGTCAACACAACGAACAGCTCCAATAACTGACTGACTTGCTCACTCTGCTTCCTTATATAGTTTTTCGGTCCAATCTTCTAGAATGTTCGGGACGAATCGAGTTCCTTTCCTTTACTTGTGTGTGGGTCTCCAAGGTCGAGTATTCGTTACTTGTTTTCATTGTTGTTGGTTGACCTTCGAGTACTGTATAGTCTTTTCTAGAAACTCCCATAGGCGCATCACTGGGGGGGGGGAAATACGCAACAACACAAAATTGATTACGCAGAGTGTTTATTTTGATAAACATTCGGTAATCACGCTGGTTAACATTAGCGGAATAGCCCTGATTATTTATGTTTTCAAGAAATGTGTTTAGTTCTTTTGATTTTCGTACACTATTCTTACATTCGCGACCCTCGTGATATGTCATCACGAACCTCTTGCTGAATGAGTTCCACAGGTTGAGAATACATTTTTAGGAGTCCTGGCAGCACACCACTAACAGCTATAGTTATCGCGTGAACAGGGAAAAATCAGGGCTATTCAGCTAATGTTAACCACCGTGATTATCAAGTGTTTATCAAAATAAACACTCTGCGTTATCACTTTTGTATATTTCGTATTCTGCTAAGCAACGTGATTAGCACGAGTGTTTAAATTGATCACGTGACGTGTTTATAAGAGTGGATAAATAATAAACTGGTAAATGGGGTGTTAGCTGTCACTATTATAGGTAAACATAAGTGGTTACAGGCAGTGCTTATACATTTTTTATCACTGTGGTTACCTAGGCACAGTGATTAGAACACATATAGCAGAATACGGCTAATTATCTGATTGATTGTTACCACGAACTCTGTAGTCAGGACACCCAGCTCGAGCGTAGCGGTGGGCCAATATCTGTCGCATGAACCAATATGGCTTCAGCTACTGGGTAACGCACACACGTTCATGGCTTACATGTTTATAGTGTCTTTTAAGTTAAACAATTTTGATAAATATGCCAAAAAATAGGTGAAAAGAACTCAAGCTTTCCCAGGTAGTGCGCCAGAAAACAGTAGGTCTCGAAACATAGGTCTCCTAGTGACAGGCTTTGTGGTTGTTATATTGTCTTCAAGTGTCGTCTTTGCTTCGGATGGTCCTAGCGGTGGCTATCCGCGCCAACCCTTATATAGATACGGCGCTTAACGGAACTATGATTTATTATCTCTAGATGATTTACGTTATAATTTATTTGTCCATTGCCTAAATGGCTTTATTAAACGGACAATCTGTCAGGTTTTCTTGTTGTTGTTTATGTTTATTTTTTGCTCGCTTTATGAAACAGCGCCCGTACTATAATGTGCTTGCGTCATCTGTATTTGTTATTTTGTTTTTGTGTGCTTGTATACAGAAAAATGTTTATTATAATTTTCAAATGAACGCAGAAACAAAGGGTAAATGTTAAATAAAGCTTTTTAATTTTCACCGTCAGGTACATGCGTATGATTTTTTAATTTATTGATATTTATTGGTACAGAGAAAAGTTTAAAAAAAACTTATGTATTTTATTAACAGAAATCATTACGTGCTAACAAGGAAAATATATTTATGTCAGAATTAAAAAAATATCAAAATACGCAAACTGAAACAGTAGTCAATTTTATAGAGATTTAAAAATTGGACTGATGAATAATTAATCTATACCTATAGACTAGACGGCGAGGAGGTAAAAACATTAAAAAGTGCATTATTCGGACACAGGCGAGATTATTTGTTGGAATCGCTTCGTTTTAGGGTGTAGTTCAACCCCCTAAGTATGCTTACAAATTGCTGGTGTGCTTGATTTTATAATTGACAATTAGTGACGAAAATAGTGCTTTTATCTCTATTTCCTTTAATATCCCCGTTCCTCTTGACTTTTAGTAGTATATGCATTGAGAAAGTTGTTCCTTATGAAATTTCCTAAAAAATGAGCACTGACAGAGGTAGCTAAGTGCAATTGTTAACTTGCAAATAGCCCCGAAAGTTAAAAAAGCACGTTTTTTTTCACTATTTTTTTTACTAAGAAATGACCGCACATAGATGGCTGAAAATTTTCAAAAATGATGTCTATGTTGATCCAAACATGCAAGAATAATTTTAGCGTCATCGGTCAATTACTTCTCGAGTAATTAACGATCACTTTTTTTTTGTTTCCTTAATTGCAAATTGCGCCATTTTTTTCACAAACGGGTTTCGCTGTTCGAACCAAGCCAGAAAAATCACAAATCCATTCAACTTTAGTATCCCGTTGGAATTTTTGGAAAAAATTAATTCTAACCGACGCGCAGTGTTCAATAGATTAGTGTGGGTGTTTGTTAACGCGACGGGAATGTAACCGTTGAAACAAAACTCAACGGATACCCGCAGTTGCCCCTCGGCGCGACGGCGGTCGGTCCGATGCAGTGGACCACGTCATTTCATAGAAGTCTGTAAACGACAACAGATGTGCGCACACGTTTTTACCTATAACTACCTACCTACCTAACTAGTAACTACCTACCTAACTACCTACCTTGTGCTGCTCATTGTGAATATGGAGTTTAAAATTGATGTTGATATGGATTTATTAATTAGCTTTGTTCATAATAGGCCAGTGTTGAGACAAGATATTAGAAAATTACAAAAATACATAACGTACTTGCATTTCTTCGCCCTTTAAGTATAGAACTGATATCAATAACAACGGATCGTGTACGAAGGTAACCGTTTCGCGTCGGCCCGTTACCCGTTGACTAAAACGGTCGTTAACAAGAGCCCTACCGGTCAGCAGAAGATCAAGCAATGTTCCTAGCAGTAGCAGCGTTTCTAGCCTCGTGTGCAGCGGCCTTTACTTACTCTCCTTGCTTTTACGGCGTGGCAATCGCGTACAATAAATATTACTTAAATCACACCTGCGGGACTGCTCACGTGCTGATCATTGTTTTCTATTGACTGTGCTTCCCGGTCCCACGCTATGATATATTTTCTGTGTACGGAAACAGATATCTTTCCGCAGACATCCGCCCACTCACAGGACCGTTTTAAGGTCTATAGGAACTTTGTTTTGAATGCCGCTCCAGGCTAAACATAATCACATAGTTACGAAACATAATTATGTTAACTGCAAGTATATATTATATATATATTCTGTTTTACTTTGAGGGTATAAATATTTATTCGCCTGATAAAATATTAATCGCGGCCACATAGATAATAATAATACCTTATCTATAAATGTGGAGTATTATATCTACAGTTGCTCTTGTGAATCTATTTATGTTGTTTATTAACCTTTTGTGAAGTTTATAGTTGTAAAACATTAATGTTAGTGGAGGTTTTGTGTGCAATTTATTCGCCTGATAAAATATTAATCATGGCCACATAGATCATAATACCTAATCTATAAACGTGGAGTATTATATCTACAGCTGCTCTTGTGAATCTATTTATGTTGTTTATTAACCTTTTGTGAAGTTTATACTTGTAAAACATAAAAGTTAGTGGAAGTTTTGTGTGCAATTGGGTTAGGATAAAACATTATTTTGTGGAACTTTTATTTAGACGTTTACACTGATGCCTTCGGTCGGACTTTAGGGTCAAAATATTCAACAAAAAGAGCAAGGGGTATAGTGCAGTGCATATCTATTCCCTGACGAACTTTTCTACCTGATATTTTGCTTGGTAAATTCAAAGTAAATTTTATAGCTGCAGCCGATAACAAAAATAGAAATATTAGTGTTTATTAATACGCGCCCAAAGAATAAAGCATAACACGACTTTCTTTGAAAAGTGTGCCACCTATCTTGGTTATAAAATGTATAACAATGTCCCAAAATCAATAAGAGATTCCAAAGATTTTGATAAAAAGCTGAAACAATACATAATTAATATAGTTCCATATTCTATAAACGACTTGCTATCGGATTAATAATTATGTTTTAACTGTCTACTGACGTTTTGTATCCATTTTATATAATTGTGCAACAAATAAACATTTAAATAAATAAAATTGTCGACCATTTTTTTTCAGACCATATATTGAGAAAAATTATATAAAAATATAAATCAAAATAACAAAGGATGACGTTTCGACACGTCATCCTTTGTTATTTTGATTTATATTTTTATACAATTTTTCTCAATATATGGTCTGAAAAAAAATTGGTCGATAATTTTATTTATTTGAAGAGTTCTATTCAGACGTTAATCAAAGATTTAAATAAACATTTATTATTATTATTCTACAAATGAATTTGTTCCAAGATTAGTAACTTCTATTTTTAATAGTGTTCGGTGAATATGGACATTATAATGAAAAAGAAGATGTCTATATAGACTGAAAGATACTATGAGATGCATAAAGTAGGGTATTGTAGGTATACATGCATTTTGTGAAGAGCGTCAGGTTGAAAGATTGAAGTGGATTGAATATGACATGAGAAAATCTCGCGAAAAGAATTTTCATGCTTGTTTTTTGCACTATAATATATTATATTCTAACTTAAACAAAATTTTAAAATAGAATCACCAGCATTATCTTATCCTATCTATAATATGATGTTAAGACGATCAATATTGACATAAGAATAGATATTCAATTTTTAATGCAAAAATAGGTTATACAGTAGAACTTCTGTTAGTCGAATTTCAAGGGAGACGTCAAAAAAGTCGACTTATGGAGTTTTCTACTTAGGCGGATTTTGTAAGGAAATATTCGACTTGTGGAGATTAAGATACATTCTAACTAATTCTGAGTAGCTATGTTCGAGATACAGAGGTGCAATTTATTTTTTCGAGTTATGGAGGAAAATATGTACCGAAATGGCTTATAGGGATTCACTGATTATTTCGATCTATATAGAATTGAAATTTTGAGTAAAAGAGTAAGGGCTTGAACGGAAGGGAACAAAACTTTTTTTCGAGTTTTTGGAGGTTCTCGACTTATCGAGGTTCTAATATTTAAACTGAATTTTATTAGAAACTAATTACTAATGAATTTGTATAATTTGCACTGATTTTTCACTCGGCACTTGGTAGAACATGATTAATAACAAATAGTAAAAATGAAAAACACGTGAAAATTCTACAAAATATTTTCTTTTCTCAACGATCGTTTCAGAGTACAGACATATACTAAGTATATTGTAACAAAACTGTTCAAGTCCGTGGTGGAAATTATTTACTTACAATAATAAACGTTTAACAAAACAGTTAAACACACAAACGAAAAAGTACTTCTCAAGCAAAACAGTAATAATAACGTTAACAGAAACAAAATAACGCCAGTTCCAAATAATAAAATAGAAACTAAGTAACAGAAGAGTATAGAGTCACTAATTATGTACACAAAATATTTACAATACAGGAACACACCAAAGTTTATAAGCACACTTGTCTATTAACTATATACACACGATTATTTACAATAAGTTATTTATGTTAAACTAAATTTATATAACTGCACTTAATGATTTATGTCACAACGCACTGACACTGTATAAGCACATGAACGCCTCACGAACAACTGACTGACTGATTGACTTGCCAACACTTCGCTCGCATTTTATAGCTTCTTCCCCCGCCCGGAGAATGTTCTAGAAGCACCGAGATTCTTCCTTTACATGTATTGGTTTCTCCAGGCAATTCTAAGAAGACCGAGTTTTCTTGGCTACCTGTTTTCCATTGTTATTGCTAGAAGATTCTACAGAATCCATAATCGTCCAAACAGGGAGCGCGCAACAACATGTCTGCACTCCTGAGGATGGACTTAATGTACTAAACGATCGTTGACAAGAGAAAATATTTTGTAGAATTTTCACGTGTTTTTCGTCTTTACTATTTGTAATTATTTTTTATATTTTTTAGCTCAATTTTGAAGAGTCCAAATTCGGACCGAAATTTATTGAATTATAATTGTATATATTTTTGTCAATATAATTGTCTGAAAAATTGATCGATAATTTTATTTATTAAAGAAATTCTACTGTATATATTTTAGAATTTATTTCAATCCTCTTTAAAACTATAATAGGTTATGTTAGGTATTGAAACAGGAATATCATAATATCTTACTGCCTCCAAATTGCCAGAAGCAAAATTCGGCTTGGTTTAGTTAGAAGGGGAACTACATTACTGCGACTACTGTTGGAGTTTCGATGTATCGAATGCACACATTAATCTGCGAGTTTAGCTCTGAAGCAATCAAAATATATGAGCCACAATTATTATCAGTGTATCTGCCCTATTCCTAGGAGACCTATCAAATATTTTTGAACGTTTTGGGGTCTAGTCAAACCTTGAATTTTTATCTTTGCAAAATTTTATTTGCAAAAAAAAATCCTTAAGGTATTTTGAACTATTAATACCTTCAAATTTAGTATTTAATAAAAAAAATCCAGCCAATTGGGCGACGGGATCATTCCAATTTCAAAAATATTGACATTTGATATAATATAATAAAGAGAATAAAGTTTCTGATATCTCGTGAGGTGATGCGGATAATCAAATCTTTGATTAACGTCTGAATAGAACTCTTCAAATAAATAAAATTGTTGACCAATTTTTCTCAGACCAATATATTGACAAAAAATTATTTTTTGAATCATTAAACTTTCAATCTTGCGTACAATTTATTAGATAATAAATAGCTTAATATTAATTAGTTTTTATATTTTTTAGATATTTCTGAAGAAGATCCAAATCCGGATCGAAACGTCATCTTGTGTTATATTGATTTGTTATTTTATTTTTTTTTTAATTTTTTGTCAATATATTGGTCTGAGAAAAATTGGTCGACAATTTTATTTAATTGATGCGGATAATCGCTAGTATTCAATATATTTGCTATTCGTTGCCATGGTTACCTATACATAATATTAGTGAAGACCCCTATTGCTTCTGGAGAAAATAGGTGCATTAGACCGGCAGCTCGTGACAGATTTTATCAACCAATCGTATCACGTATGCCCTTCAAGTTGATGATTATAAAGTAGGTTTAACTAAAAAATGGATCTAAGCGAGATCGTGTGGGCGGGACATGTAGTGTGCAATGTCATCTGAAATTGCAAAAAAAAATTGAATTTTTAATAGTATGCAGAGGAGTTATATGCTGTAACGGTGTTTTTTTTACATAATAGTGACTTTTCTTAACGGTTTATTATTTTATTTATATTTTCTAGAAAGTTGCGTTAAATTTTTTTTAAACTATACTTTCGGAAATACTTTGAAAACAAAGAAAAATCAGCTGTTCTTTGTTTTGTAGATCTGTCAGAAATAAACTGGTTAACAATCAAATGTCAACATTTTGAAGTTGGAATAGTCCCGTCGCCCAATTGGCTGTAATTTTTTTAAACATAATGACAATTTTTTTCATCTTCTGGGACGCTCCTTCCGTCTGGGCCCTAGGCACGTCCCCTGTTGCCCCTGCTTAATTACGGCCCTGCACGTGGGTATGGAAGGCCTCAAAGCAAAAATATCGAGATGGGCTGATGTAAAATTAAACACACTGTGTAAGATATCAAATTCATTATAATAAGAGCATAAAATCTAATTTTAGTCCCAAGTGAATAAAATTTCTTACTGCGACTTTAAATATAATATAATAACCAGTCAGTTTGTAGTGGATAGATGCGGTAAAAACGTTTGAATCGGTGATAGGACGTCTTTTTACGTTAAAAATTAATTACTCTTTGCCGAGGTTATTAGACCAACAAGTTAAGTGAAGAAGTGAGCTTCCAGTTAGACACTGATTCTCTACCCAATTAGTTAAATTACGAACGAGGGGATGCGGTTTCGCTATTAGCGCTGTTGTGATTGCTTTAAACGTGTCGGTTTGTTCTCAACTGACTGCTGCGCGCGTCAGGCATCGCTTGTAGGCGTCCGCGAGGATTTTGCAAATATCGGCAATAGAACTTTTCATTGCTGAAAATTTTTTGTGCGCGTGTCTCAACTTTCGACGTATTTTTCAGACAATTTTCATTTTGACAGGTGAAAAGTGATTGATTTTGAAAAATGTAAACAAAATTATAATAAAAATAATAATATGTTTAACGTCCGTTTCTCGACTTTGTCATAGAAGACGACATTCGCACCATTACTATTTTCCATCTACCACAATTCCCACTATTTTTTACATTTTTCAACTTCAACTTAATTAATGAAAGAATTTTAGGAAATTAGGATAAGGTAGACAAATTTTAAGCATAGGTAATCGAACATGGCCTTGAGTAAAAAAACACCTCGATATTTATCTGGAATTATTGAGAGAAACCATGAAAAAACTCAACAAGATGGTCGGTACAGGAATTACTGTTTCTCGGCGAGAAGCCGTAGGAAAAAGTTTCAACCACATCTGCCCCCACCGGGATTCGAAACTATTTTAGGTGTAAATTTACTTTTCAAAACTTTACAATACTTTTTTGTTTTGAGGTCCCCCGAACCCAAAAAATACATTTTTGGAAAAACTCTGTGTGTACGCATCTGTTTGTCTGTGAACACGATACAGGTCAAATGGATGAATGAATTGAAACCAAATTTTGGGAGGATGTTTGATATGCAAATATGAAGACCCTTATTAATTTTGGGAAAAATCGGTGTATGCGCAAAAGAGATATAATATGCTAAAACATTGTTTTTATATAATAATGGTGTACTTTTTGTAACGGTTTATTTTTGAAGTGAAAACTTCTTTAGCGGCGTTGTACACTTTTTGTTTGTAATGGGTAAAAAATGTTAAACTCGCGTCAGGACACGTGACCTGATCGAAAATTCGTAAGACGAAAACTTTTGTACACTTTTTTTGTAATGGGTAAAAAATGTTAAACTCGCGTCAGGACACGTGACCTGATCGAAAATTCGTAAGACGTTAATATTCAAGTTTTCACTTCTGCCGGCACTCCCGGAGTGCAATTTTTATTAGTTTTTACAAGAAATCTTTGTAAAATAAATTTTTGTCTAAGCTTTATAATTTCAGAAATATTTTGAAAATAAAAAAAATCAGCTGTTCTTTTGTTTTGTAGATCTGCCAAAAAGACGTTAGTTAAGCATTAACTTTTACATAACGTGGAACATATTATATGTAGGTAATCCTGCCAGCGTATAGTAAATATCATAATATTAAATACTAGCCGCGAAGACAGTTTTATTTTTTCATTATACTATATCAAATGTTAATATTTTGGAACAAGGAATGATCCCGTCGGTCAATTAGCTGGAATTTTTAGCTTAGTCCAGTCTTAAATACAGTTGTCTGCAAACAATTAATGTTTGTAAACATTGACGCGCTAACAACATGTTTTTCATCCTCGACTGACAGCAAATTTTTGCGGGCATATATTTGTCGATCTGGACTTCACAATCAATAATAGCCGTCCTGCATAATTTAGTGTTATTTTTCAGATCAATAATATAATTTTTGAAGTGGAACTGTTTTATTTCTTGTAAGAATTTTGGATGAGATAAAAATGTATTGCTTCAACTTACAACCTAGGGGACATTTTTATTTTCAAAGGTTTAGTGGGTCTTAGAACTAAATCAGCTATGAGTGTAATGGATTCCGGTGTATCAACTGGCTCCAAGATGAAATGTCGCAGAACTGTTGATATTAGGGCCTTTTCTTCAAGCAGTGCAAATTTTTGACCTGCAATTAAAACAATTTACTTTACAATTTGTAATTAAGAAACATGTTTCCTTTAAAATAAACCTTTAATTTTTTACCGATGCAGTTTCTAGGTCCAGCACTGAATGGTATAAATGCGAAGGGGTGTCTCTTTCGAGTGTTTTCTGGTAAAAACCTGTCTGGATCATAAACGCCTGGATTTGGCCAAAAATCAGGATGCCTATGTATATCGTACATATGAAGAAATATGTCGACTCCTGCTGGAAGTACGAACTCATCTGAAAATATAATTTAGAGCTTTTATCAAATAAAACATTTTGCTATATATTTTGAAATGTATTAAAAGGACCTTATAAGATTTAGTTCTCGGTTAAATTGATCGAAAATGGTTTTATTTTATAGTTTAAAGGTCACTAAGAAAAAGTGTCCATGGGCGCACATAGTCTGAAAACCAATTAATTTTTAGCTACAGATATGTTTAGCGAGACATTATAGATATAGGGATCCAGGGGCAAATTTCTTCCATTACGGGGAATGGTTTTAGTCAGTAAGAATCTAACACTACCTGTCTAGGCCGGGTGTCTTATGCACGATTTCCCCTCCCCGAAAAAAAAGGATTTAGGGATATCCATTGAATTCACAATCTTAAAAAATCCTAAGCTCTAGAAATATGTTTTCGAGAGCGCTGAATCCGAATATGACATTATTATTTTATACAAGATGACACTTTCCAACATTACCTAGTTTTTGACTATCTATTTCTAAAACAGAACCACAAAAGTTGAACATGGAACATGTTTGTGAATTCAATGGATATCCCTATATCTAAAATCCCGCTAAACATATCTGTAGCTAAAAATCTATTGGTCTTTAGGCTACGCACTCTTTAGTGACCTTTAAACTTTAAAATAAAACCATTTCCGAGCCAAGAACCAAATCCCATAAGGTTTGTGCGAGGTCCTTTCCATCTTACCAATTTTAAGATCTTCTTCTAATTTACGACCGATGAACCAGACTGGTGGATACAGTCGCAGACTTTCTTTGATACACCTTTCTAAGTAAGTCATCTGTTGTAAATCATTGTAAGTCGGCAAAGTGTTTCTATCTTCGCCCATGATACTAATAATTTCTTCATATACACGAGCCTATTAAATACAGAATGGTCAATTAATAAAAAAAAAACCTTGGGTCGCAGTGCCAAACCCTGCCGACAATATAGTGTATTTGCTAATACAGGCAGCATGGCTTTATTTAAACTATTGCTTTCATACATGTTTAAGTTTTTAATAATGTGTTAAATTTCAATTTCGAAAACGATTCTTAAAATTGTTTCAGTATTCTTGAAAAGACGTCTCGTGTGAAGAGAACACATGGAAGCAATCATGAAAATCAGTGCTAGAAAATTAGTAGGCAAAACTAGCAAGGAATCTGACGGCAAATCCAGCCTTAAGGTTTAATATGTACCTGGCAGTCTTTGTTGTTTGCTAAAAGCATCAATGCGAACGACATTGCAGCTGTTGTCGTGTCGTGGCCCTAAAAAAAAAAGTTTAATTTAAATTGCAGTCATTAACTTCTTTGGAGAGATATTTTTTTAATAACAGACCTCAAACATGAATGTGTCAACTTCTTCGGCTATACCTTCGTCATCAATATCGGCACCATTCAGCTTTTGAGATATCAACAGATCCAACATGGCGAGTCTTTTCTTTGTCATCACGTCTGCATTATTATCATCATCAACTACAATCGAATTGTCAAATCCTTCCATTCTCGTTTTTATAACTCTCCTTGTAAAATTGTGCAAATTTGATACGTATTTTTTATTTTTGTGTCCACTTGGCGATAAATTAAATATGCTATTAATGAGGTACCATGGTCGAAATGCACGGTATAAACACATTTCTCCAAATCTGAAATTAAATTAATCTATACTAATATATAAAGCTGAAGAGTTTGTTTGTTTGTTTGTTTGGTTGAACGCGCTGATATCAGAAGTTACTGGTTCGAATTGAACATTTTTTTTTGTTGGACAGTCCATTTATCGAGGAAGGCTATAGGCTATATAATATCACGCTACGACCAATTGGAGCGGAACATCAATGAAAAAGATGTATCTCAAAATTAGTCCGTCCGACAAATATTATCAGGTGAAATTCCTTAACTAAATATTGCAATATTAGCGCGTCACGTTCACAAGCCCGGATAGCTCAGTCGGTAGAGCGTAAGACTCTTAATGCCAGGGTCTTGGGTTCAAGCTCTACGTCGGCGAATATATTTTTATTTTTTTTATTTTCTACATTGCTTTCTTCTAATGCTTACATTTCAATTTTTTTAAATTTCATTATGACTAATTAAAATTAAATATATCTAATTAAAAGCTCATTTGAAAACTGTTACAACTATAGGTACCTATATAAAAATAATTTTCCTACAGTGTTTTCAATTAAATATTTATTATATTAAAAGAAATCTATTACTTAAAAAAAGTATAAATACTGCTTTTTAATGACAAAAACTTTTGAACGCTAACTCTCGGTAAACTAAGATGAATGTGCGTACTCATGTCCCTTCCTTCCCCATTCGTTCTTTTGCACTCGGGTGAAACCGGGCGGGACCGCTAGTAATTCTATATCTATGCTAATATTGTAGAGCAAAAGTTTGAAAGTTTGGATAAAGGATAACTACTCATCCGATTTCAAATTTTTTTTCACCAATATTTAGTACGGACATTCAGGATGCACATACGCTATATATTAACGCGTTTAAATATAAGCTCTTTTCGCGGAGACCAATTTTGCAACGTAAGTCGACGAAAAATCGGTAGCAATCCAAAATTAGGGCCCCAGTACGTATATGAAAACATCGCGAGATATCTCTAT
The DNA here is from genome assembly GCA_963575645.1 of Xanthostigma xanthostigma. Classification (NCBI taxonomy): domain Eukaryota; kingdom Metazoa; phylum Arthropoda; class Insecta; order Raphidioptera; family Raphidiidae; genus Xanthostigma; species Xanthostigma xanthostigma. Next base: position 12,148,868 of record OY754475.1, read on the forward strand.
AAATTCATTTTCTTGTTAATTTTTTGAAGTTTTTGGGTATTAAATTAATAATAATATTTGTCTGTTTGTACTCACTAGGGTATTACTAGACCGCTTTTGGTGAAATTTATAAATCGATTTTAACGAAACTTGGTACACATATTGAAATCCATCACCGCGCAAAGCCTAATTAAAATTGACTCAATCGGGCTACTTTAAGAGTAGGTTTTAGGGGTTGAAGAAATGTTTTGAGCCCAAAAATACCTAAAAAGTTTTCAGAATTGTTTCAAAATTAAAATTTAACCCACTAATAAAAATAAAAATGTGCTGCCAAAATGTTATTAAAATCAGCCCAACAGGACCGGACTTAAAAATTTTATGAAAACGGTAGTTTGTAGATTTTGATTCACTCAGTGAAAGGTGAATTTAATTTGATAAATTGATTATATAATATTGAAATTTAGAAAAAAATTGTTTTAAGGGGTGTATTAAGGGGTCAATTTTTTAATTTTGCCCCAAAACAAAAAAAAAATTAAGTTCACATAATAAACGCTGCCTGTATTAGCAAATACACTGTATTGTCGGCAGGGTTTGGCACTGCAACCCGAGTTTTTTTTAACATAGAATAGAGTTTTTCATTACGACTCACCTGTATATGGATTCTTTATAGCTCGTTAATTCTGCCTCATTTTTTTCACTAGAACAGCCCATAGCCGTCTCTAAAAGACATATTTGAGTACAGAAAAAATGTACAAGTTTTCAATATACAGTGTGGTCACTTAAGTGTGCAACATATGGGAAAATTTTTAATTAAATGCACAACCAAAATACAAATATTGCCAAAAGTTGGTGCATGTCCGATAATCATTTTAGGTGCTCTTATAATTGTTGAAACTCAAACAGCATACGGGGTGGGTCAAAAAATATAAAAATTGGACAATAGTAAAGTGCCCTTATTTCAAAAAATTCAGCGAAATGTTATAAGAAAAAGTTATTTAGAATTAAAAGTTATGCCCAAATACCAACACATGGCCTTCTAAGAAAAAACATTTTTTTTTTGAAAAACCAAAATTATAATTTTTTTGAAAATTTTTTTTTATACTTATCTTAAACACACTAATAAATTATTCAAAATCAAATCAATTTCGCATAACTTTGTTCAAATTCTGCAATATTTGTAAAATTACCTAAGATTTTTAATTTTTTATGGAATCACAAACTTTATGTTTGTTGCAACGATATTAAACACCCTGTATGCTGTTTGAGTTTCAACAATTATAAGAGCACCTAAAATGATTATCGGACATGCACCAACTTTTGGCAATATTTGTATTTTGGTTGTGCATTTAATTAAAAATTTTCCCATATGTTGCACACTTAAGTGACCACACTGTATATATGTTACGCTCAAAGATCGAAAACGCTCATTGAGCGAAAAAATAGCTCACAACGCGTTGTGGTCACCGTAAAACATCCACATCGCGAAATTCGTGTTATGGCTCTAATAAAAACGCGCACGACGCGTTGTGGCAATCACAGAAAGACCAAATAGCGAAATTCGTGTCGTGGCTGACATGCTATTCGATCTCAACGCGTTGTGGCAATGAAGAAAAGCCATGACGCGTATGGAATATTATTTGATTACGACGCACACTACTTTCCGATATGGATCCTACTAGGCCTAGGCTGGAAACGTTTTGGTAGATGTCCTTAGGAAATATTTTTTATTTTATAAAATCACTGCATAACGTGTTTGTCATTACTATTAAATATGTTTTATAATGATATAAATTAAAATAAAACGATATTTGTCAGGGCCGTACCCAGGATTTTTGTAAGAGGGGGGTTTTAAGAGAACGTGTACGGGTCCCCAGATTTTTTTATTACATTTCTAAAATAAAAATGAAATGATAGTTCAAAATTAAGAAGTAAATGGGAAAATTCAAAAACACACATTAAAAAATACCTTTAACAGCTCAAATGGATTCCTCAAATCAATATTTTTTATTTTGTCAAAAAATTCTGCCATAAATGGAGGCTACCTAAGAGCTCATCCTCAGAACAATTAAGAAAAGGAGAATACAGGTCATACAGTTTTTTAGCACCTTTTTCAAGAATATCATTGTTTTCTGAAGGAAAAACAAATTTCTATAGTATCTAATCTTCTACTTCGGTTGTCATATATCTAACATTACTACTATGTAGGTGCTTGCTTCTTAGCTAATCTAGGTTTTCTTATTTCGATTTCGTAGTCTGTGCAAAATGTAGAGATTGTTGAAAAAATTTTTTGGAAATGCAATTCAGACGACTCTCTTATTTTTCAAGAGCGTTTCGAGCACAATTTGCTAAATCTACTGCTGAAGATAAATCGAGTTCATCATCTTGCAATAATCGACTTGAGGAATCACGATGCTGTGGACAGTGGACACTAGCCATTATTTGACACGAAATCTATATTTTGTTGGCATACTTTCTTACGTTGCATCTTTTATTAGAAAAATTATATATAGCTTTGGAGTTTCATGGGGGGGGTTAACCCCTCTAACCCCCCCTGGGTACGGCCCTGATATTTGTTATTTATTGAGATTACTTTATATTTAAAAAAATCAACGTATTAAGTAATAAATTACTGAACACAAAATATTAATCATTATTTTGTAAATTAGGTACTTATAATTCACTTAAAATAATTAGAGATTTTAATTTTCATACAGGACATTATTTATACTGGATATTTTAATACAGGATATTTTTCATGCTGGAGATTTTATTACTGGATATTTTGACTGGATATTATGGTACTGGATACCTTGGTACTGGATATTGATACCGGTAACCTTTTCTCTGTGTATACCCTTAAAATCATAGTTCTGATTCTGTCCGTCGTGATATGGTTAAAACAATGAATGCTCAGAACGCGTCATGGCTTTTCTCTGATTGCCACAACGCGTTGAGATCGAATAGCATGTCGCCACGACACGAATTTCGCTATTTGGTCTTTCTGTGATTGCCACAACGCGTCGTGCGCGTTTTTATTAGAGCCATAACACGAATTTCGCGATGTGGATGTTTTACTGTGACCACAACGCGTTGTGAGCTATTTTTTCGCTCACTGAGCGTTTTCGATCTTTGAGCGTAACATATATATTATATATATATATACGTAGGGAAAGTATAGCATATTGGACCGGCAACTAAATTGGACCACCCTCATATCTCAAAAAGTAAGCATACAGTTTTTGTAATTTATAGTTTAGAAGCATCATTTTATTTGCAATTAATACGCAAAGCGTTAAGCGATTCCTGGCATTTATAGGTTATAAGTATATTATATGTATATATTTTTTAAGAGCTCTATACTACCAGCTCTTACTTTGGTACATCTCTCTCTCTCTCTCTCTCTCTAGTCTAAGATCCAGTACATTACTGTGCCAGAGATAAGAGTACTGAGAGAGAGAGAGAGAGAGAGAGAGAGAGAGAGAGATTCAGCAAAGTACGAACTGGTAATATAGAGCTGTTCTTATTCTGCTACAGAAGTGTTATGTGCACAGATTATGCTTCTGTGTGTGAAATGCTTCACTGAGCCGTCGGTTCATAAAGAACGGAGTAGATTCCCACGGATCTTCTGTCGGAGTCGAATCTCTGAATCGGTTCAGAACTGAGCTACGTAACTCTACTTAACTCTATCCCCCAATTGGATATATATTTACGTAATATGAAAACTTTAGAAATTTACGATATGCATTGTCAGTGGTGGCGAGACCTGATGCATTTTACCTGAGATGGAATGTAATGCGAATTCAGTTATGTGTTCTGTGATATTGACATGTGAACTCGCACTACTTTTCTTTATTTGTTCCACAATTTTAAAGCTCTGCTCCGCGAACACGTTTGTAAACTGTTGCAAGATAGAAAAGTGGAACGCTGGTGTAAGCAGCTTTCTTCTGTGATGCCATTTGGAACCTGTTACAAAGTAAATGATTAACGAAATATTGTTACAATCTTCCCGTTGGGACAACAAAAAATTTTGTGAGACGACAATCAGCTAGGCAATCCAACATTGGGAGACATATTGTTGTGGGAGACAATAATCGAGTTGACAATCAAAGCAACAAAGGAAAGAACGATCCAGCGCCTATATAAATCACGAGATAGCTCACGATCGGGGTAAATCATCATAAGTCATGAACAATCGGCATAAATTTAACAGTCAGTGAACAAAGCTGAGGTAACTGCCGAGATAAATAATTAAATGAACTGTGTAAATAAATAAGTGTACGAATGAATTGTGTAAATAAGTGTATTAAATTTTGGTGTGTTCCTGTCTTGTAAATAATCTTGTCTATATACTTGTTTGTATTTTCGTGTAGAATTAGTGATTTTATATTCTTCATTACTTATTCTATTATTTTATTAGTTAGAACTGTCGTTTTGTTTCTGTTACGCTATAAAGAAGTACTTTTTTTGTTTGTGTGTTCTGTTTTGTTAAACCTTTATTATTGTAAATAAATAATTCACGAATTAAAACAGTTTTGTTACAATATTTTTTCAAAATCAGTTTAAATTTTCTTAAATCATTACCTGTGCTAGTAAGTAAGCCAGTTTGAAGCCAGGGTTCAAGAAGTGGGTATGTAAACCCTTTAGTTATATTTTTTGTGCTGCTTAGAATCCTCTGAAAAATGAAAGATTTTAAAAACAAACCATCTATATGTTAATAGGTAAGCAGATTTTTTTGTACGGCTGTCTCACCCCAAGGCGGTAAATTTTCAGAGGCGGCAAAATTTGGAACGTGGGAAAAATGTTTTCGCGTTACAGAAAATTCTTCGAAAAGTGTCATCGTGTTGAAAACATTCATAAATATTTTTTTTTTCAGTTAGACGCGTTTGCCTTTGAAAATATCTCGCAATTGATGAGCAATCGTTTTGTTTGTCAATTTATGATTTTTAATACGAAAAAGAATGTTTTTGTCTAATTATCCCATTAGTAAAAAAAGATTTTTGACATAAATGAATCATTATATTTATTTGAAAATTGTATACCGAACTTTTACCCCATTTTATGTAGGATTTAGGTAATGGGCCGGCTATTTTCACGGTGCCCCAGGGAAGCACTTAGAATAAATCCGGCCCTGCTAACAAATACACGGGTACCATAAAAAGAATTAGTCACAAAAAATGTTTTAAAATACAGCAAATATGGAATTGTTTGAAATACAAAAGTAGAATCGTTTTGAGGCAGTGTGGTAAATATAAAAAAATGCTTACTTCTGCGCCATCTGGGTGAACTATGTTAACTACAACGGAGTTTATGATCCAAGCTTGATATAGTTTTGGACATTTTTTTGCAAATTCACGTGCCAGTTTGAATGCTACTTCTGTAAAATTTAAAAATAAATTTAGAACATATATTTTAAAACAAATCTATGCGTCTGTTGTCTGTGAACACGATACAGGTCAAACGGATGAGCGGATTGAAATCAAATTTTGAGAGGATGTTTTAGATGCAAATATGAAATGCTCTGTTGTCTTTGGGGAAAATTGGAAAATACGCAGAAGAGAAATGTATGCTAAAACGTTGTTTTTTATAATAATAGTAAGTATACTTTTTATAACATTTTATTATTCTGTTTATTTTTGCAAACAGTTTTGTAAACATTTTTGTTTATTGATACAATGGACGTGTTTGGCCGAAGTAAGTACTTACTAAATCTAGTAAGTCACTCACTATACTTACAAAATTTTCAGCCGGGACACAAAATAAGTGCTAACGCAGTAAGCATGGCTTAATATAAGACGCCATTTTGCTTGTTGTTGATGTAAACAAAACAGACAGGAACAGACCTGCCATTGTTCAGATACACAAGCACTCAATATAAATTAATAATTGATAAATTTAGTAATGTCAATTATATTCAGTCTATGAGGTTATGTACCGGATATAACGTAAATCGGTGTTTTGAGTTATGTCAAGCCAGTAAGTCTGTCCTGGCCGAAAAGCGCTATAGTCAGCTTGTAAGATTTTAATTTTTTTATGCTAACTGGCACTAAGTTTAGTAACTACTTACTTCGGCCAAACACGCCCAATATTTGACTGTTCATGTGATTCATAATATCCCACCAAAAACATAAGTAACTTTGCTGAAAGGAAGAAATGAGATCTAAGAAGGTGGTGAGTTCTCACTTGGCAAGTTTTTTATAAATGGCTCGTGTATGTAAATTTGCCAACTGAAAACTTGTCACCTTCTTAGATCTCACTTCTTTTTCCAGCAAAAACTCTTGCTCTTTGTAATCGACCTTAGTTCCTTTTTCACATGATGTTGGTGGGATTTCAACACTTTTTGAAAAGTTATATTCTTACTTATTCTACTCAAATATTGTCTAAACACATAAATATATACCATACTTTATTATATCGCAGATATACATCATAATTCATTGTATCACATGCCATATCCCAGCACCGACTAGACATGAGTAGTTTTCGGATGTTCGGTTCATGCCTTCGGGATCGATGCTACTCCCGACCCGATATATGCTTGTGAATTATGAAGTAGGTTATTATGAAAGGTTCACAATTTTCCACTCCAAACAAAATTTTCAAGCCTAAAATTCTATGTTTTTCCCCCCATCACTGACTACATACGTGGCCTTGCTAGTAAACGCCCTCGTGTCGCCTAAACCGGTCCAGCCCCAAACCTTCAGATTTCCAGCCCTCAATTCCTAACTCCCAGCCTCTAGTTCCAGTCCCAGCTTCGATATCTAGTTTCAACCCCCAACTTCAACCCATTGTTTTCAACCCTAGCTCCAACCTCTAGCTTTCAACCATAGGATTTTAGGTTTCAAAATTTTGTTTAGAGGTTTAAGTTGCAGAACCATCCAAATTGAACTACTTTATGATGATCAGTCAGTCAATCATGATTATTGAGCAATCATATCTGAAAAACTATTCCATCTAGACCAGTGATTCCCAAAGTGGTCTATATCGACCCCCAAGCGTCGACGACAACTTGCAAGGGGTCCATGTCAGCGGGAAAAAAAATTGGGGGTCCATGAAATTAAAATGGGGGTCAACGATAGTGAATCTCCTAACAAAAAAAGAAACAAACTGAACATCGTTAACCGAAGAGATTTAACATTAAATCTAACTAAATTGATGCCAAATGTTGAAAATTTATTATTAAAGCATCAGGTTCCGTTCATCCCTCACACTAAAAGCATTTATTTTTTGCTTAGTTATTTTATGTAACAGAATAGTATATTACATCACAAGGGCCGAAAGTTGAATTTTCGGCCCTGCGCGTTATGACCCCGTGGCGAAGCCGAGGGCATCATGACGCGCAGGGCCGAGATTTCAACTTTTAAGGCCCGTGTGGTGTATACGATTTTTCTTCATATCCGCTCGAAAGTACGTACTTTCGTCAACAGGGACGAAAGATTGATATTTACTCCCAGTGAGAACGGTGGCGGGAGGAAAAAATTTCTCATGCGTATTTATACTCGTAACTAGGGTTACCGCTGTCATTTAATATAATAACAGGGAATAAATGTCAAACTTTCGATCGAGGTATGAAGAAAAGTAAATTTTAATTTGATTCGTTTAATTTGAATCTAATTTTATTAATTAGATTCAAATTAAACGAATCAAATTAAAATGTATAAAACTAAACATTTCACACTACATTTCACTACCGTTATAAATTTAAATCGTTCAAAGTGAGTAGCACTATGTCGGTTGTCAAGAATACATTTGAAATTAATGAATTTGCAAAAAATGAATATTAGATAAGCAGGGGGTCTAAAAACATGACAAGTGGTCTACGAGACAAAAAGTTTGGGAACCTCTGATCTAGACGTATGAAATTTAGAATACTGCTTTTTTATGCTAACCTTAACCTCACTAAAAAATCAGTTCTCTAACCTAACTACCCTCGGAGATAGAGGGTGCTCGAAAATGGTTTGGGTAATTATAGCACAGTTATTTGCGAAGATTTAATCGGCGCAATCCGTGCGTTATGATTTGCGGATACGCCATCCAACTGACACTAAGTTCTAATGAACGCGGTAGTGCTTACCTTGCCCAGCTTGAAAATCCAGAGCAACTCCAAAGAAAAATGTATGTTTTGGACAAGGCACGTTTTTAAGCATTGACAACATACGTGGGTTCCAATCTCTTCTAAAAATAAAGTAAATTAATGCAGATACTGCCACTGTTATTAATCCAACAATAATTTTATGTTCTTCCATTTTGAACACTTGTTTTAACTACTAGGCTAATGGAAGAACTGTCTTCAAAATTGTAGAGTATATTTATTACAAACCAAAGAATGATCTGAAAACAGGGACGGACTGCGACACATTGGTTGATTTAACATATTTCAAGAATATAAATTTATTTCGAATTTTCGTCTACTAGTTATCGTCAAAATAATTATTTTTTATTACTCATGCGGGAAAAGTGGTATCTTTACGCATGCTGTTACGGTTGAAAAGTGGCTATTTTCATTTGCGTGTGCAAACTTTATTTGTCGCACTGAAATTATTGTTTGCCGCACGCAAATTCAGAGTTACCATAGTTACCAATACTGAATGTGACAGTAAAAAATGTGTATTTTAAAATTGAACATTTGTTCTGGGAATTTTAATTTATTCGTAATAAAAAATAGTATGTGCAACTCGTGCGGCATTGTCGCACTAGTTGCACAATATACTATTTCAGTAATATGTAAGTTGCACTGCTCGTGTTCTTTAATAAGTGTTCTAAATAACAATTGTGGTACAATGGTTTTTGTAAAAAAAAACCAGCTAAGTCCGTGTCTAACTCGCGCATCGAGGGTTCCGTACAAACTTGCAGGTATGCAAATAGTTCTCATATCACGGGAATCGGGTCTCGAAGATTTTTCCCGCTTAGCCGTTGGAAAACTGTTGTCCCCATACAACAGGTATGTTCCAAGCATCCAGCAAACGGTAACGAAACCGTCACCCGCATGCGCAGTAGCTAAACGTGTTTTAAAACCGATACAAACAGCTTCGTTTTAGCTATTGCGCATGCGGGCGACGGTTTCGTTACCGTTTGCTGTACATACCTATCGACAAACGTCGCGGTCAGTTTGCTAAGTATGTAATTTGCAATGAGTTCGGATGGACTACTGAACTGTATTGTAACTCGTGACTATATCTGATAGACTTTAGATTTTATTCCTAATCTCGTTATATATCTATATACTAATATATAAAGTTGAAGAGTTTGTTTGTTTGGTTGAACGCGCTAATCTCAGAAACTACTGGTTCGAACTACTGGTTTTTTTGTTGAATAGCCCATTTATCGAGGAATGCTATAGGCTATATAATATTACGCTATGACCAATTGGATCGGAACATCAATGAAAAATCTTGCAAGATGTATCTCAAAATTAGTCCGTCCGACAAATAGGTGAAATGCCTTAACTAAATATTGCAATATTAGCGCGCCAAGTTTACAAGCCCGGATAGCTCAGTTGGTAGAGCGTAAGACTCTTAATGCCAGGGTCTAGGGTTCAAGCCCCACGTCGGCGAACATATTTTTATTTTTTTTTATTTTCTACATTGCTTTTTTCTAAGGCTTACATTTCTATTTTTTAAAATTTTATTACGACTAATTAAAATTAAATTAATCTAATTAATAGCTCAATTTGAAAACTGTTACAACTATAGGCACCTATATAAAAATAATTTTCCTACAGTTTTTTCAATTAAATATTTATTATATTAAAAGAAATTTGTTACTTAAAAAAAGTATAAATACTGCTTTTTAACGACAAAAACTTTTGAACGGTAACGCCGATCATTATGAAGTGTGGACACAACATTCATCTCGGTAAACTAAAATGAATGTGCGTACTCATGTCCCTTCCTTCCCCATTCGTTCTTTTGCATCCGGGTGAAACCGGGCGGGACCGCTAATATCTAATAAAAGTATATGCATCATTCCAATGGTCAGTTGCAGTTGGGCAACTTTGATAAAGATTTCTTTTTACCAGGTTCGTTTAGAATATGATTAGTTGCTGACTGCAAAATAATGTCTATTCAGAATCTCATTTAGTAAACTTCTGGGGATATTCAGCTGGATCCATGGCAGATTTCTCTGTAATATGACTAGTCTGTCCCTGTGTCAAAATTGTGCTTACCAATCAAAACAACCTAAACATATTTCTATTTATACATAATTTCGAAGCATGCCACCTAAAATGATAACCTGAGCCTTATCAGCAACACTTTTTTTATAAAACATTGAAATTTAATAGTAATAACGATCAAATAAACAAAGTTCAATATTTTGTCTGCAGAACTGACGCCGGATCTTTGATTTACTGAATCATCGGGTGAGGCACACAAATAAAAAAAATTCCAGCCAATTGGGCGACGGGACCATTCACACTTCAAAAATGTTGACATTTGATTATGATAAAGAAAATAAAAAATTTTATATCGTGTGAGGTGACGCGGGTAATTGCTAGTATTCAATATGATATTTGCTATTCGTTGTTATGGTTACCTACATAATATGTTCACGTCATGTAAATATTAATCAAAGCATGCCGAACTTGTTTATTTCTGACAGATCCATAAAATTTCCCAAACTATAAAGTTTAGAAAAAAATTTTTTAACGAAACTTTCTTGAAAAAATAAATAAAATAATTAGCCGTTATGAAAAGTATACCTTTATTATAAAAAAACACCGTTATAGCAAATATCTCTTCTGCGCATGCGCCGATTTTCCCCAAAAACAATATGGCTCTTCATATTTGCATACCAAACATCCTCCCAAAATTTGGTTTCGATCCGCTCATCCGTTTGACCTGTATCGTGTTCACAGACTAACAGACGCACAGAGTTTTTCCAAAAATGTATTTTTTGGATTGGGGGGACCTCAAAACGGAAAGATATTGTAAAATTTTTGAAAAGTGATTTTTGACCTAAACTAGCACCATTCCCCATTTGTGGGTTGGAATGGTAAAAAACATACTTGTTTTTGTATTATTTTTATTTATGTTATTGAACTTTCTTCTCACACACGCGCATACATACACAACAGAGATTATAAAACTGCACATTGATAGTTATGAAATACGATGATAACTTTTACCATTCCAACCCACAAGTGGGGAATGGTACTAGTTTAGGTCAAAAGTCACTTTTCAAAAATTTTACAATATCTTTCCGTTTTGAGGTTCCCTGAATCCAAAAAACATATTTTTGGAAAATCTCTGTGCGTCTGTTAGTCTGTGAACACGATACAGGTCAAGAGCGGATCGAAACCAAATTTTGGGGGGTTAAAAAAATTACAATTTTAGTAAAAGAAAAAAAGGCGGGTTTGGTTTTTCAAAAACCATTGCAGATATCTGAAATCACAAAAAGATTCTGAAAGAGCAGGAAATTTCCTACATAAAAGTCTCATCTCCCGGAACTTTACCATCAGTATTTCTTGTTTTAATTTAGAGGTGAAAATAGAGCTAAAAAATTTTTTTTTTTTAAAGTAACAAGCTAAAACCACGAAAATATTTAAAATTATGTAAAAAATAGAAGAAAAAAATATTTAGCCCTATTTTCACCTCTAAATTAAAATTAGAAATATCGGTGGTAGAGTTTCGGGAGATAGGACTTTTTTGTAAGAACTTTTCTACTCTTTCAGAGTTTTTTTTGTGATTTCAGATATATGCAATAGTTTTTGAAATACTAGCAAAAAACCAAACCACTCTTTTTTCTTTTACTAAAATGTTTATAACTTTTGCAATTTTTTTGTCCCCCAGTTCAATTTTTTTGAAAACTTTCTAGATGTCATTCCGAATCGAATCATAATTTTCGATGAAGGAGGACTGCGATTCATCAAAAATGGACATGTGAACTAAACTATAACCTGGAAGTAATTAAGTGTCTTAAAAATATAAAAAAAAAAAAAAAATATCAACGAGTGTAACGAGGTGCAATTTCAATAGTGAATAGAGGTCTGTATATTATCTAGAGTGGGATTAATTTATATTACACGCGAAGATAAAACATTATGGTGAAACGAGAGCTAACGAATTTTAATGGTCACAGGATTGATAACACCATTCCTATAAGGCCGTAACGAGGCAGGGGAAACGGGGATACGTGAGGGTCCAGACGGAAGGAGGGTTCCACAAAATTCAAAGAAATATCGACAAAATTCGCGTTATATTAAAAAATTGGTTGTCTGTAAAGTCGGTTTACGGACGATAGTTTTACGTGATAACGTCATAAAGAAACATTGATGAACTCTCTGACGGCACGCGAGAAGAGAGAGAAATGCGTACAAGCCGACGCTTGGGCCGATCGTGCTTCTCTATCGCTTATACCGCGCTCTCGCTTGCACGCTCAGGCTCAGGTGGAACGTGACACTTTTTCGTGCGTGCAGCCGGTGTTTCATCAATTTATAAGACGTTATCACGTCAAAAAAAAAACTGTAGGACTTTCAACAACTTTTTAACTAATATAGGGAATGCTAGGTTCATTTATATATTTAACGTTTGTGGAAGGTTCGTATGCATTTTATGTGGAACGATTTTCTGTAAGTCACCATAACTTACGTAATCATTGAGTCTTAAATGAAATATCCATTTTGTTAAAAATATTTAATCATTAGTCATTCAGAACTTACACTATTTTGTACTTTTACTTAATTTACTATAAATAAATTATGTTCAGTTTACAAGATTTCATTTTATCCAAATCTACGAACATTCTTTATAAATACTTAGATGCAATTGTTATATAGTGTGTCCCCAGATTGAGTTCACAATAGGTGAGATTCACTAAAAAATTTCGAATTGTAATTTCAAATTTTGAGATTCCGCCCTGCTTGGTCTGAAACTTATTTTTGGTTTACTTTCGTTTTTTTTTAAATCAAGTAGGCCTTTACAGTTAAGCAAAACCTCTTTTCGTTTCAGGTAAAGTACCTTTTCCGTTCATAGTACGCAAAATTGTCACTAAGAAAAGTTGCTCACAATGAAAAATTATGGCGTTATGCAAATTTTCAGAATGATCGGCCTACTTTGATAATAGAAGTAGAAAACAGGAGAAAAATATTTATTATTAACGATTACATAATAAATCTTAGATGAGAAAACAGGGTGATTAGAAATGTTCAAATTAAAATTCAAATTTTTACAGTTTATCAAAAAATAAATTAAACTCCAATTATTCTATCAGGCTTCCTACACGCGATTGTTTTTCTAACAAAACAAAACAAAAGCAGATTTTATAAAAGTAGGCCGATAATTCTGAAAATAACGCCATAATTTTTTATTGTGAACAACTTTTCTTAGTGACACTTTTGCGTACTATGAACGGAAAAGGTACTTTACCTAAAACGAAAAAAAGGTTTTGCTGAACTGTAAAGGCCTACTTGAATTAAAAAAAAAATCGAAAGTAAACTAAAAATAAGTTTCAGACCAAGCAGGGCGGAATCCCAAAATATGAAATTCCAATTCGAAAATTTTTGGTCAATCTCACCTATTGTGAACTCAATCCGGGGACACACTGTATTTCTTGTATTAATTTTTTGAAAAGATGAAAATGGGTATATTGTGGTTCAATTTACGATCTAGGAACCATTTTTATTTCCAAGGGTTTCGTGGCTCTTAGAACTAAATCAGCTATTAATGTAATGGATTCCGGTGTATCAACAGGTTCCAAAATGAAATGTCGCAGAATTGTTGAAATTACAGCCTTTTCTTCAAGCATTGCAAATTTTTGACCTATAACAAAAAACAATTTTTTTTAGTTTACAATTATTAGGCTTTTGAAAAAAAAAATAATTATCGATTTTTTTATTGTATTTTAAAACTTTATTATAAATAATATTGATAATCGATGCGAAAAATTTTCAAAAAACTTTTTTTAAATTAATTAGAAGCAATTTAAAATTGATAAAATATTTAAAAAAATCACGTGACTGCAAACGCACTAAAATTGTTTCTGACAGTTGTGACGTCATAATGGTAAAATGTTTATACGCATTATACTATCAATGGCTTCTACATGTGTATTGACTAAAACATTATGACGTCACATTATGTTCGGGAAATGTCGGCGCGTTCTCGGAACTGGGTACAAAAATTTATATTTAATTTGATATAACTTTTGAATTATAACGAAAATAAAAAAAAGAAAAATAGTTTTGTTATAAAACTTATATACGATCTTTCCATTTATGACAAAAAGAAATTTCATTCAAAAGCCCAATTTATTTCAATAATTTAAACTCATTTTTTCTTTAAAGAACGTTCACATTAGAGTAATTTAAGGAGAGCTTTTAGCGCAGTTTCAGTTGAATTAGTGGTACAAGTGTTTTTTTTACCCCCCACTCCCCTCTGGATTCAAGGAATTAAACTTATTTTTATTTTATTTGTAAACCTGGCAGGCTAACAGACAATGAATGTCCAATAACAAACCTGCTCTCAATAATACAATAATTATACACCACAATGCACTAAGGATTAGAGTTAGACCAACAAGGAGGAACAAATTTATAACATTTTTTTTCTAAGGGGTGAAAATCAGGGGAGCTAATTTGCGGGGGTTGCCGAGAAAAAAAATTATGAGACTCTCATCATCGTGTTCAGTGACCTCGGAAATGGGGGATCTCTAGATTGGCGCTCTGGCGAAAAAAGAAAAAACCCCAAAAAAACATCGACTCTTTACTTCGACTACTAATATAAGAAACATCCATCTGTATTATAAAATAAATTTTTATTTTATGTATAATTATTTCTCTCATTACCAATGCAATTTCTAGGTCCAGCGCTGAAAGGTATATATGCGAAAGGGTGTCTTTTCTGAGTGTTTTCTGGCAAAAACCTGTCTGGATCAAACACATCTGGATTTGGCCAAAAATCAGGATGTCTATGAATATCGTAAATATGAAGAAATATGTGAACTTTTGCTGGAAGCACGAAATCATCTAAAAATAAATAATTTTTGTCGAATTAAAAACCTTGCTACTTATAGTAGGAAAGCTATCAAACATTTTTGGCTAGGTATTCGAGGCAGCGTAAAAATATTACACTTCTTTTGCAGTGTCCGAACACAAAATTGAAGATCTGACTGAAGGGTAGTGGAGCCGTGAATTTTTCATTTTGCAAAATTTTATTTGCAAAAAAAGTCCTTGATACCGTAACAAAACTGTTCTAGTTCGTTGTGGAAACTATTTAGTTACAATAACAAACGTCTAACAAAACAGTTAAACACACAAACGAAAAGTACTTCTTTAACGTAACAGAAGCAAAACAACAAATTCTGACTAATAAAATAAAAGAATAAGTAATGAGGAATATAAAGTCACTATCTGTGTACACAAAATATTTACAACACAGTAACACAAAAAATTAATTTAGCACACTTATTTATTAACTATATACAAAAGATTATTTATGTTGAATTAGATTTATATAATCAAAATCAATTATACCGCACTCTGTACTAGTTATTTATTTCGAACACGTGTTTGACTATGAACTCACTCTCACACGAAATCTCACTCTCTCCGACGGACTGGCGCGCGTCGTATTTATAGCTTCGACCCCCGCCTGGTCGAATGTTCCAGAAACATCTAACTGGGCAGAGAACCTTCCTGCATTGCCTTCTTCAGGCAAATCTATGAAGGTCGGGATTTGGCGACCTGCTTTACAAAAACATGCTACCTGCAGTCATTGTTGTTGTCGTCGTCGAGAACATTCGACAGAAAGCATTGTCGCATCAGCTGGGGGGAAATTTGTTACAATACATTTTGAAATTTTAATACATTAAAATTTAGTATTTAATAAAATGCGAAATACATAAACCAGATCATTCAGTGGAATCTACCAAGTGGTTACAAAACTGTCTATTATACGTGATTGTGAGTAAGACGTTACGGGTAGGTTGAAACGTGAGAGAGAGCGTATACGGGCTGAGCTGAATTGTCCTGCGGTGCTATATATACGCTCTCTCTCATACATCAACCTACCTGTAGCGTCTTCTCGCTCTCAGGTATAATAGACCGCGTGGTAGAAATTTAGGCCCTACTAAATGATCTGAGTTTTAAATACTAAATTTGAAGCTATTAAATTTTCTAAATGCCTCGAGAACTTTTTTAGCAAATACAATTTTGCAAAGTTAGGCCCCACTACCTTTCAGCCAGGTTTTCGATTTTGTATTTAGACATTACAAAATAAGTGTCACACACATTTTTCACACTGCCTCAAATAATAATATAATTATACATTTGTATAACTCCTAAGTGGAGCATACGGCCTCTACGAAAATTTTGAGTTTAGTCCTATCCTTTGCCATATTTTTGACTTGAAGTCAGATAGTTCCTTGTTCCATAACTTCTTCACGAACAGATCTTCTCCTAGATATTTTTGGTCTTCCTCTTTTTCAATATCCCTTTGGGTTCCAATCCAAGGCTCTCTTCGTATGTCGTCGTCTGTCTTTCGCAGCGTGTGTCAAATCCAATTCAATTTCCTACGTTTTATAGTTACACAGATTTGTTCAAGACTTGTACGTTTTCAAAGTTCGTTGTTCGAGACGTGTTCGTACCATTTCAGCTTGAGGATTGTTCTGAGCCATTTGCTTATGAAGATTTGCAGTTTAGTTTTTATGGCTTTCGTCACTTTCCAGGTTTCAGATCCATACAGAAAAGGGACTGGCAAATCTTTTCATCGTCGGGCCACATTGCTGATGAAAATATGACCGTGGGCCAAAAATTTGGAGACAAAAAAAAAGTCCTTTCATTTCCGCAACAAAAGTTTTAAAGAGCAAAAAAAAAAGTGTTTTCATTTCCACAACAAAAATTTTGAAGAGCAAAAAAAGGATCCTTCCATTTCCGCAACGAAAAGGCATTTTTTTGTGCTTGCTATTTACTATTTTTCTAAAAATTTTTTTATGTGCCAAATTATATTGGCTAACTATTTTCGCTCTTATATTTATAAAATGCTTCGTGGACCGGATCCGGCCCGCGGGCCGCCTTTTTCCCAGGCCTGATCTATTTTATACCTACCCAAAAATGTTTGATAGCTCTTGGACTACTATCAGTTATCATAATAATAAGGTTTAATCATGTATTAAAATTTCCACCTTACCAACTTTGAGATCTTCATCTAATTTACGACCAGTAAACCAAACTGGTGGATAAAGTCGCAGACTTTCTTTGATGCACCTTTCTAGGTAAGTCATTTGTTGTAAATCGTTGTAAGTGGGTAAAGTGTTCCTATCTTCACCCATGATGCCAATAATTTCTTCGTATGCACGATCCTATCAAATATATCATAGCCACTCAATGAATACTAGTATATAAACATGTCTTAGATGCTGGTGCCCTTAGCTGTTGGGCGTCTATAATCTATAATCAATCAATATAAGCTTGCCTGTACTTTGAAGTGTCAGTTTTATCGTTTAATGACGTTACATTCAAACCATCATTTAATTTTTTTCACCACGGATGAATAGATCAATGCCCTATAAGTTTAGAGCTAATGCTGGGTGCAGAAAGGTTTATCAAAAAATTTGATTTGACAATGACATAGTCAGAGTGCCCGTCGGCAAAAATTTTATTGACACATACTCTCCCCAAAATTTGTATATGGCTTCATTAGACCTAGTCTGACACCTATTTCCTCTATGACTTTTCTTGATTTTGGGGCGTTTTCCCTCTAAATTTTCCGAAAGATGTCGTTTTGACGACATGTAAAAATTTATAGATACTGTTTGTTTTTTTAATTGGATAGTTTAAAAACTTCAACCAAAACGCTAAAATAATGTTCTCTGACAAATAACATTAACCATTTAAAATGTCTGACACCTCGAATATGTCAACCATATTCGAGGTGTCAGACATTTTAAAGATGTCGTTTTGACATTTAAAATGTCTGACACCTTTTTAAGACGTTTTTAAACTATCCAATTAAAAAAACAAACAGAACCTATAAATTTTTACATGTCGTCAAAACGACATCTTTCGGAAAATTTAGAGGGAAAACGCCCCAAAATCAAGAAAAGTCATAGAGGAAATAGGTGTCAGACTAGGCCTAATGAAGCCATAGTTTGGGGAGAGTATGTGTCAATAAATTTTTTGCTGATGGGCACTCTGACTATTAGATTGTGATCATATAATTAGAATTTCCTTGTAACAGGAGCAGTCTAATGTCGTGAAATTTCCTGTCATCCAGAACTGAGTGTAGTCACACAATAACAAATTGTTGATCTGTATAGAAAACGATCACTTTTCTGACTAAATTTTGATCAAAATGCGTAGAAAAATATATTTTCGAAGTGATCTAAGCCCATTGTCAAATCAAATTTTCGGACATCCCTTCCTGCAACAGAGAACTAGTATACTCTAATTGTAAATGTTCATTTCGGTATCTATAGTTCGTAATTTCAAATTAATAACAGTGAGATAACTATAGTTTGCTACAATTGTTGCGATGCTATATTAGAAAATTTTTCCACAATTGTGTCGGAATACTATGTACCTGACTATCTTTGTGATTTGCCAAAAGCATCAAAGCAAACGAAATCGCCGATGTTGTCGTATCATGACCCTGAAAAAAAAATGTATGGTTTTGTATCACAGTATACAGTTAAATTTTTGCAAAGATATTTTCTCCATACCTCGATCGAAAGTGCATACTTTCGGAACCAATTGTAAGGCAGGAAGTCTAACATTTAGGCTTAACTCACACGGACCACTTTCCGACCACAAAAAAGTGGTCTTAATGTGGTTGAACTCGACCACTTTCCAACAACAGTTTTGTGGTCACGCAGACGTTGGTACAATCACAAATAAACCACGCAAAAGAGACAGTAAAGCAATGGATTTATAAATAGAATTTATTGGGTTTATCCAATTTTTGAAGATAGAAACGAGAGTCAATTTCAACAACTTTATCACCGTTTAAGACTATACGATGACAATTTTTAGGCGCGAATAGCGTAAGCTAAAGCGCCTATATGTACTCGCTTTGTCTGTGAATCTGTGAATCTGTGAATCTGTGAATCTGTGAATCTGTGAATCTGTGTGTCACGTTTTTTTGTGTCACGCGTACAGCCCAAACGCCTTAACCGATTTTAAAAAACTTTTTTTTGTTCGATTCGTCTCCGCGTAACTTAGCTCGTAACGTCGGCCGATTTTTGAATTTTGACCCCAGAGGGGAGCAATAAGGAAAAAACGAAGTTTTTCGCTTATAACTCGCTCAATTTAAATCAGATCGGTTCGAAACCTGTCTTAAACGAAAGAGGAGAAAATTTTACATAAGAATCGTACAACAGAAAATGCCCAAACAGTTTTTTTGTACACATTTATATAGAAATAAATTCAATTTGATATAACCGATGGAAAACATTTTTCGGTTATCTCTCTCTGTTGCATGGTTTAACATGGCAATTTCAAAATTGCGTATGTTCTGTCTTAAAATAAAATTGGTCGATAATATTATTTATTACAATAATGAAATAAAAAGGTAGCATTTGTTCAAAAACGGATGCCGTTTCAATATTTGTAAAATGCAACGCCTTCTGAGTTAACAATTTGAATAACTAATTATCAGAACATACTTTGACAGAAGCAAACGTCACTTTTGACATTTCTTACCATTCCGACACCAAGGATGAGCGGATTGAAACCAAATTTTGGGAGGATGTTTGATATGCAAATATGAATTGGCCTATTGTTTTTGGGGAACATCGGCGCATGCGTAAAAGAATATATCTCTTATAATGTTGTTTTATATAATAATAATAGGGGAATTATAAAACGGTTGAATAAAAAAAAACTTGGTGACTGATGATGAAATCCTGTTTTAACAACTTGAGATATTAAAATAATATTTGGGTGACTAAATTAATAAGTGAGCGACTAAATTACTAAGTGAGCGACTAGAATGCCTTCGATAATTTTGAAGCAGATATCTTCAACCGATTGAGATGAAAATTTGTATACACGTTTAGTTTGGATGACAATGCATGGTTAGCTGTGTGACGTCACTCTAAATCCAATATGGCGGACTTCTATATATGGTGGACTAATTTTATTATGCTTTCCTACAATATGGGTATCAAATGAAAGGGCTTGCTGAGAATAACTCGAAAAATAAAGTGACGTCACTCAAAAACCAATATGGCGGACTTCTAAAGATGGCGGACTAAGTTTTTTATGCATTCCTACAATATGGGTATCAAATGAAAGGGCTTGCTGAAAATAACTCGAAAAATAAAGTGACGTCACTCTAAATCCAATATGGCGGACTTCTAAAGATGGCGGACTAATTTTATTATGCTTTCCTACAATATGGGTATCAAATGAAAGGGCTTGCTGAGAATAGCTCGAAAAATAAAGTGACGTCACTCTAAATCCAATATGGCGGACGTCTAAAGATGGCGGACTAATTTTATTATGCTTTCCTACAATATGGGTATCAAATGAAAGGGCTTGCTGAAAATAACTCAAAAAATAAAGTGACGTCACTCTAAATCCAATATGGCGGACTTCTAAAGATGGCGGACTAATTTTATTATGCTTTCCTACAATATGGGTATCAAATGAAAGGGCTTGCTGAGGATAGCTCGAAAAATAAAGTGACGTCACTCTTAATCCAATATGGCGGACTTCTAAAGATGGCGGACTAATTTTATTATGCTTTCCTACAATATGGGTATCAAATGAAAGGGCTTGCTGAAAATAACTCAAAAAATAAAGTGACGTCACTCTAAATCCAATATGGCGGACTTCTAAAGATGGCGGACTAATTTTATTATGCTTTCCTACAATATGGGTATCAAATGAAAGGGCTTGCTGAGGATAGCTCGAAAAATAAAGTGACGTCACTCTTAATCCAATATGGCGGACTTCTAAAGATGGCGGACTAAGTTTATTATGCTTTCCTACAATATGGGTATCAAATGAAAGGGCTTGCTGAGAATAACTCGAAAAATAAAGTGACGTCACTCTAAAACCAATATGGCGGACGTCTAAAGATGGCGGACTAATTTTATTATGCTTTCCTACAATATGGGTATCAAATGAAAGGGCTTGCTGAGAATAACTCGAAAAATAAAGTGACGTCACTCTAAAACCAATATGGCGGACTTCTAAAGATGGCGGACTAAGTTTTTTATGCTTTCCTACAATATGGGTATCAAATGAAAGGGCCTGCTGAGAATAGCTCGAAAAATAAAGTGACGCCACTCTAAATCCAATATGGCGGACGTCTAAAGATGGCGGACTAATTTTATTATGCTTTCCTACAATATAGGTATCAAATGAAAGGGCGTGCTGAGAATAACTCGAAAAATAAAGTGACGTAACTCTAAAACAAATATGGCGGAGTTCTAAAGATGGCGAACTAAGTTTTTTATGCTTTCCTACAATATGGGTATCAAATGAAAGGGCTTGCTGTAAATAACTCGAAAAATAAAGTGAATTTACTCTAAATCCAATATGGCGGACTTCTAAAGATGGCGGATTAATTTTATTATGCTTTCCTACAATATGGGTATCAAATGAAAGGGCTTGCTGAGAATAACTCGAAAAATAAAGTGACGTCACTCTAAAACCAATATGGCGGACGTCTAAAGATGGCGGACTAATTTTATTATGCTTTCCTACAATATGGGTATCAAATGAAAGGGCTTGCTGAGAATAACTCGAAAAATAAAGTGAAGTCACTCTAAAACCAATATGGCGGACTTCTAAAGATGGCGGACAAGTTTTTTATGATTTCCTACAATATGGATATCAAATGAAAGGGCTTGCTGAAAATAACTCGAAAAATAAAGTGACGTCACTCTAAATCCAATATGGCGGACGTCTAAAGATGGCGGACTAATTTTATTATGCTTTCCTACAATATAGGTATCAAATGAAAGGGCGTGCTGAGAATAACTCGAAAAATAAAGTGACGTAACTCTCAAACAAATATGGCGGAGTTCTAAAGATGGCGGACTAAGTTTTTTATGCTTTCCTACAATATGGGTATCAAATGAAAGGGCTTGCTGTAAATAACTCGAAAAATAAAGTGAATTTACTCTAAGTCCAATATGGCGGACTTCTAAAGATGGCGGATTAATTTTATTATGCTTTCCTACAATATGGATATCAAATGAAAGGGCTTGCTGAAAATAACTCGAAAAATAAAGTGACGTCACTCTAAATCCAATATGGGGGACTTCTAAAGAAGGCGGACTAAGCTTTTTTTAATAAAGGGGTATGCGAATTGTCACGCAGTGAAACACGATGGAGCAGAGGTGGAGTTTTTAAAAAAATAATTCCGGGTGAACGATAAACGGGTATGCGAATTGTAATTCCGGGGTGAACGATAAAGGGGTATGAGAATTGTCTCGCAGTGAAACGGGAAGGGGCAAATGAGAAGTTTTTAAAAAAACAATCCCGGGGTGAACGATAAACGGGTATGCGAATTGTCTCGCAGTGAAACGGGAAGGGGCAAATGTGGAGTTTTTAAAAAAACAATTCCGGGCTGATCGATAAATATACACCGATTTTCAAACAAAACACCGGGGTATATGATGTAAAATTTCGCGCCTTGTAATTCTTGAATTACTTGGGCATTACTCCCACTGGTTTTAATTATTTTCGAGTGAGCAAATGTACTTTCGATTATTTGTACGTCTGTTCAGTCTGTGATCGGTTAGTCGGCGAGTTGCACGTGTGAGCGGGGTTGATCATCATCGGCCGGTTTGTTTGTGGGCGATATGACCAATACACGACGACTGTTGTTGATATCGGCCACAATTTGTTGTCCGTGTGAGCGCTATCACGATATTACATACTAATGCCATTATGCCATACTCTCAACCATCGGCCACTTTTTTGTGGTTTCCTTGGTGGGATTACACGCTACAATACAGGAAGTTCGTACGCTCGGGCGGTCGTAAAGCAAATAAAACAACCAATCAACTGTTGTTTAGATGTCGTTTCCATAGCAACCATATTACATTTTAAATAATAATCGCGAACTACTGTCATTTGTGTTTTACGTATAAACTCAAAGCTTGCTTGGAATTTATTTGTGTTTTTATGTAATTAATACGTAATTAATTAATTAATGTATTTAATAACCGTGCTTACGACCGAGTTATGAAGAAAAATAGTATACACCACACTGGCCGAAGGTGTGATCCTTGCCCTGCTCGCTATGATGCCCTAGGCTTCGCCTCAGGCATCATGGCGCGCAGGGCAAGAATATCACACTTTCGGCCCTTGTGGTGTAATATACTATTTTTCTAAAGTCAATCACAAACCTCAAACATGAACGTGTCAACTTCTTCAGCTATACCTTCGTCATCAATATCGGCACCATTCAGTTTTTGAGATATCAAAAGATCCAACATGGCTAGCCTTTTCTTTGCCATCACGTCTATGTTATCATCGATATTTTCCATAACACTGATATTGTCAAATCCTTCCATTCTAGATTTTATAACCTTTCTTGTAAAATTGTGCAAATTTGACACGTATTTTCTATTTTTGAATCCACTTGGTGATATATTAAATAGTATATTAAAGTGATGCCAAGGTCGAAACATACGGTACAAGCACATTTCTCCATATCTGAAATTAAATACCATTATAATATATTTCGAATCGCAATCTGCTTTTTTCGAGTTTATTCTTTTTTGTATAATACCTAGATGGGAATTGGGAAGACGTGTTTCCAAAATTTTTCATTGGTCGTCTGTATCTATCAATATCAGTTTAGAAGGGAGGATGTTTGATATACAAATATGAGAGCCCTATAGTTTTTGGGAAAAATCGGCGCATGCGCAGAAGAGATATATAAATCCGTTGTGCCCGACTAATTAAAAAGATTAAATATCTTTTTAATTAGTCGGGCATAACGTTTTTTTTTGTTTTCAATAATTTATTAAGGTTTTAACTTTAATTTAAATAATTTTTTTTTAATTTCCACCGACTAGTTTTGGAGAAATCAATGAAAACATATCATCCATCTACCGTTTTACCATAGAGTCAATGTTAAATATTAAAAAAATCAAGCCTTTTATTTAAAATTGCCTTGGTGCTCGTACTACCTTAACTAAACATGCTTTGATTAATGTTTACATGACGTGGAACTTACTATATGATAACCATGCCAACTAATAGCGAATATCATAATATTTATCACTAGTCATTACCCGCGTCTTTGCACGCAATTTCTTTATTATAATATCAAATGTTAATATTTTTGAAGTTGGAATGGTTCCGTCGCCCAATTGGCTGGAATTTTTAATCCAGAATATATAGATCTTTTCATTACAACTCACCTGTACAAGGATTCTTTATAGCTTGTTAATTCTGCTTCATTTTGTTCACGAGAACAGCCCATAGCCGTCTCTAAAAAACAAACAAAATAAATGCAAGCCTTTTTATCTCTACTCGGTTGGAGCGACCGTCGTGATTGCGGTGACATGGATACGTTACTTTGGAACGTAGTTACCTCTTGTCAGATTACAGTGATTATTTTAAACGGCTGATTACGCCGAATGCCGCCCGACCGAGCAAACACTCGGTCCGACGTTACATCGGCGTTGGTCGGCTACTCGGTTGGAGCGACCGTCGTGATTGCGGTGACATGGAACACCATACGTTACTTTGGAACGTAGTTCCCTCTTGTCAGATCACAGTGATCATTTTAGACGGCTGGTCACAGTGATTTTTCCATCGTGAAGTTATTTATTCCCCAACTCTAGTGTACGGTAGACATTTTGAAGTATTTAAATACTTTTATCAATGCCAATTAATTAATGAAAACGACACTACATCGGTCCAGCACCGCTAGACATAAATCACAGATCTATGCTGTGCTGGTCGTGCTTGATAGGTGTGCGGGGTCGTTTAAACATCAAAACCTATCTATTGACGTGTGTACGAAGCCTACTAGTGCCGCCAGTGGGTAATAGAGAATTATTTAACTCACTTTTTATGGAAATTTCGACATGTTTCTATGGTGATAAGTCAAAACTTTAGTTGGCCATGATGTGTCAAAAAAAATTTAATAAAGAAAACTGATAAATACCATAAAATTCGGATTGTAAACCATTATATAAATAGCATAACATAAAAGGTACATGAGAACTATTTATTTATCAATTATGACGTACAATATATAAATAATTAATTTGTTTACACTGGCAGCGTAACTTCAAATTATGACACCAATGATCTTTATTTTGCTTAAATCGCCATCAGCGAGCGCAATAGCCTGAAATACAACAAGCATTTCCAGACCGCCTAGTTTTGCCCTTGTTTTCTTTGTAATTACAAAACTTTATAAAATCATAACTATTTTCACATTTAATGTACATTGCTTGTACTACTGACATACGGAACATTTGAGTTTGAAGTTTCCCCTAGTGCTCACGACAAACGCTCGCATCGATAAATTTGTAACTCCGCCTCCTTGCACATAGCCCATTATTCAAAATCCTGTATCTGAAGCTATGGACGTTTGCAAATTCTAATTTAATTATGAACCGATT
Organism: Xanthostigma xanthostigma; assembly: GCA_963575645.1. Lineage (NCBI taxonomy): Eukaryota > Metazoa > Arthropoda > Insecta > Raphidioptera > Raphidiidae > Xanthostigma > Xanthostigma xanthostigma. The sequence goes on from OY754475.1 coordinate 12,174,380, forward strand.
TCCAAAAAGAAGTTAATGAACATTCCGTCAGATAGCGCGATCTACCCGTCAATGTGTTATTGATCTTACCTGAGACAGTGTGTAATGCGAATTCAGTTATGTGTTCTGTAATGTTGACATGAGAATTCGCACTACATTTCTTTATTTGTTCCACAATTTTAAAGCTCTGCTCCGCGAACACGTTTGTAAACTGTTGCAAGATAGAAAAGTGGAACGCTGGTGTAAGCAGCTTTCTTCTGTGATGCCATTTGGAACCTGTTGTAAAGTGAATGATTAACGGAAAATGCAAATTAAAAAAACCGTAATATTATACGAACTTGAATTTACTTTTAGAGACAATAAAATTTACTCTATCAATCAACAATCTGCAAAAAAATTACACATTTTTCAATAACAAACGAGTGTTTTCAGATATTTTGTAATTAAATAAAAATTATACTTGTCAAGATAAGAGGCAAAAGTTTAAATAAAATGAAATGAAATATTTTAAAGGCTTTGAATTAAAAGGGGCAAATATTATTATTTTCAATGTTATTTAAACCCATAAATGCAATCTTTATTTTGGTTCGATTACGTTCATTTTAAATTGGTAATGTCAATAATCAGTGAAAAAATGTAACAATACCCAATTATTGTTTAATACCTGTGCTGGTAAGTAATCCAGTTTGAAGCCATGGTTCAAGAAATGAGTACAAATGGCCTTTTGTTATATTCTTCGTGCTTGTAAGAAGCTTCTGAAAAAAAAACAACTTGATTCAGCTCTGGTTTTCTCTATGACAACGTTCTTTGAAAAACATTTCTTAAAAATTATACACTAATGCTGGGTTGCAGAAAAAAATCTGATTTGATGAATTGGTCTAGTCATCACGAAAATTGCATTGTTCGCTCGCGTTTTGCTGACTTTCTATAAAATCCTAGACATTTTGTAAAAAGCCTAATTTTGCATTATGCCTGCGACATAATATACACGTATTCAGCGAGGTTTTTTGTAGTTTCCACAACAAAACAACTTTTGTCGATATATTTTGATCAAAATTTAGCTTAAAAAGCGATCTTTTTCTACAATCATTTGTTTTTGTGTGAGTACAATGTAATGTGTCAAAACAATTTTTTTAACAATTCTTTCTGCAACGCAGCATAAATAAACTAACAAACGAATATTGAAAATTTTAAAATACAGTAATAATGCTTTTAAATCAAAATTTTAAATTATAACAAGCATAGTAGTACAGTCAATCTGGCAAAAACCTCAACAAAACCACACAAAAAGGTGAAACTTGGTGAGTCGTTAGAGAATGATGAAAAAAAAGGTTACCTGGCAATGGCCACCTGGTACCTGTTCAAATACCTGTCAAAAAACTTACCGTTTCAGAGCTGCAGCTTGTTGAAGTGAAAATTCCATTTTTAAACGGTAAGTTGTATGAAAAAAATGTTGAAATAAAAGTTGTTTATAAAATAAAAAGGAACAATTTTTCCATTTGAATCGTAACTGAAAAATGAAAATTTCAGGGCAAAAAAGTGGAAAAACACTTTTTTTGGCACTTTAGCGCCACCTACTGCGCACATTTTTTGTTGTACAACATAGCACCAATGACATTAATTGTAGATAACGATGCCCTCTACATTTTTTGTTCAATAAATTTTTCTGTAAAATGCATAGTTTTTGAGAAAAATGCATTTCAAAATATTTTTGAGTTTTTTTTGACTATTTGAACAGGTACCAGGTGGCCATGGCCAGGTAACCTTTTTTTCATCATTCTCTAACGACTCACCAAGTTTCACCTTTTTGTGTGGTTTTGATACGAAATGATTTTTTTTTCGCCAGATTGACTGTACTATAGGCGAGATTAGGCAGTTCATGGCTGAGCAAAAATAGAAACTAAAAAATTTATTAATCTTTGACCAGATCTGACTGAAATTGAATTTTAATTGGTCAGTAATATTATTTGATTAAATTTTACAAGCAGGTTTACTACAATTACGATCAACATAAAAAAATGCATACTTCCGCACAGTCTGGGTGAACTATATTCACTAAAGCGAAGTTTATGATCCAACCGACATATATTCTTGGATGCATTTTCGCAAATTCACGTGCTAGCTTGAATGTTTCAACTGTAAAATTAAAAAAAATTGGTTGTCTGTAATGTCGGTTTACGGACGATAGTTTTACGTGATAACGTCATAAAGAAACATTGATGAACTCTCTGACGTCACGCGAGAAGAGAGAGAAATGCGTACAAGCCGACGCTTGGGCCGATCGTGCCTCTCTATCGCTTATACCGCGCTCTCGCTTGCACGCTCAGGTTCAGGCGGAACGTGACACTTTTTCGTGCGTGCAGCCGGTGTTTCATCAATTTATAAGACGTTATCACGTCAAAAAAAAAACAATACTTATTAAGTATAAAAATCCGGTCAGTAATAGTCTAATAGCTGAATGTCTGTAGACTCATTATCTTTATTAAACATTATTTTGTTAGGTCAAAACAGACAAGAAAATAGTGGTAGGTTTACAATCATTCGCATAGAGCTGAAAATTGGTACAAGTCTTAGGTACACTATTACAAATTAAATATCAAAAGTCCCCACCGATCCTACATCTGCTAAAAACGTATTTAAGGTCAAATGTTAAAAGTATCGGTTTATCTCGTAAACGGTAAATGTTATCCAAAAATAGGTCAGAAAAAAGTTGTAGATCATGCAATTGTCTACAAGAATTTTTCTTATATTAATTAAATGTGGAAACTATGGGGACATTATCAATAAATAATGGAACATCAGAATTCAAAAATATACACAGAAAAGTTGGCCACTCCTGGTATATTGCATAACTTGACATATTATGTTTATTTATTTTTTTTTGTTTTGAGAATGCATATTAAGACGGAGAGGAAGTTCAGTCAAGCAGTGACATATTGGCGGAGCCCGCAGGCAAAATTTAATTAATTTAAAATGTAATAGTAGCACAAATTGTAAGGACGCCGTGATTAATGGAGAGTGACCGCCACATATAAACAAACCAGGTTTTAACGACCCCATTACTTAAGAAAGTAGTGTATAAAATATATATCTACTGGCCGTTATCCGCACTTTAAGGGGCCCGGGCACCTAGTGTAGCAGGTCAAAAATATTTATTATTTTTTTTTGTTTAAAAATGTTAGAAATAAGTATGTTGAATGTGTCTACAAAATTTCAAAACGATATTCGTTACGATAATAGTTAAGATATTAATTGATCATTACAAATTTTTTCACTATCAAACCTAATTTTTTTCTCAAGACATCATTTTCGAAGTTTGTGGGCGTAATATCTCAAAAACTATTGAAGATTTTGGGCTGAAATTTTTACCAGATATAAAAAACAATTTTTATTCGTATTTGAACCTACTTGTTTGGTAAATTATTGTTATAAATTTTATTTATAAATGTTTATAGATCAACATTTTATAAACAAATAAAGAAAAATCAAACTTCAAATTTAATATTTTTTTTTTAATTTTTTATATATTTTATAGGTTTAACTACGAATTATGAATGTTATTACAAGAAATTTTTTGAATGGATGTTCCACGTTTATTCTAAGGGCTGTAATTACGCCCACAAATTGAACATTGCAACTGCAACGCGTCTGATAGAAATGCTTACCACGCCGCAATTTTGTACCAAAAAAATTAATACAAATTTTTTTAAGAACTTTAGAGGATGTTCTATAAGGCCTAATTCATTAAAATATCATAGAAAAATAGTTAGTCTAAAAATAAAATGTTTGAAATAATGCACATCAAGTTGCATGGACCAACTTACATTTTTTTAACTTTTTCAGCGCCAATCGTTTGTTCTACCTTTGTACCTGACGCCTGCAAAATTTTAGCGTTTGTACCGAAAAAAAGTGGTTATTAGGACATGGTCCATATGACGTCAAGTTGGCTGGCCACCTATTATTGCTAATAACTTTTTTATTTTTTCGGTACAAACGCTGACATTTTGTAGGCGTCAGGTACAAACGTAGAACAAACGATTGGCGTTGAAAAAGTTAAAAAAATAGTTGGTCCATGCAACTTGACGCGCATTTTGAAATAAGTGTTTTTTTTTGAGCTTTTACTCTAGGTGCCCCCCCTTAAAGCATTTTCGTAATTGACGGTGAAAGACTTGAATTTATAATTCATTCAGTGATGAACAGACATATATTTAATTTGCATGTAGTCATGTTCAACTATAGTCTTGAAACAATCAATTTTATTCTTAGATATCGGGTACGTTGTATATAGTGCATTTACCGAAAGTGGTAACTGAAAAATTTGTATATCCTACTAGATACGAAAAAAATTCCAACCCACAAGTGGGGAATGGTACAGTTTTAGGCCAAGCTGTAGAGCATTTTTGCATGACATAAAGACTAGTAGCAAACCGATTGTGCGATGATATAAAAGATAATAAGCAGATAAATAGGTATATGTTTTTGACTCGAGTTTCCGGTCCATTAGTTAGTTATCAACAGTTTATTGCAAAAAAAAACGCGATTTTTGTCTTTTTTTGCTTGTAACTTTGAAACTAATGGAGCAATCGGAATGCCCCAATGAAATGGTTTGTAGAGAATTGAAATATCTACAGAATGAGAAGTCGAATGTCTAAATCGGATAATTAGGTCCTGAAAAATTTAGGAAAAACCAGAAAAATAGGCGTTTTTTCGAAAATTTATAGCTCGGTCATTTTTTGAGCTGGAGCGCTAACATTTTAAGAGAAAGTAGGGATTATAATGTTCTTTATATGTGCCAAAGGTGGGTGCTGTCGGATTATTAGTTTTCGCGAAATCGCGATTGAAAGTTTGCAGTGCGCTTTTTTCCGGCAGGCCTGTATGCGTTACCGTAAGTCCGATAATAATTTCAAAAAAAGTTTTGAAAAGTTGACATCGTGCACTACAAAACGTAGATTTCGGTTTTTAGATCAGATGCTTGGAAGCATGCTTAAAATGCTCGTAAAGTTCGCGAAAAACGGCCGAGCGCGTGCTCGCAGTCGAGTTGTGGTGGAAGGAGCAGCGGCGGAGAAGCGTATATATAGTAATAGCGCACGCGGCGCGCACGTTATTTATTGTCCCCCACCACTGAGAGGGCGCGCTCGGCCGTTTTCACGAACTTTACGAGTGTTTTTAAAATAAAAGATGTAACGATATTAATTTAATAATATTAATATCACGGTAAAATCTAGTTTGCTTTATATTCGTGTACAGTAATAGGTACACGAAATTGTGTTCAGACGCGTTTATGATTAAGCAGAGACCGGTATTAAGTACGTATTAGCGCCGCGTCTAATTGAACTTATATTTTTGTAATTAATATTATGCTGTCCGCCAATAGATGGCTACTCATTAATTTCCTTTTTAATTAATATTTTTATTAAAAATGATTAGCGGTCGTACCTACTGCGGTTCGACATTTATTGGTGTCAAGCAACAGTGCGCATAAAAATTTGTCTTTCAGTGACCGCTCTGTTGGCTCAGTGGCTTGCTAGTTTACGATCGTGTTCCGTCTATTCTAGTATGGCCTATCTAGTCTAACGGGGAAAGCTTTGAATAGCCCTTTAAGTGCTGGTTTACGATCGTGTTCCGTCTATTCCAGCATTTTGTGGATTCATTCTCAGCTCGCTTGCCGAAGATCTGGAAACTATTGAAGTACGATCGTGTTGTCGTCTGCTCCGATAAGTTTCCCGGTGTCTTCTAATAGCACACTGCTTGACCATCGCGAGGGTTCTGGATCATGATCGGGATTTCGTCTGTTCCAGACCTTAGCGTAAATCGACCCACGACCGCAACGACCGTATTAAATTCAATGACCGTGCCGAGGATATAAATAATGACCTAATAAAAAAACACAACGTAGGAATGACCTAGAGATTCGAGTTAAATATAATTAGAGTCCCGCCCGAGTTTAGGATTCTTCAGACCGCTAGACTCATTAACTTTATTATTATGTAAAATTGAATGTGACCGTACAAATAATATCGTTATTTGCACTGATGGGAGTATTTAATTAAAAGTACTCTGTTGACCGGTGAAAGTAAATTAGCCATTTGAACCTATTGTTTATTTCCATTATATATTTTGTGTATTGTTATAATTTGTCATTTGAGTTTTATATATTAAATTATACGTGTTAAAACTTTAACGCTCGAACCTGTTTATTTAAAAACCCAACCAACCCCCACAAGAAAAATAATAACGTAACAAAGATGATAAGTAGGTATTTAAAAAAAAAGTTAAACATTTTTTAGTTGGAAATAATTTCGACAATATAAAAGAATATTTGTAAAACTTACCAACTGAACCCAGTTTTTGTATTAGTAGGTACTTAGTATGTAATAATACTCTTAATAAAGACTTTTAATTATTATTATTATTCTATTTATTTTTTCAAGAAAGTTTCGTTAAAAACTATTTTTTTCTAAACTTTATAGTTTCGGAAATATTTTGAAAATAAAAAAATCAGCTGTTCTTTTGTTTTGTAGATCTGTCAGAAATAAACTAGCTAAGCATGCTTTGATTAATTTTTATATGACGTGGAACATATTATAGGTAACCATGTCAACGAAAAGCAAATATCATAATGAATACTAACCATTACCCGCGTCACCTCACGCGATATAAAAAAAATATTTTCTTTATTATACTATATCAAATGTCAATATTTTTGAAATTGGAATGGTCCCGTCGCCCATTTGGATGGAATTTTTTTTGTAGTGTACATGCATTTTTTCTCAAATGTCAACATATATTTTTTTACATTTTCGAAATCTTAATTTTTTCTCTATAAGTTCACTAGCGGTCCCGTCTGGTTTCACCCGGGTGCAAAAGAACGAAAGGGGAAGGACGGGACATGAGTACGCACATTCATCTTAGTTTACCGAGATGAATGTTGTGTCCAAACTTCATAATGATCGACGTTACCGTTCAAAAGTTTTTGTCGTTAAAAAGCAGTATTTATACTTTTTTTAAGTAATAAATTTCTTTTAATATAATAAATATTTAATTGAAAACACTGTAGGAAAATTATTTTTATATAGGTGCCTATAGTTGTAACAGTTTTCAAATGAGCTATTAATTAAATTTATTTAATTTGTCGTAAAAAATTTAAAAAATTGAAATGTGACTGAGCTATCCGGGATTGTAAACTTCACGTGTTAATATTGCAATATTTAGTTAAGGCATTTCACCTGATAATATTTGACGGACGGATAATTTTGAGATACATCTTGCAACATTTTTCATTGATGTTCCGCTCCAATTGGTCGTAACCTAATATTATATAGCCTATAGCCTTCCTCGATAAATGGGCTATCCACCAAAAAAAAAATGTTTCAATTCGAACCAGTAGTTTCTGAGATTAGCGCGTTCAACCAAATAAACAAACAAACTCTTCAGCTTTATATATTAGTATAGATATAACATTTTTATAAGGTTACATAAGAAAATATTCGAGATAAACGTAATCAATTAATTATTATTTCCTCAAAATTCAAGATTTGACCATAATATTAAAAAATATTAATGGACATGGTAGTACTTACTTTGACCAGCGTTAAAATCGAAAGCAACTCCAAAGAAAAATGTGTGTTTTGGACAAGGCACATTTTTAAGCATTGATAACATGCGTGGGTCCCAATCGCCTCTAAGAGTAAAGTAAAGTAATATTAACACTATAAATGTTACTAAATAAATTAAAATCATATTATCTTCCATTTTTTGTACACACTAGGGTTTCAACTACTAGGTTAATGAAAGTACTGTCCTCAGACATGTAATTGAGTCATATATATACCTATCAAAAATGTGTTGTTTAAAATACGAACAGAGGTGAACTGAGAAATATTGGTTAAGCTAATATATTTAAAGATAAATTTTATTTTAAGTTCTAGTTATGGCTAAGAGCTGGCTACGGAGAAAATGGTTGACTCGGTGCAGAGCTGAAAATTTGCAGAATAATAGGAGATAGTAGTTATTAATGTCATTTTGATAGAAATAAAATTAAATAAATTAATAAAATTACGTAACAACGTAATTTTATTAGTGAAAATATATGACGATTAATTTTATTTCTATCAAAATGACAGTATTAATTTTGAATATTTTTCGAATGAAATTATTATATCATGTTTGAATTTTCAGTATCCCCTTATAACTATATAGGTAACGTATAATATATATAATATATAATCTAGTTTTAAGTTACAGAATAAGTATAGAAATTGCCAGAAGTGCACTGATTTTTCGCAACATTTAGCTTCTTCTGGCGGCTCTTTATCTTCCGCCTAGCCTTCTGGCAATTTTTTCCCTACTTACTTGTACTATCTCCTATTATTCTGCAAATTTTCAGCTCAGCACCGAGTCACCCATTTTCTCCGTAACCAGCTCTCTGTCTATTATAGCCCGGTCAAATTAGCATAAAAAATAGGGGTACCCTTGCATAAATTCACAACAAGCTGAAAATTTACAGGCACGTAAGGGATACCACTCTAATGAAATCCTGAAAAGTCCCCATTGATCCCGTGTGTGCAAAAAAATTTATTCAAGGTCAAAGGTCGCAAAAATGGGTTTTTTGATTTATTTGGCCAAACGGTTAGTTTTACGATAAAAATAGCTCAGACTAAAATTGTAGAACAGGTTATTATCTACTAAAATTGTCCTTATACTTTTTTATTTAAGATTTACCATTTCTGAGAAAAAGTCATTCGAAAGTTAGCTGGAGCTGTATTCTCCATAAAATGCACAATTTTTCACGCCACCTATAAGGTAGTGTACGAGTACGTTTTTTGTAACGAAGTTTCCCCGGTAGGCATACTCCACGATCTGTTTTAGTGGTAAATCAGGTCTTATTGAGCTTCTTCTGCTTCTTCATTTCTACTTCCATAATTATCTTCTTCTCCTTCTTTTTCCTCTGCATCCTCCTGAGTCGATGTAAATTGTTGTAGCAGCGATACATCATCTGTTTCGTCGTTGATGTTGGTATCTTCTTCTGTTGAAAGTTCGACGTTTGAACACGACTGGCCTTGACAACTGATGCATGTTGTTGAACATAAAATTGTATACAGATTTTGTTCTGTACACTTTTTTCAAATACTCAACCGTTTTTTAGCTACACGCCCCAGAAAAGTGAGTTTTCGAAAAAAAACTTTTACCTTCTATTTTTCATCAAACATTCCTTCATGTCGTCTAAACTATTCATCTGAGAAAGAAATTTATTGAGAGGGAGTTGTAGAGAATTCAATTACCTTCCACAACATATATAATTTAATATATTCAGTGGGTTGCGTCGTACCTGGGACCTACTTGTTCCAAAACCTGCATTTGGGAAGAAAGACAAACAAATATCAAAATTGACAGAGCTTAATGGGTGAACATTTATTGTTAATTGATGGGCCCATTTAACGAATATAGAGGGAATATCCACCCAAAGATTCCGGCAACGTTGATATGCTAGAAAAGAAATGAAAACAACCACTACAAAGTATAAAACAAAGTCCCTGTTTTCGTCTGCCTGTTTCTCCGCTTACTTCTTCTAAACCACGTTCCGTATTTTGAAACGGTTTTCACTAATAGAAAGAGATGTAAACGAGAATGATTTGTGTATATAATTTGTAAATATTTTTCACAAAATGGTCTATCTATATATATATATATATATATATTACATATATAGTTTAGCCATTATGTACAAAATAAAAAACTACAGAGGCAAAATGCGACTTTGTTTTATACTATGTAGTGACGTTGATGATGGCAAATTATATACACAAACATTCCTCTTTTATCGCTTTTTCTATTAGTAAGAACCGTTTCAAAATCCGAAACGTAGTTTAGACGAAGCAAGTGGAGAAAAAGCGAAAGGCAGAGAGCGACTCTGTTTTTTACTATGTAGTCTTTGACAAAACACCGTCGTAGCTCAGCCATTTTGTAAAAAATATTTACAAATTATATACACAAACCTTCCTCGTTTATTATAAATATATTAGTCACGCAAACTTAAAATTTTACTATATTACGCGTCCAGTAATGTTCAGAGACAGCGTAGTCATGCATATTATGGAGAATACAGCTCCAGCTAACTTTCGAATGGCCTTTTTTCTCAGAAATGGTAGATCTTAGAGAAAAAATTATAAGGACAATTTTAGTAGCTAATGACCTGATTTACAATTTTAGTCTGAGCTACTTTTATCGTAAAACTAACTGTTTGACTAAAAAAAACAAAAAACCCATTTTTGTGACCTTTGACCTTGAATAAAAAATTTTGCACACACGGGATCAATGGGGACTTTTCAGGATTTCATTAGAGTGGTATCCCTTACGTGCCTGTAAATTTTCAGCTTGTTGTGAATTTATGCAAGGCTCAATGTCTATTTTGACCGGGCTATTAGTGCTACTTAGTGATGAACCAAGTATTTATTTTCCGATAACTCTATGTTCTTTAATAAGGACAATTTCTATATAACTGGAGTAACAGTTTTTTGTTAAAAAATTACTTCTGTAAAAAAATTAATTTTAAATTGAAAGTTGAGATTTCATAAAGCAATGAACACAAACTACTTGCGCTTTTGTATGAAAATCTTACAAGTTATCGAGTAAAAAAATCCATCTAGAAATCCACAGAAAATTTAATGTCACAATGTTCTTGTTCTATCTGGATAGCTTGAACAATTTTAAAGTTTATTTTTCAACAAACATTTCTACCGATTTTCAAAACCAGTCTCGGCAGGGCCGTAGCTAGACCCTCGGGGGCCCCGGGGCAGATCAAATTGGGGCCCCCTACGTGCTCAGAAAGGCCATTATTATTTTGTTTAAAGTTATGGCAAGATAAATAGTTGGCAAAACCAAAAGTACACATCCCGCAAATTTTTCACTGTACATATATTATAATGAAAAAACTGAGAAAAAACAATTAAAAAAATTAAAAAAAAAATAAATGAGAAATATATTATATATCTCTATATATATAAAATTCTCGTGTCACAGTTTTCGTTGCCATACTCCTCCGAAACGGCTTGACCGATTTTGATGAAATTTTTTGTGCTTATCCGGTATCTATGAGAATCGGCCAACATCTATTTTTCATCCCCCTAAATGTTAGGGGTAGTCCACCCCTAAATTTTTTTCTTCCTTCCCCATTCGTTCTTTTGCACCGGCATACACACATATACGTCCATGTATATTTTAAAATAAATAAAATAGATAGATAGATGTTCCAATTAAATTGTTTTATTATTTCACTTTATACGTAGCGAAGCACGTACAGGGCCGCTAGTAATATATAAATATCAAGTGGAAATAAAATAGACTAGAAAAGAATTCCTCAATGATGTTGGCGGGAATCGAACCCGACAGCTTGCCATTACTGGCCTTACGCCTTGACCGCTCGGCCACAACGTGCTTGTAGTGGACCACTGTTATCGTCGTATAGAAGAATAGTACTTATTCTACGGTAATATGCTACACTTACAGTAATAATTTTTGTTTTTTTTTAACTATAATTAGCTGTCAAAAATAATAAAATAAAACTGTGTATAAAATATAAACTACTGAGCACAATTTAGTGAATTTAAATAGGGTTCTGATCTGATAGTAAATAAAATGAATAAAATATAACCCAAGGCAATCCGACCAAAACTGCGGTCTGTAGAGCTTGGACGTACATACGTGCAGACCAACCGACAACTGCTGTTCGTGATTTTCAATTACAATTTTAGTAGTATTTATGAACTCGAATGGATTTAAAAATGGCTTTGTTTTATAAATTAGAATCTCCTCTTTTCAGAAAGCTTCTATTTGAATGGATTTCGTGTGAAATTAACTTAAATATAACTTCTTATATGAACGAAAGTCAAAGTTAGCGGTATATGCAATACAATAATTTTTTTCAAAGATTATTTTACATACAATTCTACAGGTAATTTGTGGTTGGGCTCCAAAAAGTAAAAAACGAGTGTGGACACTTTCGAACCCCTAAAAAGTTAGCAACGAAAAAGTGCTTCTTTTCGTCGGGGGCCCCAGGGCAGCGCCTCCCTTGCCCCATTGTCGTTACGGCCCTGAGTGTCGGGCTCATTTCTGATTGGGTTAAGACTTGCCTGTTCATTTAAGATTTCTCTTATGCATGCGTATATAATATATATTGTGTTAAGTTTCGTTATTTTAATACCTTTTTTATTTTCCCATAAGAATAACTTAATTATTTAAATATGTTTAATACTGTAGATTTATCAAACATTTCGCAATTTGTTGCTTTGGTACATTGTAAAAAAAATATTGCAATGTTTCATTTCTTACTATTCTTTGACAAATGAAGTTTTGTTATTACTAGTAGTTCAATAAATAAAATTATCGATCAATTTTTTAGACAAATATATTAACAAAAAATACATAAATTCAATACATTAACGTTTCGGTCCGGGTTTGGATCTTCTTCAGAACTGTTCTAAAAAATATAATAGTTATTATTTTTTAAATATTTCGATATAAAAAAACATTTTATTAAAAGGTAGGTAATTAGAAACTAATTTTAAATTAATTTTTATAATTTTTAGATCAGTTCTGAAGAAGATCCAAATCCGAACCGAAACGTTAATGTATTGAATTTATATATTTTTTGTTAATATATTTGTCTGAAAAATTGGTCGATAATTTTATTTATTGAAGAGTTATAATCAGACGTTAATCAAAGATTTGGATTACCAGTCACCAACGACTGAATGTACAGCAATGCAGTAGTATCATGTTCTCATTTTGTTGGTAGATGTCACTAAAATAGTTACTGTTACAATTGACCCGTGGTACAATTGACCCCGTCCTTCCCTATTTTTTAAGTTAATATTTTTAAGCCCTGTTAAGTACGTTGGCCCAAATTTAAACGAACGGAACCCACAACCTTTGCACCGCTGAGCTTGCTAGCCGGAAGTCATAATACCTATAGATCAGCGGTTGCCAAAGTGGTGGTCCGCGAGAAAATTTCGCTGGTCCGCAGAAAAATGTGGAATATACTTACTCATCATGTTAAGTTATGTTTTAAGATGCATTAAAACATGATTCAATTCATAACAATACGTGACAAGTTATAAAAACTTCTGTTTTATTTTATTATGGTTTATTAATAAAGCTTTCATAACTTGGTTACTATTAATGGTTTCATTTTATTAACTAGGTACATTTTATGTGTTCTTTGATCACAATTTTTTTTTATAAATATATTTAACACTTAAAAAATCCTATTAGTGGTCCGCGGGATTTAAATTATGAATTAACTGGTCCGTGAGGTCAAAAAGTTTGGCGACCGCTGCTATAGATTATTGTAATGTGTTATAAAATACAGAAACTTTTTTAACCTTGTTTCATCTCAATTGCGTGTGAAGGTGAAGCCGCCGGCTAGTTTTGATATAATTTAATTCAGTTTACATGTTAAACTAGTAGCGTAGACAGGATGTTTGTCCTCAAAACTTACTATAGAATTAAAAATAAATTATAAAACAAAATTAAAAATTTTGAAAAAAACCACGACGGATGTTAACGTTGTCATAGAAAAAGGACTAAATAAAAAAAGAAAATCCGTCGAGGGCTGCCGTTCATTGCCCTGAAATGAACTAAAATATTGCAATTTTAAAGTAGGTATGTGTAGTGAAATTACGTTGGGTATGTTAATTCAAGGCAGCGAATGGCAGCACCCGACGGGTTTTCTTTGGTTACTTATAGCCCAAGGGCTCATGTACCACTTTTCACGAAGTGTTTGATGCACGTAGAAATTTTGACCAATGGTACAGATAGGATAAACGAACCAGAAAAAATTTGTTTGCCTGACTTACCGTGATGCTACAAGTACTGCGCATACAAGTAATGCGCCCAAAAATTTATGTCAAAAAAAGTGTCTGATTGAAAGAAATCATCTAAACATGCTTTGAATAATTGGAACATATTATGTAGGTAACCACGCCAATGAATAGCAAATATCGTATTTAGTACTAGCCATTACCCGCACACCGCACGCGATTTAATACAAAAACAATAATCCGATTAAAATGGAATGTGTTTCTTTTGTAATTTGTAGAAAAGTAATATCGGCAAGATTATAATTTAAGCTACAGTGATGTGGTTATACCATTAAGTGTGTCTCCTACTAAAGGCTGTTATCGACAATGTTATACAAATTTTACAAGTTTAAAGCTTATCAACAAATTCTACGGAATCTCCTATTCATCAGGTACCTATTGTACAAAATTAAATTTATACCCTATCTCTCTACTGTTAATAATATGCACGTTGACTTTTTTTAAATATAGGTACCCAATCTAAAAACGCTAAATCGCAGTAGGAAATCTTGAAATTGAAGACTTAAACCTCAACCTGAAGGGACCATTGGCCACACGGATAATGAAGATCAGTCAAAAGTTCAAGAAGGTCCAGGTTTCCTACTACTGGGCCACTTGTAGAAGGGGTATCTATAAAGAAAAAAATCGATTTAGCGTTTTTAAATTCGGTATATTTTAAAAAGAATTACAAATTACAAAAGAAACACATTCCATTTTGATCGGATTATTGTTTTTGTATTAAATCGCGTGCGGTGTGCGGGTAAAGGCTAGTATTAAATACGATATTTGCTATTCATTGGCATGGTTACCTACATAATATGTTCCAATTATTCAAAGCATGTTTAGATGGTTTCTTTCAATCAGACAATTTTTTTTAATAAATTTTTGGGCGCATTACTTGTATGCGCAGTACCTGTAGTATAGCGGTATAAGTCAGGCAAACATATTTTTTCTTGTTCATCTATCCTATCTGTACCATTGGTCAAAATTTCTACGTGCATCAAACACTTCGTGAAAAGTGGTACGGGAGCCGCCAGCTATTACCTCTTTTACGTCGTGGGATCTTAAAATTTTATTTAATCCTTTTTCTATGACAACGTTTACATCCGTCGCGGGTTTTTTCTAAATGTTTAATTTTATTTTAAACTTTTGAAAGATTTTTTAAAAGTGTGTTCAGATGGTCTAGCCCAGGGGTGGGCAAATATTTTGATCGTCGGACCACATTGCTGATGAAAATTTGACCGTGGGCCAAAAATCCAAAAATTTGGAGAGCAAACAAAAAAAAAGGTCTTTTCATTTCCGCAACAAACAGGTCTTTTTTCGTCTATTGTGGCTGGGTGCCTGCGGTCCTGTACCCTTTTTTCGTTTGTTGTGGCTATTTACGCCCTTGCTATTTACTATTATTTCTAAACTTTTTTTTATGCGCCAAATTATATTGGCAAACTATTTTTGCTCTTAATAACCATTTATAAAATGCTTTGCGAGCCGGAGAAAATTCCACTGCGGGCCGGATCCGGCCCGCCATTTGCCCAGGCCTGGTCTTGCCGAACTATAGCGTACACAGTGTAGCTATATCTGATAGCCTAGCTGTCGAATCGTGTTATGTGCGAGAGTGCTCATAATTTTGTTTTTAATATAAATGTATTGCTGTAAAAAGCACTAGTAACGGACGCTTGTTAGACCTGTTCGTGCGTAGCACGTTTGTTATGGTTTTTGCGATTAATTTTTTGTGCAGTGCAGCGCCCCTTGGGGCGTTACCACCATAATATCTATGTAAGAACCATCGCAGATGAATTCCCTTTACGGAAAACCGCATCTGAATTGATCACACCGTTTTCCAGATAAATGGCGACATTCGAGTGCACAAACAAACAAACAAACAATCTCTCAGGCCAAACGCATTTTTTTTGTGAAAAATTGGCGCATGCGCAAAAGAAATATATGCAATATAGTTGTTTTATATAATAATGGTATATTTTTCATAATGGTTTATTATTCCATTAAAAAAAAAGTTTGTAAAATGTTTTTAGGGGGAAAGGCGGCGCATGCGCAGAAGTGATATCATGATATAGTTCAATCAACGAAGACCAAATACTGCAAAATAGGGGAAATAATTCGTGTAAAAGCGATTTTTGGCATAGTTGTAGGGGATGGTGTCTGAAGCAACATACTCAAAGTACTGATGGATGGGGGTGAAGCTAAGGGGTAGGGGGGTGGCGTTAAGGTCCCCTGTTAAAGTTTTTCTTATATATCTTCTAAACGGTGGCTCATAGCAAAAAAAATCTTTTACTCAAGCAATGTACATAATATTCTCTACAAAAAAGGTCCTGTACACTTTTTCGCTGGGATCAATATTTAACGAGATATCAAAGAAGAAAAGTTAATTATGCTCAATTCTCGCATTTTTACGTATTGGTTCAAACTGCTGGCGCACACGGCACGTTTCTGTAGCGTCGTCGGGCGCAAGGGACTGGCGCCCGGTAGAGGTGGTACAAACTGTTATTTTTTAATAACAGTTCCGTTCCGTTCCTGTTCCGCTTACGGAACAGTTCCAAAAACCTGTTAATTTTTAACAGTTCCAACTTTGGAACCTTGACATTCTCGGAATAGCTTGTAAAATGCAACTTATAAAAATTTCAAATTATGAAATGTGTATGATTTGTATTTTTTCGTGAATTAATTCTATTATTTAAGTTTAATAATTTAAGGTACCTAATTATTAAAAATATTTTTTTACAGAATATAAGTAACAGTTGTTCTGCAGAATGCATATACTATGACAAAATCAAATAATATTATTTCACCACAGTTCAATATTATTCGCGTATGTAATATAAAATGAATAAGCCGTCCAGTTTTGTCTGAAACTTTGCGACGCATGTTAATGTGATGGTGTGATACTAAAATCGACTTTACGTACAATGTACGCTAGGCGTAGGTGAAGAGCATAACTGTTGCAGTTTGCAAAGTAGGTACAATAATAATTGACAACGGGAACGGAGAATGTTTATTTTATGCAGAAGAACAGTCGAAGCATTGAAACAGCCCGGAACAGGTATTTTATTATACTGACAACTGTTCCAATCTGTTCCTCGTTCGAAACCGTTCCAAAATAACTGTTCCTAGTATTTTGTATCATCTCTCACTGGCGGCAAGGTCACCGCCAACCAATCACGACGCACACGTGGAGTATGAAATGGAACCCGTCCTCCAGCGTTTCTACGATTTGCCATCAATACATTACCTACGTCTAGAAACATTACGGTCCAAACTGTATGGTGGTTTTTGATGGTTACACTGATGTCAACAGCACTAAACGAGCGGAGCAGAAGCGACGAGGTCTGACTAAAACGTCGGTTGATATTAACTGTAACAAAAATACGATCATCACTGTTAAACAGGAGCATTTCCTCGCCAACGAAAAAAATAAAACGAGGCTGATTCAGTTCCTCACCGAGAAAATAACAGCAGCAGGGATTGAAACAACTGTTGCAACAGTAGATGCTGATGGTACTATTGTCAGATGCGGGTTGGATAAGGCTGCCATTCATCCAACTGTTGTAATAGTTGGGGAAAATGTCGACTTGATAGTCCTCCTCATGGGATTGGCTCCACCAAATATTAACGTGTTCTTTATGAAACCAGGGCGTGGAAAGGTGGAAACCAAATTGTTTTCAGTGCGACAACTTCAACAGTTTCCACTTGCCAAGACGATTCTCCTTCTCCACAGCTTCTCCGGATGCGACACCACCACTGCAATCCATGGAAAGAGCAAAGTGGGAATTGCTAAGCTGTTCACGGATAAACCAGACCTGACCTAAAAAATCTCAGACATTTTTAATGAGCCTTCAACATCACCTGAGAGTATTCAACAGGCCGGCGAGAAACTGTTTCCGGCAATTTACAAAGCGTCTAACCAGGAACAAAATCTAAATAAATTACGATACTCAGCTTTTTTGAGAGCATCAAAGAATCCGAAATCAGATCAGGCCACTCTTCCTCCTACCAGAGAAGCTTCGAAGCAGCACTCGTTGAGAGTGTACCTACAGGTATCATTAACCACAGAAGTTGTCAAATATATATTAAATATATATTTGAGCTAAATACTTACGTTGATCTTATTACATCTTTTACAGATACAACAATGGCTCAGCAAGCCCCTACCACCTACTCAATGGGGCTGGGCCAGAGGAGACGATGGCATCCTTAAAGTCGGTGACAACAAACGATCTTGTGGCACCTGACTCCATACTCAACAGCATATTTTGCCGATGTAGGACTGGGTGTGGAGTGCGATGCGGCTGCCGGAAAGCAGGAATTGCCCGCTCCAGTGTTTGCGGGGTATGCTCCGGCTCATGCACTAACGGAGCCCCAATCGAAAACACCGTCGACGATGATGTTGATGATGATATTATGTTAGATTTAGAAGATAATTGGAATTTTTTTTAATACATGCCATACCTACTCAAAGAACTGTATCTTTATTTTATTATTGACCATCTTCTTTCCTTCACATCTCATTAAATATTGATCCCAGCGAAAAAGTGTACAGGACCTTTTTTGTAGAGAATTTTATGTAGATTGCTTGAGTAAAAAATTTTTTTTGTTATGAGCCACCGTTTACGAGATATATAAGAAAAACTTTAAAAGGAGACCTTAGCGCCACCCCCCACCCCTTAGCTCCACCCCCATCCATCAGTACTTTGAGTATGTTGCTTCAGACACCATCCCCTACAACTATGCCAAAAATCGCTTTTACACGAATTATTTCCCCTATTTTTGCTTCTTTGAGTGAGCTAATATGTGCTAAAGCTTAGCAGCTAAACAATGTTTTGATATAATAATGGTATATTTTTCATAATGGTTTATTATTCTAAAGTTTTGTCATTTTTTTTGGGGAAATCGGCGCATGCGCAACAGTGATATTTGCAATAACGTTATGTTTTGATATAATGGTATATTTTTTAAAACTTTATATTATTTTATTCTACAAGAAATTTTTGTAAAAAAAGCGTTTATAGTAAAAAAACGCCGGGGTGTATTACGTAAAATTTCACGCCTTGAAATTCTTGAATTACTTGCATACTCTCACTGGTTACATATTGTTATAGCGCCTCTCTTGTTTCTTTTACAAAAGTACTTAAAAAGTACATAGTGTAAGGAACCCTTCGCGTGCGAGTCCAACTTACACTTAACCGATTTTTATTTATTATTTTGTAACCAATACTTAATGTGTAACCAGTTTGAGTACAGTCTTACAGATCTACCAAAAATGTATGAATTCAGGCTGAATTTCAGAGAACAGTTTTCTACAAACTTTTTTTTTTAATTTATCTCCTGGGTGTCATCGAGCTAAGTTACGTCTCTGCGCTAAACTCTTTATTTCTAGTTTTGTCTTTTTTAGAAAACTATTAATATTTACTTTTCGTTAATTGTTATTTTGATATGCCAAAAATAAAGACTCATTTGTACAGCCGGTATTTTATTTATGGTTAGACGTGAATTGATTTCATATTCACACATTTATTTAAATAAATATTTATTTATCTGGTATTGAATTAGATATATGCGTTGAGCAATATATATGTATAATGTATATTGTATATATAGGTATCTCATAATTTTTAAAGCAGATTCTGAAATTTCGTTAAAAAATATATAATTTCCAAAGACTGGCCATATTCACCGAACTTAAGTAGTTATTTATTCGGTTCATTTGTTCTTATCCTCCGAATAAATAGAGATATTTCAATTCACCAAGCGTAATTATGTTTACTGCCGGTATAAATCTATTCTGTCTTACTTCCAGGGTATAAATTTTTATTCGCTGATAAAATAATAATGGCCACCATATAATAACTAACCTATAAGCGTGCAGTATTATTTAATCTAAAGATTGTTCTTTAGAATTTATGTATTTATGTATGTGTTGTTTATTAACCTTTTATGAAGTGTATAGTTGTAAAACATTCATGTTGGTGGAAGTTTTGTGTGCAACTAGGTTAGGATAAAACATTATTATTTTATGAAACTTTTTGTTTTGACGTCTACACTAACGCCATCGGTCGGATTTTTGGGTGAACGTCAAGATAATCAACAAAATAAAAAGTATAGTGCAGTGTATATTAATTAATATTTAACTAAGTTTTCTACCTGTATATGTGCTTGGTGAATTGAAAGTAAATTTTTATCTAACGAATAAATTTGTTCCAAGATTAGTAATTTCTATCTTCAGTATAGTGTTAATTGAATATGGTCTCTTTAATAGTAGATACATATTATATAAATGAACCTGGCATTCCCTATATTAGTTAATACAATGTAGTGATGACAACATCCAATTTCAGAGAGAAGCGCTCTTCTTTTTCTGAATACCGATAACATATAGGTGTTCACTTTTGAAGGATATTAAAACGACAATTAATGCGGTTTATAAATCTTATATTGTTATCAAATTTAAGTGATACAAACTTTATCAAAAACGTATTCTACACCTAAAATAAAATGTCGAATATACTTACCGGTGAAATGACAGGCTAGGATAATTATTTCGTGATTTTTTACATTTATACAGTGTGTCCCACGGCATGACTGCCATAGCCTGGGATTGTGTTGCTGGGGTGATTTCAAGTCAAAAATGTCTAATGAACATAATATACCCGGAACGATATCCTAACTGAGCTAGAAGCATTTGAAATTTTAGATAAGCAGTAGTAGGAATTCCCTACAAATTTAAAAACCATTTAAAAAGAAATCGCTTTATTAATTAGTTGCTCAAAATGTCCACCCAGTTGCTGTATACATAGTCTAGCTCTTCTTAGAATTAATAATAATAATAATAATAATAATAATAATAATAATAATAATAATAATGATGAAGCGCCATTGTCAGTCAGCGAGGCAGATGTGAAGAATGCCTTTTCAGGCAAAAAGAGTTTTTCAGCTCCTGGGATAGATGCTGTTAACAACTTTTGGTGGAAAAAGTTCCCATCCACACACAAGCATCTAGCTCGCATCTTCACATCTTTGGCAACAAATATGGAGCCTATACCAACTTGGCTGACAGAAGGCCGCACTGTTCTCATCCCCAAGAAGGGAAACTTATCTGATCCGAAAAATTATCGTCCGATAACCTGTCTTAACACTGTATACAAAGCGTTCACTTCCATCCTCAATGAACGCATCCTGCGACATATCGAGCCGATTTGGAGAGACGTTTATGAGCAAAGAGGCTCTAAACGCGTCGTTGCAGGTTGTAGGGACAATTTGTTGATTGACAGATGCATCTGTCAAGATGCTGTCCAATACAAACGCAACCTGTCAATGGCTTGGGTGGACTATAGAAAAGCGTTTGACACTACATCGCATGATCTTTTGATCATTTTACTTAAGTGTCTGAAGGTCCACCCTGATATAGTGAGATGTATAGAACACCTACTTCCACTCTGGAGGACGCGTTTTATCATAACACCCGGTAAGCGCGTTGTGACAACAGATTTGGTATCATACCACCGGGGGGTGTTTCAAGGTGACAGCTTGAGTCCCCTCCTTTTCTGCATCTCACTATTGCCTATCTCCATCTCGTTGAGGCGTGGCCGTGGGTATATGTGCGGTGTCCCATCCAATCGTAGGCATAAAGTCACCCATTTATTTTATATGGATGACTTAAAACTTTACGCCTCGAGCGCCACAGATCTAACGCTAGCGCTCAACATCGTACAAGTATACAGTGAGGATATCGGCATGACATTCGGATTAGATAAGTGTGCGGTTCTGCATATTAAAAAAGGACGAAATGGGGACTACGGGGAAGACGTGCAACTTGTTGATGGAAGCGTCGTTCACCATCTTGACGCCGGAGAGTCCTACACGTATCTGGGTGTGAGTGAGAGTCACGTTCAGGACGTAAAAGTCGTCAAAGAGGCTCTCCGCAGCAAGTATCGACGGATCCTGCGGCAAATCTGGAGTTCAGAGTTGTCGGGGAAGAACAAAGTCGCTGCTACGAACATGCTTGCTGTTCCAGTCCTGCTCTACACTTTTGGAGCATTCAAATGGACGGTTAACGAGTTGCAACAGCTTGATAGGGGCACCAGAAAAATGATGACCATCTATAGGAGTCTTCACCCCAAATCGTCCGTTCCTCGTTTGTACCTCCCGCGTCATCTCGGAGGGAGAGGATTACTCAGCTTGGAGTGTCTTCATAATAGAATTGTACTGGGTACTGCTATTGCGGTTTGTAACAGTTCAGACCCGCTTTTACAGCTCGTGCGTGATCACGAATATGCGGGTGTTGGGGCGTTTCTGTTTCAAGCAGCAAACAGAGCAGCAAATGAACTCAGCCTTGATTTTGACTTCAGTTCCGCTAGAAAACGTCAAGATGCATCGTTTGCATCTCTAACGCCAGATCAGGCAAGGCATACAATAAAGAAGGCAGAGCAAAAATTCCTGCTCAAACAACATACCGATAAACCGATGCATGGAATTTATTATAAGAACATCGATACATGTGGTTTATCAAAGGATCTGACGTTTGCCTTCTTGCGGTCAGCTGGGCTGAAGTCTGAAACTGAGGGATTTGTTTTGGCGTGTCAAGACGGCGTTATAAACACTCTTGTGTACCGCCGTTTAATTATGGATGCGGAAGTAATAGATACTTCTTGCAGAGCATGTCGATCGCATCCAGAGACGCTCATGCATCTCTTATCGGCATGCAGTTATTATGCAAGCTGTGCCTACATCCATCGCCACAATGCTGCTCTAAGAGTCTTATACTATCACCTAAGGCATCATTACGGTATTGATAAAACTCCCGTTCTGCCTTATGTTCCTGGAAATATTGAGTCCGTTGTAGAGAATGAATCATGTAAAATTTTCTGGAACTATTCATTCAGTACTACCAGGCAACTTTCAGCTACAAAGCCTGATATAGTTCTCCTTGATAAATCTGCGCGATCTATGTATGTCATCGAGTTCTCAGCTCCTGCTGAAACGAACATAGCCGCGAAGGAGACTGACAAACGGACAAAATATCAAGACCTACTTTTTGAGCTCAGGAAGCAGTACCCAGAGTATTCTGTCAAATTAATTGTCCTTATAATTGGTGTCCTTGGAGGAGCCAAACCGTCACTGTTGGCAAGTATGAAAGCTATTCCGGCATGTCAGCGCAATGCTGAATCACTAGTCTGCCGCATGCAGAAGGCTGTGCTTATTGGGTCGCTCCGTGTACTCCGTGCGCACGACCCAAACTCACTGTAATCGCCCATTTCATGGTTTGAGACGCGGTTATGGTTTCAACTTGCTCCGCAAGTATCCCTTGTGTGACGGTGACGAACCCGAAGTTTAGGGGGCTTGTGGATGCAAAATTCTTTAAGGAATTTATCCTTCACATAATAATAATAATAATAATGATAATGATGATGATGATGATGATGATGATGATGATGATGATGATGATGATGATGATGATGATGATGATGATGATGATGATGATGATGATGATGATGATGATGATGATGATGATGATGATGATGATGATGATGATGATGATGATGATGATGATGATGATGATGATGATGATGATGATGATGATGATGATGATGATGATGATGATGATGATGATGATGATGATGATGATGATGATGATGATGATGATGATGATGATGATGATGATGATGATGATGATGATGATGATGATGATGATGATGATGATGATGATGATGATGATGATGATGATGATGATGATGATGATGATGATGATGATGATGATGATGATGATGATGATGATGATGATGATGATGATGATGATGATGATGATGATGATGATGATGATGATGATGATGATGATGATGATGATGATGATGATGATGATGATGATGATGATGATGATGATGATGATGATGATGATGATGATGATGATGATGATGATGATGATGATGATGATGATGATGATGATGATGATGATGATGATGATGATGATGATGATGATGATGATGATGATGATGATGATGATGATGATGATGATGATGATGATGATGATGATGATGATGATGATGATGATGATGATGATGATGATGATGATGATGATGATGATGATGATGATGATGATGATGATGATGATGATGATGATGATGATGATGATGATGATGATGATGATGATGATGATGATGATGATGATGATGATGATGATGATGATGATGATGATGATGATGATGATGATGATGATGATGATGATGATGATGATGATGATGATGATGATGATGATGATGATGATGATGATGATGATGATGATGATGATGATGATGATGATGATGATGATGATGATGATGATGATGATGATGATGATGATGATGATGATGATGATGATGATGATGATGATGATGATGATGATGATGATGATGATGATGATGATGATGATGATGATGATGATGATGATGATGATGATGATGATGATGATGATGATGATGATGATGATGATGATGATGATGATGATGATGATGATGATGATGATGATGATGATGATGATGATGATGATGATGATGATGATGATGATGATGATGATGATGATGATGATGATGATGATGATGATGATGATGATGATGATGATGATGATGATGATGATGATGATGATGATGATGATGATGATGATGATGATGATGATGATGATGATGATGATGATGATGATGATGATGATGATGATGATGATGATGATGATGATGATGATGATGATGATGATGATGATGATGATGATGATGATGATGATGATGATGATGATGATGATGATGATGATGATGATGATGATGATGATGATGATGATGATGATGATGATGATGATGATGATGATGATGATGATGATGATGATGATGATGATGATGATGATGATGATGATGATGATGATGATGATGATGATGATGATGATGATGATGATGATGATGATGATGATGATGATGATGATGATGATGATGATGATGATGATGATGATGATGATGATGATGATGATGATGATGATGATGATGATGATGATGATGATGATGATGATGATGATGATGATGATGATGATGATGATGATGATGATGATGATGATGATGATGATGATGATGATGATGATGATGATGATGATGATGATGATGATGATGATGATGATGATGATGATGATGATGATGATGATGATGATGATGATGATGATGATGATGATGATGATGATGATGATGATGATGATGATGATGATGATGATGATGATGATGATGATGATGATGATGATGATGATGATGATGATGATGATGATGATGATGATGATGATGATGATGATGATGATGATGATGATGATGATGATGATGATGATGATGATGATGATGATGATGATGATGATGATGATGATGATGATGATGATGATGATGATGATGATGATGATGATGATGATGATGATGATGATGATGATGATGATGATGATGATGATGATGATGATGATGATGATGATGATGATGATGATGATGATGATGATGATGATGATGATGATGATGATGATGATGATGATGATGATGATGATGATGATGATGATGATGATGATGATGATGATGATGATGATGATGATGATGATGATGATGATGATGATGATGATGATGATGATGATGATGATGATGATGATGATGATGATGATGATGATGATGATGATGATGATGATGATGATGATGATGATGATGATGATGATGATGATGATGATGATGATGATGATGATGATGATGATGATGATGATGATGATGATGATGATGATGATGATGATGATGATGATGATGATGATGATGATGATGATGATGATGATGATGATGATGATGATGATGATGATGATGATGATGATGATGATGATGATGATGATGATGATGATGATGATGATGATGATGATGATGATGATGATGATGATGATGATGATGATGATGATGATGATGATGATGATGATGATGATGATGATGATGATGATGATGATGATGATGATGATGATGATGATGATGATGATGATGATGATGATGATGATGATGATGATGATGATGATGATGATGATGATGATGATGATGATGATGATGATGATGATGATGATGATGATGATGATGATGATGATGATGATGATGATGATGATGATGATGATGATGATGATGATGATGATGATGATGATGATGATGATGATGATGATGATGATGATGATGATGATGATGATGATGATGATGATGATGATGATGATGATGATGATGATGATGATGATGATGATGATGATGATGATGATGATGATGATGATGATGATGATGATGATGATGATGATGATGATGATGATGATGATGATGATGATGATGATGATGATGATGATGATGATGATGATGATGATGATGATGATGATGATGATGATGATGATGATGATGATGATGATGATGATGATGATGATGATGATGATGATGATGATGATGATGATGATGATGATGATGATGATGATGATGATGATGATGATGATGATGATGATGATGATGATGATGATGATGATGATGATGATGATGATGATGATGATGATGATGATGATGATGATGATGATGATGATGATGATGATGATGATGATGATGATGATGATGATGATGATGATGATGATGATGATGATGATGATGATGATGATGATGATGATGATGATGATGATGATGATGATGATGATGATGATGATGATGATGATGATGATGATGATGATGATGATGATGATGATGATGATGATGATGATGATGATGATGATGATGATGATGATGATGATGATGATGATGATGATGATGATGATGATGATGATGATGATGATGATGATGATGATGATGATGATGATGATGATGATGATGATGATGATGATGATGATGATGATGATGATGATGATGATGATGATGATGATGATGATGATGATGATGATGATGATGATGATGATGATGATGATGATGATGATGATGATGATGATGATGATGATGATGATGATGATGATGATGATGATGATGATGATGATGATGATGATGATGATGATGATGATGATGATGATGATGATGATGATGATGATGATGATGATGATGATGATGATGATGATGATGATGATGATGATGATGATGATGATGATGATGATGATGATGATGATGATGATGATGATGATGATGATGATGATGATGATGATGATGATGATGATGATGATGATGATGATGATGATGATAATGATGATAATAATGATAATAATGATAATAATAATAATAATAATAATAATAATAATAATAATAATAATAATAATAATAATAATAATAATAATAATAATAATAATAATAACCATTATGAGCACCAATGTTGACTTGAAGGACAGACAGCGATCAGTCCACCACAAATTATCGCTGCGGCCCGCCCATCTGGCCGAAATGGATGGAGTTTTGGATGAGTTCCTGGCAGATGATTCTGACCTCTGGACTGTAGATTGCGCCGTTTACGCTGCAGCTAATGTTTTAGCCACCCCTGCACTTTCCAGACATGCAGGAGATAAGTCTGGGCAGCGTATAAAACAGCTGGACGCAAAGATAAAGTCAGCAAGGCAGTTGGTGTCCAGGATTCAGTGTGTGACAGAGTATTTATTATCGGGCCGTAAGTTTACAGCCAAAGTCCGACGCATTGCGCGCTCTCTTAGGGCACAGTATCACACACTGAATAAAATCACGTTGCAGACCATCAAGCAGCATGGCCTGGACAAGATACGGGCGCTAACTTCTGCCAAGAAGAAGCTAGTAAGGCGTAGCAGGGCCATAAAGGAGAACGCCACCTTTAATTCATGCCCTTCCCGTGTCTTTAAGACAAGTCCGCCACTTGCTTATACACCGCCAACTGCTAGAGAGGTTGAGAGTTTCTGGAAGGGACTCTATGAGACCAAACCTCCATTTAATGAAGATACTCCAGCTATCCATTTATTTAGTCAGTACTGCAACCGACACCTGGTGGATGATGAAGCGCTATTGTCAGTCAGCGAGGCAGATGTGAAGAATGCCTTTTCAGGCAAAAAGAGTTTTTCAGCTCCTGGGATAGATGCTGTTAACAACTTTTGGTGGAAAAAGTTCCCATCCACACACAAGCATCTAGCTCGCATCTTCACATCTTTGGTAACAAATATGGAGCCTATACCAACTTGGCTGACAGAAGGCCGCACTGTTCTCATCCCCAAGAAGGGAAACTTATCTGATCCGAAAAATTATCGTCCGATAACCTGTCTTAACACTGTATACAAAGCGTTCACTTCCATCCTCAATGAACGCATCCTGCGACATATCGAGCCGATTTGGAGAGACGTTTATGAGCAAAGAGGCTCTAAACGCGGCGTTGCAGGTTGTAGGGACAATTTGTTGATTGACAGATGCATCTGTCAAGATGCTGTCCAATACAAACGCAACCTGTCAATGGCTTGGGTGGACTATAGAAAAGCGTTTGACACTACATCGCATGATCTTTTGATCATTTTACTTAAGTGTCTGAAGGTCCACCCTGATATAGTGAGATGTATAGAACACCTACTTCCACTCTGGAGGACGCGTTTTATCATAACACCCGGTAAGCGCGTTGTGACAACAGATTTGGTATCATACCACCGGGGGGTGTTTCAAGGTGACAGCTTGAGTCCCCTCCTTTTCTGCATCTCACTATTGCCTATCTCCATCTCGTTGAGGCGTGGCCGTGGGTATATGTGCGGTGTCCCATCCAATCGTAGGCATAAAGTCACCCATTTATTTTATATGGATGACTTAAAACTTTACGCCTCGAGCGCCACAGATCTAACGCTAGCGCTCAACATCGTACAAGTATACAGTGAGGATATCGGCATGACATTCGGATTAGATAAGTGTGCGGTTCTGCATATTAAAAAAGGACGAAATGGGGACTACGGGGAAGACGTGCAACTTGTTGATGGAAGCGTCGTTCACCATCTTGACGCCGGAGAGTCCTACACGTATCTGGGTGTGAGTGAGAGTCACGTTCAGGACGTAAAAGTCGTCAAAGAGGCTCTCCGCAGCAAGTATCGACGGATCCTGCGGCAAATCTGGAGTTCAGAGTTGTCGGGGAAGAACAAAGTCGCTGCTACGAACATGCTTGCTGTTCCAGTCCTGCTCTACACTTTTGGGGCATTCAAATGGACGGTTAACGAGCTGCAACAGCTTGATAGGGGCACCAGAAAAATGATGACCATCTATAGGAGTCTTCACCCCAAATCGTCCGTTCCTCGTTTGTACCTCCCGCGTCATCTCGGAGGGAGAGGATTACTCAGCTTGGAGTGTCTTCATAATAGAATTGTACTGGGTACTGCTATTGCGGTTTGTAACAGTTCAGACCCGCTTTTACAGCTCGTGCGTGATCACGAATATGCGGGTGTTGGGGCGTTTCTGTTTCAAGCAGCAAACAGAGCAGCAAATGAACTCAGCCTTGATTTTGACTTCAGTTCCGCTAGAAAACGTCAAGATGCATCGTTTGCATCTCTAACGCCAGATCAGGCAAGGCATACAATAAAGAAGGCAGAGCAAAAATTCCTGCTCAAACAACATACCGATAAACCAATGCATGGAATTTATTACAAGAACATCGATACATGTGGTTTATCAAAGGATCTGACGTTTGCCTTCTTGCGGTCAGCTGGGCTGAAGTCTGAAACTGAGGGATTTGTTTTGGCGTGTCAAGACGGCGTTATAAACACTCTTGTGTACCGCCGTTTAATTATGGATGCGGAAGTAATAGATACTTCTTGCAGAGCATGTCGATCGCATCCAGAGACGCTCATGCATCTCTTATCGGCATGCAGTTATTATGCAAGCTGTGCCTACATACATCGCCACAATGCTGCTCTAAGAGTCTTATACTATCACCTAAGGCATTATTACGGTATTGATAAAACTCCCGTTCTGCCTTATGTTCCTGGAGATATTGAGTCCGTTGTAGAGAATGAATCATGTAAAATTTTCTGGAACTATTCATTCAGTACTACCAGGCAACTCTCAGCTACAAAGCCTGATATAGTTCTCCTTGATAAATCTGCGCGATCTATGTATGTCATCGAGTTCTCAGCTCCTGCTGAAACGAACATAGCCGCGAAGGAGACTGACAAACGGACAAAATATCAAGACCTACTTTTTGAGCTCAGGAAGCAGTACCCAGAGTATTCTGTCAAATTAATTGTCCTTATAATTGGTGTCCTTGGAGGAGCCAAACCGTCACTGTTGGCAAGTATGAAAGCTATTCCGGCATGTCAGCGCAATGCTGAATCACTAGTCTGCCGCATGCAGAAGGCTGTGCTTATTGGGTCGCTCCGTGTACTCCGTGCGCACGACCCAAACTCACTGTAATCGCCCATTTCATGGTTTGAGACGCGGTTATGGTTTCAACTTGCTCCGCAAGTATCCCTTGTGTGACGGTGACGAACCCGAAGTTTAGGGGGCTTGTGGATGCAAAATTCTTTAAGGAATTTATCCTTCACATAATAATAATAATAATAATAATAATAATAATAATAATAATAATAATAATAATAATAATAATAATAATAATAATAATAATAATAATAATAATAATAATAATAATAATAATAATAATAATAGTATTTATTATCGGGCCGTAAGTTTACAGCCAAAGTCCGACGCATTGCGCGCTCTCTTAGGGCACAGTATCACACACTGAATAAAATCACGTTGCAGACCATCAAGCAGCATGGCCTGGACAAGATACGGGCGCTAACTTCTGCCAAGAAGAAGTTAGTAAGGCGTAGCAGGGCCATAAAGGAGAACGCCACCTTTAATTCATGCCCTTCCCGTGTCTTTAAGACAAGTCCGCCACTTGCTTATACACCGCCAACTGCTAGAGAGGTTGAGAGTTTCTGGAAGGGACTCTATGAGACCAAACCTCCATTTAATGAAGATACTCCAGCTATCCATTTATTTAGTCAGTACTGCAACCGACACCTGGTGGATGATGAAGCGCCATTGTCAGTCAGCGAGGCAGATGTGAAGAATGCCTTTTCAGGCAAAAAGAGTTTTTCAGCTCCTGGGATAGATGCTGTTAACAACTTTTGGTGGAAAAAGTTCCCATCCACACACAAGCATCTAGCTCGCATCTTCACATCTTTGGTAACAAATATGGAGCCTATACCAACTTGGCTGACAGAAGGCCGCACTGTTCTCATCCCCAAGAAGGGAAACTTATCTGATCCGAAAAATTATCGTCCGATAACCTGTCTTAACACTGTATACAAAGCGTTCACTTCCATCCTCAATGAACGCATCCTGCGACATATCGAGCCGATTTGGAGAGACGTTTATGAGCAAAGAGGCTCTAAACGCGGCGTTGCAGGTTGTAGGGACAATTTGTTGATTGACAGATGCATCTGTCAAGATGCTGTCCAATACAAACGCAACCTGTCAATGGCTTGGGTGGACTATAGAAAAGCGTTTGACACTACATCGCATGATCTTTTGATCATTTTACTTAAGTGTCTGAAGGTCCACCCTGATATAGTGAGATGTATAGAACACCTACTTCCACTCTGGAGGACGCGTTTTATCATAACACCCGGTAAGCGCGTTGTGACAACAGATTTGGTATCATACCACCGGGGGGTGTTTCAAGGTGACAGCTTGAGTCCCCTCCTTTTCTGCATCTCACTATTGCCTATCTCCATCTCGTTGAGGCGTGGCCGTGGGTATATGTGCGGTGTCCCATCCAATCGTAGGCATAAAGTCACCCATTTATTTTATATGGATGACTTAAAACTTTACGCCTCGAGCGCCACAGATCTAACGCTCGCGCTCAACATCGTACAAGTATACAGTGAGGATATCGGCATGACATTCGGATTAGATAAGTGTGCGGTTCTGCATATTAAAAAAGGACGAAATGGGGACTACGGGGAAGACGTGCAACTTGTTGATGGAAGCGTCGTTCACCATCTTGACGCCGGAGAGTCCTACACGTATCTGGGTGTGAGTGAGAGTCACGTTCAGGACGTAAAAGTCGTCAAAGAGGCTCTCCGCAGCAAGTATCGACGGATCCTGCGGCAAATCTGGAGTTCAGAGTTGTCGGGGAAGAACAAAGTCGCTGCTACGAACATGCTTGCTGTTCCAGTCCTGCTCTACACTTTTGGGGCATTCAAATGGACGGTTAACGAGCTGCAACAGCTTGATAGGGGCACCAGAAAAATGATGACCATCTATAGGAGTCTTCACCCCAAATCGTCCGTTCCTCGTTTGTACCTCCCGCGTCATCTCGGAGGGAGAGGATTACTCAGCTTGGAGTGTCTTCATAATAGAATTGTACTGGGTACTGCTATTGCGGCTTGTAACAGTTCAGACCCGCTTTTACAGCTCGTGCGTGATCACGAATATGCGGGTGTTGGGGCGTTTCTGTTTCAAGCAGCAAACAGAGCAGCAAATGAACTCAGCCTTGATTTTGACTTCAGTTCCGCTAGAAAACGTCAAGATGCATCGTTTGCATCTCTAACGCCAGATCAGGCAAGGCATACAATAAAGAAGGCAGAGCAAAAATTCCTGCTCAAACAACATACCGATAAACCGATGCATGGAATTTATTACAAGAACATCGATACATGTGGTTTATCAAAGGATCTGACGTTTGCCTTCTTGCGGTCAGCTGGGCTGAAGTCTGAAACTGAGGGATTTGTTTTGGCGTGTCAAGACGGCGTTATAAACACTCTTGTGTACCGCCGTTTAGTTATGGATGCGGAAGTAATAGATACTTCTTGCAGAGCATGTCGATCGCATCCAGAGACGCTCATGCATCTCTTATCGGCATGCAGTTATTATGCAAGCTGTGCCTACATCCATCGCCACAATGCTGCTCTAAGAGTCTTATACTATCACCTAAGGCATCATTACGGTATTGATAAAACTCCCGTTCTGCCTTATGTTCCTGGAGATATTGAGTCCGTTGTAGAGAATGAATCATGTAAAATTTTCTGGAACTATTCATTCAGTACTACCAGGCAACTTTCAGCTACAAAGCCTGATATAGTTCTCCTTGATAAATCTGCGCGATCTATGTATGTCATCGAGTTCTCAGCTCCTGCTGAAACGAACATAGCCGCGAAGGAGACTGACAAACGGACAAAATATCAAGACCTACTTTTTGAGCTCAGGAAGCAGTACCCAGAGTATTCTGTCAAATTAATTGTCCTTATAATTGGTGTCCTTGGAGGAGCCAAACCGTCACTGTTGGCAAGTATGAAAGCTATTCCGGCATGTCAGCGCAATGCTGAATCACTAGTCTGCCGCATGCAGAAGGCTGTGCTTATTGGGTCGCTCCGTGTACTCCGTGCGCACGACCCAAACTCACTGTAATCGCCCATTTCATGGTTTGAGACGCGGTTATGGTTTCAACTTGCTCCGCAAGTATCCCTTGTGTGACGGTGACGAACCCGAAGTTTAGGGGGCTTGTGGATGCAAAATTCTTTAAGGAATTTATCCTTCACATAATAATAATAATAATAATAATAATAATAATAATAATAATAATAATAATAATAATAATAATAATAATAATAATAATAATAATAATAATAATAATAATAATAATAAACATGTCAACCATATTCGAGGTGTCAGACATTTTAAATGGTTAATGTTATTTGTCAGAGAACATTATTTTAGCGTTTTGGTTGAAGTTTTTAAGCTATCCAAATAAAAAAACAAACAGTATCTATAAATTTTTACATGTCGTCAAAACGACATCTTTCGGAAAATTTAGAGGGAAAACGCCCCAAAATCAAGAAAAGTCATAGAGGAAATAGGTGTCAGAGTAGGCCTAATGAAGCCATATACAAAGTTTGGGGAGAGTATGTATCAATAAAATTTTTGCCGACGGGCACTCTGACTATTGGAATATATTTACATGTGATTTGCATTTGGTTTGCATTTTTTTTTAAATAATTAACGTTATAATTAATATTTTTATCCCAACAAAAAATCTTTATACATAATTTTAAGATTGTATCGCGTCCTAATTAGAAATTAGGTAACTGATTTCGGATGTAACTGAGATAGAGAGACACGACTGAGAGATAGCAACCGTGTGCGGGAGCAAGAGCCGAGATGTCGATGAGAAGAGTTTCTTGTATAAATATATTCAATTATGTTGAAATTATATTAAATCATAAAATAAAATTTATTCAATTTCTGTTACCCATTGTTTGACATTCAAAAAATGCTACTTAATAAGATATCTACAACTTTTTCAAGGTGAGAACATTAAAATGTAACATTTTTTGTAAGGTTTCTTTAACATATTTTAAATCGACAATTACTTGCCTGGTCACATTTTAAAAATTAGAATACAATATTGCGAATTAACTGTATTCTGATATATAATTTTACACTTCATGACTTATTTAGGCTTTTTTGGTATCTTGAGACTAATTCTGACACCTGGAATGAATCAATTATATAATTATGAAACAGTTAATTTAACTTATTTTTATTAAACAACTGCAAATTTGCCTCACAATTTTAATAAAATATTGAAAACAATACCTATTTTTGACGTGATAACGTCTTATAAATTGATGAATCACGTCAATATAAAAAGATGAAACACCGGCTGCATGCACAAAAAAGTGTAACGTTCCGCCTGACCCTGTGCGTAATTATTAAATATGATATTCGAGCGGAATACGTTATCACGTAAAACTATCGTCCGTAAACCGACTTTACAGACAACCAATTTTTTTTAAATAACGTTGAAGCGCTGAAACTTGAAGGAAGAAAAGATTCCAATATACCTACAGCAGTAGAACATTGGCATTTAAGGAAAAGCGTCTAGCCGACACCGTAGTTGTATCATATTAGTATTTAAGATATTAAAGCAGTATAGTACATCACTTGTCGCGACGTATACTAGGATGTTCAATAAATTTTAAATTCCCATAAAAGGATTATAGACATATCCATGGGCTAACTGCGTCAAAAATTTTGGAAAAGTAATTTTTTTCCAGATAGTTCTTTCCGATTGAAAATGAAAACACTTGACGCAAAGTTTTTTAGTAAAAGGATGCTTATTAAGTATTAAATGCCTATATACAGATATTGTATATTTGTGGGCTATTGAAATCTGAAAGCTACCCTATCGTAGTATTTTGTCGAAATCGTATTTTTAAGTAAAAAACTTAAATCTCTGAAAAATTGATATTTTAAAGTGCGACTGATTCTAATTTTTGGACATTTTTTAACTTAGATAGCCCGTGGATAAGCTTATAAACTATAGATTTAAATTTCGTATTTCTTGAATACTCTTTTTGCTAGAGCATTCGCCGTTAAGTGTTCTAATTTTTAGTCAAAAAGTAATGTCTTGATAAAAGAATACTTCGGTAGGGTACCAGATCAAATTTTCAAATTTTTTTAATACAGTCAGATAGTCTATGGCTAGTACCTAAGTCTAATAATTAAAATCTTTGATTAACGTCTGAATAGAACTCTTCAAATAAATAAAATTGTCGACCAATTTTTCTCAGACCAATATATTGACAAAATAAAAAATAACAAATCAATACAACATAAGATGACGTTTCGATCCGGCTTTGGAGCTTCTTCAGAAAAATCTAAAAATATAAAAATTAATTAGTATTAAATTATTAATTATTATCTAATTACACGAATGATGATGTTTTTCATTAATTTGTTTGATACTTTGATTCTTTCAAACATCATCATTCGTGTAATTAGATAATAATTAATAATTTAATACTAATTAATTTTTATATTTTTAGATTTTTCTGAAGAAGATCCAAAGCCGGATCGAAACGTCATCTTATGTTGTATTGATTTGTTATTTTTTATTTTGTCAATATATTGGTCTGAGAAAAATTGGGCGACAATTTTATTTATTTGAAAAGTCTAATAATTCCTACATAGGAATTTTATATTTAATGAGCACTCTTCTTACTAAAAACTTCATGTCTGATGTTTATATTTTTAATCGAAAAATTCTACCTTGAAAATAACTACCTACATCTGTAGAGTGGCCGTATACAAACTTTCCAAAACTTTTAACACAGCCTGATAGTCAATGAACAGGAATTTAATATCCACCTTTCAAACAAAATCCATACAAATAAATGGTAAAATCTTTAGGTAAGCTCTCGTAAAAATTAATAGAAAATTTGCGCCAAAAATCCCGTTAGGGATTTTCATGTTCCATCAAGGTCAACAAATTCCCAAAGTTTCATCCCAATCAAACGTGTTCCTTAATCGGAATTGTACCCGTTGTTTCTCATAGAGATCCCTGAGAAAGCATCTATACTCAATCGGGATACGTCAGGAATCGACACAGTGCAGATTTTGCGAAATGGGGGACGAAACAGTCAACCCATTTACTGTTCAAATGCGATGCCCTAGTCTACAGGCGAACAACCATCTCTTGAATGCATTGATGAGGGCGAAGTAATTCCTCAGGATAATCTAGTCACCAATCTTCTAGAGTTCATGATGCGATCAAAACTCTTGGAGGACTAGATTCAGAACAAGGAGGAGCAGAAAAATTCTTTTAGGATGACGTGCATAACGGACTATTAAGCCATAATCACTAAATTATTCATTCATTTTCATAGAGACAGACTTTCTTTCAATGGGGGAGTTTCTCGAGGAAAGGTGCTGATGCGTGGAAACTAGATGCGAGTAGTTTTTTGTACTATGGTCAATCAGGAACATTCAGGGTTGATTCTATGGTGCCGGCTAGACGTTTGTCATTTAGGCGGCTATCGAATATAGATGATGCTTCGCATATAGGTACGCATAAACTAGAAGAATGACAAATGTGAAATAATTACTAATAATACAAAAACGTTTGGTATTTTTTTTTATTTACAGAAATTAACTGAATGCATTATAAATAGTTCCAGATTTTATAATCATTGTGTATAAATATTACTAAATAGTAAATTATTGTTTTGTTTTTTTGCAAGAATTCTTGATGACTCGAAAAGATTTTAATTCACAGCCTAGGAGTCATTTTTATTTTCAAAGGCTTCTTTGGTCTTAGAACTAAATCAGCTATTAATGTAATTGATTCCGGTGTATCAACTGGCTCCAAGATGAAATGTCGCAGAACTGTTGATATTAGAGCCTTTTCTTCAAGCAGTGCAAATTTTTGACCTATAATAAACAAAATGATTTTACAACAATTTTAGATGTTTAAGAATGAATTTTATGAAACATGCTAAAATTATTTTTTGTAGAAAATTTTTTGATGCTGGAAGGACGATAAAAATCACATTTATACAGGTGTTTAGTAAGTACGTAGACAAACTAATTTTAAGCTAAAGTGTTCAAATAAAGTATTCATCTCTAAACATAAGAGGAGTGTGAGCTTTTTGAATTTTGTTCATTTTAAAATAGACGTCGATTCATTTTTAAAAAAATCGATCTCTGAATTTATTTGAATCAAACGCATTAGAATCTATTCTAGATTGAATCGAGCATTAAAAGATTTAAAACGTTTTAGAGTTAAACGTCTTTAATAGAGATGAAGAACATTATTGGTGACGAATTTGTGTAAATACAAGTAATTGGGTAGCAATAGACCAAGTGACAAAAATAAAAACCGTAATGCAAAAATGTCCTCTTCAAAGGTCATAAAGAAAATTTTGCGGAGCAGTCTTTTGTAAAAAGTAGCTTATTTTAGCGACTTTTAAAAAATCAATGACGTCATATTTTGCACTTAGTATTTTTAACAATAAACATGTTCTACTTCTGCTATTATTTGAATACCTGATGTACTACACAACTTATATGAATTATATTGTGTGTAACAACTTTTTTTGTAACGTGAATTGGTCCGATTCGATGGGTTCTTGGATCGATATACTGAATCGATCCAATTTTTAATCCCAAGCAATCGATTTCTCCAGATCGATATGCTTAGTTTAAAATCGATCCTGCTCAAAATATAATTTATCGATTAAAACGATATTTTGCCTAAACTGCGTATAAATGCTTTTTGTACAATTCACACTTCAAAACAACTTTTTTCTACGCGTATTGATCAAAATTTAAATTGAAAAGCGATATTTTAGGTAGATCAATAATAATTTGTTTTTGTGTGAGTGCAATCGAATGTTCGAGATGACTCAGACATTAGACTGCTCCTGATGTATGGAAACTGTAATTATACGATCACAATCTAAAGTCAAATTTTTTGACAATGTTTTCTGCAACTTAGCATTATACAATTTACTATTACCGATGCAGTTTCGAGGTCCAGCACTGAATGGAATAAATGCGAAGGGATGTCTTTTCTGAGTGTTTTCTGGCAAAAACCTGTCTGGATCATAAACGTCTGGATTTGGCCAAAAATCAGGATGCCTGTGTATATCGTACATATGAACAAATACGTTAACACCAGCTGGAAGCACGAAGTCATCTAAAAACGAAAAAAAAATGTGAGCAGATTGGAAATACGTATAAAAAGTGAAATTATTGTAATTAAATTTTGCTCTGTCATCTACTAAATTTTTCCGTGTCAACCAACAAAATTCAAGAAACTAAATATCGCCTTGTAACTAAATGTCATCCTAGAACTAAATTTTGTCCTGTCATCTAGTTGTCGTCTTTGACAAAAATCAAGTTATAATCTAACGCATACACAAAGCAAGCGTCACGTGTTGTCATCTATAAATACTAGTAACTAAGTTTCGCCTTGTTATCTAGATGTCGCCTTCAACTAAACCGATGTTTAATCCAACGTACAAAAACGTAACGTCTTTCCATAAAACGTCGTCTCATTAAAGTGTCGCGTCAATTGCACGGTTTTACTCCCAACCAAACGCGCCATTAGATATTTCACATAAAAAAAATCGTTTATGAAAACTGTTCCTACATTGGCTCAGAAAAGTAATAATGTTACTTCTTACCAATCTTAAGATCTTCATCTAATTTACGACTAATCAGCCAAACTGGTGGATAGAGTCGCAGACTTTCTTTGATACATCTTTCTAGATAAGTCATCTGCTGTAAATCTTTGTAAGTGGGCAAAGTGCTCTTATCTTCACCCATAACACTAATTATTTCTTCGTATGCACGATCCTATTAGTTATATAGACAAAAATAAGATTTTATTAGTGTATTTGCCATAAGGCACTTACACTATTGCCGTCGGTGGGATGGCGGGACCTAGGGGTTGGACCAAAATTTCTCGACGTTTCATATGAAACGTCGAGATATTTTGGTCCGACACCTAGGTCTTGCCATCCGACTGACGCTAATAGTGTATGGCAAATACACTAAATAGTATATTACACCACAAGGGCCGAAAGTTTGATATTCTTGCACTGCGCACCATGGTGCCCAATGCGTATTTCTGTCTTACAACTGATGTACTTTCGATCGAGGTATGAACAAAAACCTATTAATATTACTAGTGGTCGCCAACTGAATTTTTAAGGTTGAATGTTACTGAGGTTATTTTGTCATTATATGGATTTCTCAAGAATCGATTTTACCTGGATTAATTCGTACACGTTGTGATGAAACATACATTGTGCACTTCCCCTCATTAAAAGAAAGAGAACGATTTATGTTTCATCACAATGTGTGCGAATTAACACACACAAATCGGCACCACAACTTTTTTCCTTCCCATAATATGATTGTAGAGTACCTGGTAATCTTTGTGATTTGCTAAAAGCATCAGAGCAAACGACATTGCAGCTGTTGTCGTATCATGGCCCTGAAAAGTTTTTACTGTGAATATACCATTGGAATTTGTTTTCAATTTATTCTTTGTAAATATGTAGTTCAGTCAAAATAAACATTTCAATTTACTGTAATTCGCATAGAGCTGAAAATTGGTAAGGGTCTTAAGTACACTATAAGAAATAAAATATCAAAAGTCTCCACTGATCCTACGCTCCAAAATTTATTCAAGATTAAAGGTCAACAGTATCGGTTTATTGCACTTTTCTCGTAAACGACAAATATTATCTAAAATTAGGTTAGACAAAAGTTGTAGATCATGCAATTGTCTTCAAAAAGTGTTCTTATATTTTTGACGTGATAACGTCTTATAAATTGATGAATCACGTCAAAATAAAAAGATGAAACACCGGCTGCATGCACGAAAAAGTGTAACGTTCCTAACGTTACTAAGTGAGCGACTAGAATGCCTTCGGTAATTTTGAAGCAGATATCATCAACCGATTGGTTTTCCCACGAATCACTATTCCTGAGATATGGGACCAAAATGTCTATGCACGAACTGAACTTATTTATCAAGAATAACGTTAAATATTAATACGCATATTAGTACTTTCTATGTATGAAATCACCATTTTAAAAGAATGGTGATTCGTATGGAAAAAAGTATAAAAACAATTCTTGTCGACAATTATATGATCT
This sequence comes from Xanthostigma xanthostigma, assembly GCA_963575645.1. Taxonomy (NCBI): domain Eukaryota; kingdom Metazoa; phylum Arthropoda; class Insecta; order Raphidioptera; family Raphidiidae; genus Xanthostigma; species Xanthostigma xanthostigma. The sequence goes on from OY754475.1 coordinate 12,214,626, forward strand.
ACAACTTTTGTCGGACCTATTTTTAGATAATATTTACCGTTTACCAGAAATGTGCAAAACATCGATACTTTTAACCTTTGACCTTGAATAATTTTTTTAGCAGATGTAGGATTGATAGGGACTTTTGATATTTCATTTGTAATACCTAAGACATGTACCAATTTTCAGCTCTATGCAAATTATTGCAAACCTATCACTATTTTTTGTCTTTTTTGACCGGACTAATGTGTCTTTAATCACAAACCTCAAATATGAACGTGTCAACTTCTTCAGCTATACCTTTGTCGTCAATATTACCGCCATTCAGTTTCTGAGATATCAACAAATCCAACATGGCGAGCCTTTTCTTTGCCATCACGTCTGTAATATTATCATCAATATTGTTCACTACACTTGAATTGTCAAATCCTTCCATTCTAGTTTTTATAACTTTCCTTGTGAAATTGTGCAAATTCGATAAATATTTTTTAGTTCTGCGGCCATTTGCTGTTAAATTAAATATTTCATGAACATGATACCATGGCCGAAACACGCGATATACAAGCATTTCGCCAAAACTGAAATTAAAACATTACTATTCAATAAATAAAATTGGTCGATAATTTTATTTATTCAACACGCGTGAGTAATATATAATTTCGAGACCCTGCTAAATTCGGGAGAAATAATAAATTACTTCATGTTGATGCGTAGAGTGCTAATAATGAACCGAAACTGTTAGATAATGTATTACTGCATAGTTTCTGGACCAATAGGAATGCGGTAGCGAGCCGAAACTGCGTACAGTAATGAATTATTACTGCATAGTTTTTGGACCAATAGGAACGCGGTAGCGATTTGTATATATGAAAACAGCATCGCAATTCAGCGAAAGTCAGGGCTATCTTGTGTGCATCGAGGGCGGTGGGTACGTCAATCAATGAAGTGATTTATTATTTTTCCCTCTTTTATCAGGGCCCCGATTATGTGTTAGCACGATAACTCTCGACAGACCTAATCGATTTAAACGAAATCTGGTCTACATGCTGGAATCCACCACCGCACGAAGCCTTTTTAAAATGGGCTCGATAGGGCCATGTTAAGGGTGGTATTTAGAGGTTGAAAAAAATTTTTGGGTCCAAAAATACCGAAAAAATTCTCGGAATCGTTTCAAATTTGAAATTTAACCCTTTAGTAATGATTAAAATGTGCTGCTAAAATTTAAAAAAAATCGGCTCGACAGGAACGGACTTTTATGAAAACACAAGTTTACGGATATAGATTTACATACTGAAGGGTGTATATAATTTGGTACAGATGTTGAATTGATATGTAGTATTATAATTGAGTAAAAATGTTGTTTTAAGGAGTGTATTGAGGGGTAATTTTCTTTATTTTGTCCAAAAACAAAGTTAAATTCATACAATAAAGCCGAGAGATGGAAAAAACGGGTCTTTTTAGTGCTCTGCATTGTTGCATCGGGATCCCGTATGTGAGCCGGCTCCTTGAACCGGTTCAAAAAGAGCCGAGTTCTGAATATGTTATTCGAGTCAACTGAGCCACTGAGTTAGTTGAGTCAATCATATCACGTAATATTATGTCAGTGACTGACTCACATATTATAAGGCGGGGTTTTACAGGTTGCTACTTGCTGTTACAGAAAGCATGCAATACAATACCTCAAATAGTAAGTTGTGACTTAAGTAAAACACTGTAATAACTGTACCGCCTGTGCGTAGTGTGTACACTGTATAGTTGTTGATTGTATAATGTATACCTGTATAGAATGCATAGCCAAACATATGATACATGAGTCGTGTGAGCTGACAGATACTTATTGCTTCTGTGTGTTAAGTGTTTCACTGAGTTATGTGGATTCGTTGAGCCGTCGGCTCAAAAAAAAAACAGAGTCGGCTCTCACGGATCTCCTGTCGGAGTTGGCTCTTTGAACCGGTTCAGATCTGAGTTACCCAACACTAATAAAGCCACACTGCCTATATAAGCAAATACACTATATTATCGGCAGGGTTTGGCACTGCGACCCGGAGTTTTTATTATTGTTTTCAACCGCGAAGCTCCTTAAGGACGTTGTCTGGTGTTCGGGTTTTGAAAAAACGAATTTATTTTTTTTACATTTTTAGTAAGTATAATATATTGAGAAAATACTGTAAAAATTTTAGACCGAAATATTAAATATTGACAAAGCTATAGCATATACTCGAGAGCAGCAACGGTCTTACGGTAAGACTCTTACCTGCTCTTACCTCTCAATTGTTATCACGTTACCCTTATACTCTCGCAGAGTAGAGCAAAAAAATTAGCAGAAAACGATGCCTTTGAAGAAACGGAAGGTTTACTATACACCAGGCATAGCTGATTAGTGTAAATATTCATTTTTATTTTTTTGTAAGAAATCTGAAATTAAAACTTTAAACGCGTTTTTCTCATAACTACGTTTTTTTAAGCGGCGCGCGTGATTGAAACAATTGTATACAACCGATTGCTTTCAGTTTTGCACAGGGTATTCTACACAACAATAGCTCCGTCCGGTACTACAATTATTTAATTATAAAAATTATTTCTATTTTTGTTAACCGATTTTCAACGAAAAAATCACGATTTTTTCGTTGTTTTTTTTCTAAAACCCGCCATTTTGTTATTTATCAATAAAAATGTTTATTTCTAGTACGGGATAGAGCCACAAGCCTACGAAATAATAACCAATTTAATTTTTATAATTCAGTTGACTCCAAGTAACGTTATCACCCGCGCTACCCACCTACCTTCATTTAAAGTTGTCTACTTTAGGTTAAAAAAACAATTATAAAATGGCGTAAAATTAAGCAAAAAAAATTGTTTTTTCTTAGTTTACGATGTCAATAAAAACATGTAACAAAATTGAAAACATCGTACATTATTTTGATATTAAAAAAAATTCTGAAATAACGGTTGAAAACGAGCCTGAACATAGGACTACGTCCTTAATAAACGATATGCCAGGGAGCGCGACGATAAATATGATTTCATACGGCCGTCAGACCATATGAAATCATACTCTATAACCGTTTCATTTAGTCTACAGCTCACGTTGCGATCGATTCAGTTGTCTCTATACTCTGCACTCGGTCAATAAGCTATCAGGTAAAAAACCGACAAAACGCGAACGAAGCCACGATAAGAATCAGTTTTGATGAAAATTAAATAATTTCATTGTAATTTGTTGACAAAAATTTAAACGAATAATTTCTCCAAATGTTGTTACTCACCTGTACAAGGATTCTTTATAGCTCGTTAATTCTGCTTTATTCTGTTCTCGATTACAGCCCATAGCCGTCTCTAAAAAAATATAAACAAAAAAAAATGTATGGCTATTTATCACTTTGTTATTCGGAATTTTTTAAATTACTCGCATCATAATACAGCGTGTCCCAGACATGACTCCTACTAAAGATAGACAGATTAGTGTCCCGCGAACCTTTTCAAGAGAAATACAGGCGTATTTATCCGGAGTTTCCCGAGAATAATAGCCACCTGTTACGAGAGCATAATGAGATCTAGTGTAAAACCAACTCATATATTTTATCTTGGTAATCGTTAAAATCAAAATAAGTCTCCGACTAAAGCGCGGGTCACACAAGGCTGCTTGTCAGCCGCTGCTTGTCAGCACCAGCAAGTAGCGGCGGGCAGCCCGGTCACACTATGGCTGCTACTCAGGTCCGTAAAGCTATCAGTGTAAAATGGGCAGAATAGAATAATTTTGGGCTTAAAATTTAGTGCTAATTTAGAGCTATTTTGGTGCTGCATTCGCGAATTTAGTGCGCTTTATAATACTGACTAATTAACAGGCATGCTAACTTTTAATTATCATTGCATAGATAGAATATCGTAATACATATTAACAGATGAACATAGTTAATACGCCATCAATTAGTGCTCAAAAAGTGCTATGCAGAAACGAACGATACGCCAAAAAAAATTTTTTTTTAATTTTTCAAGACCTAACACAGCTAGCTTAATACTAAAAGAACATGCAAAAATGGAAAAGAGCATACAAAAATGTACGGAATCGAATAATTTTTGGCTTAAAATTTAGTGCTAATTTAGTGCTATTTTGGTGCTGCATTCGTGAATTTACTGCAGCGATAAATCATCGGCCATATTTTTGTCTAGGCCAGAGACTAGAGAGGCATAATGTAGCTTTTACCATTCCAACTTCACAAGTTGGGGTTGGATCAAAATTTCGACGACAAATTTATAAAAATGAGAACATGTTATAATTTTAAACGTTCTTACCAGAGATAGAATTTAACGCAAATTCGGTTACGTGTTCTGTAATGTTGACATGAGGACCCGCACTGCATTTCTTTATTTGTTCCACAATTTTAAAGCTCTGCTCCGCGAACACGTTTGTAAACTGTTGCAAGATAGAAAAGTGGAACGCTGGTGTAAGCAGCTTTCTTCTGTGATGCCATTTGGAACCTGTTGTAAAGTGAATAATAATAATAAAATAATAGATTCTCGAGGCTCGAGGCTAGAAACGCTGCTAGATTCCTTGCTAGATTTGCCAACTAGTATTCTAACGCTGGTTTTCTTGATCCTGTTATGTGCTCGCTTTACACGAGACTACTTTTCAAACTAGTTTTGTGTATAAATCCGGCGCGCGCGCAGTGTCACAGAGCAAAACGCGTCTGTTGTCTGACTCTGAACAGAATGACGTCATGTTGGTTTGTGGGCGTTTGCTCAAGTCGTCCACGTGACAAGATACTGCTTCCTGATCGGTTCTTGCTCATATCTAGTAGCGGACCTAGCAAGAAAATAGCCCCTGTTCTAATTTTAAAACCTATCCTGTGAGCTAGCAGGCGAGGCCGCAGTGACGTCATTTCCAGCTTCGTACCCAGCCTACCGGCCAGTAGATCTCCAAGCAGTGTTTCTAGCAACGTTTTTAGTCTCGTGTGCAGAGGCCCTTAAGACGTAATTACATATAATTTCTATGTATTGTCATTGTATTAAATGAGCGTTAACAAGTTTAACAGTAACACGAATCAAAATTGCATTGCTATAATAGATAATTGAAAATAGATAACAATAAATTAATATACATACCTACTTAGCTGAAATCTGAATATGTTAAATTATTTAATATTTATACTTACCGTATTATGTAATTGTTTTTGCGATAATGGCCTTAGTTGCTGATTCTCTTATTTTGTCTTTTTAAAATTAAAAAAAAAAATTGAATTGCGTCTTGATACTGTATTTTTTGCCTACACCCTATAATATAGCGACTTTTGTCTTCATTTACAGTATTTTCATTTTACCACCGGTATTATGGTATATATTATTTGAAATAATTGTAAAAAAATAGTTATCAAGGTTGTCGTTTTCTATTCGTTTCTTTTAAAAAAATACTTTTGAAATAAGTGAAACTTTTTTCCAGACATTTATTTAACGGCGATAATCTCTTTAGCTTCTTTTTCAAATCGTCAATTTGTTTTTACCTGTGCTGGTAAGTAAGCCAGTTTGAAGCCATGGTTCAAGAAATGAATATAAATGTCCTTTTGTAATATTCTTCGTGCTATTAAGAATTTTCTGAAAAAAATGAAGATTTTAATAGTAGCTAATACAATTCTGACAGTTGTGAGAGTTTCTGGTTTAGTTCTAAAGCGTTTGTTAGAATTACAGAATATCTCGGTTTATTTGAACTGCTCCCTTGCTCGTCAAATTCTAGCACTCTGAACTGTTTAAACTTGATTCTGACAGACGGTCTAGAGCTAGACTCGCAGAAATGTTATGAATTTCACAGGTAAATTCGTATTTTTAACCGACGAAAAACAAAAACGGAGGAGGTTCTCAAGTCGACGCGTATATTTTTTTTTTGTTTTTTTTTTTTTATTTATGTATGACCACGCATAACTTTTTACAGAGTGGTCGGATTTTGATAATAATTTTTTTGTTTGAAAGGGTATACCCCGAAGTTGGTCCCATATAAATTTGGTAAAAAAATTCCAACCCTAAGGGTAGGAAAACAGGGGATGATTGATTGTTCACTCACTGATTGTAATGTATGACCACACATAACTTTTTACAGAGTAGTCCAATTTTGATAGGTAATTCTTTTTTTATTGGAAAGGGTATACCCCGAAGCTGGTCCCATATAAATTTGGAAAAAAAATTTCAACCCTAAGGGTAGGAAAACGGGATTATTGATTGTTCATTCACAGATTGTAACGTATGACCACACATAACTTTTTACAGAGTAGTCCGATTTTGATTATTTTTTTATTGGATACGGTATACCTCGAGGTTGGTCTCATATAAATTTGGAAAAAATTCTTACCCTAAGGGTGGGAAAATAGGGGTGATTTATTGTTCACTCACAGATTTGTGTATTACAATTATAAATTATATAGCCACAAAAAATTATAAAATAAAAACTTTTTAACAAAAAAATTAAACCGCCGAAAAACTGAAAAGCAAAAAATAATAAATCTTTTTATTTAACTAAGTTCTATCTAAGTAATTGAACGTATGTGACAGTCTAGTATATCTAAGTAATTTTGAGTCGGCGTCAAACAATCAATGAACAAAGATCACTAAAAGAAATAACCAAATCAAATTAACAAAAATCTCCAGCGATAAACATTAACATTCCAAACATGCGCTCTCCACACGACCACTTGCAAAGACGTGTGGCCTCAGTGTGTGCCCGTTCGGGTTGCTCTGTCGCTGAAATAAACTTCGTGAACGCTCAGAGATTTCCTAAGAAGGATTGTTGACGCCGACTCAAAATTACTTAGATATACTAGACTGTCACATACGTTCAACTACTAAGATAGAACTTAGTTCAATAAAAAGATTTATTATTTTTTGCTTTTCAGTTTTTCGGCGGTTTAATTTTTTTGTTAAAAAGTTTTTATAAAAGTTATGTTCGACAGTAGCACAGAATGCATACTAGGAGGCCGAATTACAACTAACAACTATGTTTTGTTCATGACGTGTGTAGTCTTTCACGGTCGGCGTTGTTCCGAATCTTCTAAGTTTCCGCGCTTATAGGTCGTGGTCTATTGGTATTTCTACCTGACGCAGTGTTTCCCTTTTAGAAGAATTTTTTCTATTCAGTGAAATTTTCAGGGTATATATTTTTTAGGATAAAATATTTTTACATGGCCCTAATTAAAATTTAAAAAATACCAATTTAAAAATACTGCACAAGCGCTCCTACGCCAGCTGATTTAAATACTGACCCTTTATTACCGACAGTAGAAGTTTCTATATGTAAAGATATTCAATTAATATTTATTATGTTCCTATATTGCACTAAAGAAATAAAAATAAAATAAATGTTCACTTTATTCTTTAAAAAATTGTTTTTATTCAACACGCGTGTGTAATATATAATTTCGAGGCCCTGCTAAATTCGGGAGAAATAATAAATGCTAATAATGAGTCAAAACTGTACGATAATGAATTACTGCATAGTTTCTGGACCAATAGGAACGCGGTAGCGATTTGTATATATATGAAAACAGCATCGCCATTCAGCGAAAGTCAGGGCCATCTTTTGTGCATCGAGGGCGGTGGGTACGTCAATCAATGAAGTGATTTATTATTTTTCCCTCTTTTATCAGGGCCCCGATTACATATTACTCGTGCAAGTTGAATAAAAAATTATGTGCGACCAATGATCGAAGGAGAATATTCCACTCACGTGTTGCCGCACGAGCGTAGCGAGTGCGGTAACACGCTCATGGAATCTTCTCCTTCTCTCACTAGTCGCACAATATACTATTATTTTAATGTAATTTGATATTTAGTTAATTAATACACATTTTAAAAATAATTTGCTATTATTTTTAACATTTAATTTTAAAAATTTAGGGAAAATATTGTGAAAACTATGTTTTTAGGGGATTATTTTAGGGTTAGGGGAAAATCAATTCTCAAAGTGTCAACACTGACCTAACGTTTCGTCTACAACAGCGGTAGACATTATAAAACGCGGTATGGCATAGGGCGAAGTGATTTTGTGGATGACTGGTGATTAAGCATGTGTTTTCTGCTCGGTCGCAGTAGAAAGCACGAACCGCGACAAACGTTAAGCATAAAAAAGGAAGGACACCAGTCATCAACACACTTACCTGTACGTCGATAAGGAGAATACCTACTTCGCTCGCTACTACACCGCCTTTGATAATGTCGACCACAATTGTAGACGAAACAGCAAATACCAATGGACCACGGCCTATAAGTTCCAAAATCAAGAATATTTGGAATTTTGTTTTGGTTCTAAAACCCTATTACGTAACTAACTTGCAACATCCTCCCTCCCCATCGGAATACTATCCGGTACTTATGCTTTGAAAATGAGTTTTTACCATAAAGCTACTCATTCTTGCACAGATAAATTACAGATAAAAATTACGTTTAACATAAAGAAATGCTTACTTCTGCACCATCTGGGTGAACTATGTTGATTGCAGCGAAGTTTACGATCCAAGCTTTATATAGTCTTGGAAACTTTTGTGCATATTCACACATAAGTCTGAACGTTACTTCTGTAAAATTAAAACAATATTTATACCTCAATGCCAACAGAATACAGTTTTTCAAAATCTGCCGTTGAAACATTTATAATCCTACATATTATACAGGTGAGGCACATAAAGGGTTACAGAGCAATAGCACTCAAACTATTGATCATATCCAAAAATGTTTCAGACAAAAGTTTTAGTGTTCGAGAAGGTCGTCATACTGGACCACCCTATTTTTTTATCAGCGGAGGCGCTGAAGCTACGTCAAGGTCAACTTAACTTTTTTAAACGAAACCGTGTATTTTTTTTCGATGACATTATTAGCGGTTTTAAGACGAATTCAGCAACCTACAACACAAGGTAGAATACAGAGATTTTGTCTGTGTGAGTTAGTCATAAATATGATTATTAATTACTAGTGGCCCGCTCCCACTTCGCCCAAATTTTGTGATTGCCATCGTTTTTTCGTCGACTTACGTTGCAAAGTTGGTCTCCGCGAAAACGCTCTTTTATTTAAACGCGATAATGTATAGCTAGGGTTACCAAATTTTTTTGAAAACAATAACGTATCTAATCTTATAAATTAGCACGTGCTAACCAATTTTTGGTTGTTTATGAACGTTTCATAGCTAATTATACAATCTATGTTCAGATTCAATTAAATAAATAATTCATTTTTTAATAAATTTATAAACGATTTGTTTTGATAATAGATATTATGCATATTTTTGCTCATTTTTTAAGCATTTTTGGTGAAAAAACGCTTAAAAACTGCTGGCCTCACCTCCTATCAGCTCTAAAAGGGTCGTTCAGAGAAATTTGAAAAAAAATCATGAACATTGAGTATTAAAAAGCTTTTTTGTTTTCAATTTGCTCCCCTTTGGAACCAAAATTTAAAAATCCGACTCCTTTAGGATCTGCCTCATGCCCTATATTATAAGTGTGCCAAATTTCAACTTTCTATGTCTACGGACAGACAATAGGTAATTAGATTATATTTTCGTTACAGATTTTCTTTACGCTTTTTTATCTACGTTTTTTTTCTAGCCCTCTACATTCATATCTATAACGTCCCCTAAAAAATACATCCGGATCTCGACAACAACTCTACCTACCGAGTTCAACTATAGCTAAGAACCATCCAGGTGACCCCATAAGTACAAAAAAATTCATCAAAATCGGTCAAGCCGTTTAGGAGGAGAAGAATTACGAACACACGCACACCGAAATTTTATATATAAAGATGTCGAGCACAGTAAAATAGTTAAACTGTAGTACAACAGTAGCTGCTCGAGATTCCTCGTTAAGAGACCTGGGTTCGAGTCCCATATTGAGAGTATTGAATTTTTATTTTTGATTTTTTTATTTATTATTTGTTGCATTAAATATAATTTCTTGAAATATTATTTGAAAGTCTCAAAAAAAAAAAATGATCAGAATTGAAAAATTCTTTGCGATCATATACCTAAGTAATGTAATCGTTTCTTTCTTTTGGCTGGAAATAGCGCTCGACCAACGGCCAGCGCGTACATCGGTTGGGCGTAGATATACCAATGCAAGTGTATTACGCGTGCAGTGCAGCGCTGACAATTTGCTACACGCGCATAGCTATTACAGGAATCGTCGGTCAAGGTCGTCGGTTGAATAGCGTCGGTCGACCGACGAGCCTTGAAAACTAATGATGGGAATAATCGAGATATTTTGATAATCGAGACATTAGTAATCGAATGATTTCAATAATCGAATGATTGTCATAATCGAAACATTTCACTATTTTTGTAATTTGCGGATTAGAAGGCAACACCGATTCGAAATAATTGAATTATACTACCCTCTCTCCGCTACTGCAGGGAACCGAGCGAGATAGATACCACTAAATTAGTAATATAGGCAGAGCCCGATCTAGGGGGAGGCAAACCGGGCAATTGCCCGGGGCGGCAAAATTGAGAGCGGCGTCGATACTTTGATGGTATCGGAACATCCCTAATGTGGACTAGTTAGTATCAGTGATCTCGTCGACTGCTGCTTGATAATCGACGCACTGTGTCTATATGTTCGACCCGCCGTAGATGCGAGAGCCGCTGTTAAATGTTTCCATGCGGTTGTTGTGACGTCACTTAGTAATGCCAGCTGGCTTGTAAAGTGTAGCGCACTCGCAGATACGACGGGCTGATTTAAACACTGTATATCATCTCACTATTATGCCACACTGTTATCGACAGCGCCTCGAAAGGCACTGCCGCGGTCACTGGTAATTAAAATATATAGTTGTTAACTAGGTAGAAGTTAGCAACGATACTTACGTATCGTTACAGAATATTAATGAAAAATTAATAACAAACGTCATCTATTGAATTATTATTGAATTATAATTTTATAATTTTTTGTCAACATACAATCTGAAAAAATTAATCGATAATTTTATTTATTTGAACGATTAATTTCTGTTCGCAACTGTACGTTACACAAGCGACTTAGTTTTTACCATCAGTTGAACACTAAATGCATTTTCACAACCGACGATCAGCGCGCATGGTACGCGCTGACCATCAGTCAAGCGCTGTTTCCAGCCTTATAACCGCTGAATCAAAATTTGACTATGGAACACACAAGTGAGAACTGACAGCATAGAACACTAGTTGTAGTAACACACGATCGAACTTGGTCCGGTCCGACAACGGACATGGTACGGCGGATCAAGTTCGCTGGTTGCAACAGACGACCGAATCTGTCAGTCTCCTTGTGTACACAGGTACGTAATCATGCCTCCGATTAAGCGCGCGAAAATTGCGATTGTTCTAGCGGCAACCTTAATGCCGCCACAAACAACAAGGAAGAAAAGAAAGGAGTGGGCAAAATTCTATTTGAAAGATCGCGATGAATTTAGTCATATGAAGTTAATAAAATCGCTTGATAGCGAAGATCATATTTTGAATAACACTCCCGAAGAATTTCTAGAGCGTTGTTACGCGCTTCTCTGTTACAATATAACTTATCTGATAGATCCCACAAACATGGGAAATCTTTTTATAATACCAATCACCAAGAACTTCGCGTTCTGTCAAAATTTCTGTCATGGTGCACAACCAGGGCCGTATTTAGGGAAGGGCAACCGAGGCTACAGCCTCGGGGCCACAACAAAAGAGGGACCCCCACAATAGAGACTTTGGAAAAAAAATCAAATTTACTGAGCATTGAAAATGATTTACTTCGGGAACTGGATTTCAGCTCGGAAAGTTCTGTTCGTTAATGCTAAAATTTAATTTTTAGATACCTAATTCTTGTTTCTGATTATATTTATATGTTTGTTAAATAATAAAAGAATGTATACTTGGTTTCACAATAAATTATTTATTGGAAAAATCGACTGAAAAAAATTGTCCATTTTATTTGGAAAATAATTTGGGGCCAGGGAGCCTCCACTCCTTTATTGCCCCGAGGCCTCCAGACCTCTAAATCCGGCATTGTGCACAACGTTTTGAATTACAATGACGTCGTTATACTATTATATGTATCAAGTCCGTCGTACTGCTATACACACGCACGGATATTGTACCGGACCGGACCAAGTACGATGTGCATCGCATCGAACCGGGCGAACACGCAGACTACTGTCCAGACGAGCAGATTTGGTACGAAGCGGACCATATCCGCTGTCCGCTTCGTACCAAGTTCGATCGTCTGTTAGTACTATTAGCTTGCACTGAACTGATTTTTGTATATGGTTAAAAATACTGAATACAATGCTTACCTTGACCAGCTTGAAAATACAGAGCAACCCCAAATAAAAAGTCATGTTGCGGACAAGGTATGTTTTTAAGCATTGATATAATACGTGGGTTCCAGTCTTTTCGTAAAATAAAGTAAAGTAATACACATATTACCATCATTAATAATCCAATTAATATTTTTTTCTCTTCCATTTTTGTAAGCACAATTGTTTCAACTAGTAGACTAATAAAAGAACTGTCTATAAAATGCTTTTAGGTGTTTATTATAAATAACGCTAGCGTGTAAACAAAAAGAGTATACCTACGCGTTGAATAATAAAAAACAGAGGTGAACTTACAAACATGAATTAAGCTGATAATTTTGAAGATAACAAACGCCGTGCCAAGGGTTCCTTAGAAACGATTCCAAAATTCTGCATCAGGGTCTCATTTGGTACATATGTTACGGTCTATACTTGAATTCGGTCAATGACCGATATAAATGCGCAAAACTAGTTTAGACCAACGAATATTGCCCAAACCCGAATTCTTACATTTAAACGGATATTGAGTGTTATAAAATGAGCAAAAATATTTTTGCGCATTTTCAATTGGACAAAAATAGTTCTGTCCATTTCTGAACGGACAATACTAGTATGGCATCGGAATCTTCTTTGCGTTTTTTAATTGACTTTTCCACATCAACGATACTTATTATATCAAAGTGATTTATTCTTCTCTATTGTTTAGCAGACAGAGGTTTTAATTCAGCTTTAAACAAATTTGCTCACTTAGTGTAGTAAGGTAATTATGTTTCGTCATAAAATGATGTTTCAGAAGCCTCTAATAGCCGAACTAGTTGAGACTCAAATTCACCTTGCATTTTTACTTAATTATTACACTGAATATCCCACCATTATATTAATTATAGCATTCAGGAAAACATTATTCAATAGGTAAACAAGAACATAACCCTACTTTTATTCTGGTACGGATGTTGATTGAATGAAACAAGCAGAACTAGTATTGTCCGTTCAGAAATAGACAGAACTAGTTTTGTCCAACTGAAAATGCGCAAAACTAATTTTGCTCATTTTATAACAGTCAATACCCGTTTAAATGTAAGATTTTGGGTTTGGTAAATATTCGTGGGTCAAAACTAGTTTTGCGCATTTATTTCGGTCATTGACCGAATTCGGGTACAGACCGTAACGCATATTATATAGCAACCAGCAGTGGAAGCGCATGCCGACGGGACTTCCTAACACGGGCTTGGAATTATGGGAGGGCGTTAATGAAATTATGAATCACGTTCATGTTTATGATATTTTAATTATCAAATTTTATCAAACACTGTTGACAGCAAGCGACATATATACACAGTAAAGGCCGCTGCACACGAGGCTGGAAGTACTGATTGGACTTCTGCTGGCTGGCAGGCTGGGTACGATGCAGTAAATGACATCACTGCGGGCTCACCTGCTAGCTCACAAGATAGATTTTAAAATTAGATCAGGTGCTATTTTACTTGCTAGTTCCTCTGCTTGCTCTGAGCAAGAACCAATCAGGAAACAGTATCTTGTCACATAACGTCCACAGTAGCTTGGAAAATATTCCAATGAAGTAAATTTCTAAAAATTTTTGAAACTTGTATTTTTGAGATTTCTTAATATCTGTTGGGCCGAATCATTCCAAATTTATAAGAAATCTAGCTTTAGCAGTCACGTCAAATGCCGGAAACCGCGATTCAATCGGACATTCCGTTCAAAAGTAATAAGAGGTTTACATACAGACATCATCGCCAAAATAGTCAGAATAGTTTCTTAGGACCTCAAAACGTCGACATCTTACGAAAACTCGATTTTCGAAAATCGGGGTGAAAACAATAACTTTCCGATTATTTTTATTGATTGCGGGAAATTAGAAAAATACGTGATTGCTTAGATGAGTGTATTTATTTTCCGGTGGAGATTTTTTTTTTCGGGATTTTTTCCAATGGAATTTGTTTCTAACAGAATTTTTTATGAACGTTGTTAAAAATGATATTTACGAACTGGATAAATTTCCTTCCTTAGTCCGTATGGATTATTTATTAGCCATGCATATCATTCTTCAAAACCAATGCATGTTTATAAATAAATTACTTGTTTATACTAGAACATGCACTCTAAAGTGATAACCTTACAATTTTTTTTCTCATTTATCACTTAACAATTAAATATTATTTGGAATTTTAAAATCAATACAAATAGCATGTAAAACAAAAGTGTTATTGTCTCAAACTTTCTATAAATAAAATTATCAACCAATTTTTCAGACAATATACAGTGTGACCTCTATTTAACGTCCTTCGTTATAACAAAAAACTCCCTATAACGTAGAAATGTTTACAATTTGGTCGGTTTACCTTAAAACCTATACATTAATACCCTCTTTATAGCGCAACATCCATTGTCTATTACGAAGAAATATGTTCATATTTAGGCGTCAGCAAATATTTACAGACGTAAAGAGAACGATTCTGAACCATCACCAATTATTCAACAAGCACTTGATGCCGCCAAATTTATCGAAAAAATCCTATTGTTTAATGAAGATGATTCTACCACATGCCAAGTATGCATAACTTAATAAAATACAAAATAAATAGGTATTGGCATAGCAAAAAACGTCAGGCAAAGTTAACAGGCTATACAGGGTGTCCCACGACATGACTGCCATAGCCTATTTTTAGCCTAGACAAAACTGTCTCATTTCTTCTTAGATTTTGTGAAGAGGTAGTCATTTTATTTGTGTACTGTTTTATTTGCCTTATTTTATTTGAAGTCATATGTTATGCCAGATACTTTTCCATTCTTCGATTATGCCTTTTTCGCAGAAATTCTTGGCATCTGGAAGTGGAATGTTCGTATGTATTTGGGGATCATCTCGTAAAATAGCATTAGTGGTCTCTTTGTCAACTCGTTCATTCCCAAGAAAGCCGCGATGGCCCTGTACTCAGATGAAAATAACAGAAAACTGGTAGCTTAATGAAAGAACGGTGTTTAGAATTTCAGATAGTATGCAGGCGTTGTCTTTTTCTTCTAATGACTTGAGTCAGCTGATAGCACTCCAGGAGTCAGTGCAGATTAAATATTTGTTGGGAGCTCTTCTTTTTATGTCTTTTAGCGCCATTAAGATTGCATAAGGTTCGGCCGAACCTTATTTTATTAACTTCAAAATACTTACCTTTCCATCAATATAAATGTATATTGATGGAAAGGTAAGTATTTTGAATTGTATCGCGCAAATTTGTTAAACAGACTATATCTGAATTCATCCATAACTGGGACGTGTATGGACATAACGAGCGTCAGGCAAATGTCCTTCGTATGCCAAAAAATCGGTTATCAATGTATAACAAGGGTCCGCTAAGTTCGATTACCAAACTTTTTAATAAACTGCCTTCATCGATTAAACATGCTGAAAAATTTCAAAACTTTAAAATCTTCGTGAATTTTTAATGAAGAAACTGTTATGCTCACATTATTATTTATTATTATTTAATATTGATTATATGACGCATTGTTATTCGATTTTAACTAACAACAATTAATAAACAACATCAAACATCTGTCTGGCCAATTCTTCTAAATTATAAACAGTCATTAAAACACATTTTATTCATATCTCAGTCGTAAGTAATATTTTAATTTAATTACTTATTAATTACATAAAAACACAGATAAACTCCAAGCAAGCAGCTTTGAAGTTATACGCAAAAACAAGAATGACAACTGTTTGCGTTTACTAGTTAAAATGTAATAGGAAACTTTGATTAACGTCTGATTAGTACTCTTCAATAAATTAAACTATCGACCAATTTTTCAGACAATTATATCGACAAATATATATAGATATATAATTATAATTCAATTTTACATTTCGGTCCGGATTTGGAGTTTCTTCAGAATTGAGCGAATAAATATAACAACTAATTAGTAATTTGTTTCGAATTTAGTTTGTTTTTTTTTAAACTGTATTCTATTGGAAACTAATTACTAATTAATTGTTATATTTATTCGCTCAATTCTGAAGAAGCTCCAAATCTAGACCGAAACCTAAATTTATTGAATTATAATAATAATTTATTTTTGTTTTTATGAGAAGTGGGATTTATTCGGTTACAATAATTTATCAGAAGTTGGGGTATAATAATTCTCTAACAATATTTTCAACTCCTTCATTCTCACTTCGCGGCAGTCATAGATCAATAAAAAAATTCCAGCCAATTGAGCGACGGGACCATTTCAACTTCCAAAATGTTGACATTTGATTATAATAAAAAAAAAGAAAATTTCTGATATCGCGGGTAATGGCTAGTATTCAATATTATATTAACTATTCGTTGCCATGGTTACCTACATGGTATGTTCCACGTCATGTAAAAATTAATCAAAGCATGCCTAACTAATTTATTTCTGACAGATCCATAAAACAAAAGAGCGGATGATTTTTTTTATTTTCAAAATATTTCCGAAACTATAATGTTTAGAAAAAAATTTTTAACAAAACTTTCTTGAAAAAATAAATAGAATAATAAGCCGTTATGAAAAGTATACCATTATTATATAAAAAATATCGTTTTAGCATATATCTCTTCTGCACATGCGCCGATTTTCCCCAAAAACAATAGGGCTCTTTATATTTGCATATCAAACATCCTCCCAAAATTTGGTTTCAATCCGCTCATCCGTTTGACCTGTATCGTGTTCACAGACAAACAGACTAACAGACGCACAGAGATTTTCCAAAAATATGTTTTTTGGATTCGGGGGACCTCAAAACGGAAATATATTGTAAAATTTCCCCACTTGTGGGCTGGAATGGTAAAATATCTTAATTTATTTGATATTAAATTTTGTCAAACGTATTTTCCCATTCGCTGAGCAGCGTTTGAGGAGACACTTTGCTTAAGAAGTAGAAACTAAGACACAAAAATATGTGAATTAAATTAATCGAAAATACAGGCGACTGTACTGATACAACTATGAATTGTTGCAAGTTTATTTTGTCGCATCTTGTATATTTGCCTGATGATTATATTCAAATATCATACACTATCGCTCGAAACAAAGAAAATGAAAATAATGCGCCTGCTGCAATTTATTGTTACGGTAAATTTAATGATGACGTAAATCTACCTATTGTAATAAGATTTCTATTTTGAATAATTTAATTGGTTTGCAAAGTGCAGAAGCGGAAGCGTTCCTTCAAAGTTATTTTTTTGTATATATTATCTTCTGAATTTAAAATGTAGTGACTCTAGATACTATTGCAAGTATGTTATAGTCTAAGATCCGTTATTAGAAATATATACCTCCATCTGTTATTTGATGATGACAAAGATTATATATTATGCCGGCACTTCACATGGCTATTTGTATTTGTGTATTTGGCATATTTGGCAAACAATTACCATGTGTGGACAGTCTATTTGACAAACTGTTGGCCTTATTTTCCCATTTGACAAATAAGGCCAATACCAAATACGCGTTACCGAGCGCTTGTCGGTTTTTTGAGGAACATCAAAGGAGTCAAATAGGCAAATATGCAAATAAACCGCCCACACAATGGCCATCTTCAGAAGCGTACGCGCCGTGAACCTGTACGGACGTGCAGTATTTTTGTGTCTGTACTGAGAGCGAGAACTGGAACAATTACTATTGAAAATGAATTGGGACAATGAAACAGTGCTAAAATTCCTGAAATTTTGAACCTTGCGTTCTGCTGCCAAATGTTTGTGTGTTTGTTATTTGACTGTCATGTGTGGATGGTCTATTTGCATGTTTGCCTTGAACGTCATATATTTTGCCAAATACAACAAACACCCAATAGCGAACACAAATAGCCATGCGAAGTGCCACCATTAGATAATAATATTCATTGGTAAATTGTAAATGGGTTGCCTAGCTAAATCGCGTATACCGATGCTGTTAAACAAAATAAATTCTAATTAGCTTTTTTGGATCAACATCCCCGATTTGTTAATCACAAAAATCGAGCATTAGCTGAGAGAATATGACACAAGGCATTGAAAAAATAGAAGTTGTCTACTTTTCCCGCAGCACAACTGTGAAGTTGTCAGGTATAAACAGGTTAGCAAGCGTTATTAACATACCCTCATCAGTTATTTAATCAATTTTTTTAAGAAATCAAATGTTATTTCATTCCCTACCCAACAGTATCAGGTTGAAAATGAGAAGAAATCCTTTCCAAAAAACATTTTATTTTTGGAAAAGATTTCTTCTCATTTCTAAATTTCCAAATTTATGGGGTAGTTGAATAATTAAAGTATTAGGTTGCCTCAGCAAAAGTTTGTCACATCGATGGTTGTCTAGATTTTAGAGTTGTTCAGTAAGACAAAGGAGGAGAAAAAATAGAAATGCCGACTTAACGACCCACGACAAGTAAAGATACCACATTTTATTAGTATAAATATAAGAAATTGTTGGTGTGTTCTCAGATTCCCATAATGCAACTAAACTCCTAGTTCTGTGTTGATATTTATTTAATTTTAATTACAAAATATACAGACACACGCTAATTCTCATTTCTTTGCAATGGTAATAAGAGAGTCAGAAAATTCATGAAATTAGTTCTCGATAATTAGTAGTTGAAGAAGAGAAGAAACCGGGGAATAACCGACACGTAAGGCTACGTTCACACGTTCAAACGTTTTTCGTATGCGGTTTTCAGTAGCAAATGCAAACATATACACGTATTCACACTATACGGTAAAACCGAATGCGGTAAAAAAAACAGTTTCGTTTATTTTTGCATCCGTGTCTTGTCACTGAAAACCGTGAGCCGCGTACGGCAAAAAAAACGAAACAGTCTCACAGTACGGTTTCTTTGTACCGGCGCAGTGTGCGGTAGAGGCAGTCGCTACATTCGATTCTCGTGTTTAGACGTGCCGCTATGGATAATAAAATTATTTTTTTCAAATCTTCTTCCAATCTTCCTAGAAGTTCATTAAACGCTGACATCGACATC
Source organism: Xanthostigma xanthostigma (assembly GCA_963575645.1). Classification (NCBI taxonomy): domain Eukaryota; kingdom Metazoa; phylum Arthropoda; class Insecta; order Raphidioptera; family Raphidiidae; genus Xanthostigma; species Xanthostigma xanthostigma. Next base: position 12,233,881 of record OY754475.1, read on the forward strand.
CGAAAATAATTGAAGAATTTCGTTTCATCACTTCGCAATTCTAACATGAGTGTCCAAAAGTGACCCAGATTTAAACGCCTAGATACAATAGGATGCTCCCAAAATCTTCTATGTTTTTTTTTTTGTTTTTTCTGCAAAATAAGTGCCAATAAATGAGCACAGTCGCAAAGTCTTCATCGTCCATTTTTTTGCAGCAAACTGAACACAAAACAAACCGCATACGAAAAACGTTTCGGTAAACCGCAAGGTGTGAACGTAGCCTATGCTTAACCTGACGATTTTACCGTATAGTCCGGTGCATTTAGGAATTGACCCAAAAATTTCAGATACATTTTTTCTTTTGTTGCTTATTCGAAAGGGTCTTCGATGGAGACCTTAACCCTGAATTTGCGCATTCCCCAAATTGCCCCGTCCGCCGCCATCTTGGATTCTGTTTTTTATTTTTAATTGCTCATATCTCGCGTTCTAATTATCCCACAGCAATCGTTCTAGGGTCGTTGGACTCGTCAGGATTTACTCTTTAATTGAATGTCTATCAAGTAAAACTCTCCAATGTACTGGAAAAAAGTTATTAGCGTCCAAAGTTAAAGTTTTTTGTTAAAAGTTCTTGCGCCCGGTTTTTCCGCGCGCAGCTCTTTCCAGTGCATCTGAGACCCCCACCGACAGTTTACTATTTAAACTAGACTCAATTTCCAGTATTTCAAAAAAAAAATCATCCCGATCGGTTGATTCCTCGCCCGCCAATCCACGCTCGAAGTAGCGCTGTTCATTATCGTGCTATTTTGAAGTCTCTAATACTCGCGTTTCGCGCTGCATTTCTCACTTTTGTAACTAATATAACGCAAATTAATTAAGATCAACGACATATTCGTTAAATTTGTGCTAAGAATACGCGTTTCACATTAATTTTTTATTTAAATTTATAACTCAGATCAATAGTGACGTGTAGGAGTCGGACGAACATGTAAATATTTTGAGCCGGAACGAAATTACCTACCCCCTTCCCATTTTCGAGGTTGCGGCATACGGTGGAAATATTAAAATTTCGTTTTGGGGTTACGCAACCCCCCAAAACGGCCAAAAACCACACCCCCAAACGGGGTTAAACGCGCATTACTTATTCCCTTTCAGAAAAAAAAATTTTCTCTGAGTTTGAGGATGCTGAGCACGATGGTGGTGTTGAAAATTGCCATCGACTCTCACCAATCCCTCCACCGCCCAAATCTCGGAATCCTGAAACGGAGAGATAACCCAATTTTGCTGGTGATATGAAAAAAATTCACCCATTTCGGGGTTGAGATTTGGCCGGTGGAGGGGTTGGTGAGAGTCGACGGCAATTTAATACCATCAACGTGCTCAGCATCCTCAAAAACAGGGAAAAAACATTTTTTCGGAAAAGGAATAACGTAATGTGCGTTTAACCCCGTTTGGGGGTGGTTTTTGGCCGTTTTGGGGGGTTTCGTAACCCCAAAACGAAATTTTAATATTTCCACCGTATGCCGCATCCTCGAAAATGGGGGGGGTGTAGGTAATTTCGTTCCGGCTCAAAATATTTACATGTTCGTCCGACTCCTACACGTCACTATTGATCTGAGTTATAAATTTAAATAAAAAATTAATGTAAAACGCGTATTCTTAGCACAGATTTAACGAATATGTCGTTGATCTTAATTAATTTGCATTATATTAGTTACAAAAGCGAGAAATGCAGCGCGAAACGCGAGTATTAGAGACTTCAAAATAGCACGATAATGAACAGCGCTACTTCGAGCGTGGATTGGCGGACGAGGAATCAACCGATCGGGATATTTTTTTTTTGAAATACTGGAAATTGAGTCTAGTTTAAATAGTAAACTGTCGGTGGGGGTCTCAGATGCACTGGAAAGAGCTGCGCGCGGAAAAACCGGGCGCAAGAACTTTTAACAAAAAACTTTAACTTTGGACGCTAATAACTTTTTTCCAGTACATTGGAGAGTTTTACTTGATAGACATTCAATTAAAGAGTAAATCCTGACGAGTCCAACGACCCTAGAACGATTGCTGTGGGATAATTAGAACGCGAGATATGAGCAATTAAAAATAAAAAACAGAATCCAAGATGGCGGCGGACGGGGCAATTTGGGGAATGCGCAAATTCAGGGTTAAGGTCTCCATCGAAGACCCTTTCGAATAAGCAACAAAAGAAAAAATGTATCTGAAATTTTTGGGTCACACCTATAAAATATTTCTAAGTGCACTGGACTAGTATAAGAAAAACGTTAAATGTGAATACTGAATACGTTTCTGCTGTATACGGTAAAATCGTATAAGAATACCGAATAGAAAAAACCGTATCGTGTGAACCTAGCCTAACGCAGATATGATGATCTCGGAAAGCTTCTAAGACCTTTTTAACTACCCGTCTACATATTATTTCATATTTTCATTTCAATTATACCTACTCTTTCGAGAATGCAAAGTTCAGTTCAAATGCACACAAAGAAATCGTAAATATGACTGAAATTAAACAATAAAATTAAATCTTTTAATGCTATAACAATTAGAAAAAAATATAACAATTTGGTGGTTTATTATAAACTTATCTCTAACGTTGAAAAATCGATATTAAAGACCGCGCACACTTATCAAGCATGAACCTGCTCGTCCTGCACAGCACGGAACAAAAAAGCAAGTTTGTTTTAGACCACACGACTGAAGTAAAACTTCTTCTTGCCATATATAATACTAGCGGTCTGCCTCTCGCCGAGGAACGGTAATACCTATATCTGCCGTCTTGTAGAGGTTTTCCATGGATTCCTTCAATAATTCCAGATATATAAATATCGAGATGGTTCCTTATTCAAGGCCATGGTCGATTACCTGTCAAACTCTGTGCTCAAAATTTGCCTACCTTATCCTAATGTCCTAAAAATTTCTTCATTCGCCCATTGCTATTAATTACTTGAAGTTGAAAAAATGTAGAAAATAACGGGAAGTGTGATAAATGAAAAATGGTAATGGTGCGAATGGCGTATGTTATGACATAAAGTCGAGAAACGGACGTTAAACGCATTGTTATTATTTTGTCAACAGGGTTGGGCACTGCGCCCCGAATTTTTATTAGTTTTTATAACTTTTATTATTTTTATTTAATAGTGATTTTGTACCGCAATAAGCACGTATTATTGGAATATGAATGATCTGTTCTCAACCAATAAATTTGCAGAACAACGTTATTTATCTTTCTGTACCGTTATAATAATTTATCATCCAATAAACAGACGAGCTCTTATTACTGTGCTTTGTTTTCATATAAAGTGAGTAAACTAAAGGAAAAACTTACAGTCAATTATGCAAATGAAGTACAACTACATTTTCTTCAAAAACGTTCCTCTTTAACTATACTCGAGTTAAATTGAAGTTATATTTAGATTAAAAAAAAATCCAACCAATTGGGCGACGAGACCATTCTAACTTCAAAAATATTGACATATGATATAGATAATAAAGAAAATTTCTGTTATCGCGGGCGGTGACGCGGGTGACGGCTAGTACTGAATATGATATTTATTATTCGTTGCCATGGTTACCTACATAATGTATTCTACGTCCTGTAATATTTAATCAAAACATGTTTAACTAGTTTATTTTTGACAGATCTACAGACCAACTGAACAGGTGATTTTTTTTATTTTCAAAATATTTCTGAAGCTACAAAGTTTATAAAAAAAAATAATTAAACTTTCTTGAAAAAATAAATAGAATAATAAGCCGTTATGAAAAGTATACCATTGTTATATAAAAAACGACGTTATAGCATATATTTCTTCTGTGAAAGTGCCGATTTTCCCCAAAAACAATTTCCATATTATGTATTTGTTTTTGCGATAATGGCCTTAGTTGCTGATTCGCTTATTTTGTTTTTAAAATAAAAAAAAAAAAAAAAAAAAAAAAAAAAAAATACGGCTCTTCACATTTGCATAGCAAACATCCTCCCAAAATTTGACTTTAATTCGCTCATCCGTTTAACCTGTATATCGTGCTCACAGCCTAACAGACGCACATTTTTTCCAAAAATATGTTTTTTTGGATTCGGGGGACTTTAAAATGAAAAGGTATTGTAAAATGTTTAAAAGTGGTTTTTAACCTAAAATAATGGTTGCTACTTTAAGGTAGCGAACATATTAAAACATTCTATTGAAATCATAGGCGCGGTACTATAAATAATGACATGGCGACTAATATTAAAAGTAGGACGACAAAGATTTGGGGGGAGTTAAAAAACAATTACTGGGTCGTGTCGATGTGATGGCGTTTTTATATAATAATAATAATAATAATCTTTATTGGTACAGATTAGTGCACTAAAAGGCGAGGTTCAGCCACAGGCTGCTTTTCAACCTAACCCTTTACGGTTCTGAATGTTGTTTCTTTGTTTATTATTTGATTATAACTTTAAAGATATGTCAGTATTTAGGAATGCCCATTTTCTATTTTTTATCCGCCGTCAAGTTTCCATTTAACAATAAGTTCAGTTACCAAAACAAAAACTCGATGCCAGTTTAAATTAAAACAAAGCTTACAATTGATTAATTATTAAACTGCTACTTTTTACTTATTACTATCCTTTTCAGCAGCTGCTAACCTACTATTTCTGCTACCCACTTTAATTTTTTTTAATCCTTAATTCAGATTAATTTGTCACCGGGATACTATCCCTAATTTAGTGTTTTTTTTTGTGTTACAACATTTTCCGGAAAACCCACAACTCTAGTTATACATTTTATATTTAATAAAGAGTTGCATTTAAGGTAGTACGACTTATGTGTCTTACCTACCTTTCCCGGCCGTCCGTGTTCCTGACCTCTTGTTAGTTTTGCCTGCCGAGTGGGGTCCGAGGCTCTTCCGTGGTCCTGAATCCTTTATCCTTTGGTCCATCCATCTTGTGTCCCCGTTTATAATTGTGTTGTGTTGTGTTATTAGTTTTACATTTAGTTAGTTTTAAATTTTAGTTTAGTTAGTGGCTGAATACACAGAGGTGTAAAAGCCAAAAATTTATATTAAAAAAAAAAGGTAGTACGAGCACCAATAATAAAAGGCGTAATTTTTTTTCTATGAAGTTGGACTAAGTCTAAACCAATTCTGAAAATTTTAGGGGGGGTTGCCCGATTATTTAAATCAATAAATGACTTCAAAAGTAGGCATATTTAACATTGGCTTTATGGTGAAACGGTAGATGGATGATATGTTTTCATTAATTTCACCAAAACTAGTAGGTGGAAACAAATACTATTTAAATTAAAGTTAAAACCTTAATAAATTATTGAAAACACACAAAAACCCGTTGTGCTCGACTAATTAAAAAGATATTTAATTAAAAGGATTAAATATCTCTTTAATTAGTCGGGCACGACGGGTTTTTTTGTTTTTAATAATTTATTAAGGTTTTAACTTTAATTTAAATAGTTTTTTTTTTATTTTCTTCCTACTAGTTTTGGAGAAATCAATGAAAACATATCCATCTACCGAAATATAAAAAAATCAAGCTTTTTATTTAAAATTGCCTTGGTGCGAGTAGTACTACCTTAAGGACTTTATTTTATAGCAATAGTTTCGTACAGACCTTTGTGGAAGTCACTTCTGTGTCGCGCGAAGCAATTGCTAAGAAATCCGTTAAGTTTAAGTGAATTGAAACGTTGTGGTTTAATAAATTTAAAATGTACAACAAATTAATTTGTTTGTTTAGCCAAGATTACTAAATTCATTCAATTTGAACAGATGTTATTGTTGAACGTAAGAAGTGAAGTTGCAGCGACTTGAAACTAACTACAGGAATCGCTTGCAGGGATACTTAAAACACAATGTTAAGAATATTCTTACTTACAAACTTCTTTGAATAACTCTAATTAGTTTGCCTGTAGAAATGCACTTCACTTTTTTGTAAATATGTATATTGAATCAAGCTACAAAAAAGGAGTCTAATTTATTTTCATTGTTATAGAAATAGCGCTATCAATTTTAATACGTAATTAAAACTTTATTTTTATCTGCATTCAAGTGCAAAGTACGGTATTTTTTGTATGGCTAATTATAACTCATAGTCATCCAGCGACAATTTATTTAATAAGATTTAATTTTTCTTACGTTCACTAAAATCGTATTAAAATAAGAAACTAAAGGCAGCTGCGCACGAGGCTGGATTTGCCACTAGATTGCTTGCTAGATTTGAATACTCTCTAAACACGAATAGTGTTTTCACTAATTGTGTAAGTGAAGCTATATTCACTTGATAGTCAGTAATTTTTACAACAAATTAGTGAATTTTCACTAATAAATTTACTCTCTAAAACAGAAATAGTGAAAATGTCACTATTTGAAATAGTGACCTTCTGATTCACTTCCAGAATAGTGAATTCAAGTAAAATTCACTGTCAGAATAGTGATACAGTTACTATAGATACTTATTATTATTCATCGACATGTAAAAATATAAAAGTTAATTATACTAGTGACAGTAACGATTGAATAAAGATTTTAAAAAATCTGTAGGACTAATCAAAAAATTGTTGATGTCAGATGACATTTAATGGTCACTTACATAATTAGTGAATTTTTATATTCACTAAAAAAATTAGTGAAATTTTATATTCACTTATACAGGGTGTTCACGCGAGGAACAAAGGCAAGTTTATTTCGGAAATGAAGACGCTTACAGAAACATGTTTCAGACAAAAGTTGTTAGGTTTGATCTGCTCTATAGCTGGAAAATATTTTCAACTATACAGGTTGTCCTATTTAAGCGGGGCAGGCCAAAGTTATGTTTTCTTTAATGCAGCACCCTGTTTTTATTTGATTTTTGAATTCTGCACCTAATTGTAAATAGAAACTGTAAGGAAAACGTTGCTCGAAAAATTAGCAGTTTTTGAGTTATTCAAGTTTTTTTGAAATTTTTGACATATGCAGACCTTTACCTAAAATTCGAGATAGCCCAAACGAAAAACTTTATCAAACTGATATTTTGGAGATCAATAGGTAATGAAAGAGAAAATTAATTTTTGTATTCAAAAAAATAATTTACTATACCCTGTATAGTAAATTATTTTTTTGAATACAAAAATTAATTTTCAAAATATTGTACTTCTTTTATCTAACTTAAATCGCGTATAACTTGTGAAAGTTAAATACAACGGGGTGGTTTTTATGCCCGAATTGCTTTCTTTAGGATATTTACTAACACTTTTATAAGGGGTTCCCTAGACCTAAATCTGATATTTTCGTGTTTATTGCGACTTGAATGCGATATTGCGAAATTTCACCTTTTAAAAAAACTGTCGCAGTGTGCTGTGAAGTATTTTTACCTAAACAGTTAAAAATAGTCATTTTAAAACTCATATCAACTAAACAAATGTATTTATTTTACAAAAGTAATATTTAAAAAAATAATTATGAAATCAACATAACAGAATCAAAATTTAAAACAAGTGCTCGAATTGTCGGCCTTCATTTTGAATACACAACTGTGGCTCCGTGAAACCAGCCGCAACTTTGTTAGCCGCATGGACCAAAATGGGTGGGCTGGTTTGTGCTTCGTTTGTGCCCTTTCCTGCTTTAAAAATTTTCGTTCCTGCTTTTAGCGTTTCCGAGAAAATCGAAAATTTTATAACTGCGGCCAGGATCACGCCAGCCGCAACTTTTTTGATTTTGTAATTTTTTTACTTGCGGCTGGTTTGTGCTTCGTTTGTGCCCTTTCCTGCTCCAAAAAAATTCGTTCCTGCTTTTCGCGTTTCCGAGAAAATCGAAGAAATTTTAGCTGCGGCCAGGTTCACGCTAGCCGCAACTTTTTGGAATTTGTACATTTTTTACTTGCGGCTGGTTTGTGCTTCGTTTGTGCCTTTTCCTGCTTAAAAAAATTTCGTTCCTGCTTTTCCCGTTCTCGAGAAAATCAAAAAAGAAAATTCGGTAAGCGTGAAGTTAGCCGCAACTTTGTTAGCCGCACGGACCAAAATAGGTGGGATGGATTAAGCTTCGTTTGTGCCTTTTCCTGCTTAAAAAATTTTCGTTCCTGCTTTACGAGTTTCCGAGAAAAATACGAAAAAAGAAAATGCAATTCTACACTGACCGGCACAAAAAACGCAACACCTAAAATGATGACCAGTTTAGAATTGCAATAACTTTTAAACGTATCGCTCGACTTGAATGAGTTTTTTTTTATTTAAAAGGTCTATGCTTTGTCAATATTTCTGTAAGTGCTCTGCTCATTTTGGCGCTCTTCCATTTCGGCTGTAAAGAATAACGCTAATGCTCGTTTTCCCCATACACATTAAAAACTGTGTTTTTGCATATTCTCTACTTGCAGCTCGAAAAATTGTTTAGAACTGCTAAAGTAATATGATGCGGCTGATTAGTGCCTACTATGGAAAGTTTCCTGCCTTCATAATATGTTCGAAATATTTAACCCTTTCTGGAGAAAATCGACATATTCTAATATATCTGTGTTTTCACGTATTCTTGACGTGCGGCTCGAGAAACTGTTTGGAACTGCTGAAGTATTATGATGCGGATGATTAGTGCCTACTATGGAAAGATTCCTGCCTCCATAATATGTTCGGAATATTTAACCCTTTCTAAAGAAAATCGACATATTCTAATATATCTGTGTTTTTACTTATTCTGGACGTGCGGCTCGAGAAACTGTTTGGAACTGCTGATGTATTATGACGCGGCTGATTAGTGCCTACTGTGGAAAGATTCCTGCCTTAATAATATGTTCGGAAAACTTAACCCTCTCTGGAGAAAATCGACATATTCTAATATATCTGTGTTTTTACTTATTCTGGACGTGCGGCTCGAGAAACTGTTTGGAACTGCTGATGTATTATGACGCGGCTGATTAGTGCCTACTATAGAAAGATTCCTGCCTCCATAATATGTTCGGAAAATTTAACCCTTTCTAGAGAAAATCGACATATTCTAATATATCTGTGTTTTTGCTTATTCTGGACGTGCGGCTCGAGAAACTGTTTGGAACTGCTGATGTATTATGACGCGGCTGATTAGTGCCTACTATGGAAAGATTCCTGCCTTCATAATATGTTCGGAAAACTTAACCCTCTCTGGAGAAAATCGACATATTCTAATATATCTGTGTTTTTACTTATTCTGGACGTGCGGCTCGACAAACTGTTTGGAACTGCTGAAGTATTATGACGTGGCTGATTAGTGCCTACTATGGAAAGATTCCTGCCTTCATAATATGTTCGGAAAATTTAACCCTTTCTAGAGAAAATCGACATATTCTCATATATCTGTGTTTTTACGTATTCTGGACGTGCGGCTCGAAAAACTGTTTGGAACTGCTGAAGTATTATGTTGCGGCTGATTAGTACCTACTATGGAAAGATTCCTGCCTTCATAATATGTTCGGAAAATTTAACCCTTTCCAGAGAAAATCGACATATTCTAATATATCTGTGTTTTTACGTATTCTCGACGTGCGGCTCTAAAAACTGTTTGGAACTGCTGAAGTATTGTGACGCGGCTGATTAGTGCCTACTATGAAAAGATTCCTGCCTTCATAATATGTTCGGAAAATTTAACCCTTTCTAGAGAAAATCGACATATTCTAATATATCTGTGTTTTTACTTATTCTGGACGTGCGGCTCGAGAAATTGTTTGGAACTGCTGATGTATTATGACGCGGCTGATTAGTGCCTACTATAGAAAGATTCCTGCCTCCATAATATGTTCGGAAAATTTAACCCTTTCTAGAGAAAATCGACATATTCTAATATATCTGTGTTTTTGCTTATTCTGGACGTGCGGCTCGAGAAACTGTTTGGAACTGCTGATGTATTATGACGCGGCTGATTAGTGCCTACTATGGAAAGATTCCTGCCTTCATAATATGTTCGGAAAACTTAACCCTCTCTGGAGAAAATCGACATATTCTAATATATCTGTGTTTTTACTTATTCTGGACGTGCGGCTCGACAAACTGTTTGGAACTGCTGAAGTATTATGACGTGGCTGATTAGTGCCTACTATAGAAAGATTCCTGCCTTCATAATATGTTCGGAAAATCTAACCCTTTTTGGAGAAAATTGACATATTCTAATATATCTATGTTTTTACGTATTCTGGACGTGCGGCTCGACAAACTGTTTGGAACTGCTGAAGTATTATGACGCGGCTGATTAGTGCCTACTATGGAAAGATTCCTGCCTTCATAATATGTTCGGAAAATTTAACCCTTTTTGGAGAAAATCGACATATTCTAATATATCTATGTTTTTACGTATTCTGGACGTGCGGCTCGACAAACTGTTTAGAACTGCTGAATTATTATGATGCGGATGATTAGTGCCTACTATGGAAAGATTCCTGCCTCCATAATATGTTCGGAATATTTAACCCTTTCTAAAGAAAAACGACATATTCTAATATATCTGTGTTTTTACGTATTCTGGACGTGCGGCTCGACAAACTGTTTGGAACTGCTGAAGTATTATGACGTGGCTGATTAGTGCCTACTATGGAAAGATTCCTGCCTTCATAATATGTTCGGAATATTTAACCCTTTCTAAAGAAAATCGACATATTCTAATATATCTGTGTTTTTACTTATTCTGGACGTGCGGCTCTAAACTGTTTGGAACTGCTGAAGTATTATGACGCGGCTGATTAGTACCTACTATGGAAAGATTCCTGCCTTCATAATATGTTCGGAAAATTTTACCCTTTATAGAGAAAATCGACATATTCTCATATATATGTGTTTTTACGTATTCTGGACGTGCGGCTCGAAAAACTGTTTGGAACTGCTGAAGTATTATGACGCGGCTAATTAGTGCCTACTATGGAAAGATTCCTGCCTTCATAATATGTTCGGAAAATTTTACCCTTTATAGAGAAAATCGACATATTCTCATATATATGTGTTTTTACGTATTCTGGACGTGCGGCTCGAAAAACTGTTTGGAACTGCTGAAGTATTATGTTGCGGCTGATTAGTACCTACTATGGAAAGATTCCTGCCTTCATAATATGTTCGGAAAATTTAACCCTTTTTGGAGAAAATCGACATATTCTAATATATCTATGTTTTTACGTATTCTGGACGTGCGGCTCGACAAACTGTTTGGAACTGCTGATGTATTATGACTCGGCTGATTAGTGCCTACTATGGAAAGATTCCTGCCTTCATAAAATGTTCGGAAAATTTAACCCTTTACAGAGAAAATCGACATATTCTAATATATCTGTGTTTTTACGTATTCTGGACGTGCGGCTCGACAAACTGTTTGGAACTGCTGAAGTATTATGACGTGGCTGATTAGTGCCTACTATGGAAAGATTCCTGCCTTCATAATATGTTCGGAAAATCTAACCCTTTTTGGAGAAAATCGACATATTCTAATATATCTATGTTTTTACGTATTCTGGACGTGCGGCTCGACAAACTGTTTGGAACTGCTGATGTATTATGACTCGGCTGATTAGTGCCTACTATGGAAAGATTCCTGCCTTCATAATATGTTCGGAAAATCTAACCCTTTTTGGAGAAAATCGACATATTCTAATATATCTGTGTTTTTACTTATTCTGGACGTGCGGCTCGAGAAACTGTTTGGAACTGCTGAAGTATTATGACGCGGCTGATTAGTGCCTACTATGGAAAGAATCCTGCCTTCATAATATGTTCGGAAAATTTAACCCTTTATAGAGAAAATCGACATATTCTCATATATCTGTGTTTTTACGTATTCTGGACGTGCGGCTCGAGAAACTGTTTGGAACTGCTGAAGTATTATGACGTGGCTGATTAGTGCCTACTATGGAAAGATTCCTGCCTTCATAATATGTTCGGAAAATTAACCCTTTCTGGAGAAAATCGACATATTCTAATATACCTATGTTTTTACGTATTCTGGACGTGCGGCTCGAAAAACTGTTTGGAACTGCTGAAGTATTATGATGCGGATGATTAGTGCCTACTATGGAAAGATTCCTGCCTCCATAATATGTTCGGAATATTTAACCCTTTCTGGAGAAAATCGACATATTCTAATATATCTGTGTTTTTACGTATTCTGGACGTGCGGCTCGAGAAACTGTTTGGAACTGCTGAAGTATTATGACGTGGCTGATTAGTGCCTACTATGGAAAGATTCCTGCCTTCATAATATGTTCGGAAAATTAACCCTTTCTGGAGAAAATCGACATATTCTAATATACCTATGTTTTTACGTATTCTGGACGTGCGGCTCGAAAAACTGTTTGGAACTGCTGAAGTATTATGATGCGGATGATTAGTGCCTACTATGGAAAGATTCCTGCCTCCATAATATGTTCGGAATATTTAACCCTTTCTGGAGAAAATCGACATATTCTAACAAATCTGTGTTATTACATATTCTCGACTTGTGGGCTCGAGAAACTGTTTAAACTACTGCATTATTATAAATTTCTGCAAAAAAATAGGAGAGCAAAAAAATTTTTTGAATTTTTAGTGATTTTTCAGAATGCTGTAACTCAGTTAAAATTTGTCGTATCGAGGTTTTAAAAAAAGCATTTTAAAGCGCTGAATGTCTAGTTTTTAGAATTTTTGGCTTAAAATTTTTAGGAGCGACAGTCATCGCAAAATTCTAAGAAAGAACACGAAACAAATTTTTTTTTCATTTTTTGCGTTTTTTTTCACGGTCCACGGGCTTTGAAAAATTTTTTACTCAAAAATTATGATATGGCCTGTTCATCAGCTTTATATTCTTTTTTTAAATTTTTCTCTACGTTAATTTTTGACCCGGAGATATTCGACTACAAAAGCCTTTTTTTGACTGTAACCATCGATATCTCAGCAACTAATGATCAGACAGAAAATTGACGGGCAGTTTCAAAATCTCGAATAATTTTCCTACAAGGTTATGTAGTGTTCTTGGAAGAAGAAAATTTTCTTTCATCCTTGATATCAACTTGAAAAAAGTGAAAAAAAGTGACTTTTTGACTTGTTTTGCTAAGTCGACCTCATCTTTGCTAATATCGGTGGAAAGTCTAATGCTTGTACGAATTTTTACACCTCGATGTACCCCCAAGAGCTCCGTAAATCGGTAGATCGATCTATCGAACGGTTTTTCCGGACCGCTTAATCAAAATTTCAGAAAAATTTAAAGGAGCAAATTCAATAAGCAAAAGATGCCCAATTGTGAAAGAATTGAAAAAAAATCAAATTCATTTTTACGAACATTACAGAGTGTTCAGAATTGTAAATTTTGCTCCTTTAAATTTTTCTGAAATTTTGATTAAGCGGTCCGGAAAAACCGATCGATAGTTCGATCTGTCGATTTACGGAGCTCTTGGGGGTACAATGAGGTGTAAAAATTCGTACAAGCATTAGACTTGCCACCAATATTAGCAAATATGCGGTCAACTTAGCAAAACAAGTCAAAAAGTCACTTTTTTTCACTTTTTTCAAGTTAATATCGAGGATGAAAGAAAATTTTTTTCTTCCAAGAACACTACATAGCCTTGTAGGAAATTTATTCGAGATTTTGAAACTGCCCGTCAATTTTCTGTCTGATCATTAGTTGCTGAGATATCGATGGTTAAAATCAAAAGGATGCTTTTGTATTCGTAGTCGAATATCTCCGGGTCAAATTAACGTAGAGAAAAATTTAAAAAAAGAAATTAAAGCTGAATGAACAGGCTATCAAGTCCACATCATGATTTTTGTGAAAAAAATTTTTCCAAGCCCGTGGATCGAGAAAAAAAGGCAAAAAATAAAAAAAAAAATTTTTTGTGTTCTTTCTTACAATTTCGCGATGACTGTCGCTCCTAAAAATTTTAAGCTAAGAAATCTGAAAACTAGACATTCAGCGCTTTAAAATGCTTTTTTTAAAATCTCAATGCGACTAATTTTAACTGAGATACAGCTTTCTGAAAAATCACTAAAAATTCGAAAAAATTTTTTGCTCCCTTAATTTTTTGCAGAAATGTAGTAGACCTAGTGCATTCTTTAAATATACGGAATGTTTCGTAATAGCACTGAGCCATAAGTACCCATGTATTTTCTTACAAATAATTGCCAAAAAAAAAAAAAAAAAAACCTATAAATTTAGAGGTAAATTAATTTTTATAACTAAGTCGTTAAGAAATACAGATATTTTTTGACCATACAACTTTCAGAGTATTAATTCGAAATATCTACCCCTATCTTGTTGTTTTCTTGGGTTAATTAAAAATTAAAATTTTTAATTTAAGGGGGTACTCACTCGAATTTTCGGAAAAAATCATACATTTTTGAACGGGTCTCAAAGAAAGAGGGAGGCAGATAGAAAATTGATTTTTTTTATTTTACATATCCTTCTACCATATATGTTCATTTTTTTTGACGCGCGCGCCCCACGCGCATGCGCACAGCTGTCTGTATCTCAGGAGACCATTAAAAAAAGGCGGGTTCGATCAGCGCTTTCGAGAACATCCTAGAACAAAAAAAAAAAATTATTCTTAAAGTAGAAGAGTCAAACTTCGCATTGACGGATGGAAAATAAAAAAAAGTCGATTTTAGAGAAATGGCGCATCTACGAAAAAAACCTCGGAAACGCTAGAAAATTTGAGGAAAAAACGGTTACTGAATCGCGAAATTTTTTTTATCAGAATTTCCATCCGTCAACGCGAAGTTGGACTCTTCTACTTTAAGAATACATTTTTTTTGTTGTTCTAGGATGTTCTGGAAAGCGCTGATCGGGCCCGCCGTTTTTTCATTGTTTCCTGAGATACAGACAGCTGTGCGCAAGCGCGTGGAGCGCGCGCGTCAAAAAAAATGGGCATATGGTAGAAGGATATGTAAATAAAATTTAAAAAAAATCAATTCTCTATCTGCCTTCCTCTTTCTTTGACACTCGTTCAAAAATGTATGATTTTTTCCGAAAATTCGAGCGAGTACCCCCTTAAATGATTGTTTTTGCTTTTTCACTTAATTTCGTATCTTAATTATTCAAATGACTTTAAAAGTTAAATGTGTCAGTACGCTCGCAAAGATAATCTTTTTAGTATAAGTCGATCATTTTTGTAAAATGAATCCCATCAAAAACATAAATGTGAAAACGGGAGCCAAGTTTAATAATCAATAAATAAGGAATTGAGATCTAAAAAGGTGTCAAATTTTCACCAAGCAAGTGTTCGTTTATTATGATTTATACCTAAACTTCATGTTTATTTGTGTGAAAACTTGCCAATTGAAAACTTAGCACCTTTTTAGAACTCTTTTGCATTGAATTTTTACGCTTATGTTTTTGATGGGATTTGATTACTTTCTGTAAACAAATTATTATTATTTATCAGTCAAAAGTGATTTTTGAGAATATGTTGATTTTCTCTGGGAAGGATAAAATTTTCCGAACATATTATTATAAAGGCAGGAATCTTTCCATAGTAGGCATTAATCAGCCGCATAATAATAGTTCAGCAGTTCAAAACAGTTTTTAGAGCCGCAATCCGAGAATATATAAAAACACAGATTTGTGAGAATATGTCGAATTTCTCTAGAAAGGGTTAAATTTTCCGAACATATTATGAAGGCAGGAATCTTTCCATAGTAGGCACTAATTATCCGCGTCATAATACATCAGCAGTTCCACACAGTTTCTCGAGCCGCACGTCCAGAATAAGTAAAAACACAGATATATTTGAATATGTCGATTTTCTTTAGAAAGGGTTAAATATTCCGAACATATTATGGAGGCAGGAATCTTTCCATAGTAGGCACTAATCATCCGCATCATAATACTTCAGCAGTTCCAAACAGTTTTTCAAGCCGCACTTCCAGAATACGTAAAAACACAGATATTTTAGAATATGTCGATTTTCTCTATAAAGGGTTAAATATTCCGAACATATTATGGAGACAGGAATCTTTCCATAGTAGGCACTAATCAGCCGCGTCATAATACATCAGCAGTTCCACACAGTTTCTCGAGCCGCACGTCCAGAATAAGTAAAAACACAGATATATTAGAATATGTCGATTTTCTCTATAAAGGGTTAAATATTCCGAACATATTATGGAGGCAGGAATCTTTCCATAGTAGGCACTAATCATCCGCGTCATAATGCATCAGCAGTTCCAAACAGTTTCTCGAGCCGCACGTCCAGAATAAGTAAAAACACAGATATATTAGAATATGTCGATTTTCTCCAGAAAGGGTTAAATATTCCGAACATATTATGGAGGCAGGAATCTTTCCATAGTAGGCACTAATCATCCGCATCATAATACTTCAGCAGTTCCAAACAGTTTCTCGAACCGCACGTCCAGAATAACTAAAAACACAGATATATTAGAATATGTCGATTTTCTTTAGAAAGGGTTAAATATTCCGAACATATTATGGAGGCAGGAATCTTTCCAT
Organism: Xanthostigma xanthostigma; assembly: GCA_963575645.1. Classification (NCBI taxonomy): domain Eukaryota; kingdom Metazoa; phylum Arthropoda; class Insecta; order Raphidioptera; family Raphidiidae; genus Xanthostigma; species Xanthostigma xanthostigma. Next base: position 12,250,264 of record OY754475.1, read on the forward strand.
AGTAGGCACTAATCAGCCGCGTCATAATACTTCAGCAGTTCCAAACAGTTTTTCGAGCCGCACGTCCAGAATACGTAAAAACATAGATATATTAGAATATGTCGATTTTCTCCAGAAAGGGTTAAATTTTCCGAACATATTATGAAGGCAGGAATCTTTCCATAGTAGGCACTAATCATCCGCATCATAATACTTCAGCAGTTCCAAACAGTTTTTCGAGCCGCACGTCCAGAATACGTAAAAACATAGATATATTAGAATATGTCGATTTTCTCTAGAAAGGGTTAAATATTCCGAACATATTATGAAGGCAGGAATCTTTCCATAGTAGGCACTAATCAGCCACGTCATAATACTTTAGCAGTTCCAAACAGTTTGTCGAGCCGCACATCCAGAATACGTAAAAACACAGATATATTAGAATATGTCGATTTTCTTTAGAAAAGGTTAAATATTCCGAACATATTATGAAGGCAGGAATCTTTCCATAGTAGGCACTAATCATCCACGTCATAATACTTCAGCAGTTCCAAACAGTTTGTCAAGCCGCACGTCCAGAATACGTAAAAACACAGATATATTAGAATATGTCGTTTTTCTCTAGAAAGGGTTAAATATTCCGAACATATTATGGAGGCAGGAATCTTTCCATAGTAGGCACTAATCATCCGCATCATAATACTTCAGCAGTTCCAAACAGTTTTTCGAGCCGCACGTCCAGAATACGTAAAAACATAGATATATTAGAATATGTCGATTTTCTCTAGAAAGGGTTAAATATTCCGAACATATTATGGAGGCAGGAATCTTTCCATAGTAGGCACTAATCAGCCGCGTCATAATACTTCAGCAGTTCCAAACAGTTTGTCGAGCCGCACGTCCAGAATAAGTAAAAACACAGATATATTAGAATATGTCGATTTTCTTTAGAAAGGGTTAAATATTCCGAACATATTATGAAGGCAGGAATCTTTCCATAGTAGGCACTAATCAGCCGCGTCATTATACTTCAGCAGTTCCAAACAGTTTCTCGAGCCGCACGTCCAGAATACGTAAAAACACAGATATATTAGAATATGTCGATTTTCTCTGGAAAGGGTTAAATTTTCCGAACATATTATGAAGGCAGGAATCTTTCCATAGTAGGTACTAATCAGCCGCAACATAATACTTCAGCAGTTCCAAACAGTTTTTCGAGCCGCACATCCAGAATACGAAAAAACACAGATATATGAAAATATGTCGATTTTCTCTATAAAGGGTTAAATTTTCCGAACATATTATGAAGGCAGGAATCTTTCCATAGTAGGCACTAATCAGCCACGTCATAATACTTCAGCAGTTCCAAACAGTTTGTCGAGCCGCACGTCCAGAATACGTAAAAACACAGATATATTAGAATATGTCGATTTTCTCTATAAAGGGTTGAATTTTCCGAACATATTATGAAGGCAGGAATCTTTCCATAGTAGGAACTAATCAGCCACGTCATAATACTTCAGCAGTTCCAAACAGTTTGTCGAGCCGCACGTCCAGAATACGTAAAAACACAGATATATTAGAATATGTCGATTTTCTCTATAAAGGGTTAAATTTTCCGAACATATTATGAAGGCAGGAATCTTTCTATAGTTGGCACTAATCAGCCGCGTCATAATACATCAGCAGTTCCAAACAGTTTGTCGAGCCGCACGTCCAGAATACGTAAAAACATAGATATATTAGAATATGTCGATTTTCTCCAAAAAGGGTTAAATTTTCCGAACATATTATGGAGGCAGGAATCTTTCCATAGTAGGCACTAATCATCCGCATCATAATACTTTAGCAGTTCCAAACAGTTTGTCGAGCCGCTCGTCCAGAATACGTAAAAACATAGATATATTAGAATATGTCGATTTTCTCCAAAAGGGTTAAATTTTCCGAACATATTATGAAGGCAGGAATCTTTCCATAGTAGGCACTAATCAGCCGAGTCATAATACATCAGCAGTTCCAAACAGTTTGTCGAGCCGCACGTCCAGAATACGTAAAAACATAGATATATTAGAATATGTCGATTTTCTCTGGAAAGGGTTAAATTTTCCGAACATATTATGAAGGCAGGAATCTTTCCATAGTAGGTACTAATCAGCCGCAACATAATACTTCAGCAGTTCCAAACAGTTTGTCGAGCCGCACGTCCAGAATACGTAAAAACACAGATATATGAGAATATGTCGATTTTCTCTATAAAGGGTTAAATTTTCCGAACATATTATGAAGGCAGGAATCTTTCCATAGTAGGCACTAATCAGCCGCGTCATAATACTTCAGCAGTTCCAAACAGTTTCTCGAGCCGCACGTCCAGAATAAGTAAAAACACAGATATATTAAAATATGTCGATTTTCTTTAGAAAGGGTTGAATATTCCGAACATATTATGAAGGCAGGAATCTTTCCATAGTAGGCACTAATCAGCCACGTCATAATACTTCAGCAGTTCCAAACAGTTTGTCGAGCCGCACGTCCAGAATACGTAAAAACACAGATATATTAGAATATGTCGTTTTTCTTTAGAAAGGGTTAAATATTCCGAACATATTATGGAGGCAGGAATCTTTCCATAGTAGGCACTAATCATCCGCATCATAATAATTCAGCAGTTCCAAACAGTTTGTCGAGCCGCACGTCCAGAATACGTAAAAACATAGATATATTAGAATATGTCGATTTTCTCCAAAAAGGGTTAAATTTTCCGAACATATTATGAAGGCAGGAATCTTTCCATAGTAGGCACTAATCAGCCGCGTCATAATACTTCAGCAGTTCCAAACAGTTTGTCGAGCCGCACGTCCAGAATACGTAAAAACATAGATATATTAGAATATGTCGATTTTCTCCAAAAAGGGTTAGATTTTCCGAACATATTATGAAGGCAGGAATCTTTCCATAGTAGGCACTAATCAGCCACGTCATAATACTTCAGCAGTTCCAAACAGTTTGTCGAGCCGCACGTCCAGAATACGTAAAAACACAGATATATTAGAATATGTCGATTTTCTCCAGAGAGGGTTAAGTTTTCCGAACATATTATGAAGGCAGGAATCTTTCCATAGTAGGCACTAATCAGCCGCGTCATAATACATCAGCAGTTCCAAACAATTTCTCGAGCCGCACGTCCAGAATAAGCAAAAACACAGATATATTAGAATACGTCGATTTTCTCTAGAAAGGGTTAAATTTTCCGAACATATAATGGAGGCAGGAATCTTTCTATAGTAGGCACTAATCAGCCGCGTCATAATACATCAGCAGTTCCAAACAATTTCTCGAGCCGCACGTCCAGAATAAGTAAAAACACAGATATATTAGAATATGTCGATTTTCTCTAGAAAGGGTTAAATTTTCCGAACATATTATGAAGGCAGGAATCTTTTCATAGTAGGCACTAATCAGCCGCGTCACAATACTTCAGCAGTTCCAAACAGTTTTTAGAGCCGCACGTCGAGAATACGTAAAAACACAGATATATTAGAATATGTCGATTTTCTCTGGAAAGGGTTAAATTTTCCGAACATATTATGAAGGCAGGAATCTTTCCATAGTAGGTACTAATCAGCCGCAACATAATACTTCAGCAGTTCCAAACAGTTTTTCGAGCCGCACGTCCAGAATACGTAAAAACACAGATATATGAGAATATGTCGATTTTCTCTAGAAAGGGTTAAATTTTCCGAACATATTATGAAGGCAGGAATCTTTCCATAGTAGGCACTAATCAGCCGCGTCATAATACATCAGCAGTTCCAAACAGTTTCTCGAGCCGCACGTCCAGAATAAGTAAAAACACAGATATATTAGAATATGTCGATTTTCTCCAGAGAGGGTTAAGTTTTCCGAACATATTATTAAGGCAGGAATCTTTCCACAGTAGGCACTAATCAGCCGCGTCATAATACATCAGCAGTTCCAAACAGTTTCTCGAGCCGCACGTCCAGAATAAGTAAAAACACAGATATATTAGAATATGTCGATTTTCTTTAGAAAGGGTTAAATATTCCGAACATATTATGGAGGCAGGAATCTTTCCATAGTAGGCACTAATCATCCGCATCATAATACTTCAGCAGTTCCAAACAGTTTCTCGAGCCGCACGTCAAGAATACGTGAAAACACAGATATATTAGAATATGTCGATTTTCTCTAGAAAGGGTTAAATATTTCGAACATATTATGAAGGCAGGAAACTTTCCATAGTAGGCACTAATCAGCCGCATCATATTACTTTAGCAGTTCTAAACAATTTTTCGAGCTGCAAGTAGAGAATATGCAAAAACACAGATTTCAATGTGTATGGGGAAAACGAGCATTAGCGTTATTCTTTACAGCCGAAATGGAAGAGCGCCAAAATGAGCAGAGCACTTACAGAAATATTGACAAAGCATAGACCTTTCAAATAAAAAAAAACTCATTCAAGTCGAGCGATACGTTTAAAAGTTATTGCAATTCTAAACTGGTCATCATTTTAGGTGTTGCGTTTTTTGTGCCGGTCAGTGTAGAATTGCATTTTCTTTTTTCGTATTTTTCTCGGAAACTCGTAAAGCAGGAACGAAAATTTTTTAAGCAGGAAAAGGCACAAACGAAGCTTAATCCATCCCACCTATTTTGGTCCGTGCGGCTAACAAAGTTGCGGCTAACTTCACGCTTACCGAATTTTCTTTTTTGATTTTCTCGAGAACGGGAAAAGCAGGAACGAAATTTTTTTAAGCAGGAAAAGGCACAAACGAAGCACAAACCAGCCGCAAGTAAAAAATGTACAAATTCCAAAAAGTTGCGGCTAGCGTGAACCTGGCCGCAGCTAAAATTTCTTCGATTTTCTCGGAAACGCGAAAAGCAGGAACGAATTTTTTTGGAGCAGGAAAGGGCACAAACGAAGCACAAACCAGCCGCAAGTAAAAAAATTACAAAATCAAAAAAGTTGCGGCTGGCGTGATCCTGGCCGCAGTTATAAAATTTTCGATTTTCTCGGAAACGCTAAAAGCAGGAACGAAAATTTTTAAAGCAGGAAAGGGCACAAACGAAGCACAAACCAGCCCACCCATTTTGGTCCATGCGGCTAACAAAGTTGCGGCTGGTTTCACGGAGCCCACAACTGTATTCTCTTTAATAAATTGTTTCTGACGTTCTGAAGCATCTCAGCTGTGATACTTGCGAACGCAATACGTATTCTTTGCTTCATGTCATAAGGTGTTGTAGGAGCTGTTGCATATACCAACTGCTTCACATAACCCCAAAGAAAAAAGTCCATAATGGTCAGATCTGGTGACCTAGGGGGCCAAGCAACCGGAGCACCTCTTCCAATCCAACGTTGCTGAAATATTGTCGGTAAGTAATTGCGTACTTGTCGATAGTAGTGTGGTGGTGCCCCATCTTGTTGAAACCACATTATGGCTCTAATATTAAGCGGTACTTCCTCTAGTAGCTGTGGTAACGATTCCTGCAGAAATTCCAGGTACATGTCTCCATTTAAATGCCTCTCAAAGAAAAACGGTCCAATCACCTTATCAGTAATGACAACCCCCCACACATTTATTGACCATATCTTTTGATTTGCAACTTCCCGCATCCAGTGCGGATTTTCTATAGCATAATAATGCATATTATGTCGGTTCACATTCCCATTGTTTTTGAATGTTGCTTCATCCGTAAATAAAATAAAATTTTCTAGATTAGGTGTATTATTTTTTTCGTGATAAAACCAATCGCAAAAATTTATTCGGCGTTGAAAATCTTCTTCACGAAGTTCTTGCGTCAAATTGAAGTGGTAAGGATGAAATTTATGTTGGTTAATAATTTTATTTACCTTACCCAGAGAAATCCCAACTTCCCTACTTATAATTCGCTGGCTCGTAGTTGGATCTGTATTAATTGCAGCCAACACCATAATTTCATTTTCATCATTTTCTCTTTTGTTTCTTTTTTTCAAGACGACATTACCAGTAGCACGAAATCTGTCTAACGTTTTCTGGAAAACAGATCTATCGGGCTGACGACGATCTGCATATCTTTCGAGATATAAACGTACTGCCCGATCAACAACACATTTTACTTCTCCTAAAATTAAAATCATATCACTGTAGTCACTAACAGTAAAATGCATTTTGAGAATTCGTTTTTGTTTAAATTTTACCCTGGAAACACAAACTGTAATAAAAAAATAAGAACCTACTGCAAATCGAAATCTGTCACAATTAAACAAAATGACTATTTTCAACTGTTTAGGTAAAAATACTTCACAGCACACTGCGACAGTTCTTTTAAAAGGTGAAATTTCGCAATATCGCATTCAAGTCGCAATAAACACGAAAATATCAGATTTAGGTCTAGGGAACCCCTTATAAAAGTGTTAGTAAATATCCTAAAGAAAGCAATTCGGGCATAAAAACCACCCCGTTGTATTTAACTTTCACAAGTTATACGCGATTTAAGTTAGATAAAAGAAGTACAATATTTTGAACACCCTGTATAGTAAATTATTTTTTTGAATACAAAAATTAATTTTCTCTTTCATTACCTATTGATCTCCAAAATATCAGTTTGATAAAGTTTTTCGTTTGGGCTATCTCGAATTTTAGGTAAAGGTCTGCATATGTCAAAAATTTCAAAAAAACTTGAATAACTCAAAAACCGCTAATTTTTCGAGCAACGTTTCCCTTACAGTTTCTATTTACAATTAGGTGCAGAATTCAAAAATCAAATAAAAACAGGGTGCTGCATTAAAGAAAACATAACTTTGGCCTGCCCCGCTTAAATAGGACAACCTGTATAGTTGAAAATATTTTCCAGCTATAGAGCAGATCAAACCTAACAACTTTTGTCTGAAACATGTTTCTGTAAGCGTCTTCATTTCCGAAATAAACTTGCCTTTGTTCCTCGCGTGAACACCCTGTATATTTAGTGAATTTTTACATTCACTAATTCATATTGTGAGTATCTATAATTCTTAGTACAATTTTCACAATTAATTTTATATACAACATTGACTTTTGTAATTTATTAATTTTATCTTTTCCTTAATAATTTTATCAAGTTTATTAACATAATAACAAACAATTTTTTATTAGGTAGTCATGGAAATAATTGTGAATAGGTACCTAAAAAGAAAGAACAAATTATTAAAAATCAGACGTTAATTAAAGATTTGAATTAGGTTGTAGGTCATTACCGTCTAGGATTTTGTTTCGCACTGTCTACTAATGACCCCCGTCTTTTAGTGTTAATAAAAATACTAGTAGCCAGTAGTCGATGATATAATACGCTGTATAAAAATATGATTTTGTGCAATAAAATAATAACAACTAAAACAAAGGTTAAAAGAGTGTATAGAAAAAGCACAAAGATTGTATATTAAATCTATGGCCGAAAGGCGAAACTACTTAAGGGTGAATGAGGTATACAGTCGCAGGCATCAATAACAGCTTATTATAAGATGATAGCAACAATGTCAAATTGTAACGAAATTGAAGTGTTTTTTACTCATTCATACGTACACTTATAATGCCCATATCTATTCACCGAACACAATTAAAGATAGAAGTTGGAACAAATTTATTCGTTAGAATAAAATTTACTTTCAATTCAGCAAGCCAATTATCAGGTAGAAAAGTTACTTAAAGAATAAAATATATACACTGCACTATACTCCTTGCTCTTTTTGTTGAATATTTTGACGTTCACCTAAAAATTTGAAAAATTTGAAAAAATCAGCCTTGATTGAATATTTCGAGGGCGCTACGAGTTTTGACGTGTTCAACTCTTTGCCAGACGGAGGTTGTCCCGGGTACAAAATTCCAGATTTGAGTTTTTGTGCTCAAAGGCATCTGAATTTATCGCTCAGGAAATTTCAAACATGACAAAATATATTAAGTGACACCTCCAGTTTGACCGGGTCCATCCACGCATTGTCTCTGATCTCAGCTGCCAGACTGCGATTTTTAATTTCAGGGTAGTGCCCTTAATGAATGTACAAAAACTTGGGTTTGAGGAAATACTATAAGTAATATTAGCATGATAACCAAGTTTTGTGCTATAGAATACACAAGTGGCGGGCTGTGCAAATAGAGCTTGCATTTGACTGGATTTTTTTACTAATATTTTTTTTTTTATATTTCTAATTAATAAATTTAAAGTTCGAAATTCAATGAACTCTTTAAATACGGAACTCTAAGGGTGCATTCGTTTTGGGCGTTTACACACTTTCATGGCTGTCAAGCGGTGTTTTTAGTGTTGAAGTTGATGCTGTAAGCGCTGACAAAGTGCGCTTATGCTTGAGCTCAAACGATCGGCACAACGCTTTACCTCTCGAGTTAGTGTAGCAAAAGCGTCAGCGCCAAATCGTGCTAACTACTAAAACGAACACGGTTTAAGCGTTTTGAGACTTAATTCGTGTCATGTTTAAGACATCTTAACCTAACTTTCGTGTGGACTGAAAGCAAGTGAAACTTAAAATTATTTTTTCTTTGAAAAATGGCAAATTCATTGCCCACATTATTGTTGCGCGCTCCCTGTTAGGACGACTATGGATTCTATAGAATCTTCTAGCAACAACAACAATGGAAAACATGTAGCCAAGAAAACCCGATCTTCTTAGAATAGCCTGGAGAAGGTAATGCATGTAAGAAATGTTGAGATGTTTCTAGAACATTCTACAGACGGGGGACGAAGCTATCAAACGCGAGCGGAGTGGTTGGCAAGTCAGTCAGTCAGTTGGTTCGTTGCAGCGCGTACGTGCAGTGGATTACAGACAACTGTGAAATTAATTGTTCAGTCGGTACAGCAAGGCCGAAGTAACTGCTAAAATAGAAGATAATGAGCTGTGTAAACTATTGAGTGCAATTATATAAATCTGGTTTTAACATAAATAGCTTCTGTGTTGTAAATAATCGTGTGTATATAGTTAATAGACAAGTCTGCTAATAAACTTTGGTGTGTTCCTGTATTAAATATTTTCTGTACATAATTAGTGACTTTATATTCTTCTGTTGCTTAGTCTTCTCTTATTTAGAACTGTCGTTATTTTGTTTCTGTTAACGTTATTATTACTGTTAAGTTAGAGAAGAATTTTTTTGTTTGTGTGTTTTGTTAAACGTTTATTACTGTAAATAAATAATTTCCACCACGAACTAGAACATTTTTGTTACATTATAGTCCATTAATTTAGAAGATCCATTATTGCTTGAAAAATTCCTAAATTATTTACATCCGTCATAATAATGCCAACTGACGTTTACCACGTGCTTATCACAAACCATAGATCCCAAAGTGAACGGTGTTTCAATGAGTAAAGTAAGCGTTCAAAAGCCAAGACGAATGTCAATAAATCGCGCTTATAAGCGTAGGCGCTGAAAGCGTTTAAGCGCCCAAAACGAATGCACCCAAAACGAATGCACCCAAAACTCAACATAAACGATTTAGCGATTTGACCAGCGATATGGTCTTTTCGTACTTCGTCGCTAAAAAAAACAAGAAAAAAACAAAGCGCGGTCACTTGTCTTGGAGTCTGTAAAAAGAAGCAATGCATTAGTCAGAGTATCCTGCACACTGTGTACAAAGAGAATGTGTGACAAACATGAGAAATGAGAGCGAATTAAGACTAACAGCAAAAAGTACGAATAATGTACGACGAACACGTATATTACATGCCCATACATTGAAACAGTGGCGCATCGAAGCAAATTCATTTTTTATGCACATATTCACCGAACGCTATTAAAGACAGGTGTTACTAATCTTGGAACAAATTTATTCGTTACAATAAAATTTACTTTCAATTCATTAAGCAAATTATCAGGTAGAAAAGTTACTAAAGAATAATTAATATACACTGCACTATACTCCTTGCTCTTTTTGTTGAATATTTTGACGTTCACCCAAAAATACGACCGATGGCGTTAGTGTAAACGTCAAAAAAATGTTTCACAAAAAAGGGGTCGGCAACCTGCGGCTCGCGAGCCGCTTACGGCTGTTTTGATGTAAAGTTGCGGCTCTCCAGTTCCATACGCAAAACATAATTATTTTATTACATAAACCCTTAAAAACCGTCCAATCGATCCATGGTTGAGTACCATGTCTATATCTCAACCATTTCCACTCGCGTCTCACCCGCACCGCCTTCGTCGTGACATGTTCGCGTCGGATATATATATACATATATAAGCAAATACTATAATACTGAAACGAAAATGTATAGTGGCTCTTTAAAAACTGGGAAATATTGTAAATTGTAACTTTTGGCTCTTCCTAATGATAAAGATGACGAAGATGAAACACAATTTGATTGATAAGTCGGCATACTCGTGCAAAAAAAAAATTGTTTAATTTTTCAGAATTAAAATTTGTAAAACGATTTAGCTTCTTATTTTTATCACCTTTAATACTCTGTATCTCCTAAAGTATTGATCGTACAGTAAAAATGTTTAGACATAATTTATAGGAAATTTAATGTAGATAATTAATGTAGAAGTCACAAAAAAGATATTATAAATAGTTTTCGAGTCACAAGCAAAAACCTTGAAAAAGAGACCTTTCCCCCCCTCCCCCACCGCAGGCTCGTGTCCCTCCCTCGGGGGCTTTTAGTATATTCATCTGGACACCTTAAGAAATAACTGTACCAACTTTCAAAACTACACGAATTATTTGGTCTGATCGACGATTCTGAAACTAATTTTCTTAGACTAATACACTTCACAAAAGGTTAATAAACAACACATAAATAAATTCACAAAGCGACTGAAGATATAATACTTCACGTTTGTTTATAGGTTAGGTTTTATGATCTATGCGGCGGCCATTATTATTTTATAAGGCGAATAAATATTTATACCCTGGAAGTAAGACAGAATAGATATATACCCGCAGTAAACAAAATTATGGTTAACGAATTGAATTATCAATAGTTATTCAGACGAACAAATGAACCGAATAAATAACAACTTACGTTCGGTGAATATGGCCATTAAAGAGATTATCTTGTTTGTAGTCGGTTGTAAGAAATCTGAAATCGAAGAGGAATAAAACTAATTTATATGTCTGTCTGGGAGTACTTTTTCACCAATTCGACCGATTTTATTGATATTTTGCAAACGTGCATAAGTCTTATAGTAAAACATTCTGCCAAATTTCGAACAGTTCGCTTCATGAACCTTACTCCTCCCTTCCGTTCGAAATTGTCGATCAGCCTTGATAATATGGGTATTTATAAAACAAGTCGATTTAAAAAAAAAAAAAAAAACGACCAAGTGTGTGTCGGGCACACACATAATAGGTACGGGGCTATTATTGACAAACATCATACCCTAACCTACAAATGCGTTATTGTAGATAATATGCTTTGTGGATTATTAATTAAAAACGTATAGCCATGAACTATTAATTACTAATTTCAGTACCTAGTCAAATCACTTTGGAGCCATTACTAATAATAACAATAATAGTAATATTAATAATAATAATATATTAATACCTAATAATAATAAAGATAATAGTAATAATAATAATAATGCGTTTAATGTCCGTTTCTCGACTTTATGTCTAACAGACGCCATTCGCGCCATTACCTACTACCACACTTCCCGTTATTTTCTACATTTTTTAAACTTTATTAACAGAAATGGGCGAATGAAGGAATTTTTAGGAAAATTAAGGATAAGGTAGGCAAATTTTGAGCATAGGAGTTTGACAGGTAATCGGCCATGGCCTTGAATAAGGAACCATCTCGATATTTATCGCGAATTATTGAGGGAAGCCATGGAAAACCTCTACAAGATGGCCGGTACAGGAATTACCGTTTCTCGGCGAGAAGCAGTAGGAAAAAGTCCTAGTCACATCTGCTCCCGCCGGGATTTGAACTCGGTACCTCCCGAATGGGAGTCTAGTGCTCTCACCGCTACGCCACCCCGCTCGGTACTTTGGAGCCATTACTATTTTCTATCTACCACACACTTCCCGTTACTTTCTACATTTTTTCAACTTCAACTAATTAATAGCAATGGGCGAATGAAGGAGTCTTTGGAAATACGGATAAGGTAGGAAAATTTTGAGCAGAGGAAGGGAGGGAACCATCTCGATATTTATCTGGATTTAATGAAGGAACCATGGAAAACCTCAACAAAGGATGGCAGGTACAGGAATTACCGTTTTAGACGAGAAGCAGCAGGAAAAAAGTCCCGGCCATATCTACCCCCATCAAGATTCGAACCCAGTACCTCCCGTAGTGCTCTCACTATTACTCTACACCTTAGTCGCACACCCCTAACAATTTTATCGATATATGAATACGTAATGCCGCTGAATGATTCAGGCCCTGCATCGTTTCACGGTGTCAATATTTATGTACGTACAGAGTACTTATTCAGTACGTATTGTTACTAACAACAATACAACATAACTGCTGACTGGGCAACAATTCAGTGCGGTTTCCGCAAATGTTCAATTCGAACTGTTCAACAAAACCACTGACTCAAGTTATTATTGTACGCTACTCAGTCGTGCGTTGCAGGTATCTGGCGTAAGCACAGAAGAAGATTTACAGACGCGTTGGATATAATATTCGACATTTACTTCTACACTGCGCCGCTAGCGGGCAATAGAGCGGGATTCAACTGTCTTGTTATTGATGTGATAACGTCTTATAAATTGATGAAACACCGGCTGCACGCACGAAAAAAAGTAACGTTCCGCAAGCGAGAGCGCGATATAAGCGATAGTCTCTCTCTTCTCGCGTGACGTCAGAGAGTAGTGTGCGTTCAACATTTTTTTCGGCTGTTCTAGCGAAAGCTATTTCTGACAGATGGCCAGATAAATTATACGGTTTGTTAACAAATATATAATATATATACATTCTTTTAAATGTCTTTTATAATTGCTTAAAAATATGTATTTTGCTTTGGTTGATCAAATTATTAGTCGGTAAAAATATAGTTTGACAGCTACTAAAATTTGGGTTATGTATTATTAAATATGATATTCGAGCGGAATACGTTATCACGTAAAACTATCGTCCGTAAACCGACTTTACAGACAACCAATTTTTATTGTTTTCTAAGGCCGACAAATACACTGACTGCTTCAAGTAGTTGACACTGGATGCTTCTTGCCATATATTTAATAACTTCTATATTGCTAGTGGCCGTAAGTGAAAGCGCGGCCCATGAAGTGGAACAGTAGATGACTTTCTTTTTACTTGACCCGTTGTGCGCAACTGTCGCGTTTGTAGTGGGGCAATTAGTAAGTGGAATAGAGCAAACCACCTCCCTTTCACAGCTTAGTTCCATGTGCAAACTGACGCGCATCCATTCACAGACATGCGCATGAGACTCAAGAGTATAATAAGTGAGACAGACGTATACATGCCTGCACCGTAGTGTTTAAGTCTTTCTCCCAATATTTGCAGCCAATATAGAGGGTATTAAATATATATAGTTACAACTCTCTGATTGGCTGATTGGCGGCAGTTCAAGCAGAAATGAGGTTATTTCACTACGTGCTTTGTATCGGAAATTTGGCAACAGCGCTCATTATAATTTGATTTTTAGCTGACAGGAATGTGATACATAATTCGTGTCGGCTCTATTCTATGATGGAAATTCGAATAAAAATAGGGAGACACGTAATTTCTGTTTAGATTTTAGCAAAGTTGTATTGATTGTTACTGTGATTAGATAAAACCTCTTTGATTTATGAACTTATTTTACGTATTATTTAAGTAGGAAGCTTGCGTTTTGTACAGTCGCCCCACAGGAATGTGACAATTTTGCTCACGTTTAGGCATTTTTTACCAAAATAGTATATTACATCACAAAGGCCGAAAGTTGAATTTTTAAAGTTGAAATCTCGGCCCTGCGCGTCATGAGCCCGAGGCGAATAAGGCCCGTGTGGTGTATACGATTTTTCTTCATATTCGCTCCAAACACGTACTTTCGTCAGCAGAAACGAAAGATTGACATTTACTCCCAGTGAGAACGGCGGGAGGAAAAAATTTCTCATGCGTATTTATACTCGTAACTAGGGTTACCGCTGTCATTTAATATAATAAATAACAGGGAGTAAATTTCAAACTTTCGTCCCTGCTATAATAGTCCGGGGGCCAGTAACAGGTTTTTCTTACCAATTTCCGCATGCTTCAAAGACTCGTAAAAAGCTTTAGACAGTTGGACTATGAAGCATCGTGGCCGTCAGCTGCGGCACTATCGGGGGAATAGGTAGCTTTATAGCTTCGGAAATATTTTGAAAATAAAGAAATCAGCCGCTATTTTGTTTTATAAATCTGTCAGAAATAAACTAGTTCGGCATGCTTAGATTAATTTTTACATGACGTGGAACATAATATTATGTAGCTAACCATGACAACGAATAGCAAATATCATATTGAATACGATCCATTACCCGCGCGATATCAGAAATTCTTTAACATAATAAAATGTCAACATTTTTGAAGTGGTCCCGTCACCCAATTGGCTGGAATTTTTGTGTATTTTGTCAAAAGAAAAGTTCAACGTTAAAATTAATCAACGAAGATTTGTGCAAGTGCCGTAATATACTCACTATTCGAAAAAATTATAATTTAGCAGCAAGAGATGTAATACTTCCTGAACAACCTAATGATTTTCAACTGTATCATAGCGATTGCTATCGACGCTTTACAGCTTTACCGCCAAAATATCGACGTTCCCAACTTTCTCTTCTACCACACCCTTTTTTGTATCAGCTGACAATCTTTCCCCCAATATACAAGCAGCTGACGATTTTATTTATTTTAAATATTATAAAAACTACCTTTTGACAAAGTTTCATGTGATAGGGAATGACTGAATTCATATTAATTTCGTCAAGTTCGTATGATCAGCTGACGTAACATCCACCATCGTACAGCCAGCTGACGTTTTTTTTTATGAAAGATCATTAATAACTATCTTTTGACAAGTTTTCAATCGATAGGTAATGATAAAAAATATTATTCAAATAAATAAAATTATCGACCAATTTTTTTCAGACTATACCTATATTGACAAAAAATAATAAATTATAAATCAATATTTCACTAGATGACGTTTCGAAATAATCTAAAAAATATATAAATTAATTAGTATAATATCTACTTTCTAATAGAATGGAGTTTGAATTATCGAATTTTAATGAAAAATATTAATAACGAACAGTTTTTTGATAAGTAGTCATGGATACCTATGTACTTAACAGACGTTTGTCAAAGATTTGGATATAAAAAATATTATCTTTTTAACCGTGCGTGGGAGGCTATTCCACCGATACTGGCGCAGCTGACGGCCACTATGCTATATGGTACTACTGTCTGAGCATTTTGCGAGTTTTTCAGCCGCGCGGAAATGGACGACCTAAATAGGTCGCTGGCCCCCGGACCATAAGGGACGAAAGTACGTACTTTCGATCGAGGTATGAAGGAAAGGTATTTTCTGATCTTGCTGAATTTCAGTGCCCAAATAAAAGCTAATTAGTTCCATATTCCCGCTTTAAAATAAATCAGAAATTTCAATAACTAAGGAGCTATGAGTTGAGCGTACAAAAATTCCTTCACTGTAAGAACTAGCCGAGTGTTACTTCTGTAATCCTCTTCTGTGGTAAAGTACCTATTCATGCTTTCAACAAACCAATGCATGCACTTATGTAAACATGCACGGAACTTGTAACTACATAAAATTGCGTATTATTGTAACATTAACGTTACATAAATGAACAGTTTTGACCCAGTATCAATACTAAAATCATAACATGAAATAATAATGGAACGTTTTTTCTTTATTTTCGACCGGTAAAAGGCCGGAAACGGTAATTTCTTAAAGGATATAGTACAATCAATCTGGCGAAAAAAAAATCATTTCGTATCAAAAACACCCAAAAAGGTGAAATTTGGTGAGTCGTTAGAGAATGATGAAAAAAAGGTTACCTGGCAATGGCCACCTGGTACCTGTTCAAATAGTCAAAAAAAACTTAAAAATATTTTGAAATGCATTTTTCTCGAAAACTATCCATTTTACAGAAAAATTTATTGAACAAAAAATGTAGAGGGCATCGTTATCTACAATTAATGTCATTGGTGCTATGTTGTACAACAAAAAATGTGCGCAGTAGGTGGCGCTAAAGTGCCAAAAAAAGTGTTTTTCTACTTTTTTGCCCTGAAATTTTCATTTTTCAGTTACGATTCAAATGGAAAAATTGTTCCTTTTTATTTTATAAACAACTTTTATTTCAACATTTTTTTCATACAACTTACTTTTCATACAACTTATTTTCACTTCAACAAGCTGCAGCTCTGAAACGGTAAGTTGTATGAAAAAATGTTGAAATAAAAGTTGTTTATAAAATAAAATGGAACAATTTTTCCATTTGAATCGTAACTGAAAAATGAAAATTTCAGGGCAAAAAGTGGAAAAACACTTTTTTTGGCACTTAAGCGCCACCTACTGCGCACATTTTTTGTTGTACAACATAGTACCAATGACATTAATTGTAGATAACGATGCCCTCTACATTTTTTGTTCAATAAATTTTTCTGTAAAATGGATAGTTTTCGAGAAAAATGCATTTCAAAATATTTTTGAGTTTTTTTTGACTATTTGAACAGGTATTTGAACAGGTACCAGGTGGCCATTGCCAGGTAACCTTTTTTTCATCATTCTCTAACGACTCACCAAGTTTCACCTTTTTGGTTGGTTTTGTTGAGGTTTTTGCCAGATTGACTGTACTAATAGGTTTTCGTGAAAAAAGTTTCGAATAAAAGTTGCTCCACTTGGAAGATGAATCGTTTGCACACAAAACTCACCCCCAACCCGTCAATTTCAAATGGCAACTTACATTTTTTTCACGGATTATAATTCTCCGAAGAGAAATATCAGTGTGTAGGCTTTCACGGCCGGTATTTCTACCTGACGTTTCGTCTACAACTGCGGTAGACATTATCAAAGGCGATGTGGTAGCGGGCGAAGTGCCCTTCTAGGCTGCTCACAGGTAAGTGTGTCGAAAAGTGCGGTACTTCCGTCTTTTATGATCAGCGTGATCGTGTTCTCTACTCGGTCGTAGTATGCTCTTCTGTGATTGGTCGTTCCATTCAGTGGGTTGGTATTGCACAGTGCTGGTGTCCGGGTTTAACTTAGATTCAAACCTTCATCTTTCCGGTTGAAATTATTTCAATTAATTCAACCGGAAAGATGAATGTTTGTGTATTTCTATGGCCTCTCTGTATATGCGCGGGTAGTAACTCGAAGCCTTGGAAAAAAAAATAGGACAAAAGTTTGATATTTCTCTTCGGAGAGTCATAATCCGTGAGAAAAAATGTGGGTTGCCGTATAAAATTTATATTCACCCCCATCCCCTGCAAAGGAGTGAGGGGGTAGGGGTGAGTTTTGTGTGCAAACGATTTTACCTTCCAAGCTGAGCACCTTTTGTTCGAAACTTTTTTCATGAGAACCTACCTTTCAGGAAATTTCGGACTTTTGCCGGACCTGTATATAAAATTTGGTAATCTCGACAAACTCATTCATTAAAATGTAAAGACCGCTACACACGAGGCTTGATTTGATAGATTTGTTTACTATAATTTTCTAACGCTGGTTTTTTTAATTGCTTTTATGTGCTCGCTTTACACGAGACCTCTTTTCCAGCTTGTTTTGTGAATAGAACTGGTGCGCGCGCAGTGACAGTTCAAATATAAACACAGAGCAAAACGTGTCTGTTGTCTGACTCTGAGCAGAATGACGCCATGTTGGTTTGTGGGCGTTTGTTCATGATAGATAGATAGGTAGATAGATAGATAGATTTATTTTGCACTAATACAAACAATTATGAAAAGTGACGTCATATAAAGTTACTAATACAAGTTATGACTAAAAATTTATCAAATAGATTTAAAAAACAAATTTAAAGAAATCATCAGTGTCATAAAAACAATAACAGGTTAAAAACATTTTCAGCTTTTTTTTTAATTTTTCCACAGGCAAGCTTTGCATATGATTAGGAAGCTTATTAAAAAAATTTATTGCTAAATAATTAAAGCCATTTTGTACCGTATTTAATCTGTGCAGCGGCAAGGCTAGGCAATCTTTATTCCTAGTGTTGTAAGTGTGAAAAGTGGAATTAGTTTCTAGACTATTATAGTTTTCCTTAGCATATATTAAACAATGATATATGCCAATATACGAACAGCCGCTTTTTGGAAAAGGAAAATTCTTTTGTCTCCGGATGTCCCTCCCCAAATCAAAATTCCATATTCCATTACTGAATGAAACTAGATTTTTTATTCGTCTTACTGCGTAAGTGGCTTTAGCCAGTTTACTACTTACATAGCCTATATGCTTATCCCACTTAAAAGCCGGATCAAGAATAATACCTAAGAATTTGACTTTCTTAGTTCTGTTGAAAGTTGAAACTCTTAGCTTGAACCTGTATTATTTCAGTCTTAGGGATACCGAAACTAAGCGAACGCGAATGTGTACAGGGAACGCTCGCCTGATCTCGTAGCGCACTGTCTCGCCTCGCCAGCGCTCCGTATAAAGTTGTTTTTTTTTTAGCGGGAGTCCAAGGAACCGAGCGGCGAGTACGAGCGCAGTCAGAACACACTCGTCGCTTCGTGCGAATTTAAATGTACTTAAGTTGTCATTTTTGCTGGTTAAAGTGTAACTTTTAATGATAAAAAAATTATGGCGAACTGGACCAATGACACAGTAATTGATTTCTTAGAACATTATCAAAATGAGCCTGTGATCTGGGATCCCATGTATCTCCAGCATAAGGATAACAAAAAAAACAATGACGCGTGGCTCAGATTGAGTGAAATTTTGTTGGGACGACTATGGATTCTGTAGAATCTTCTAGCAATAACAACAATGGAAAACAGGTAGCCAAGAAAACCCGACCTTCTTAGAATTGACTGGAGACACCAATACATGTAAAAGAGAGGTTCTCGGCGCGTCTATAACATTCGACAGGCGGAGGACGAAGCTATAAAATGCGAGCCGAGTAGTCAGTCAGGGGTCAGTTGTTCGTGAGGCGTTCATGTGTTTATACAGTGCCAAAGCGTTGTGACATAAATCATTAAGTGCAGTTATATGAATCTGGTTTAACATAAACAACTTTTTGTAAATAATCGGGTGTATATAGTTAATAGACAAGTGTGCTAATAAACTTTGGTGTGTTCCTGTATTGTAAATATTTTGTGTACTACATAATTTAGTGACTCTATACTGTTACTTAGTTTCTATTTTATTATTTGGAACTGTCAGAATTGAAAAAAGAGATTCTCTTATGGTCCAGATGCATTTAACTGCGCCGTTTAAATGGACAGTGAAGCCGAGCCACGCCGAGTGTGTACACAGACACATTCGTAGACGCTTGCTTTATCTAATCTCTCGGCGAGTGCGTGTACAGCAGGCATAAATTCTATCTTGTGAGATAGCAGGCGAGCCCGCAGTGGCGTCATTTCCCCAGTCTACCGGTCAGCAGAAATCCAAGCAGTGTTTCCAGCCTCAATATGCCGCGGCCTTAAGACAATAAATTGTCGTACAAATTTGTCTATTGGTAAAGTGAGTTGGATGTATACAAAAGAAGAGTTGGGCAGAAAAGGAGAACACTATAGAGTGGAAGAGTATCCTGTGAGCTGAGGTCACGATGACGCCGCGCCGGTTGTGACGGGTCAACCGCATTTCCTGCGGCACACCAGTTGACATATACATACGTTATGTAACAATGTTATGTAACTAACACAAGCACCGTGGGACACTGAAGTAAGTCCGCTTTAAACGGAGACAGTTTTGATTTTGAAGTGAAATTTATTATTATAGCGGGGGTTAGTTTGTGAGCCAATGAAACTGAAACCCGATATGATTGAAACACAGGCGTGAACGTCATTCACATAAGAACACGGGGGAAGTGAAACTTCTTTAGCGTTATGAACTCGTTTCTTTGATGCGTTGTCCATTTTGAGTTGCCAAGAAAGCATGGCTACGACGCACGCATTTTTGTGTCCAAAAAAACGGGACAACTTAGAACAATTTCTGCAAATACTTGACATAACATATTTTCATAGTGACATAACATAACGCCAGGACAGACCTCAAAACTTGATAAAATTTTAAAAAACTTTAAAAGCTCGTTTCTCTTTCATTTTTGAATTTTGATAAAAAAGTAACTTGAAATATTTGTTCGCCTATTTGATTTCTACACGCTAGTAACAAAAGAATCAACTTAAAAATCATTCTGTATAAAGAACAGTTTTGCACCCGGGTGAAACCGGGCCGGGCCGCTAGTTGAGTTATACAGGTTGTATCACAGGAAACCGAAGATAGGGAAATACCTACACAGTACAAATTAGTTAATATCAGAGATTGCTTTGCCCTCTATTCAGAGGTCGTTACCATAGTTTACGTAATGAAATCTATTCGAGATGGTGGCACAATCTGGATGAACTAAATACAAAATTCAATGTAACTCCTGTAATGTTAGACAAAGTGAGACAAAGTTTTTATAACCGATTAAGCCACTGCTTAATCCAAATAGATATTTATTTGAACATTTGGTTTAATTTTTATTTTAACTGTTTGTTTGATTTAATTATTTATTAAAATTATATTTTGTAACTAAAAAGTCATTAATAAAAATAAATTCATTTAATGGGGATCCACGATATGAACTACTCTATCTGGCGAGGAAACTTGCTAACTAACATGTGAGAAACAAGTATATGAATCGTACTGTCAATGAATACTGTTAATCGTGATTTTTTTTATAATAATAATAAAAAAAAAACTTTGATAAATTAATAAATGACTTACTATGGAACCTGCGAAGTTTTCACCTCGTGCAAACACAAATAAAAAGTTAGTAAAAGGTTGTAATTGTACCACAGCATTTCAATGCAGATGGTTAATTATATTTTACCAAGTAAGTAGGTATTATATTTAGTCTTAGTATTGAAAACTTAATTCATTAATTGAATAGTTTTTATTATTAAATAACATTAAGAATTTTGATAGAAAAAACAAAGTTGAAAATACATTTTGACATTTTAGTTTGGGAACTTATCTGTTGCAATAAAGTAATGTTTCAATATGTTTGCAACGTTTAGTAACATTGCATTGATATAATATTTCTATTTACCACTTTTATTTCTTGTGGATTACTCTTTAAATCGGAAGTTTGTAAACAGAAAGCATTAAAATTCATCTTACTTAAAGGTTCTGTTCCAGTTGAATTTTTGCCTAATTTTACGATATGGCCGGAATTAAATATACGTTCCCCTTCAAGGAAATTTCTTTTTCGGTGGTTTGTATCAGCCCAATTACATTGAGCTGATACTATATAGTAACCATAGTAACTATGGGAAATGATACCCCATCGTCGCCATGTTTTTAAAGCTCCACCCATTTTATGGACCCCACAGAAGAGTTTATTTTAACTTATGTTTATAATTATTCATTATTAACAATTATTGTTAAATAATGGCTAGTCAATGTTACCCATGGTATTCATTCTCATATGTGGCCAAAGTAATCGTTAATTCTAACTAATTTGCACAATGAAGTTTTCCCTATGTTTGGTTTTTTGTGATACACCCTGTATAATTAGGTGTGTGTTACAAACGTGTTGAATCCTTTGACATTGTGTTTTTTTATACAAAACTAACAATGGGTTATAGACCTAGTCACCTAACGTACCCTAGCATAGCTAATAATGAGTATTTAAGTAACTGAAACGAATTCTGTGTCAATTATTGGTAATAATTTGTCACTTCTGTTTCGTAACTAATGCAAATAATAATAAAAAATAATGATTTTGTTGATTGTATTTGTTTTTTATGTAATTGTAATATTAAAACAATTTTGTCTCTCTATATATATCACACTTGTGAAAATAATTAAAATTTACCACTAAATTAACATTTTTTAAATTTAGATAATATTATTACTTTACTAAATGATTTGCCTTCTTTTTCTTTTCAATAACTTTACACAAGTGCACGAAATGCTGAAAGTAAACAATGACTTATTTTCAACTTTCGTCCGCCATGAAATAGTCCAAAGGATAGGACGTTTGTTGCCGAATCACAGTGAGAACTTGTCGGTCAAAACGTGTTTCACAATTATCAAGCTGCGACTTTCGGCAAAGAAATGTAATTCTAAACAGAATATTCAGTCGACTGCGAGTACTATAAAATAATCAGAAATATAAAGAATATTGAAATATTACTTAAAACTACTCACCGAAAATATATTATTCCTCTCTTTTCCTTTCAAATTAAATAATTTACTGTTTAAATTGTTGATTTAAAGTAAACCGTAATTATTTTGACATATCTACATAATATAGATTGTTTTTCCAAGCCTGCTCATACATAATTTATTTTGTTAGGTTAAAAATCGATTTTTTGAATATCAATTTTCAATCCTTAAAATCCACTTATCTCAATTCTGAGATCTTATTGCTCATCTGTAAGTCGAGCCCTTTCAAACGACACCTCGATCGTCTAAATCGATCCAGTAGTTTAGGAAAAGATACCCGCATAAAAAACTCCTGGCCTATTAATACATATTATATAGATTTGTCGATTAGTGCAAATAGTAGCCGCGTTATGTCACTCCATATAGCCTTGCATAACAATAGTCTATAGTGCAATTCAATCTTGAAGGAGCCATTATGTGAGATACCAGTATCATAACATAAGTTAGAGAGAGAAAGAGACAGAGAGAGTTGAGCCATGATTGATCAACTTCTATAACAGACTGATCAGTTAAAATTAGTTCTGAGACTAGATGTATTCTTTTGGGAAATTAACTTTGATGCACGTATGAGTCAAAACATAAGTGAAGTATATAGCATAGACAAGTTGAAAACTATAATATTTTAATATTTATGAAAAACTTCAATTTCTCATCGTATAGGTTCCTTGTATGTTTCAATACAGATCAATCTTCTGAAATAGTGATGTGTCCACATGACTTTTTATTGGGAGCTGGTTCCGTGAGCTTCGCTCACTAAAAAGAGTCGCTCAGAGGGAGTCGTTCAAAGGAGCGACACTAGACAGTACGCACTTCACAAGAGTGCAGAATGCAGAGGTGTGAACTGTCATCATGCATGCTCTGGAGTCACGTGGCATTGCACAGCACAATACACACACTCAGCTCTGAGCTCATTTTAAAATTATTCTTATCTTATATTATTCGCATTTTGGATAAACTATAATAAAAGCTTAACAATAATAATGTTTTTTGTTATAATATTATATATTTGTCAACGACGTCAATGTGAATGGTTTAAGTCACAGTAAGCTTAGTACTATTACACTTACAGTGTGTTATATGACTAAGCAAAGATAACTATGTGCAAAATTCACTAGTGTCTCTGTGGTCTGTGCTGTGTGCGCTCTGTAAATGTGCGAATGCAACAGTACAGAATAGCTCAGCACAAAGCATTGGCGCTCGGAGTGAGTCATTCATAAAAAAAGAGCGACTTGCTCCGCTCCGAGAAAGGAGTCGTTCACTATGAACGACACGCTCAGGAGCGACACATCACTATTCTGAAATAATTTTGTTTCATTTTGTTTTTTATCAGACAGTGGATGTATATAAATAATTGAACGTAGCGATTTTGAAATCAAATTGTGATTTATTTTATAACGTCTCCTTTAAAAGGTGAATGAACTTACGGCGTAGTGATTCGCGGCTACCTTGAAATCAAGTCAAGCTCAAGTCAAGTATTATAATGTGAAAATAAAGTCAAGTCAAGTACTCAAATCTTTGATTAACGTCTTATTAGAATTCTTCAATAAATAAAATTATCGTCAATGTATTAATTATTATTTTTTGTTGATATATATTTGTCTGAAAAATTGGTCGATAATTTTGTTTATTCAAGTCAAGTAAGTTATACAATTCTGAAGAAGATCCAAATCCGGATCGAACGTTAATAAATTATTTGAATTATAATTCTATAATTTGTAATTATAAGTATTCTCTGAAAAATTGGTCAAAAATTTTATTTATTCAAGTAGTTATATATGTCAAAGATCAAGTCAAGTCAAGTAAGTTATATCCCATCAAAAATAATATACCTAAATGTGAAAAAGGAGCCAAGTTCAATATTAAGAATATATTGTGTGACAGTCGACAAAAAAAATCGAGATTCAAAAGGGTACCACGTTTTCACACATATAATTATAAAGTTTAGGTATAAATCATAATATTAAACACGAAAACTTGCCAAGTCAAACTTTGCCACCCTTTCAGATCTCATTTTTTTGGTCGGCGAAGTCGACAACCACACATATTCTTAATATTGAACTTGGCTCCATTTTTCACATTTCTGTTTTTGATGGGATATCATTACTTTTTGGAAAGAAAGTATTATTATTTATTATTCAAAAGTGATTTGTAAAATTAATCTTTTTTCTTGCGGTTTACGCTGTTTAGTTTTTTCGATTGCTTGGAAAATATTTCAAATATTAAAAATTTACTGTTTTCTGATTTTTTTTTTTTTTTTTGTATACACAGAATTACCTGGCTGGACGCCAAATTTCAACTTTCTAGGTCATCTGGAAGTGGGTTAGGTTTTTGATCTTTATGTCAGTGAATCAATCAATCAGTGATAAAAATGCCGATTATCAGACGTTAATATCTCAATAACCGTTTGAGCTGTATTTACGAAATTTGGGGTTCTACTGAATCTAAAGGATTTTAATAAATAATCCAAATTTCATGTGTTTATATTAAATAGATTTTGAGTTATTAATGGTTCAAAAGTGGCTCCAAATGGTTCGTGTAATTTAACATACAGTTACTGCGTCGCTCTTTTGGCCTGCCGCGTGTCGTAGATGTGAAATATCAAGTAGTTTAAAAAATCGAGTAGTTCCTGAAAACTACCTGATTTTTCATTAACCTTATAAAATAATTAACTTGTAAATTATAGATTTTAAACATCTCAGGTTATTAGAGTCAATAATTTTATAATTATTATTGTCTCATATTTCTACTTAATAACAGGATATTATTTATATATTATTACACGCTTTTTATTAGTTTCACTTGTAAGTTTGCTTGTGTGTATGTATGTTTGTTTGTAAACTCGTTTGGACTACAGCAAGTGGTTTATATAGTGGTATAATATGCCAGCGCTGTAAGTACAGTGGGTAGCCGTGCGGTCTAAACAGAGAAATATCTCTGGGTCTAAAGCACGGGTCTTTGCTGACGTCAACTCTCGGAATCACGGGTCGTGGGTTCTAATCCAGTCCACGCCGACAAAAAAAATTGTTTTTTTTTCGGCAAATTTTTGACAATAAATGGAACTAAAAAGTAGAAAATAAATATAAGTAAAAAAAACTAAAAAACACGCTTTATACAAACTAAAAAGTGAAAAATAAATATAGTTTAAAAAAAACTAAGAAACACGCTTTATATCGAACTAAAAAGTAAAAAATATTTTTTTTAAAATAAGGCCAAAACAATAATGAATAATAAATACTAGTATTATTGTGAAAAAAGCGTGGGGCGCTCGATGTACGAAAATGTGGAACAAAGCGTCCCACGCTTTTTTCACAATAATACTAGTATTTTTTATTCATTATTGTTTTAAGCTTATTTAAAAAAATATATTTTTTACTTCTATGTAAAGCGTGTTTTTTATTTTTTTTAAAACTATATTTATTTTTCACTTCTTAGTTTGATATAAAGCGTGTTTTTTAGTTTTTTTTTTTTAACTATCTATATTTATGATAATATTGTGGCATGTGGATCTGAACCCACTACCGGGCATCTAACATCTCAATAACTCAAAAGAAGTGTAACTTCTTGCGCAATACACAAAGCTGGTTAGAGTACCTACGATAATTCGATGTGCAAAATATCCACTGGAAATACACAATTATTATTTTATATAACATATAACAGTGTTATAAATTAGCCGTTTTAAGTGCGGATTTTTTTTTTTATAAATTATTTTTTGCGCAGTGAAAAGGGGAAGGCGTTTGGGGGGAGTTCGGGTCCAGTACGATAACACTATGCACCCAAATTTTGAAAATTTTTTTTTAAGTCATAGAAAACGCTAAATTTTGACGTTCAAAAAAAAAACTTTGCGGATTATTCACAAATTTTCTTTAAAAATACGTGAAGAAAATGGAACTACTTTTCGTCTTTCACTGTCATTTTTTGAATCTATCCAATCAAAAATCACAAATACACGTCATAGCAGCTGGTGTAGAATTATTGTATAACTATCTCACTCTGTATGCAGCTTTCGATTGTGTTATGGAAGCAGGGTCGTATTTAGATTCGCATACCCGTTTATCGTTCACCCCGGAATTGTTTTTTTAAAAACTCAACATTTGCCCCTTCCCGTTTCACTGCGAGACAATTCGCATACCCCTTTATCGTTCACCCCAGAATTACAATTCGCATACCCGTTTATCGTTCACCCCGGAATTGTTTTTTTAAAAACTCCACATTTGCCCCTTCCCGTTTCACTGCGAGACAATTCGCATACCCCTTTATCGTTCACCCCAGAATTACAATTCGCATACCCGTTTATCGTTCACCCCGGAATTGTTTTTTTAAAAACTCCACATTTGCCCCTTCCCGTTTCACTGCGAGACAATTCGCATACCCCTTTATCGTTCACCCCAGAATTACAATTCGCATACCCGTTTATCGTTCACCCCGGAATTGTTTTTTTAAAAACTCCACATTTGCCCCTTCCCGTTTCACTGCGAGACAATTCGCATACTCCTTTATCAAAAAAAGCGGTGGTTTTCAATCTTCATGAAAATGTGAGTTTTAAATTTAAAATTCGTTTTATAAATTAAAATTTCCAAATACGACTCTGCCCTGAACGTTCAATTGTATTTCATTCCAACCAATTGATATTTCTATCTTTGTTTATCATAGATACAGGTATATATAACTTTCTGTTTTCTTATCACTATATGAGACAAGATAGCGATCGCTATAGTAAATAATATACTCCTCAACTTACTATACCATAATTATTTAATTTTTTTAAATTAATTTTTAAAAACTAATTTTCCGCACTTAAAACGACCAATAACGCTGTTATATGTTATATAAAACAATAATTGTGAATTTCCAGTGGATATTTTGCATAGCAAGTTATCGTACTCTTACCGGGAGTTCTTTAAAAAACAATTACGGGGTCGTGTATACAAAGAGAGATGGTAATACAGTAATTCTACACCAGTTGTTATGACGCGTAAGTATATATGATTTCTGATTGGTTAGATTTAAAAACTAACTATTTTTACGTATTTTTGAGAAAATTTGTGAATAATCAGCAAAGTTTTTTTTTTTGGAACGTCAAAATTTGGGCACATCGACTTATCGAACTGGACCCTTTAAAGCTAAACAGTAAAATTAAATTTACTTACTGCGCAGTGCGCACTACAAAAGTGAAACTTACTTATATGTAATAAAATAACATTTACGGAATAATTTGTTGTAATGGTTTTATTGTAAGCGTTCAATATTTTACGCAAACGTTAAACGAGCCGACCTCGCATAAGAAGTTATTCCTTCAATAAATTTACATCAGACTGTTTATTTTTCTCTCTTATAG
This sequence comes from Xanthostigma xanthostigma, assembly GCA_963575645.1. Classification (NCBI taxonomy): domain Eukaryota; kingdom Metazoa; phylum Arthropoda; class Insecta; order Raphidioptera; family Raphidiidae; genus Xanthostigma; species Xanthostigma xanthostigma. Next base: position 12,277,888 of record OY754475.1, read on the forward strand.
GAAAAAAATATATTACCCCACAATTCAATGGAAAATAAGAGGACTGAAGTGTAGAAATTTTCATTACAACTTGGGAACAGTATAAACTCTTTTAAAGGCAATTTTTTATAATCAAAAAGCTATAATATTAAATTAATTGTCATTAAAATTAATTGCTATTTTACAACATCGTGGAAATATACACTGGTACTGATACTTTTCGACATTTATTTTTTAATTGCTTTTTAAATCAGACTTTCAACTCGTTCATAAAAAATACATTGCTTTTTTTATTAAAGTGTCGTTCAAATAGAGCTTATCACATTATATTGTCAATTTACAGAAATTCAAAATCAATAAACGTTCAATCATATTGCAATAATACTGGAGAACTTTGAATGTATAACGAACTCGCTTTTAGCGAATTTTCGATTATTTCGAACGTAAACTAAAAGTTTCATTTAAGCTGTTACCCGCGACTTCGCGTGGAATTTAACAAAATCTGTTTGTTCAGTTCGCAGAGTTTACGAAAAGACTTCCCTATTTTTTATAGCCTATGTTACTCCTTATAACATGAGCTATCTGCCAGTGAAAGTACTGTCAAAATCGGTCCAGTCGTCTCGGAAATTAGCAGGAACAAACAGACAGACAGACAAGAACTTTGAAAATTGGTTTTTTGAAGTAAAACTTCTTTAGGCACGCTTGACTTGCGGAGTAAACTGGTAAATGCCTGACGAAATCGTTTACGGAAGTGCATCATCGCGACGGTCGAGGCGAACGGAGTTGAGAGGGAGATATAAGTTAGTGAGTGCGACAAAGACGGAGCATTAATACAACTATTTGACGTTTAAAATGAAAACAACTGTTTTTTTTGTATCAAAAATACATTTCATCGAATTTTGCTGCATTTTGTAACGGGAAATAATGTAGGTTAGTTAATATATCCTTTTAAATGTATTATAAATTATGCTAATGAATATAGATAGGTACATATTTTGCCTATTAATTAATCAAACATTATATTTTGTAAATAAAATTGTCGACCAATTTTTCTCAGACCATACGATATATTGACAAAAATAATAAAAATACAAATCAATATAACACAAGATGACGTTTCGATCCGGATTTGGATCTTCTTCAGAAATATCTAAAAAATATAAAAATTAATTAGTATTAAGTAATAGATTTCACGCAAGATTGAAACTATGAATGATTCAAAAAATAATTATTTACTTGAAGAATTTTATTCAGACGTTAATCAAAGATTTGAATTATATTTTGTAGATATGTGCTTCAGAGTGAGGTTATATTATGTTCGATAAACTTTGAGACGAACCGATTGTTCGTTGATGAATTTAACATAAGCAAATTTGATGTATTTACGCATTATTCTTAATAAATATATATTTAAAATAATTATGGCAGGAAGAAGTTTTACTTCAGTCGTGTGGTATAAAGCTCACTCGCTTTTGTTTTACTCAGGCTCTGCGACACCCTTGTAGAGGTTTTGCGACCCCCCAGGAGATCGCAACCCACACTTTGAAAAACGCTGGTAGGTATAGACAATTAGAGTGAAATTATTTGGTGTAGATAATAGGGTATGTGCACAATTTTTGAAAATATTTAAAATCAATTATTTTCATATTAAAAGTTATGAAACACATGAAATCATTCATGAAAATATTCTTATTGAATTAAAAAATAAATATTCTTTTTGGGCAAGCTATTTTGATTATTCAAACGCGCCATTTTTGCGCGGGAGATATGTGACGTCATATCACATGCCAACAATTTTGTTTAAATAAATTTGTCTTGAAATAGAGGCAATAATTCTATGGCAACCATATGTTTACGTGGTTTTGACGTCACACTACGGTCGAATCAATAGCATTGCGTTTCGATATTTTATATTTCGCGCGTATTTATTGCATTTTTGTTTAATTAATATTTATTATTTTGCAAGAATTTAAAAAGAAAAAACTATTTACAGTTTAATCAATAGCAATAAAGATTACAAAAAATAACATTTAAACTAAATATAAGTTACATGCATATACTCTATTTAGAAATACCTCCATACAGCTTAACCCCAAATAGAGTAAAGGTACTAAAAATTCGAAATAATTTAGTTTCGATATTTCCATACTGCTATTGGTGTTGATTTCTGTTAATTTAAAAAATCAGCGTTCCGTTTTGCACGGAATAATAAAAATGACGTCACTAGTTAGTAATCGTTTGAAATGATGGCGAATTTTTAAATTAAGCAGACGAGTTGTAATAACGCGCTATTTTATTATCACATTTATAAGCTATATAAAGTTGTTTTAGAATTGTGTACACATGTGTCGAACATGCACGTTAAAACAGAATTGGCGTTAAATTTAAAACAAGCGTCTAAAATGGCACTATAATCATAAAAGCATAAACTAATTTCGGCGTAGTCAGCGCACAATACACTACAGCGCTCTCAAATATATTGCGGTTCAGAGGCGGTGCATTTTTTAACGCTTTTTTTTATTAACTTCACTTGTATGTATGTATTGTAACAAAACTGCTCTTTGTTGTGGTGGACATTTATTTTCAACAATAAAAATGTCAACAAAACAAATGAATAAACAAACTAAAAGTACTACTTCTCTTATATAATGGAAAGTGATATAGAAATTTCAAAATTTTACAATATTTTTTCGTTTCGAAGTCCCCTGAATCCAAAAAGGATATTTTTGGAAAAAAATCTCTACGTCTGTTTTTCTGTAAACAAGATACAGGTCAAAAGGAACAACGACTTGAAACCAAATTTTGGAAGGATATTTGATATGCAAATATGAAGAGCCTTATTGTTTTTGGTGAAAATCGGCGCATGTGCAGAAGACATAATGCTAAAACGTCGCTTTTTATATAATATAGGAATATTTTTCATGACGGTTTATTATTATATTTATTTTTGCAATAAAGTCGAGTTGTTAAAATCTTAGATAAACGTCTGAATAGAAAACTCTTCAAATAAATAAAATTATCGACCAAATTTTTCAGACTGTATATTGACAAAAAATTATAAAATTATAATTCAATAATTCAATAGATGACGTATTGAATAATAATTTTATAATTTTTTGTCAATATACAATCTGAAAAAATTGGTCGATTTTTTTATTTATTTAAAGAGCTGTTAAATTTTTTTTTAATTTTATAGTTTTAGAAATATTTTGAAAATAAGAAAAAACAGCTGTTCTTTTGTTCTGTAGATATGTCAGAAAAAAATTAGCTAAACATGCTTTGATTAATTTTTAGATGGCGTGGAACATATTATGTAGGTAACCACGCCAACGAATAGTAAATATCATATTTAAAACTAGCCATTACTCGCGTCACGATATCAGAAATTTTAGTTTCTTTATTATACTGTAGCAAGTATTGTTACATTAACTCTCTCTCTCTCTCTTTTGTAATATTGTCAAAATTAGTTTTCCTTAGCTACGCTGGAAAAATGAATGTTATAAATTATAAACAATTCGTAAACTGAAGTTTTTTGTAGAGAGGTAATCAATCAATTGATTTTTTTCCAAATTATAACAACATTCCTTTTTCCAGCGTAGCTAAGAAAAACTAGTTTTGACAATATTACAAAAGAGAGAGAGAGAGAGTTAATGTAACAATACTTGCTACAATACTATACCAAATGTCAGTATTTTTGGAGTTGGAATGGTCCCGTCACGTCGCCCAATAGGGTTATAGACAAAATTTCAAAAAGTATTTAAAATTAAAGAATAAAGGTATATACTATATGTACCCGTAAAAAATATTTTTTCTCATAAATATAACAGATTTGACTCATTATTAGTTGTTTTTTATTTTAACTTTAAATTCTGCGCCAAAACGTCAATTGACCTTGACAGCCATGTTTACTGATTGCCTACGTCACAGTAGGCAATCAGTAAACACTAAGCAAGCGGGTACAACGTGACATATAGCATTATACCAACAAAGTGTAGCATTTAATATGATTGACAGAGTACAATGAATACACCGGAGAACATACACTGAACAGAGATAACGAATACACATGGCAGTCAGTGGCACACAGCTACCGGCCATGTTGACTGATTAATGACGTCACGCGCTGTGATTGGTGTTTGAAATCACGTGACACATAGGTTAAAAATCGTGATTTTATTTATTTATTTTAATATATTTAACGCACTTATTTAATAAAAATAATAATTCTAAACGATATTTTAGACAAAAAAACTTTCATTATAACACAGCTTTATATTTAATTTTAATCACTGTCAATAACCCAATTGACTAGAATTTTTTTTAGTCTTTCATGTAAATAACACGAACAGAGATGCGACGCCATTGAGTGCGGTATAGTTCGGTTTTACGGTTCTATCCTACACCCACACGAGTGTAATAATATGCTACACGCACACGAGCTGCTATTATAACAATGCATGTATTATCTATGTCGCATAACATGTTACGTAATAGACACATATTATATAGGTAGTTTGGTTCCAAAATAATTGGCAGTGACGTCACACTGATACTTCACCATATAAATATATCGGTCACTTCAACAACAATCTAATTAAGGTTAATTTTTTTTGTATGTTTGTTTGTAGGGAAAAATGTCTAGAATAGTATACAGTCAAAGAATACTTTTGGAGGAGAAAAAATTTTGTAATGGATGAAAATTTCGATTTAGGTAATAAATAATATGTGTTATGCAATGAAAAAACTTTGCCCTAAGATTTTCATGCATAAACTTGATTAATTTGGGAAAAAAAATTTTAAGGGTAATTCTAAAATTTACTACAATAACGAAAAACTTTTCAGATAAAAGTTGTAGATTAAAATTTTGTCTACAAAATTTGTTTGAAAATTTTGACGTGATAACGTCTAATAAAATGATGAATCACCAATCTTATAAATTGATAAAACACCGGCTGCATGTACGAAAAAGTGTAACGTTCCTAACGTAACGTTCCTAACGCGTAACGTTTCGCCTGACCCTGTGCGTGCTTTTTGCTAATTTCTCGCTCAATTTAAATCAGATCGGTTTGAAACCAGTCTTAAACGAAAGAGGAGAACATTTTACATAGATTTCGTATAACAGAATTTGCCTAAACAGTTTTTTTATACAAATTTATATAGAAAAATAGTTGTATAAATGCAATGTTGTGAGTTGTCTAATGCATGATGCGACGCGGTCGGTCGTCTTTGTTTGCCGTACATGGAAAATAACGTATGTCTTGTCTTAACATGAAAACGGCTGCATTTCTAATGTTTAATTCAATTTTTTGACATTAGTATTTTGTGAAATGCAACGCCTTCTAAGTTAAGTATTGGAATAACTAATTATTATTAGAACATAATACTTTGACAGTTGCAAACGTCACTTTTGACATTTCTTATCATTCCGACACCAAGGATAAGCGGATTGAAACCAAATTTTGGGAGGTTTAGGTTATGTATTACGGAATACGTTATCACGTAAAACTATCGTCCGTAAACCGACTTTACAGACAACCAATTTTTTTCATACCTCTATTCTATCAAAAGTTATAGCTAATTATGTTTTGGAAATGTGCGCATGCGCAACAAGCTTCTCGTTTGAATTTATCTAATTGCAAGCTAATTAATTTATCATTTAAAAATAATAATAATAGACTTTTAAATGAAAAAATAAAACAAATTGTTTTGAATGTCCTTCTCAAAGTCAATTTAGGTTGAAAATGGCTATGTGCTTTTCAAACGTTAATTTTTGTTTTTGCAGTATAATTATTTATAAAATATGTAGAGCAGTTTTTTCCTTTGCAAATATATATTTTTAATACCTATTGTTCATTGTTATAAAAACTAAATTAGATTAAAACGCAAAGGGAAAATATATTTGAACTTTGAATTTGGAGTTTTTTCCCATCTTCTTTCAGACTCATGATTTGCGAATTTGAAATTAGCATAACTCTTTTTATAATAGTCATACAGATTCAAAAATTCAGTCGAAAATACTTCTGAATATTTATTATCATATAGGCATTACGTTTTTGATATAACATTTACAAAATTTGAATAATTGGCAATTTTTGGACATCATTACAAAAAGTAAGCATAATATAATAAAGTGTACAGATTTCTTTTTAGAATGAAAATTGAACGTTTAGCATTTACCAATACATAAATGATGGTGCGATCACGCATACTGAGCATTCTATTAATTCTACCTGTATTTTATAATACATAATAATGAAAGTAATAAAAAGCAGACGCTCAAAACTAGTACCCATAGCTTTTGCTCCCGACTTGTGTGTGTATAAGAGCGTGTTACTATGGCAAAGATTATTTTTCTTCTGAATTATTTATATTATTTACATGATTATATTATATTCAAAGCAATGGCACGTCAATCCGGTGTCGGAGAGGCAACCGGATGGCGAGTGGTAATCTGGGCCTATGAGTGTTGCAGAACCCCCTGGTAGCGGCCAAAGTGACCCCAAATGGACGGGGGCGGCGATATGGGAGTGGGGCAAAATCGAAAAATGTTTGAAAAGGCAACCGGATAAAAATGCGGTTGCATTGAAGGAAATACCCTAATTATATAATTTTTTTTTTTGCCATCCGAAACACGCGGGCCGTTTTTGCACTAGCGAATAAAAAAAGATAAAAAAAAACTGAAAAGGCAACCGCTTCAAAATTAGTGAGCATACTTATTGACACCACCAAACGTTGGAAAAAAATTGCCATCCGATCCTGATGGACAGTTTCGGAGAAACAACCCCTCAAAGTCGCCGAAAAACCCTTTTTTTCGATTTTCTTCAACAATAAGTAAAAAACACACACTAAAAATTGTTCAAATCGGATGGCATTCGAAATTTATACTGTCCTAAGTACAAATAATAGTGTGTATCAATGCCATCCCATTTCGATTAAATTTACCCCTAAATTTAATCGAAATCGGATGGCATTGATACACACTATTCTAGGTTTCAACAATAATTTGTGTTCGTTGACTGTACTAATTTAGTGAACCAATTCTAAAAATTTTTTACTAATAAAAAGCAACAATATCGATGCAAGTAATATAGGCAATTTTTTTACTCTTTTCTAAATTAATGCACCGAGGGTTGAAAATCGATTTTTAAAGTTCAATAATATATTATGAGCAGGCTTTGAAAATAACAATTCGCATAATTATTACTCAAGTGACGACTTACTGCTCAGTTATCCAAAATATTAATAAATCACAAGAATGTAATACGATGGAGTCGAAGACTTCACTACTGGTTTAAAACGTTATTTCATCACAATCGCGTGCGGAGCCGCGGGTGGCGGCTAATTTTAAATAATTTGATAGTTCATTTATTATGCACACGCTAAAATGTGAACATGACAATATTTAGTATTAGTTTTGGCGATCAAGTTTAAATGTGAGCAATTCTTCCAGTTCGGTGAATCGATTACGCCACAGTGTGTTTATTATTAACGAATATTGTGTATACTGTCGCCATTTTGTACAGTTCTTACGAGAGCCATTCAACAACTAACTGGATAGTAATTAGTTCAGTCCGGATAATATGGTCTCATATAATTTAATTCTTCTTCAAAATGCTAGAAGCGAGGCGGAAGTCTATTGTTTATAACAATGAATAATATTAATAATTATTAATTATTCTTTACCACATCTTTTAATTCACTAAAATAGCGAATACATAATTATTAGTGATACCACGAATAGTGATTTTGCCGAATACCGAATATTCGGCCATGTTCTCGGCCGAAGCGCCGAATATTCGGCGGCCGAATGTTCGGCTAATTATTTGTACATTTCGCGGGTGACAGGTTACGACTTGTCCCACTACGGAGCGTGCGGTAGCAACGCTGCGGGCGTATTTGTTTCATTTACGCAACTAGACCGTGTCACGACACGCATTATTTGTTCATTGTTACATCAAATTGTGTTATTAATAGTCCTTTATTACTAAAAAATATCACTGTTTGGTCACTAAAAGCTTTACAAAATAATACTATTTAAGAAAAAAATCGCATATTTTTGAGTAATATGTGCGTTTTTCCCCATGATTTGATATTCGGTATTCGGCCGAATAGTACGCAACAGTCGGCCGAATACCGAATATTAAAAAAAGTAGCCGAATAGGCCGAATACCGAATAGTAGCCGAATATTCGTGGCATCTCTAATAATTATATTAAACGATTATCATCATAATATTTTTTATATTTTTTTTAGAAAGCTTGTAATATACATAATGTTTCAAAAGTCCCGGAACGGCTGAATATCACAAAGAGATTAAGTTTTTTTGAAAAATGTTGCGAATGAAAGTTGCTCAATTCGTCGTAATGTATTTTTTGGTCACAAAAATTTCTCCCAAGAGGGTGCCCGCGAAGAAATGATAGCACGAATCGAAAAGGCATGCCAAATAATTCGCGGAAGACCCTTATCGCTACTACAAGCATGGGGCTACGACGCACGCGTCTTTGCGTCCAACGATACGGGAACAACTTCGAACAATTTCTGTGAATACTTGATATTGACATAACATATTTCCATAGTGACATAACATAACGCCAGGACCGACCCCAAAATTTGATCAAATTTAATAAAACTTTTAAAGTCCGTTTCTCTTTCGTTTTTGAGTTTTGATAAAAAAGTTACGTGAATTATTTGTTCGTCTATTTGATTTCTACACGATGTTAAAAAAAAGAATCAAATTAAAAATCACTCTGTAAATCTTATTTTAATAGACTGTTGGCTAAGGTTGACATAAATCAAGAAACGTCTTATCCATGTGTGTAGGTACGGGCTTGTATGCCGTGGTCGTCGGTATTTCTACCTGACGTTTCTCACTGAGCAGCGTAGGAGGACACATCTCCTTTGATAATGTCTACCGCAGTTGTAGACGAAACATCAGGTAGAAATACCAATGGACCACAGCATACAAGCCCGAAAACCAAGAAGATTTGGATCAAGAAACGTCTGTTGATAAAATTATATTGTCGTGTTCCAAGAATGACAAGAATGTGAAATTACAGTCAAATGCCAATTACAAATATTTCAAAATCGATTTTCAATTTCGGTTTTATCGAAGACGACGTAGAGCTACCTTAAAGATATCAATATCACTAATTCTAAAATTTGTAGAAAAGCCATTGAACAGAAGTTAGTACCAACCTAAGAATGTAGTTAGGATGAGAGCTAGAAGAGCGTTGTCTCGCATTCCTGCGTCGTGTTGTATAGGAATTCCTTGCACTAAATTCCCTGCCAACACTATTATGACCTTATTATGAACTCCGGGTATGTGAACAGAATTGCCGGCACTGCATTTAATAAAGAATTAATCTCATTCAATAATCATCCTACCATTAGTATTGTCGTGTACAACACGTGACTATTCTATTTGCAAATTCATGTACCTATATAGGTAGGCAGTGGTCTATTGATAGAAATACCAATGAAGCAGGACCTACAAGTCTGGAAACCAAGAAAATTTGGAACAGTACCGACCGTGAAAGACTTCACACTTGGATAATTGGATTTTTAATTTTTAGGTTTCGTACTTCAGAATGAAAAATATAAGTTCAAAAACTAAAACCCGACTACTGAAAAGTATGAAACAATAAAATATTCTCATCAGAGGATAGCCGTGGTCATATGCCACCTACCCTAACAAAACATTACATTTTAACAGTAGTAAGCGATCATAAGCTCTAGCGCAAAGTTTAACAGTTTATATTGTATCTTGCTGATTTTTACTTGACATTAAGGAGGTTGAGCCGTTTTACAAAGATAATGAAAAAAATCTGAAATAAAGATTTTTTAATAGATTTTCTTATGAAAAAATTTTCTGTAAAAAATCCAAAATCATTAGGAGATTTATAAAGTTAAAAATTAAAAAAAACTTTTACATGTAGTCTTATGGAAAATATGTCAACATTTTAATTTTTTTGCAAATAACCAAATAATGTCAACAGTTCCGAAAACTAACTATGTAAAGCATCGATGTCTTACGCATACCTATTGCACATACCGCTAAAATAGCGGTATGTGCTTTATTATCGCTTTGTGCGTCAGAGCTGACTTTCGTTCATAGAAGAAGTTATATCTAAGTTAATTTCACACGAAATCCATTCAAATTGAAGCTTTTTGAAAAGAGGAGATTCTAATCTATAAAACAGAACCATTTTTAAATCAATTCGAGTTCATAAATACTATTAAAATTGTAATTGAAAATTACAAACAGCAGTTGTCGGTTGGTCTGTACGTATGTACGTATGTACGTATGTACGTATGTACGTACGTCACGACTCTACAGATCGCAATTTTGGTCGGATTGCCTTAGGTTATATTTTATTCACTTTGTTTACTATCAGACCAGAACCCTATTTAAATTCACTAAAATGTGTTCAGTAGTTTAATTTTTATAAACAGTTTTATTTTATTATTTTTGACAGCTAATAGTTTAAAAAAACAATATAATAATTGCTGTGTAAATATAGTGTAATCCATAAAACAAGTGCTACACTTCTATACCGTGATAACACCACTACACGTATTAGGCCGCCGTGGCGTAATGGTTATGCCGTTGGATCCCCAAGGGCAAGGTCCTGGGTTCGATTCCTTACGAAATCATTAATTTTTTTCTTTTTTTTTCTTTTTATTTTGTTTTATTTTATTCCACTTGATATTAATTATATATTATATTATGTATAGTTCTTAATTTTTTTTATTTTTGCAAACTTAAAAAAAATATTTTTTCAATTTTTAATTATTTATTTCTTTAAATTTTTAAATCTTTTTAAATTTATTAAAAATATTTTTTAATTGTTATTTTTTTATCATACAGTGGAAAACTTGCGGGATGTGCACTTTTGGTTTTGCCAACTATTTTAATATTTTTTCCAATTTGATTAGGAGACTTTTAATCAATAAAAAAATATTAAACCTTAGCACTTTTCGATTATGGACTTTTAACAATTTGACAATTTTAACAATTTTAACTGAATTTAATGATTTAATTTTAATTTTTATTAATTCTAATTTCTTTTTTTAATTATTTACTGCAAAAAAATATGTAAAATATAGATATTTACATAAATTTATTTTTTCTAACCTAACTTTGTACAAAAAATTCAAAAGTTAGTCCATTAAGTAAAACACTAAAATAATTAATATTAAAAAAAATTATTTATTAATGCCTTTATGACAATAATTTATTGGTATCACCGACTTATAACATTTTGTAAAAAATTATTATGGAAAAGTTCCCATTTAGAATTCGACTTACTTTTGATTGGGACTGTAACGCATCAACCTCCGTAACTACAGTAAAAGGTCAGAACTTAATTAATATTGAAATCTTTATATTTATTTTATCTTTTTATTTATTTTAATTACAAAATGGACGAAAGGGCAAGATGGAGTATAACGTGCGCCACCAATACCCCACCTTACCCCTTTATATTTTTTGCTACTGAAAACGTGCAAGAGAACCCTCTTCTGATGATGAAGATGGCGCTCTATGTCTTTACTGTAAAGGTCTGTATTCAGAATCATCTGAAAGCTGGATAGCTTGCTGTAAATGCCGTAAGTGGGCACATTGTAGCTGCGCAGATGCTGATAATGAAGATGACGAGGCCACGTTCGTTTGCAAGTTTTGCCAACAAAATTAATATGGGGATTTTATACCCCATCTCCCCATCTTACCCAACATATGGGGCAAGATGGGGAGATTTCTCTTTTATTTTCTAATCATATTATGGACTAAACCGTCTGTTTGATATTCATAATTTCGTGCTATAAATAAGTCTGATTACCAAATATAATTTTAAGAATAAATATGATTATGAGCACATAGAAGTCTTTGATTTATTATACCTTGAATCTTAGCTGCCCCATCTTGCCCCGTCCTCCCCTACACAGTTTAAGAAAAGTATAGTTTCAATTGATCAGTTATTTTTCGAGCAGGATCAATTTAAAACTTCATACTGCTTTTCATATGGAGAAATATGTGTGTTAACAATCTAAGGTCATTGTCAAACCAGATTTTTTGACAACCCTTTTTGCAACCAAACATAATAGGTCAGTCATATCGAAAATTAAAATCGCATACTAACGGCTACTTCTGATTTTTTAATATGTTGTTAGGGCTACTACTAATAGCGTATACCCAAGTTTGCAGCTTCGAAAGACCTGTGCAGCACTCGAAAAACCGCGAAATGTTTGCTCTTTTTTTGGTATTTTCAATATAGGTCCTAAACTAAAGAAGAATTTTAGTCTACTTAAAAACGTATAGAAAATATTTTATAAAAAAAAAACGCCTAGTTTATAGGACTTATATTGAGAATACCAAAAAAAGAGCGAAAATTTGCGGTTTTTTGAGTGCTGCAAAGTTAGCTCAGGTCTTTCGAAGCTGCAAACTTGGATATACGCTACTGGTAGTAGCCCTAACAACATATTTAAAAATCAGAACTAGCCGTTAGTTTGCGATTTTAGCGACTTTTAGTGTAAGATATGACTTGCCTATAAGGTTTTTAATTCCACAGTCCTGTAAAAAGTTCAAACTTCTAACCCATTGCATAAAGATACGGCTATTAACTACATCATTAGTTCTGTAATGTCATATGAAACAAACCTTTTTACAATATCTGATATACTTACAGTTTGTTTTATTTCAATGTAAATATATCTACTGGCCTTAATGGAAAACCCTTTAGCTACTTAGTCGACACCTACGATGGCTTATAAAAACGTTACTATTTCCGTGGCACATAGATTCAAGTAACCAATCTGTTTATTTTTACTCAAGACAACAAAGTCAGTAGACAAAACACATTTTTAATTAAAACAACTAATTAATCCTTTTACAGCTCGTGCTATTTATCATTTTGTGATGTTTTTGCTCCGATAAACAAGTACAATTTTGAATGTTGATATTAACGTAATTATATCGTTCTGTTTTAAGTATAAACGCTGATTACCTCGATTGTTTAGCGTCTGTAATCTACAACCTCTCCCATATGAGCGCCTTTGATAATAATCACTTTTTTAAAAGTAGGTTATAATAAGCTACGTTTAAACAATACTAACTTCCCGTGGTTAGGTAATATGCATAATAGTATAGAATACGCATGATGACAGATTTTGAAATTTAGTTCTATAATATATGTACCTACACTAGTTGTTTTTTTTTTTTACGGTCCCCCCAAATGATTAGTTTTTCTGCTAAAAAAATGCATCAGACTAAAAAAGCGCTTAAATTTTATCTTAAACCGTGCCGAAAGCGTCATACATTTCCCTTTTTTTTCACTTTTTAATTTTAATTTTTTTTCCCCAAAATTAATGAACGTACAGCAATGAGGAATAAACAGGAATAATAGGGAATTGAACGCTGTACAAAAAAGGTTTCTTATGAGTTTTCGATAAATTCACTCCTTCATAAGTTATGAGAGGTTAAAGTTATAATTAAAAAAAAATAATTGAAATGAAAATCATTTTTTGGCCCCTTTTTTGAAATGTGTCACTCACCAAATTTTCTCAGAAAATGCCTTTTATACTCTTCTATACTCAGGAATTTTTTCAATTTTTTCGAAGTGGTGGAACAATATGAAAGAAAAAATAAAAACTAATTTTCTTTTAATTATTCACTACGCACATAAATTTGGAAAATTAGATGAAAATGAGAAGGAAAACATTTATTAGTATCTTCAGAATTTTTTTTTATAAAAATCAATAAAATTATCATAATAACTTAAAAACTATTTTCTTTTTTCGTTTTTGAATGTTATCGAGCGTCTATAAAAATATTGTTTGTAGGGCCGTCTTGCTTGAATGTATGATTTTTTTAATCAATTATACCAATTAATAATAGAATCAAACGGTACGGCCTGATTATATTCTTGTCTAAAAAAGACACAACCCCACTTTTCCACTTACAAAAATAGAATAATATTTACCTTACATAAATTTAAATAATTGTGTTTTTAAATATTTTCTTTCTCTGGAAGATATAATTCAATTATATTTTTTTTTCTCTTACGAACTTTATTTCCAACAACAAAATAATACTTGGAAATCTAATCTAAATCAACAAAAGAAATGCGTATAGACGATGAATAAGAGGATGGTATAATCTTTCAGCGAAGTGGTGTGGATGAGATGAAAAGAGAGAAAATTTAAACAGCAAAAGAACTCTCGCCGTGTCCTCTTCTAACAAGACTTGCCATCTCTGTCGCATCTATAGGCATACAGGGATTGTGTAATACGTGATACTCGAAACCCTTCAATTATCAACGTTTTTATTAGCATATCTCATCGTAAGAACAATATTTATGCACGCTGCTCTGCCACAACTTCGTACCTATCTTTGTACAATGCCTCTGGGGATCAAAAACTTAAACTAGGGCTAAACAATTGTTTAGTTGTTTTTTTTTTCATTGAGAAAATTATTCCCAGCGGTAGCTAAACACATAATATTAATACCAGCTTTAACCTGCGACTTCATCCGCGTGAATTCAGGCTCCGTGAAACCAGCCGCAACTTTGTTAGCCGCATGGACCAAAATGGGTGGGCTGGTTTGTGCTTCGTTTGTGCCTTTTCCTGCTTTAAAAATTTTCGTTCCTGCTTTTAGCGTTTCCGAGAAAATCGAAAATTTTATAACTGCGGCCAGGATCACGCCAGCCGCAACTTTTTTGATTTTGTAATTTTTTTACTTGCGGCTGGTTTGTGCTTCGTTTGTGCCCTTTCCTGCTCCAAAAAAATTCGTTCCTGCTTTTCGCGTTTCCGAGAAAATCGAAGAAATTATAGCTGCGGCCAGGTTCACGCTAGCCGCAACTTTTTGGAATTTGTACATTTTTTACTTGCGGCTGGTTTGTGCTTCGTTTGTGCCTTTTCCTGCTTAAAAAAATTTCGTTCCTGCTTTTCCCGTTCTCGAGAAAATCGAAAAAGAAAATTCGGTAAGCGTGAAGTTAGCCGCAACTTTGTTAGCCGCACGGACCAAAATAGGTGGGATGGATTGAGCTTCGTTTGTGCCTTTTCCTGCTTAAAAAATTTTCATTCCTGCTTTACGAGTTTCCGAGAAAAATACGAAAAAAGAAAATGCAATTCTACACTAACCGGCACAAAAAACGCAACACCTAAAATGATGACCAGTTTAGAATTGCAATAACTTTTAAACGTATCGCTCGATTTGAATGAGTTTTTTTTTATTTGAAAGGTCTATGCTTTGTCAATATTTCTGTAAGTGCTCTGCTCATTTTGGCGCTCTTCCATTTCGGCTGTAAAGAATAACGCTAATGCTCGTTTTCCCCATACACATTGAAATCTGTGTTTTTGCATATTCTCTACTTGCAGCTCGAAAAACTGTTTAGAACTGCTAAAGTATTATGATGCGGCTGATTAGTGCCTACTATGGAAAGTTTCCTGCCTTCATAATATGTTCGGAATATTTAACCCTTTCTAGAGAAAATCGACATATTCTAATATATCTGTGTTTTCACGTATTCTTGACGTGCGGCTCGAGAAACTGTTTGGAACTGCTGAAGTATTATGATGCGGATGATTAGTGCCTACTATGGAAAGATTCCTGCCTCCATAATATGTTCGGAAAACTTAACCCTCTCTGGAGAAAATCGACATATTCTAATATATCTGTGTTTTTACTTATTCTGGACGTGCGGCTCGAGAAACTGTTTGGAACTGCTGATGTATTATGACGCGGCTGATTAGTGCCTACTGTGGAAAGATTCCTGCCTTCATAATATGTTCGGAAAACTTAACCCTCTCTGGAGAAAATCGACATATTCTAATATATCTGTGTTTTTACTTATTCTGGACGTGCGGCTCGAGAAACTGTTTGGAACTGCTGATGTATTATGACGCGGCTGATTAGTGACTACTATGAAAAGATTCCTGCCTTCATAATATGTTCGGAAAATTTAACCCTTTCTAGAGAAAATCGACATATTCTCATATATCTGTGTTTTTACGTATTCTGGACGTGCGGCTCGAAAAACTGTTTGGAACTGCTGAAGTATTATGTTGCGGATGATTAGTACCTACTATGGAAAGATTCCTGCCTTCATAATATGTTCGGAAAATTTAACCCTTTCCAGAGAAAATCGACATATTCTAATATATCTGTGTTTTTACGTATTCTCGACGTGCGGCTCTAAAAACTGTTTGGAACTGCTGAAGTATTATGACGCGGCTAATTAGTGCCTACTATAGAAAGATTCCTGCCTCCTAAATATGTTCGGAAAATTTAACCCTTTCTAGAGAAAATCGACATATTCTAATATATCTGTGTTTTTACTTATTCTGGACGTGCGGCTCGAGAAACTGTTTAAAACTGCTGATGTATTATGACGCGGCTGATTAGTGCCTACTATAGAAAGATTCCTGCCTCCATAATATGTTCGGAATATTTAACCCTTTATAGAGAAAATCGACATATTCTAATATATCTGTGTTTTTACGTATTCTGGACGTGCGGCTCGACAAACTGTTTGGAACTGCTGAAGTATTATGACGTGGCTGATTAGTGCCTACTATGGAAAGATTCCTGCCTTCATAATATGTTCGGAAAATTTAACCCTTTCTGGAGAAAATCGACATATTCTAATATATCTATGTTTTTACGTATTCTGGACGTGCGGCTCGAGAAACTGTTTGGAACTGCTGAAGTATTATTATGCGGATGATTAGTGCCTACTATGGAAAGATTCCTGCCTTCATAATATGTTCGGAAAATTTAACCCTTTCTGGAGAAAATCGACATATTCTATTATATCTATGTTTTTTCATATTCTGGACGTGCGGCTCGAGAAACTGTTTGGAACTGCTGAAGTATTATGATGCGGATGATTAGTGCCTACTATAGAAAGATTCCTGCCTCCATAATATGTTCGGAATATTTAACCCTTTCTAAAGAAAATCGACATATTCTAATATATCTGTGTTTTTACGTATTCTGGACGTGCGGCTCGACAAACTGTTTGGAACTGCTGAAGTATTATGTTGCGGCTGATTAGTACCTACTATGGAAAGATTCCTGCCTTCATAATATGTTCGGAAAATTTAACCCTTTCCAGAGAAAATCGACATATTCTAATATATCTATGTTTTTACGTATTCTGGACGTGCGGCTTGACAAACTGTTTGGAACTGCTGATGTATTATGACGCGGCTGATTAGTGCCTACTATGGAAAGATTCCTGCCTTCATAATATGTTCGGAAAATTTAACCCTTTATAGAGAAAATCGACATATTCTCATATATCTGTGTTTTTACGTATTCTGGACGTGCGGCTCGACAAACTGTTTGGAACTGCTGAAGTATTATGACGTGGCTGATTAGTGCCTACTATGGAAAGATTCCTGCCTTCATAATATGTTCGGAAAATTTAACCCTTTCTAGAGAAAATCGACATATTCTCATATATCTGTGTTTTTACGTATTCTGGACGTGCGGCTCGAGAAACTGTTTGGAACTGCTGAAGTATTATGACGCGGCTGATTAGTGCCTACTATGGAAAGATTCCTGCCTTCATAATATATTCGGAAAATTTAACCCTTTATAGAGAAAATCGACATATTCTAATACATCTGTGTTTTTACGTATTCTGGACGTGCGGCTCGACAAACTGTTTGGAACTGCTGAAGTATTATGATGTGGCTGATTAGTGCCTACTATGGAAAGATTCCTGCCTTCATAATATATTCGGAAAATTTAACCCTTTATAGAGAAAATCGACATATTCTAATATATCTGTGTTTTTACGTATTCTGGACGTGCGGCTCGACAAACTGTTTGGAACTGCTGAAGTATTATGAGGTGGCTGATTAGTGCCTACTATGGAAAGATTCCTGTCTTCATAATTTGTTCGGAAAATTTAACCCTTTTTGGAGAAAATCGACATATTCTAATATATCTATGTTTTTACGTATTCTGGACGTGCGGCTCGACAAACTGTTTGGAACTGCTGAAGTATTATGAAGCGGATAATTAGTGCCTACTATGGAAAGATTCCTGCCTCCATAATATGTTCGGAATATTTAACCCTTTCTAAAGAAAATCGACATATTCTAATATATCTGTGTTTTTACTTATTCTGGACGTGCGGCTCGAGAAACTGTTTGGAACTGCTGAAGTATTATGACGCGGCTGATAAGTACCTACTATGGAAAGATTCCTGCCTTTATAATATGTTCGGAAAATTTAACCCTTTCCAGAGAAAATCGACATATTCTAATATATCTATGTTTTTACGTATTCTGGACGTGCGGCTCGACAAACTGTTTGGAACTGCTGATGTATTATGACGCGGCTGATTAGTGCCTACTATGGAAAGATTCCTGCCTTCATAATATATTCGGAAAATTTAACCCTTTATAGAGAAAATCGACATATTCTAATACATCTGTGTTTTTACGTATTCTGGACGTGCGGCTCGACAAACTGTTTGGAACTGCTGAAGTATTATGATGTGGCTGATTAGTGCCTACTATGGAAAGATTCCTGCCTTCATAATATATTCGGAAAATTTAACCCTTTATAGAGAAAATCGACATATTCTAATATATCTGTGTTTTTACGTATTCTGGACGTGCGGCTCGACAAACTGTTTGGAACTGCTGAAGTATTATGACGTGGCTGATTAGTGCCTACTATGGAAAGATTCCTGCCTTCATAATATGTTCGGAAAATTTAACCCTTTTTGGAGAAAATCGACATATTCTAATATATCTATGTTTTTACGTATTCTGGACGTGCGGCTCGACAAACTGTTTGGAACTGCTGAAGTATTATGAAGCGGATAATTAGTGCCTACTATGGAAAGATTCCTGCCTCCATAATATGTTCGGAATATTTAACCCTTTCTAAAGAAAATCGACATATTCTAATATATCTGTGTTTTTACTTATTCTGGACGTGCGGCTCGAGAAACTGTTTGGAACTGCTGAAGTATTATGACGCGGCTAATTAGTACCTACTATGGAAAGATTCCTGCCTTCATAATATGTTCGGAAAATTTAACCCTTTCCAGAGAAAATCGACATATTCTAATATATCTATGTTTTTACGTATTCTGGACGTGCGGCTCGACAAACTGTTTGGAACTGCTGATGTATTATGACGCGGCTGATTAGTGCCTACTATGGAAAGATTCCTGCCTTCATAATATATTCGGAAAATTTAACCCTTTATAGAGAAAATCGACATATTCTAATACATCTGTGTTTTTACGTATTCTGGACGTGCGGCTCGACAAACTGTTTGGAACTGCTGAAGTATTATGACGTGGCTGATTAGTGCCTACTATGGAAAGATTCCTGCCTTCATAATATGTTCGGAAAATTTAACCCTTTATAGAGAAAATCGACATATTCTCATATATCTGTGTTTTTACGTATTCTGGACGTGCGGCTCGAAAAACTGTTTGGAACTGCTGAAGTATTATGTTGCGGCTGATTAGTACCTACTATGGAAAGATTCCTGCCTTCATAATATGTTCGGAAAATTTAACCCTTTTTGGAGAAAATCGACATATTCTAATATATCTATGTTTTTACGTATTCTGGACGTGCGGCTCGACAAACTGTTTGGAACTGCTGATGTATTATGACGCGGCTGATTAGTGCCTACTATGGAAAGATTCCTGCCTTCATAATATGTTCGGAAAATTTAACCCTTTCTGGAGAAAATCGACATATTCTAACATATCTATGTTTTTACGTATTCTGGACGTGCGGCTCTAGAAACTGTTTGGAACTGCTGAAGTATTATGATGCGGATGATTAGTGCCTACTATGGAAAGATTCCTGCCTTCATAATATGTTCGGAAAATTTAACCCTTTCTAGAGAAAATCGACATATTCTCATATATCTGTGTTTTTACGTATTCTGGACGTGCGGCTCGAAAAACTGTTTGGAACTGCTGAAGTATTATGTTGCGGCTGATTAGTACCTACTATGGAAAGATTCCTGCCTTCATAATATGTTCGGAAAATTTAACCCTTTCCAGAGAAAATCGACATATTGTAATATATCTATGTTTTTACGTATTCTGGACGTGCGGCTCGACAAACTGTTTGGAACTGCTGATGTATTATGACGCGGCTGATTAGTGCCTACT
This sequence comes from Xanthostigma xanthostigma, assembly GCA_963575645.1. Taxonomy (NCBI): domain Eukaryota; kingdom Metazoa; phylum Arthropoda; class Insecta; order Raphidioptera; family Raphidiidae; genus Xanthostigma; species Xanthostigma xanthostigma. The sequence continues at coordinate 12,298,022 of OY754475.1, forward strand.
ATAGAAAGATTCCTGCCTTCATAATATGTTCGGAAAGTTTAACCCTTTATAGAGAAAATCGACATATTCTAATATATCTGTGTTTTTACGTATTCTGGACGTGCGGCTCGACAAACTGTTTGGAACTGCTGAAGTATTATGACGTGGCTGATTAGTGCCTACTATGGAAAGATTCCTGCCTTCATAATATGTTCGGAAAATTTAACCCTTTCTAGAGAAAATCGACATATTCTCATATATCTGTGTTTTTACGTATTCTGGACGTGCGGCTCGAGAAACTGTTTGGAACTGCTGAAGTATTATGACGCGGCTGATTAGTGCCTACTATGGAAAGATTCCTGCCTTCATAATATATTCGGAAAATTCAACCCTTTCCAGAGAAAATCGACATATTCTAATATATCTATGTTTTTACGTATTCTGGACGTGCGGCTCGACAAACTGTTTGGAACTGCTGATGTATTATGACGCGGCTGATTAGTGCCTACTATGAAAAGATTCCTGCCTTCATAATATGTTCGGAAAATTTAACCCTTTCTAGAGAAAATCGACATATTCTAATACATCTGTGTTTTTACGTATTCTGGACGTGCGGCTCGACAAACTGTTTGGAACTGCTGAAGTATTATGATGTGGCTGATTAGTGCCTACTATGGAAAGATTCCTGCCTTCATAATATATTCGGAAAATTTAACCCTTTATAGAGAAAATCGACATATTCTAATATATCTGTGTTTTTACGTATTCTGGACGTGCGGCTCGACAAACTGTTTAGAACTGCTGAAGTATTATGACGTGGCTGATTAGTGCCTACTATGGAAAGATTCCTGCCTTCATAATATGTTCGGAAAATTTAACCCTTTTTGGAGAAAATCGACATATTCTAATATATCTATGTTTTTACGTATTCTGGACGTGCGGCTCGACAAACTGTTTGGAACTGCTGAAGTATTATGAAGCGGATAATTAGTGCCTACTATGGAAAGATTCCTGCCTCCATAATATGTTCGGAATATTTAACCCTTTCTAAAGAAAATCGACATATTCTAATATATCTGTGTTTTTACTTATTCTGGACGTGCGGTTTGAGAAACTGTTTGGAACTGCTGAAGTATTATGACGCGGCTGATTAGTACCTACTATGGAAAGATTCCTGCCTTCATAATATGTTCGGAAAATTTAACCCTTTCCAGAGAAAATCGACATATTCTAATATATCTATGTTTTTACGTATTCTGGACGTGCGGCTCGACAAACTGTTTGGAACTGCTGATGTATTATGACGCGGCTGATTAGTGCCTACTATTGAAAGATTCCTGCCTTCATAATATATTCGGAAAATTTAACCCTTTATAGAGAAAATCGACATATTCTAATACATCTGTGTTTTTACGTATTCTGGACGTGCGGCTCGACAAACTGTTTGGAACTGCTGAAGTATTATGACGTGGCTGATTAGTGCCTACTATGGAAAGATTCCTGCCTTCATAATATGTTCGGAAAATTTAACCCTTTTTGGAGAAAATCGACATATTCTAATATATCTATGTTTTTACGTATTCTGGACGTGCGGCTCGACAAACTGTTTGGAACTGCTGAAGTATTATGAAGCGGATAATTAGTGCCTACTATGGAAAGATTCCTGCTTCCATAATATGTTCGGAATATTTAACCCTTTCTAAAGAAAATCGACATATTCTAATATATCTGTGTTTTTACTTATTCTGGACGTGCGGCTCGAGAAACTGTTTGGAACTGCTGAAGTATTATGACGCGGCTGATTAGTACCTACTATGGAAAGATTCCTGCCTTCATAATATGTTCGGAAAATTTAACCCTTTCCAGAGAAAATCGACATATTCTAATATATCTGTGTTTTTACGTATTCTGGACGTGCGGCTCGACAAACTGTTTGGAACTGCTGAAGTATTATGACGTGGCTGATTAGTGCCTACTATGGAAAGATTCCTGCCTTCATAATATGTTCGGAAAATTTAACCCTTTATAGAGAAAATCGACATATTCTCATATATCTGTGTTTTTACGTATTCTGGACGTGCGGCTCGACAAACTGTTTGGAACTGCTGAAGTATTATGAAGCGGATAATTAGTGCCTACTATGGAAAGATTCCTGCCTCCATAATATGTTCGGAATATTTAACCCTTTCTAAAGAAAATCGACATATTCTAATATATCTGTGTTTTTACTTATTCTGGACGTGCGGCTCGAGAAACTGTTTGGAACTGCTGAAGTATTATGACGCGGCTGATTAGTACCTACTATGGAAAGATTCCTGCCTTCATAATATGTTCGGAAAATTTAACCCTTTCCAGAGAAAATCGACATATTCTAATATATCTGTGTTTTTACGTATTCTGGACGTGCGGCTCGAAAAACTGTTTGGAACTGCTGAAGTATTATGTTGCGGCTGATTAGTACCTACTATGGAAAGATTCCTGCCTTCATAATATGTTCGGAAAATTTAACCCTTTTTGGAGAAAATCGACATATTCTAATATATCTATGTTTTTACGTATTCTGGACGTGCGGCTCGACAAACTGTTTGGAACTGCTGATGTATTATGACGCGGCTGATTAGTGCCTACTATGGAAAGATTCCTGCCTTCATAATATGTTCGGAAAATTTAACCCTTTCTGGAGAAAATCGACATATTCTAATATATCTATGTTTTTACGTATTCTGGACGTGCGGCTCTAGAAACTGTTTGGAACTGCTGAAGTATTATGACGTGGCTGATTAGTGCCTACTATGGAAAGATTCCTGCCTTCATAATATGTTCGGAAAATTTAACCCTTTCTAGAGAAAATCGACATATTCTCATATATCTGTGTTTTTACTTATTCTGGACGTGCGGCTCGAGAAACTGTTTGGAACTGCTGAAGTATTATGACGTAGCTGATTAGTGCCTACTATGGAAAGATTCCTGCCTTCATAATATGTACGGAAAATTTAACCCTTTCTAGAGAAATTCGACATATTCTCACAAATCTGTGTTTTTATATATTCTCGGATTGCGGCTCAAAAAACTGTTTTGAACTGCTGAAGTATTATTATGCGGCTGATTAATGCCTACTATGGAAAGATTCCTGCCTTCATAATAATATGTTCGGAAAATTTTATCCTTCCCAGAGAAAATCAACATATTCTCAAAAATCACTTTTGACTGATAAATAATAATAATTTGTTTACAGAAAGTAATGAAATCCCATCAAAAACATAAGCGTAAAAATTCAATGCAAAAGAGTTCTAAAAAGGTGCTAAGTTTTCAATTGGCAAGTTTTCACACAAATAAACATGAAGTTTAGGTATAAATCATAATAAACGAACACTTGCTTGGTGAAAATTTGACACCTTTTTAGATCTCAATTCCTTATTTATTGATTATTAAACTTGGCTCCCGTTTTCACATTTATGTTTTTGATGGGATTCATTTTACAAAAATGATCGACTTATACTAAAAAGATTATCTTTGCGAGCGTACTGACACATTTAACTTTTAAAGTCATTTGAATAATTAAGATACGAAATTAAGTGAAAAAGCAAAAACAATCATTTAAGGGGGTACTCGCTCGAATTTTCGGAAAAAATCATACATTTTTGAACGAGTGTCAAAGGAAGAGGAAGGCAGATAGAGAATTGATTTTTTTAAAATTTTATTTACATATCCTTCTACCATATGCCCATTTTTTTTGACGCGCGCGCTCCACGCGCTTGCGCACAGCTGTCTGTATCTCAGGTAACAATGAAAAAACGGCGGGCCCGATCAGCGCTTTCCAGAACATCCTAGAACAACAAAAAAAATGTATTCTTAAAGTAGAAGAGTCCAACTTCGCGTTGACGGATGGAAATTCTGATAAAAAAAATTTCGCGATTCAGTAACCGTTTTTTCCTCAAATTTTCTAGCGTTTCCGAGGTTTTTTTCGTAGATGCGCCATTTCTCTAAAATCGATTTTTTTTTAATTTCCATCCGTCAATGCAAAGTTTACTCTTCTACTTTAAGAATAATTTTTTTTTTGTTCTAGGATGTTCTCGAAAGCGCTGATCGAACCCGCCTTTTTTTAATGGTCTCCTGAGATACAGACAGCTGTGCGCATGCGCGTGGGGCGCGCGCGTCAAAAAAAATGAACATATGGTAGAAGGATATGTAAAATGAAGATTATGTAAAATAAAAAAAATCAATTTTCTATCTGCCTCCCTCTTTCTTTGAGACCCGTTCAAAAATGTATGATTTTTTCCGAAAATTCGAGCGAGTACCCCCTTAAATTAAAAACTCTAATTTTTAATTAACCCAAGAAAACAACAAGATAGGGGTAGATATTTCGAATTAATACTCTGAAAGTTGTATGGTCAAAAAATATCTGTGTTTCTTAATGACTTAGTTATAAAAATTAATTTACCTCTAAATTTATAGGTTTTTTTTTTTTTTTTTTGGCAATTATTTGTAAGAAAATACATAGGTACTTATGGCTCCGTGCTATTACGAAACATTCCGTATATTTAAAGAATGCACTAGGTCTACTACATTTCTGCAAAAAATTAAGGGAGCAAAAAAATTTTTCGAATTTTTAGTGATTTTTCAGAAAGCTGTATCTCAGTTAAAATTAGTCGCATTGAGATTTTAAAAAAAGCATTTTAAAGCGCTGAATGTCTAGTTTTCAGATTTCTTAGCTTAAAATTTTTAGGAGCGACAGTCATCGCGAAATTGTAAGAAAGAACACAAAACAATTTTTTTTTTATTTTTTGCCTTTTTTTCTCGGTCCACGGGCTTGGAAAAATTTTTTTCACAAAAATCATGATGTGGACTTGATAGCCTGTTCATTCAGCTTTAATTTCTTTTTTTAAATTTTTCTCTACGTTAATTTGACCCGGAGATATTCGACTACGAATACAAAAGCATCCTTTTGATTTTAACCATCGATATCTCAGCAACTAATGATCAGACAGAAAATTGACGGGCAGTTTCAAAATCTCGAATAAATTTCCTACAAGGCTATGTAGTGTTCTTGGAAGAAAAAAATTTTCTTTCATCCTCGATATTAACTTGAAAAAAGTGAAAAAAAGTGACTTTTTGACTTGTTTTGCTAAGTTGACCGCATATTTGCTAATATTGGTGGCAAGTCTAATGCTTGTACGAATTTTTACACCTCATTGTACCCCCAAGAGCTCCGTAAATCGACAGATCGAACTATCGATCGGTTTTTCCGGACCGCTTAATCAAAATTTCAGAAAAATTTAAAGGAGCAAAATTTACAATTCTGAACACTCTGTAATGTTCGTAAAAATGAATTTGATTTTTTTTCAATTCTTTCACAATTGGGCATCTTTTGCTTATTGAATTTGCTCCTTTAAATTTTTCTGAAATTTTGATTAAGCGGTCCGGAAAAACCGTTCGATAGATCGATCTACCGATTTACGGAGCTCTTGGGGGTACATCGAGGTGTAAAAATTCGTACAAGCATTAGACTTTCCACCGATATTAGCAAAGATGAGGTCGACTTAGCAAAACAAGTCAAAAAGTCACATTTTTTCACTTTTTTCAAGTTGATATCGAGGATGAAAGAAAATTTTCTTCTTCCAAGAACACTACATAACCTTGTAGGAAAATTATTCGAGATTTTGAAACTGCCCGTCAATTTTCTGTCTGATCATTGTTGCTGAGATATCGATGGTTACAGTCAAAAAAAGGCTTTTGTAGTCGAATATCTCCGGGTCAAAAATTAACGTAGAGAAAAATTTAAAAAAAGAATATAAAGCTGATGAACAGGCCATATCATAATTTTTGAGTAAAAAGTTTTTCCAAGCCCGTGGACCGAGAAAAAAAACGCAAAAAATGAAAAAAAAATTTGTTTCGTGTACTTTCTTAGAATTTTGCGATGACTTCGCTCCTAAAAATTTTAAGCCAAAAATTCTAAAAACTAGACATTCAGAGCTTTAAAATGCTTTTTTTAAAACCTCAATACGACAAATTTTACCTGAGATACAGAATTCTGAAAAATCACAAAAAATTCAAAAAATTTTTTTGCTCTCCTATTTTTTTGCAGAAATTTATAATAATGCAGTAGTTTAAACAGTTTCTCGAGCCCACAAGTCGAGAATATGTAAAGACACAGATTTGTTAGAATATGTCGATTTTCACTAAAAAGGGTTAAATATATTAGAAAGGCAGAAATCTTTCCATATAAGGCACTAATCAGCCGCATCATAATACTTCAGCAGTTCTAAACAGTTTTTCGAGCCGCAAGTGGAGAATACGCAAAAACACAGATTTGTGAGAATATGTCGATTTTCTCTGGGTAGGATTAAATTTTCCGAACATATTATGAAGGCAGGAATCTTTCCATGGAAGGCACTAATCATCCGCATCATAATACTTCAGCAGTTCCAAACAGTTTCTCGAGCCGCACGTCCAGAATACGTAAAAACATAGATATATTAGAATATGTCGATTTTCTCTATAAAGGGTTAAATTTTCCGAACATATTATGAAGGCAGGAATCTTTCCATAGTAGGTACTAATCAGCCGCAACATAATACTTCAGCAGTTCCAAACAGTTTGTCGAGCCGCACGTCCAGAATACGTAAAAACATAGATATATTAGAATATGTCGATTTTCTCTATAAAGGGTTAAATTTTCCGAACATATTATGAAGGCAGGAATCTTTCCATAGTAGGCACTAATCAGCCGCGTCATAATACTTCAGCAGTTCCAAACAGTTTCTCGAGCCGCACGTCCAGAATAAGTAAAAGCACAGATATATTAGAATATGTCGATTTTCTTTAGAAAGGGTTAAATATTCCGAACATATTATGAAGGCAGGAATCTTTCCATAGTAGGCACTAATCAGCCACGTCATAATACTTCAGCAGTTCCAAACAGTTTGTCGAGCCGCACGTCCAGAATACGTAAAAACACAGATATATGAGAATATGTCGATTTTCTCTAGAAAGGGTTAAATTTTCCGAACATATTATGAAGGCAGGAATCTTTCCATAGTAGGCACTAATCAGCCGCGTCATAATACATCAGCAGTTCCAAACGGTTTGTCGAGCCGCACGTCCAGAATACGTAAAAACATAAATATATTAGAATATGTCGATTTTCTCCAAAAAGGGTTAAATTGTCCGAACATATTATGAAGGCAGGAATCTTTCCATAGTAGGTACTAATCAGCCGCAACATAATACTTCAGCAGTTCCAAACAGTTTTTCGAGCCGCACGTCCAGAATACGTAAAAACATAGATATATTAGAATATGTCGATTTTCTCCAAAAAGGGTTAAATTTTCCGAACATATTATGAAGGCAGGAATCTTTCCATAGTAGACACTAATCAGCCACGTCATAATACTTCAGCAGTTCCAAACAGTTTGTCGAGCCGCACGTCCAGAATACGTAAAAACACAGATATATTAGAATATGTCGATTTTCTTTAGAAAGGGTTAAATATTCCGAACATATTATGGAGGCAGAAATCTTTCTATAGTAGGCACTAATCATCCGCATCATAATACTTCAGCAGTTCCAAACAGTTCCTCGAGCCGCACGTCCAGAATATGTAAAAACATAGATATATTAGAATATGTCGATTTTCTCCAGAAAGGGTTAAATTTTCCGAACATATTATGAAGGCAGGAATCTTTCCATAGTAGACACTAATCAGCCACGTCATAATACTTCAGCAGTTCCAAACAGTTTGTCGAGCCGCACGTCCAGAATACGTAAAAACACAGATATATTAGAATATGTCGATTTTCTTTAGAAAGGGTTAAATATTCCGAACATATTATGGAGGCAGAAATCTTTCTATAGTAGGCACTAATCATCCGCATCATAATACTTCAGCAGTTCAAAACAGTTTCTCGAGCCGCACGTCCAGAATACGTAAAAACATAGATATATTAGAATATGTCTATTTTCTCCAGAAAGGGTTAAATTTTCCGAATATATTATGAAGGCAGGAATCTTTCCATAGTAGGCACTAATCAGCCACGTCATAATACTTCAGCAGTTCCAAACAGTTTGTCGAGCCGCACGTCCAGAATACGTAAAAACACAGATATATTAGAATATGTCGATTTTCTTTAGAAAGGGTTAAATATTCCGAACATATTATGGAGGCAGAAATCTTTCTATAGTAGGCACTAATCGTCCGCATCATAATACTTCAGCAGTTCCAAACAGTTCCTCGAGCCGCACGTCCAGAATATGTAAAAACATAGATATATTAGAATATGTCGATTTTCTCCAGAAAGGGTTAAATTTTCCGAACATATTATGAAGGCAGGAATCTTTCCATAGTAGACACTAATCAGCCACGTCATAATACTTCAGCAGTTCCAAACAGTTTGTCGAGCCGCACGTCCAGAATACGTAAAAACACAGATATATTAGAATATGTCGATTTTCTTTAGAAAGGGTTAAATATTCCGAACATATTATGGAGGCAGAAATCTTTCTATAGTAGGCACTAATCATCCGCATCATAATACTTCAGCAGTTCAAAACAGTTTCTCGAGCCGCACGTCCAGAATACGTAAAAACATAGATATATTAGAATATGTCTATTTTCTCCAGAAAGGGTTAAATTTTCCGAATATATTATGAAGGCAGGAATCTTTCCATAGTAGGCACTAATCAGCCACGTCATAATACTTCAGCAGTTCCAAACAGTTTGTCGAGCCGCACGTCCAGAATACGTAAAAACACAGATATATTAGAATATGTCGATTTTCTTTAGAAAGGGTTAAATATTCCGAACATATTATGGAGGCAGAAATCTTTCTATAGTAGGCACTAATCATCCGCATCATAATACTTCAGCAGTTCCAAACAGTTCCTCGAGCCGCACGTCCAGAATATGTAAAAACATAGATATATTAGAATATGTCGATTTTCTCCAGAAAGGGTTAAATTTTCCGAACATATTATGAAGGCAGGAATCTTTCCATAGTAGACACTAATCAGCCACGTCATAATACTTCAGCAGTTCCAAACAGTTTGTCGAGCCGCACGTCCAGAATACGTAAAAACACAGATATATTAGAATATGTCGATTTTCTTTAGAAAGGGTTAAATATTCCGAACATATTATGGAGGCAGGAATCTTTCCATAGTAGACACTAATCAGCCACGTCATAATACTTCAGCAGTTCCAAACAGTTTGTCGAGCCGCACGTCCAGAATACGTAAAAACACAGATATATTAGAATATGTCGATTTTCTTTAGAAAGGGTTAAATATTCCGAACATATTATGGAGGCAGAAATCTTTCTATAGTAGGCACTAATCATCCGCATCATAATACTTCAGCAGTTCCAAACAGTTCCTCGAGCCGCACGTCCAGAATATGTAAAAACATAGATATATTAGAATATGTCGATTTTCTCCAGAAAGGGTTAAATTTTCCGAACATATTATGAAGGCAGGAATCTTTCCATAGTAGACACTAATCAGCCACGTCATAATACTTCAGCAGTTCCAAACAGTTTGTCGAGCCGCACGTCCAGAATACGTAAAAACACAGATATATTAGAATATGTCGATTTTCTTTAGAAAGGGTTAAATATTCCGAACATATTATGGAGGCAGAAATCTTTCTATAGTAGGCACTAATCATCCGCATCATAATACTTCAGCAGTTCAAAACAGTTTCTCGAGCCGCACGTCCAGAATACGTAAAAACATAGATATATTAGAATATGTCTATTTTCTCCAGAAAGGGTTAAATTTTCCGAATATATTATGAAGGCAGGAATCTTTCCATAGTAGGCACTAATCAGCCACGTCATAATACTTTAGCAGTTCCAAACAGTTTGTCGAGCCGCACGTCCAGAATACGTAAAAACACAGATATATTAGAATATGTCGATTTTCTCTATAAAGGGTTAAATTTTCCGAATATATTATGAAGGCAGGAATCTTTCCATAGTAGGCACTAATCAGCGGCGTCATAATACTTCAGCAGTTCCAAACAGTTTCTCGAGCCGCACGTCCAGAATACGTAAAAACACAGATATATGAGAATATGTCGATTTTCTCTAGAAAGGGTTAAATTTTCCGAACATATTATGAAGGCAGGAATCTTTCCATAGTAGGCACTAATCAGCCACGTCATAATACTTCAGCAGTTCCAAACAGTTTGTCGAGCCGCACGTCCAGAATACGTAAAAACACAGATATATTAGAATATGTCGATTTTCTCTATAAAGGGTTAAATTTTCCGAACATATTATGAAGGCAGGAATCTTTCCATAGTAGGCACTAATCAGCTGCAACATAATACATCAGCAGTTCCAAACAGTTTGTCAAACCGAACGTCCAGAATACGTAAAAACATAGATATATTAGAATATGTCGATTTTCTCTGGAAAGGGTTAAATTTTCCGAACATATTATGAAGGCAGGAATCTTTCCATAGTAGGTACTAATCAGCCGCAACATAATACTTCAGCAGTTCCAAACAGTTTTTCGAGCCGCACGTCCAGAATACGTAAAAACACAGATATATGAGAATATGTCGATTTTCTCTAGAAAGGGTTAAATTTTCCGAACATATTATGAAGGCAGGAATCTTTCCATAGTAGGCACTAATCAGCCACGTCATAATACTTCAGCAGTTCCAAACAGTTTTTCGAGCCGCACGTCCAGAATACGTAAAAACATAGATGTATTAGAATATGTCGATTTTCTCCAAAACGGGTTAAATTTTCCGAACATATTATGAAGGCAGGAATCTTTCCATAGTAGGCACAAATCAGCCACGTCATAATACTTCAGCAGTTCCAAACAGTTTGTCGAGCCGCACGTCCAGAATACGTAAAAACACAGATATATTAGAATATGTCGATTTTCTTTAGAAAGGGTTAAATATTCCGAACATATTATGGAGGCAGGAATCTTTCCATAGTAGGCACTAATCATCCGCATCATAATACTTCAGCAGTTCAAAACAGTTTCTCGAGCCGCACGTCCAGAATACGTAAAAACATAGATATATTAGAATATGTCGATTTTCTCCAGAAAGGGTTAAATTTTCCGAACATATTATGAAGGCAGGAATCTTTCCATAGTAGGCACTAATCAGCCACGTCATAATACTTCAGCAGTTCCAAACAGTTTGTCGAGCCGCACGTCCAGAATACGTAAAAACACAGATATATTAGAATATGTCGATTTTCTTTAGAAAGGGTTAAATATTCCGAACATATTATGGAGGCAGGAATCTTTCCATAGTAGGCACTAATCATCCGCATCATAATACTTCAGCAGTTCCAAACAGTTTCTCGAGCCGCACGTCCAGAATACGTAAAAACACAGATATATGAGAATATGTCGATTTTCTCTAGAAAGGGTTAAATTTTCCGAACATATTATGAAGGCAGGAATCTTTCTATAGTAGGCACTAATCAGCCACGTCATAATACTTCAGCAGTTCCAAACAGTTTGTCGAGCCGCACGTCCAGAATACGTAAAAACACAGATATATTAGAATATGTCGATTTTCTCTATAAAGGGTTAAATTTTCCGAACATATTATGAAGGCAGGAATCTTTCCATAGTAGGCACTAATCAGCCGCGTCATAATACATCAGCAGTTCCAAACAGTTTGTCGAGCCGCACCTCCAGAATACGTAAAAACATAGATATATGAGAATATGTCGATTTTCTCTAGAAAGGGTTAAATTTTCCAAACATATTATGAAGGCAGGAATCTTTCCATAGTAGGCACTAATCAGCCACGTCATAATACTTCAGCAGTTCCAAACAGTTTTTCGAGCCGCACGTCCAGAATACGTAAAAACATAGATGTATTAGAATATGTCGATTTTCTCTAGAAAGGGTTAAATTTTCCGAACATATTATGAAGGCAGGAATCTTTCCATAGTAGGCACTAATCAGCCGCGTCATAATACATCAGCAGTTCCAAACAGTTTGTCAAACCGAACGTCCAGAATACGTAAAAACATAGATATATTAGAATATGTCGATTTTCTCTGGAAAGAGTTAAATTTTCCGAACATATTATGAAGGCAGGAATCTGTCCATAGTAGGTACTAATCAGCTGCAACATAATACTTCAGCAGTTCCAAACAGTTTTTCGAGCCGCACGTCCAGAATACGTAAAAACACAGATATATGAGAATATGTCGATTTTCTCTAGAAAGGGTTAAATTTTCCGAACATATTATGAAGGCAGGAATCTTTCCATAGTAGGCACTAATCAGCCACGTCATAATACTTCAGCAGTTCCAAACAGTTTTTCGAGCCGCACGTCCAGAATACGTAAAAACATAGATGTATTAGAATATGTCGATTTTCTCCAAAACGGGTTAAATTTTCCGAACATATTATGAAGGCAGGAATCTTTCCATAGTAGGCACAAATCAGCTACGTCATAATACTTCAGCAGTTCCAAACAGTTTGTCGAGCCGCACGTCCAGAATACGTAAAAACACAGATATATTAGAATATGTCGATTTTCTCTATAAAGGGTTAAATTTTCCGAATATATTATGAAGGCAGGAATCTTTCCATAGTAGGCACTAATCAGCGGCGTCATAATACTTCAGCAGTTCCAAACAGTTTCTTGAGCCGCACGTCCAGAATACGTAAAAACACAGATATATGAGAATATGTCGATTTTCTCTATAAAGGGTTAAATTTTCCGAACATATTATGAAGGCAGGAATCTTTCCATAGTAGGCACTAATCAGCTGCAACATAATACATCAGCAGTTCCAAACAGTTTGTCAAACCGAACGTCCAGAATACGTAAAAACATAGATATATTAGAATATGTCGATTTTCTCTGGAAAGGGTTAAATTTTCCGAACATATTATGAAGGCAGGAATCTGTCCATAGTAGGTACTAATCAGCTGCAACATAATACTTCAGCAGTTCCAAACAGTTTTTCGAGCCGCACGTCCAGAATACGTAAAAACACAGATATATGAGAATATGTCGATTTTCTCTAGAAAGGGTTAAATTTTCCGAACATATTATGAAGGCAGGAATCTTTCCATAGTAGGCACTAATCAGCCACGTCATAATACTTCAGCAGTTCCAAACAGTTTTTCGAGCCGCACGTCCAGAATACGTAAAAACATAGATGTATTAGAATATGTCGATTTTCTCCAAAACGGGTTAAATTTTCCGAACATATTATGAAGGCAGGAATCTTTCCATAGTAGGCACAAATCAGCTACGTCATAATACTTCAGCAGTTCCAAACAGTTTGTCGAGCCGCACGTCCAGAATACGTAAAAACACAGATATATTAGAATATGTCGATTTTCTCTATAAAGGGTTAAATTTTCCGAATATATTATGAAGGCAGGAATCTTTCCATAGTAGGCACTAATCAGCGGCGTCATAATACTTCAGCAGTTCCAAACAGTTTCTTGAGCCGCACGTCCAGAATACGTAAAAACACAGATATATGAGAATATGTCGATTTTCTCTATAAAGGGTTAAATTTTCCGAACATATTATGAAGGCAGGAATCTTTCCATAGTAGGCACTAATCAGCTGCAACATAATACATCAGCAGTTCCAAACAGTTTGTCAAACCGAACGTCCAGAATACGTAAAAACATAGATATATTAGAATATGTCGATTTTCTCTGGAAAGGGTTAAATTTTCCGAACATATTATGAAGGCAGGAATCTTTCCATAGTAGGCACAAATCAGCTACGTCATAATACTTCAGCAGTTCCAAACAGTTTGTCGAGCCGCACGTCCAGAATACGTAAAAACACAGATATATTAGAATATGTCGATTTTCTTTAGAAAGGGTTAAATATTCCGAACATATTATGGAGGCAGGAATCTTTCCATAGTAGGCACTAATCATCCGCATCATAATACTTCAGCAGTTCAAAACAGTTTCTCGAGCCGCACGTCCAGAATACGTAAAAACATAGATATATTAGAATATGTCTATTTTCTCCAGAAAGGGTTAAATTTTCCGAATATATTATGAAGGCAGGAATCTTTCCATAGTAGGCACTAATCAGCCACGTCATAATACTTTAGCAGTTCCAAACAGTTTGTCGAGCCGCACGTCCAGAATACGTAAAAACACAGATATATTAGAATATGTCGATTTTCTCTATAAAGGGTTAAATTTTCCGAATATATTATGAAGGCAGGAATCTTTCCATAGTAGGCACTAATCAGCGGCGTCATAATACTTCAGCAGTTCCAAACAGTTTCTTGAGCCGCACGTCCAGAATACGTAAAAACACAGATATATGAGAATATGTCGATTTTCTCTAGAAAGGGTTAAATTTTCCGAACATATTATGAAGGCAGGAATCTTTCCATAGTAGGCACTAATCAGCCACGTCATAATACTTCAGCAGTTCCAAACAGTTTGTCGAGCCGCACGTCCAGAATACGTAAAAACACAGATATATTAGAATATGTCGATTTTCTCTATAAAGGGTTAAATTTTCCGAACATATTATGAAGGCAGGAATCTTTCCATAGTAGGCACTAATCAGCTGCAACATAATACATCAGCAGTTCCAAACAGTTTGTCAAACCGAACGTCCAGAATACGTAAAAACATAGATATATTAGAATATGTCGATTTTCTCTGGAAAGGGTTAAATTTTCCGAACATATTATGAAGGCAGGAATCTTTCCATAGTAGGTACTAATCAGCCGCAACATAATACTTCAGCAGTTCCAAACAGTTTTTCGAGCCGCACGTCCAGAATACGTAAAAACACAGATATATGAGAATATGTCGATTTTCTCTAGAAAGGGTTAAATTTTCCGAACATATTATGAAGGCAGGAATCTTTCCATAGTAGGCACTAATCAGCCACGTCATAATACTTCAGCAGTTCCAAACAGTTTTTCGAGCCGCACGTCCAGAATACGTAAAAACATAGATGTATTAGAATATGTCGATTTTCTCCAAAACGGGTTAAATTTTCCGAACATATTATGAAGGCAGGAATCTTTCCATAGTAGGCACAAATCAGCCACGTCATAATACTTCAGCAGTTCCAAACAGTTTGTCGAGCCGCACGTCCAGAATACGTAAAAACACAGATATATTAGAATATGTCGATTTTCTTTAGAAAGGGTTAAATATTCCGAACATATTATGGAGGCAGGAATCTTTCCATAGTAGGCACTAATCATCCGCATCATAATACTTCAGCAGTTCAAAACAGTTTCTCGAGCCGCACGTCCAGAATACGTAAAAACATAGATATATTAGAATATGTCGATTTTCTCCAGAAAGGGTTAAATTTTCCGAACATATTATGAAGGCAGGAATCTTTCCATAGTAGGCACTAATCAGCCACGTCATAATACTTCAGCAGTTCCAAACAGTTTGTCGAGCCGCACGTCCAGAATACGTAAAAACACAGATATATTAGAATATGTCGATTTTCTCTATAAAGGGTTAAATATTCCGAACATATTATGGAGGCAGGAATCTTTCTATAGTAGGCACTAATCAGCCGCGTCATAATACATCAGCAGTTCCAAACAGTTTCTCGAGCCGCACGTCCAGAATAAGTAAAAACACAGATATATTAGAATATGTCGATTTTCTCTAGAAAGGGTTAAATTTTCCGAACATATTATGAAGGCAGGAATCTTTTCATAGTAGGCACTAATCAGCCGCGTCACAATACTTCAGCAGTTCCAAACAGTTTTTAGAGCCGCACGTCGAGAATACGTAAAAACACAGATATATTAGAATATGTCGATTTTCTCTGGAAAGGGTTAAATTTTCCGAACATATTATGAAGGCAGGAATCTTTCCATAGTAGGTACTAATCAGCCGCAACATAATACTTCAGCAGTTCCAAACAGTTTTTCGAGCCGCACGTCCAGATTACGTAAAAACACAGATATATGAGAATATGTCGATTTTCTCTAGAAAGGGTTAAATTTTCCGAACATATTATGAAGGCAGGAATCTTTCCATAGTAGGCACTAATCAGCCGCGTCATAATACATCAGCAGTTCCAAACAGTTTCTCGAGCCGCACGTCCAGAATAAGTAAAAACACAGATATATTAGAATATGTCGATTTTCTCCAGAGAGGGTTAAGTTTTCCGAACATATTATGAAGGCAGGAATCTTTCCACAGTAGGCACTAATCAGCCGCGTCATAATACATCAGCAGTTCCAAACAGTTTCTCGAGCCGCACGTCCAGAATAAGTAAAAACACAGATATATTAGAATATGTCGATTTTCTTTAGAAAGGGTTAAATATTCCGAACATATTATGGAGGCAGGAATCTTTCCATAGTAGGCACTAATCATCCGCATCATAATACTTCAGCAGTTCAAAACAGTTTCTCGAGCCGCACGTCCAGAATACGTAAAAACATAGATATATTAGAATATGTCGATTTTCTCCAGAAAGGGTTAAATTTTCCGAACATATTATGAAGGCAGGAATCTTTCCATAGTAGGCACTAATCAGCCACGTCATAATACTTCAGCAGTTCCAAACAGTTTGTCGAGCCGCACGTCCAGAATACGTAAAAACACAGATATATTAGAATATGTCGATTTTCTCTATAAAGGGTTAAATATTCCGAACATATTATGGAGGCAGGAATCTTTCTATAGTAGGCACTAATCAGCCGCGTCATAATACATCAGCAGTTCCAAACAGTTTCTCGAGCCGCACGTCCAGAATAAGTAAAAACACAGATATATTAGAATATGTCGATTTTCTCTAGAAAGGGTTAAATTTTCCGAACATATTATGAAGGCAGGAATCTTTTCATAGTAGGCACTAATCAGCCGCGTCACAATACTTCAGCAGTTCCAAACAGTTTTTAGAGCCGCACGTCGAGAATACGTAAAAACACAGATATATTAGAATATGTCGATTTTCTCTGGAAAGGGTTAAATTTTCCGAACATATTATGAAGGCAGGAATCTTTCCATAGTAGGTACTAATCAGCCGCAACATAATACTTCAGCAGTTCCAAACAGTTTTTCGAGCCGCACGTCCAGATTACGTAAAAACACAGATATATGAGAATATGTCGATTTTCTCTAGAAAGGGTTAAATTTTCCGAACATATTATGAAGGCAGGAATCTTTCCATAGTAGGCACTAATCAGCCGCGTCATAATACATCAGCAGTTCCAAACAGTTTCTCGAGCCGCACGTCCAGAATAAGTAAAAACACAGATATATTAGAATATGTCGATTTTCTCCAGAGAGGGTTAAGTTTTCCGAACATATTATGAAGGCAGGAATCTTTCCACAGTAGGCACTAATCAGCCGCGTCATAATACATCAGCAGTTCCAAACAGTTTCTCGAGCCGCACGTCCAGAATAAGTAAAAACACAGATATATTAGAATATGTCGATTTTCTTTAGAAAGGGTTAAATATTCCGAACATATTATGGAGGCAGGAATCTTTCCATAGTAGGCACTAATTATCCGCATCATAATACTTCAGCAGATCCAAACAGTTTCTCGAGCCGCACGTCAAGAATACGTGAAAACACAGATATATTAGAATATGTCGATTTTCTCTAGAAAGGGTTAAATATTCCGAACATATTATGAAGGCAGGAAACTTTCCATAGTAGGCACTAATCAGCCGCATCATAATACTTTAGCAGTTCTAAACAGTTTTTCGAGCTGCAAGTAGAGAATATGCAAAAACACAGATTTCAATGTGTATGGGGAAAACGAGCATTAGCGTTATTCTTTACAGCCGAAATGGAAGAGCGCCAAAATGAGCAGAGCACTTACAGAAATATTGACAAAGCATAGACCTTTCAAATAAAAAAAAACTCATTCAAATCGAGCGATACGTTTAAAAGTTATTGCAATTCTAAACTGGTCATCATTTTAGGTGTTGCGTTTTTTGTGCCGGTCAGTGTAGAATTGCATTTTCTTTTTTCGTATTTTTCTCGGAAACTCGTAAAGCAGGAACGAAAATTTTTTAAGCAGGAAAAGGCACAAACGAAGCTCAATCCATCCCACCTATTTTGGTCCGTGCGGCTAACAAAGTTGCGGCTAACTTCACGCTTACCGAATTTTCTTTTTCGATTTTCTCGAGAACGGGAAAAGCAGGAACGAAATTTTTTTAAGCAGGAAAAGGCACAAACGAAGCACAAACCAGCCGCAAGTAAAAAATGTACAAATTCCAAAAAGTTGCGGCTAGCGTGAACCTGGCCGCAGCTATAATTTCTTCGATTTTCTCGGAAACGCGAAAAGCAGGAACGAATTTTTTTGGAGCAGGAAAGGGCACAAACGAAGCACAAACCAGCCGCAAGTAAAAAAATTACAAAATCAAAAAAGTTGCGGCTGGCGTGATCCTGGCCGCAGTTATAAAATTTTCGATTTTCTCGGAAACGCTAAAAGCAGGAACGAAAATTTTTAAAGCAGGAAAAGGCACAAACGAAGCACAAACCAGCCCACCCATTTTAGTCCATGCGGCTAACAAAGTTGCGGCTGGTTTCACGGAGCCGTGAATTCAATGTGTATAATTGATATAATTGACTAAAAAATTCATAAATTAAAGCAAGAGTGTAATTTAAGACGACCCTATAATGTTTTATGTTTTATCATCTTTTGCAAAAAACCAAAGATTTCGTGGATTCGATATACGTGAGCAAGCCACAGACAGCTGGATTTTTTAAATGAATGCCAGCTACCTTTAAGATTAATTATCCCTGGACTTGTTTATAGTTATTCCGAAAGCAGTTTTTAATTGACATTGTAATCTTTTAAATTGAAAAGGCAAATCTGTCAGTATAATTGGTATTTTGTGGTATTAAAACACTGTCTCCTTTAGATTTGTCACTAATTATGGTATCCTCTCCGACAAAATATCCCCAGCCATAAAGGGGTATGCGAATTGTAATTCCAAGGTGAACGATAAAGGGGTATGCGAATTGTAATTCCGGGGTGAACTCTGTAGTACGGCTCTAGACTCACAGTCTCAGGGTCCCTATTTTGGATGAAGATATATTTTTGTGTGTTTTTTTTTTTAATTATAGTCTGTATCTATTGTATTAAATGGACTAAAAAGGAGAGCAAAATTTTAATAATTTAGGTCATACTTATAAAAGCGTGGGTTATTGATAAACGATCATAGAGGTTACAGCCCATGCCTTTATAATATTGTGAACCTAAATTATTAACACTTTGACGGGAAAACCGGCTTAGACCGTCATAAACAAAACTTCAAAAGTTTGACACGACGGCTGAAGCCGTCGTATACTACGGAACGTTTTATAGCCAGACAGGTGTAGAAGTCTATTTTCCAGTGTAGAATACATACCCTGTATGCTCTGTGTCACCGTACAAATTCCTAAGGCAATATTGTCACAACATAACAACTTTTAAAAGTAATTCAAACATATGAAAAAATTTAAAAACTATAGTGTCACAATTGGAACAAAACTGAATGTTTAAGTGTCCGTCAAAGTGTTAAAAATTATTTTTTCCATTTTGGTACATTTCAATATTTACATTTCTGCTCAGTTGGAGTTCTGCTAGAGAGAAACCGACGTTAAATGTATTATAATTATTAATTCCAATTTCCAAAATTAAACGCTTTATATTCGGACATCCCTAAATCAAATGCCAGACCAAAAGCATTTGTTCGCGTCGGTGATGCATAGAACTCGTTTTTATTACAGATCTTTATGATGGAATAATTGATTTTTTAAACAGAAACTTTCCAGATGTGTATTACATAATATTGTTACAAAAAATTGTGAATATGTAGTAGGTAGTATTTTGCACTAGTGCGGAAAGGAAAACAAAAGACGTGCGATTTTAATAATTCTATGATAATTTTCATATCAGTTGCCATTTAAAACCATATTATGAGCAACAGAGATTACAAAGTACTCGTAGTCTTTGTAAACAATTCAAATAGATTCCAATATGGCCGAACCCGAACTGTCTGATATATAAATATATACTTATAATGAAGTAAAAATTTTATAAGAGGTACGTGTAAAAAATATAGAATGTGTCTCGATTTAATGATTTTAAGACTCGTGTAATTTTTAAGACTCGCTAGGCTCTCGTTTTACCACAATATCACACCGCGATATAAAATAACACGCGCTAGATACATAACATACTATTTTTTTAAACGGTTCCTGAAATGCCAATCTTTGATTAACGTCTGAATTGAACTCGTCAAATAAATAAAATGGTCGACAATTTTATTTATTTGAAAGGTTCCTGAAATGATTCCGCGCGTTTTCATCCCCCGACAAAATATCCTATCAGCAAAACTGGTGTACAATTCCTCTTTATTCCACTTTATGTACATGACTCCGTAGTTGTTTTTTTAAAGAACTCACCTTATACGGTTCCCTTTTTACTCCGCAAAAAAAAGCCATCGCATCGACACGACCCCGTACTTGTTTTTATGTCGGGGGATATTTAGTCAAGATAATATTTTGTCGGGGATATTTTGTCTGGGGATCAAGACGCGATTGCCCCTGAGGTATTTGCGGAATACGCAGGGTCGGATTTACCCTAAGGGCCGCCCTGAGGCACCGTGAAAAATGCTACCCTATTACCTACATAAAATGGATAAAGAATCGGTATACAATTTTCAAAGAAATAAAAAAAATCTTCGTATTATAAATGAAATAGCAACACAAACAACATTATTTTTCGTATTAAAAATCATAAATCAACAAACAAAACGATTGCGGGATATTATACATATTTTCAATGAAAAAGTATATTTCAATAAATAAAATTATCGACCAATTTTTCAAACAAATATTATATTAACAAAAAATAATAATTAATACATTGACGTTGTCTGAAAAATTGGTCGATAATTTTTTTTATTGAAGAATTCTAATCAGACGTTAATCGAAGATTTGAAAAAGTATTTTATTTATTTTGAGTTATGATTGTTTTCAATACGATTACACTTTCCGACGAACTTTCTGTGACCCGAAAAAAAATCGCTTTGACGCTCCTGGTAATTTGCCGCCCCGGGCGTTGGCCCCTAGTGTAAATCCAGCGCTGGGAATAATACATCATTGTATTCACGTGCCAAACACCTTCCCATTAATGTTGCACTTTCAATGGGCGTTTTATAAGAAAACATGATTGTGTGTTATTAAAAATGCAATTTCTGATGACTATTAATTAATTCTGTGCTGAGAGAAGATAAGTGAATGGGAAAGGAAACGGCGAATCGAGGAGGATACTTAACCTACATTATACAGTATGTAACCACATAAGGTGCACATAGGGAAATTAACATTGGGAACAAATGACTGGATCAGAGTGAGCCTTGAAATCTTGTTTTTCAATTTGACAGATAATATTCTTTAGCAAAACGAATGTGTATACTACCGAAGAAAATATTCAAATGATTACAACATAATCGGACTTTTTTTATTAATGGGACATTAAATTCCCAAAAATACTTAAATATTGTGCGAGATCAAATATCTCCGCCTATTCGTGTTGAACCTAAAGACATTGGGTCACTGATTTACCAACGCGCATACATCATACCAGTTAGACAATTTTTGAATGAAATGTTTCCAAACAGATGGAGTTGTTTTTTTGTTTTATTTTTGTAAAAAATATTCAAATAATGATTTATAAGAGCTTTTTATTATTAAAAAAGCCAAGTAAAATAAAAATAAATCAAAATAAAATAGAAATCCTCAAGATTACCACGATAATTCAATACAAATAACAATTAATTCAGTCATGGCTAGCTCTGATCCAAGTATTTTTTTCCCAATGCTAATTTCCCTATGTGCACCTTACGCGTTTACATACTGTATAGTACCTATAAAACTCATTCTGTGCAGTACGCCACTGCTGTCCGACTATCTCTTATTCACTTTCTCTCTTCAACAAGACAAATCCGGAGACGCTCCATTTCTGTCTATTTAACTCCGCGGCTGCTCTTCTGCGCCACGTACTACACGTCATCTTGACTACAAGGTAAAGTGGTTTATTCCTGATATTTGATTTAATATTGTAACGAAACAGACAAAACTGTTGTTTATTGGTGGTAAAGATATTTATTTACAGAAAGAAGCCTTAACAATAAAGATGAAGGAAGGTTTTGGTTGAGGATCATAAAATAAGCTTTACCAATGTTACGCTAGTGGCCAACGTTTCGAAAAATTTATTTTCATATTCAGGGCCTCAAGCTGGTCAAGTGGTGGTAAATTGTTCTAACAATATACATGATCATCAACAATAAAACAAAATAGTTGGCAAAACCAAAAGTGCACATCCCGCAAGTTTTCCACTGTATGATAAAATAGTTGGCAAAACCAAAAGTGCACATCCCGCAAGTTTTCCACTGTATGATAAAAAAATAACAATTAAAAAATATTTTTAATAAATTTAAAAAGATTTAAAAATTTAAAGAAATAAATAATTAAAAATTGAAAAAATATTTTTTTTAAGTTTGCAAAAATAAAAAAAATTAAGAACTATACATAATATAATATATAATTAATATCAAGTGGAATAAAATAAAACAAAATAAAAAGAAAAAAAAAGAAAAAAATTAATTATTTCGTAAGGAATCGAACCCAGGACCTTGCCCTTGGGGATCCAACGGCATAACCATTGCGCCACGGCGGCCTAATAGGTGTAGTGGTGTTATGACGGTATAGAAGTGTAGCACTTGTTTTATGGATTACATTATATTTACACAGTAATAATTATTATATTGTTTTTAACTATTAGCTGTCAAAAATAATAAAATAAAACTGTTTATAAAAATTAAACTACTGAACACATTTTAGTGAATTTAAATAGGGTTCTGGTCTGATAGTAAACAAAGTGAATAAAATATAACCCAAGGCAATCCGACCAAAATTGCGATCTGTAGAGTCGTGACGTACGTACATACGTACATACGTACATACGTACAGACCAACCGACAACTGCTGTTTGTGATTTTCAATTACAATTTTAATAGTATTTATGAACTCGAATTGATTTAAAAATGGTTCTGTTTTATAGATCAGACTCTCCTCTTTTCAAAAAGCTTCAATTTGGATGGATTTCGTGTGAAATTAACTTAGATATAACTTCTTATATGAACGAAAGTCAGCTCTGACGCACAAAGCGATAATAAAGCACATACCGCTAGTTTAGCGGTATGTGCAAAAATAACAATTAAAAAATATTTTTAATAAATTTAAAAAGATTTAAAAATTTAAAGAAATAAATAATTAAAAATTGAAAAAATATTTTTTTTTAAGTTTGCAAAAATAAAAAAAATTAAGAACTATACATAATATAATGTATAATTAATATCAAGTGGAATAAAATAAAACAAAATAAAAAGAAAAAAAAAGAAAAAAATCAATGATTTCGTAAGGAATCGAACCCAGGACCTTGCCCTTGGGGATCCAACGGCATAACCATTACGCCACGGCGGCCTAATACCTGTAGTGGTGTTACCACGGTATACAAGTGTAGCACTTGTTTTATGGATTACACTATATTTACACAGCAATTATTATATTGTTTTAAAACTATTAGCTGTCAAAAATAATAAAAAATAAAACTGTTTATAAAAATTAAACTACTGAACACATTTTAGTGAATTTAAATAGGGTTCTGGTCTGATAGTAAACAAAGTGAATAAAATATAACCCAAGGCAATCCGACCAAAATTGCGATCTGTAGAGTCGTGACGTACATACGTACGTACGTACGTACGTACATACGTACAGACCAACCGACAACTGCTGTTTGTGATTTTCAATTACAATTTTAATAGTATTTATGAACTCAAATTGATTTAAAAATGGTTCTATTTTATAGATTAGAATCTCCTCTTTTCAAAAAGCTTCAATTTGAATGGATTTCGTGTGAAATTAACTTAGATATAACTTCTTATATGAACGAAAGTCAGCTCTGACGCACAAAGCGATAATAAAGCACATACCGCTAGTTTAGCGGTATGTGCAATTAAAAATTTTGAAGAAACCCACGACCAATGGAAATGTTGTAATTGAAAAAGAATTAAATAAAATTCGAAGATCCCCGACTTAACGCAGGTAAGTAACCAAAGAAAATCCGTCGGGGGCTGCCATTCGCTGTCCTGAATTAAGAATAGAAGAATATAAATTAGACTATAGTTATTTACGCACCAAACGTGATTCCAGTCACACACTCTAAAATTGCAATATTTTAGTTCTATTCAAAGCAGCAAATGGCAGCCCCCGACGGATTTTCTTTGGTTACTTACCTGCGTTAAGTCGGGGGATTTTAGAATTGTATTTTTTCTATTACATTTACATTCGTCGTGGGTTTTTCAAAACTTTTAAATTTGTTTTATTTTAAACTTTTTAGAGATTTTGTAAAAGTGTGTTCAGATTGTCTAGCCCAGGGGCGGGCAAATCTTTTGATCGGCGGGCCACATAGCTGATGAAAATTCGACCGCGGGTCGTATAGCTGATGAAAATTTGACCGCGGGCCAAAAATTTGCAGAAAAAAAAAGTTCTCACATTCTAATGTTGAGAAAAATGTTTTCGCCCAACGCAGGGCTCGAACCCACGTCCCTGATATTGACAGTCGTGTGCTCTACCAATTGAGCTAGTCGGCGTTGTATTCTGACAACGCTAATATGAGTATATTTAGTTAGTGCATTTTACCTGAATGGAAGCTTATTTTTGAGATACATTTTGCAACATTTTTCATTAATGCTCCGCTCCTAATGGTCGTAACCTGATTTTATATAGCCTATAGCCTTCCTCGATAAATGGGCTATCCAACAAAATTTTTTTTTTTCAATTTGAACCAGTAGTTCCTGAGATTAGCGCGTTCAAACAAACAAACTCTTCAGCTTTATATATTAGTATAGATTTACCGAACTTGTAGCGATTTGTTATAGACATTTGTGTAAAAATGAATCGTAAATATTAATAAATATCAATATTAATAAAATATTATTTGCAACAAAATTTTTATCTTGTCGATAATCGTGTCAGCTAACTTCACCTGTTATTTCGCAGAATTTTAGCAGTTTAACTTCTCTTCCGCGCTGACGTTCTTTGGTTGGCCATAGAGTACAATGAACGTCAAATAAGCACCATTCAACAATATACTTTACACTTTGGCTGAAGTTGAGAAAAAAGTTGAATCGACTTTGGCCATAAGACTGGTTTTTAGTCGGTCGTTATAAATATTTTTTTTAATAAAAAATAACGTGCTCAACAACTTAGACTATATGCTCGTAGATAGTTATAAGGTAAGCTCGATATTCTAAAGTTTCAAATTAAATTAACGTTTTTATCACTATCTGATTTAAATATTGCACATTTAATTAGATTACAAATAAATTAATTAGCCAAAATTAGACATAAGCCGTCTTTCTTTATGATCACAGATATGTATTTGTCGGTATTATTCAAGTACATGGTTCCGGAAAATTATTCCTGATGTTTAGTGTCTTCCAAACATTTTGGTTCTCGCTAACAGCCGATTCAAGGCGCAAACTCTCTCGAAAACGTAGCAAACACACACACACACATTCACATAAGTATATTGTTATACTCGTACTAATGTAGGCTCATACATAAATATATACTGCGTGTTCAATAAGTCTACGATTTATTGAAACAGAAAAGTTTATTTTATTCGCTGTAACGCCAATTATTATAAGTAGTAATACCGTAGAGATATTATAATAGAGTACCCGAATTTTTGGATTTCTGCAGCGTTCTCTCTCTTTTAACTGACAACACTTTCACTTTGGAGTACGTGAGAGAGCAGTGAAAGTGTCTGCAATTAAGAAAGAGAACAGTTTCTTATCTCCATGGTAACTAATGATGCAAAACAATGCTGATTTAAGTAAACAAATTCCAGTTTTCTTCGGCGTTCTCTCTCTTAACTGTGCACACTTTCATTTTAGAGTATGCAAGAGAGTACTGAAAGTGTCTGCAATTAAGAAAGAGAACAGTTCCTTATCTCTATGGTAACTAATGATGCAAAACAATGGTGATTTGAGGTAACAAATTTCTGGTTTTCTGCAGCGTTCTCTCTCTTAACTGTGTACACTTTCACTTTAGAATACGCAAAAGAGCAGTGAAAGTGTCTGCAATTAAGAGAGAACAGTTTCTTATCTCTATGGTAACTATTGATTCAAAACAATGCTGATTTTAATAAACAAATTTCTGATTTCCTGCAGCGTTTTCTCTCTTAACTGAGGAACTTCCACTTTAGAGTGCGCGAGAGAGTAGTGAACGTGTCTGCAATTAAGAGAGAGAACAGTTCCTTATCTCTATTGTAACTAATGATGCGAAACAATGCTGATTTGTGTAAACAAATTTCTGGTTTTCTCCAGCGCTCTCTCTCTCTCTCTTAACTGAGGACACTTACACTTTAGTACGCGAGAGATTATTGAACGTGTCTACAATTAAGAGAGAGAACAGGTCTTTATCTCCATGGTAACTAACAATGTAAAACAATGCTGATTTAAGTAAACAAATGTCTGGTTTTATACAGCGTTCTCTCTTTTAGTTATGGCAAGCATACGCACTAGCGCATAGTTTCTCAACCGGTGGTTCTCGGACCACTGGTGGTCCGCGAAGATTTTTGGGATGTTGTATTTTACGGATTTTTAATCTATATTTTTTTGTTACTGTATGTTTTAATATACTCAAATATTGTTATATTAGCATACGGTGTTGAAAATTAATTGTTTTAAATAAAAAATCAATTATTATATAAATATTTATTATTTCATTCCAAAGTTGAAGGTCCGCAAAATGTTTTCGGACTTTTCGGTGGTCCGCCGATGTAAAAAGGTTGAGAAACTATGCACTAGCGTACTCTAGTTACTTATATCTCTATGAGTAATACATAATAACAAAAAAGACTTGGAACACTTGGAACTTTTATTTGTATCAAAAAGTTATTCATCTTCTAAAAGAGCGCGCACACTTGTTAAGTATTAACCTGCACGGTGTTCGAAATATAAGTGAAATTTCAAAAATAAATAGGACTACTACAATTTTTTTTTAATAAAAAGTTAATATGGTTGATATAATTAAACATAAGTTTCGTTTCAAGCAATATTTAGATATGCGAGAAGAAGTAACGTTTTAAAGTCTCTGGGGAAGCGAATCCACTTTAATAGGTATTTTTTATGGAAGGAATTATATAACGGTTGCTCATCCGTTTTATTCAACATCGATATAAAACATTAAAGACTTTGCATTCTTTCCACTTTAATATTTGAATGATTGCGTAGTACAGGGATTCTCAAACGGTTCCCCGCGGCACTTAGTTAATCGAGTATGTCAGGAAAGGATCCCGCACAAACCTTTGGGATTTGGTTCTCGGTTAAATTGATCGAAAATGGTTTTATTTTATAGTTTAAAGGTCACTAAGAAAAGTGTCCACGGGCGCATAGCCTAAAAACCAATAGATTTTTAGCATATACTTTTATTCTATACTGAGCATAGGAATAAAATCGCTTCGAACCATTAGGGTGCAAACATATACTTCTGTCTTTTTTTTACGCCGTAAGCACTGGCGTATTCAGGAGGGCAAAACAAGCACGAAGAACCCAGCTTAAAAATTTCTAATTTCGCCCCTCCTGGGTCAAAAGCTGGGTACGCCCATGTTAATGTCATAGAAAAAGACACAGTTTTTTAAACAGAGATACTTTATTCAGATTGAATGCAACCAATCCTATCATCGGAGAAATCAGGGAATTACATCGAAGAAAGAGACGCAGATATATTATCGATAAGCTTTGTTGCGTACACTCACCACACATTGAGTAGATAGGCAATTATTCATATAGGTTATTATTAAATATATGACTTTTAGCTACAGATACCTATGTTTAGCAAGATTTTAGATATAGCGATATTCGTTGAACTCACAATCTTAAAAAATCTTAAGCTCTAGAAATATGCTTTCGAGTCCGTTGAATCCGAAAATGAAATTATTATTTTATACAGGTTGACACCTTTTCGACTATTTTTCTATTTCTGAAAAAAAAACAAAAGTAATAATAATATTTAACAAAAACATAAATGTTTAGTGGTCATCAATTAACAACAATGAGTGTGTTTCGAAATATAACCCAGTATACTGGCCAGTGCTAATGACGTCATGAATCGACGCCATACTGTTGATTCGTTCCGAAATATACTGGCCAGCACCATGACATATTATTATTTCCCTCAGCCACCAAATGCGATTGTTTACTTTGTTGTGAAGACATTATTGCAAATAATAAATAATAAAATAAAAATTCCACAAAGTCTGAGGCACACAGGCCCAGTTAAATATTTATGCTACGTCAGATTTGTCACCAGTACAATATGCTGTCACACCAGTACAATTATGGATTCATGACGTCATTAGCACTGGCCAGTATATGTTACGGTCTATACCCAAATTCGGTCAATGACCGAAATAAATGCGCAAAACTAGTTTTAACCAACGAATATTTCCCAAACCCGAAATCTTACATTTAAAAGAGTACCTATTGAGTGTTATAAAATGAGCAAAACTAGTTTTGCGCTTGGACAAAACTAGTTCTGTCCATTTCTGAACGGACAATACTAGTATGGCATCGGAATCTTTTTTGCGTTTTTTAATTAACTTTTCCACATCAACGATACTTATTATATCAAAGTGATTTATTTTTCTGTATTGTTTAGCAGACAGAGGTTTTAATTCATCTTTCAACAAATTTGCTTTCTTAACCTCACTAAGTGTATAGTAAGGTTTCAGAAGCCTTCAATAGCCGAACTAGTTGAGACTCGAATTCACCTTGCATTTTTACTTAATTATTACACTGAATATCCCACAATTATATTAATTATAACATTCAGAAGAACAATTTAATATAAGTAAACAAGAACATAATCCTCATTTTATTCGGGTTCGGACGCTGATTGAATGAAACAAGCAGAACTAGTATTGTCCGTTCAGAAATAGACAGAACTAGTTTTGACCAATTGAAAATGCGCAATCTAGTTTTGCTCATTTTATAACACTCAATACTCGTTTAAATGTAAGATTTTGGGTTTGGGCAAAATTCGTTGGCCAAAATTAGTTTTGCGCATTTATTTCGGTCATTGACCGAATTCGGGTATAGACCGTAACATATACACGACGAATTGAATAGCCTCTTTTGTTTTTCGTAGTCGGTTAAAAATGCTGAGAATCACTGGCGTAACATAATGTGGATTATTCACAAATTGTGAACAAATTTCAAATTAAAAAATATTTCTTATTCGTCTTTTATGTTTTGTACACTATGCCTACAGGCTACAAGGACTGCAAATAAATTAGTAAGGGTCGATAAAGCGTTTTTTATTATGAAACAAAAACGTGGAAACCGTTGGAATTTTTGGAAAAAATTAATTCTAACCGATTGAATATTGGAAAAGCTATAATATGGTTTTATATACGTTTGTTTAAAATTGGTATTGCTAAAGAAATCGTTATAAAATCGGTTAGAATTAATTTTTTCCAAAAATTCCAACGGGATACTAAAGTTGAATGAATTTGTGATTTTTCTGGCTTGGTCCGACCAGCAAAACACGTTTGTAAAAAAATGGCCCAAATTGCAATTAAGGAAACAAAAAAAAAGTGATCGTTAATTACTCGAGAAGTAATTGACCGATGACGCTGAAATTATTCACGCATGTTTGGGTCAACATAGACTTCATTTTTATGAATTTTTAGCCATCTATGTGCGGTCATTTTTTTAGTAAAAAAATAGTGAAAAAACGTGTTTTTTTTACTTTCGGGGCTATTTGCAAGTTAACAATTGCACTTAGCGACCTCTGTCAGTGCTCATTTTTTAGGAAATTTCATAAGGAACAACTTTCTCAATGCATATGCTATACTGAAAGTCAAGAGGAACAGGGATATTAAAAGAAATAGAGAAAAAGACACTATTTTCGTCACTAATTGTTAATTATAAAATCAAGCACACCAACAATTTGTAAGCAAACTTAGGGGGTTGAACTACATCATAAAACGAAGCGATTCCAACAATAATCTCGCCTGTGCCCGTATAATACACTTTTTAATGTTTTTACCTCCTCGCCGTCTAGCCTATAAATAAGTTACAATACATTGATACTATTTTGTTAATAATATCTATAAATTAGGATTGTTGTTCTCGTCCATGTTATTAAGTATTAATTAATCAATAATTAATATCTAAGTGTTTATAAAAACCAAAAAACTCGGGTCGCAGTGCGAAACCCTGCCGACAATATAGTGTATTTGCTTTTATAAGCAGTGTGGCTCTATTGTATGAACTTAACTTTGTTTTTGGACAAAATAAAAAAAAATACCCTCTAATACACCCCTTAAAACAACATTTTTTTACTTAATTTCAATACTACATACCAATTCAACATCTGTACCAAATTATATACACCCTTCAGTGTGTAAATCCATATCAGTAAACTTGCGTTTTCATAAAATTTGTAAGTCCGGTCCTGTCGGGCCGATTTTATTTAAATTTTAGCAGCACATTTCAATAATTACTAAAGGGTTAAATTTCAAATTTGAAGTGATTCTGAAAATTTTTTCCGTATTTTTGGGCCCAAAAACATTTTTCAACCCCTAAATACCCCCCTTAAAATGGCCCGATCGGGCTCATTTTAAATAGGCTTCTTGCGATGATGGATTCCAACATGTGGACCAAATTTCGTTTTAATCGATTAAGTCTGTCGAGAGTTATCGTGGTCACACATATATATATATATATATATATAAATATATAAATATATATATATATATATATATATATATATATATACATATATATATAAACATTTCCAAAAATGGTGTCAAAGTTCTTAGAAACTTATGAAACGTCGAGAAATTTTGGTCCGACCCCTAGGTCCCGCCATCCGACCGACGCCAATAGTGTAAGTGCCTTATGGCAAATACACTAAAAAGTGCGTTTTATATCAAATAATAAAAATAGGTCAAATATGTTAATCTATACCACGCGGACGAACTTGCGGGCAATCCACTAGTATAATATTACATAAACAATTGCAGTACTTGAATAAAAAGGGTATAAACATTGACATTTAAACAAAAAGTTTTAATTACAAAACTTTTTCGGATGATGGCGCTGCTGTGCTTTCCTGACGGCTACGGAATCCTACGGGTGTAAAGAATGTTATTCAAAGAAAAGTTTGTCCAGATTATATATTTAACTGAATCGGAAAATCTTGCAATTTTACTATATATACATCATATACTAGCTTTTACCCGCGAATTCGTCCGCGTGGAACCTGCGTGTATACAATTGATATAATTGAATATTTATAAATTCTGACAAGAACATTAATGCAGCTACCCTAGATGTTTGCCCCTGGGTTTTGTTTATAATTATTATTATTCCGAAAGCATAATAATAATAACAATAATCATAATAATAATGATAATAATAATAATAATAATAATAATAATAATAATAATAATAATAATAATAATAATAATAATAATAATAATAATAATAATAATAATATTAATAATAATAATAATGCGTTTAACGTCCGTTCTCGACTTTGTCATAACAGACGCCATATGCGTCATTACTATTTTCCATCTATCACACTTCCCGTTATTTTTAGGGTTCCGTACCCGAAGGTCAAACGGGACCCTATTACTAAGCCTCCGCTGTCCGTCTGTCTGTCTGTCCGTCTGTCTGTCTGTCTGTCTGTCAGCGGGCTGTATCTCAAGAACCGTAATAGGTGGAGAGTTGAAATTTTCACAGAGTATGTATTTCTATTGCCGCTAGAACAACAAATAATTAAAAAACCCCCAAAACTCCCCAAAGAGGAGCAAATTCAGTTTTTTGCTTATAAGTCGCTCAATTTAAATCAGATCGTTTCGAGACCTGTCTTAAACGAAAGAGCAGAACATTTTACATAGATTTTGTATAACAGAATTCGTCGAAACACTTTTTTATACAGCTTTATATAGAAATAAAATGTATAAATTCAATTTTGTCTAATCCATAGCATACACGGGGATCGTCTGTCTTCGTTTGTTGCATACTGTACTATGGGAATTTAAAAATTGCGTATGTTTTGTCTTAAAAAAAAAGATTGCATTTGTTCAAAAACGAATGTCATTTCAAATCTTTTGACATTAGTATTTTGTGAAAATGCAACGCCTTCTGAGTTAACGATTTGAATAACTAATTTTAATTATTAGAACATATTGCTTTGACAGATGCAAACGTCATTTTTGACATTTTTTACCATTCCAACACCATGGATGAGCGGAATGAAACCAAATTTTGGGAGGATATTTGATATGCAAATATGAAGAGGCCTATTGTTTTTGAGAGACGTCGGCGCAAGCGCAAAAGAAATATATATTATAATGTTGTTTTTATAAGATAATAGTATACTTTTCATAGCGGCTTATTATTTTGTTTTACAGGAGTTTTGTAAAATAAATTTTTGAAAAAAATCGGCGCATGCGTAGAAGAAATATATACTATAAGGCTGGTTTTTATATAATAACGGCATACTTTTCATAACGGTTTATTATTCTATCTATGTTTACAAAAGTTTTGTAAATTTTTTGGGAAAAATTGGCGCATGCGCAAAAGAAATATATGCAATAAAGTTGTTTTATATAATAATAGTATATATTTCATAATGGTTTAAAAGAAAGTTTTGTAAAAAGTTATAGGGGGAAAGGCGGCGCATGCGCAAAGAGATATGTGCTATAACATTGTTTTTATATAATAATGGTATATTTTTCATAATGGTTTAATATTCTAAAGTTTTGTATTTTTTTTTTGGGGGGAAATCGGCGTATGCGCAACAGAGATATTTGCCATAACGTTGTTATTTGATATAATGGTATATTTATCAAAACTTTATATTATTTTATTCTACAAGAAATTTTTGTAAAAAAAGTGTTTATAATATAAAAACGCCGGGGTGTATTATGTAAAATTTCACGCCTTGAAATTCTTGAACTACTTGCATACTCCCACTGGTTACATATTGTTATAGCGCCTCTCTTGTTTCTTTTACAAAAGTATTTAAAAAGTACATAGTGTACGGAACCCTTCGTGTGCGAGTCCGACTCACACTTGACCGGTTTTTTATATTTTTTAAACTTCCACTTAATTAATAGCAATGGGCGAATGAAGGATTTTTAGAAGACATTAGGATAAGGTAGGCAAATTTTGAGCATAGCAGTTTGACAGGTAATCTGCCCATGGCCTTGAATAAGGATCCATCTCGATATTTATCTGGAATTATTGAGGGAAACCACGGAAAACCCCAACAAGATTGCCGGTACAGTGATCGCTTACTATATTGTTAAAATGTATTTTTTTTGAACTCTTTTTTTATTTGTTTTTAATTTGCTCACCCCTGGGACGAAAATTCAAAAATAAATGCAGCCTATATTACCCGGAGCATAGTAGGGTTTTAGTTTTTATTTATTTTATTTTATTTTTTATTTAAAAATTTTTTTAGAAATTATTTTTTATTTGTTTCCAATTTACCCCTGGCACCAAAATTTAATAAAAATAAATGTATCCTATGTTACCCAGACTATAATAACGAATCGATTGACACCTTACTTATCAAAATCGGATGAATAGTTTAGGCGCTACGGTAGAAAATCCGTAAATACAAACTTGCTATACTTATAACCCCTTTTTGGCTGCGCCGCAGTCGGGTAAAAAGAACACACACAAAAGAAAAGGGAAACAAAATATTAAAATCGTGTGTAAAATAGTCTGTTCACTTCAACAGAAATGCTGCATGAATGGAAATTAATTCTTGCATCGATTTTCTGACTTATAGTGATGTGTCGCTCCTGAGCGAGTCGTTCATAATGAATAACTCTTTTCTCGACGGGGAGTAGTCCCTCTTTTTTTTGTGAATGACTCACTCCGAGCGCCAATGCTCTGTGCTGAACTGTTCTGTACTGTTGCATTAGCACATTTGCAGAGCACACACAGCACAGGGCACAGAGACACTAGTAAACTTTGCACATACGGAGTTATCTTTGTTGAGTCGTTTAATGTTGAATGACACACTGTTTACAGCTACTTAAACCATTCACATTGACGTCGTTGACAAAGATAACAAAGATATAATATTGTAACAATAAACATTATTATTTTTAAGCTTTTATTATACTTTATAGTTTATCTGAAATGCGAAAAATATAAGATCAGAAAAATGATCTCAGAGCTGATTGTGTGTATTGTGCTGTGCAATGCTTCGTGACTCCTGAGCATGCTTGATTTCAGTTCACACCTCTGCAGTCTGCACTCTTATGTAGTGCGTACTGTCTAGTGTCGCGCTTTTGAGCGACTCGCTCTGAGCGACTCTTTTTGGTGAGCGGAGCGCACGGAGCCAGTTCCCAATAAAGAGTCATGTGGACACATCACTACCTACTGAGTTAATTTATTACAAAACAGTCGTCTAGTGCAATATTTAATTAAGAGTTGTGCGTTGAGCGGCGCATTCTTTTACCTGGGTTAAAAGTAATTATCGCAAAGTCAAGCAATTATTTAGAAGACTTTCCTATTCCTTACACTTAACGGAACTAAAGGAGGGAACATTGGCTTCCGGCGGAAAACGACCATCTGGCAGTACAAATGTTTCAAAGTGTTTGAATTGTTTTCAGAGTAATACCTTCAAAGTAAGCACCAGCGCCTATCTTTGAAGAGAAACTTTGAAGGTTTCGCGGACTTCAAAGTTCAAAGTACCGTTGTAAACATCACCACAGGAAAAAAGGGAATGCCGCAAATATGTACCTAAAATGTTTTACGCACTAACACTTCCAAGGCGAACATTAACATTGTGAAAGCAAATTGTCCTAAAATAACTTGAATCTCTTGTACTCGACTTAATTTAAAACTTCTGTTTACAGTTCAAGGAATTGTTTAATAAATTATTATTTAATTTTACTGGCAATCCGATCCGGTTTCGCCCGGATTTGTAAATTTGTAAATAGGCTGTCACCGACTTTTTTAATAGAATGTAGCGGTATTTACCAGGTGCAGTTCGTGAATAACAGTTTCCTGTTATGAGCAAGGGCGTAGATATGGTGGGGGTAAAGGGGGTAATTACCCCCCCCTAGGACTATAAGAATAAAAAATAAAACTGAAAATATTACGAATTAAATTTAGAAATACTTCTTGAAAAAGAAATTGTAAAGTTAGTTTGGGAATTAATATTTTGCTTGACACCTTCCTTCTTGTACATAATATTAATAAAACTTAAAAAACATTGATTTTTGTGCTTTACCCCCCCAGAAAAAAATATCTACGCCCTTGGTTATGAGAGATATAGTCTGAAACCGTTCCACATATTTTATTTTGGTAATCGTGGAATTTAAAAAAAGCCTCAATGTATGTCCTGTGATGTCAAAAACCAATTTCTGAATTAGGTAGTGTATAGAATTACAAAAACATTAAACAATTATTTCGAGACAAAAGGACTCAAACAACAGTCTCACGGTTATAAGAAAATAATAATCTTACGGAATTTAATATACAAAAAAAAGGCAGTTATTGAGGGCTGCCGACAGAAGTGAAAACTTTGAAAAATAAATGATATCAAATTTTTAAACAGAAATATTGTACGAATATTGGAAATATACCTATGAAAATAGGTACATGCTTTGTTTCTATTATTCAGTTTTCTATATAGAAATATTAACATTTTGATCATAATATGGTCGATGCATATTTTATGTTCTATTTTTGTGTTCGTTAATAATAAAAAAACTATATATTAATGTACTCATTTTTGTACTGCACAGTGATTTTAAATCTGAACATTCAAAAATAATAATCAAAAAGAAAACACAGTTTATGTAGTCACTTTAATTTATATAAATACAGGTTATTTTTAAGTTGATTCTTTTTTTAACAGCGTGTAGAAATCAAATATACGAACAAATATTTCAAGTAACTTTTTTAACAAAACTCAATAATGAAAGAGAAACGTGCCTTCAAAGTTTTATTAAATTTTATCAAATTTTGACGTCGGTCCTGGCGTTATGTTATGCCACTATGGAAATATGTTATGTCATTATCAAGTATTTACAGAAATTGTTCGAAATGGTTCCCGTTTTGTTGGACATAAAGATGCGTGCGTCGTAGCCCTGCTTCTGTACATGCTTGTAGTAGCAATAAGGGCCTTCCGCAAATTATTTGGGATGCATTTCCGATTCGTGCTATCATTTCTTCGCGTGGTTTAACTGGGCTTTTGAATTAATTAAATAAATTTAAAAAAAAAATTAAACTTTGAACGACTGTTTCTCTTTTATTTTTGAGTTTTGATAAAAAAGTTACGTAAAATATTTGTTCTTCTATTTGATTTCTACACGCTGTTAAAAAGAAGAATCAACTTAAAAATCATTCTGTATACACAGCACTAATGTTACAATCTTACAATAATGAAAATTAGAGTCATATTAGGCAAACATTTTACTATTAGTATTAATAGACGATCGAACTTGGTACGGGCCGGGAACGGACATGGTACGGCGGATCAAGTTCGCTGGTTACAATAGACGACCGAATCTGTCAGTCTCCTTGTGTACACAGGTCGCGAACATCATGCCTCCGATTAAGCCAGCGAAAATTGCGATTGTTCTAGCGTTAATGCCGCTTCAAACAACAAGGAAGAAAAGAATGGAGTGGGCAAAATTCTATTTGAAAGATCGCGATTAATTTAGTTATATGAAGTTAATAAAATCGCTTGATAGCGAAGATCATATTTTGAATAACACTCCCGAAGAATTTCTAGAGCGTTGTTACGCGCTTCTCTGTTACAATATAACTTATCTGATAGATCCTACAAACATGGGAAATCTATACTTCACCAAGAACTTCGCGTTCTGTCAAAATTTCTGTCATGTTGCACAACGTTTTGAATTAATGACATCGTTATACGGTTATATGTATCAAGTTCAATCGCACTTGTATACACACGCACGGATATAAGTACGAAGCGAACCAAGTACGATGTGCAAACCATCGAACCGCGCGGACATGCAGACTACTGTCTAGGGTGGCACGACATAATCTCCCCGGAAAAAATCTCCCCGACAAAATCTCCCCTCTAAAATCTCCCCGCGACAAAATCTCCCCACGACAAAATCCCCCCCGTCAAAATCTCCCCCCGTCAAAATCTCCCCACGACTTAATCTCCCCACGATAAAATTTTATTGATTATAACATTAATTTTCTATCAAAACATGTTGATAGTTGATAATGTAGAAATTTAAACGAAATTGTCATTTGATGCCATCTGTAGTGACATAGATATAGCTGTTGTAAATTATTTTATGCTCATTAAGTGTTTACATGTACAAGAAGGGACTGGCGAGGCATTATTCGCTATGTGCAACATCAAAGCGGAGACATCTAGCGTTATTTATCGGCGAACCCACTGCTACTAAAATACATTATGTCAAATGGGACAACAAGTAAAACGTGAATTAAAATTAAAGTTAATGATAAAAGTGAAAAGTATGGATGCTATATTAAAAACGGGTTTTGAAAAAATAAATCATTCTTTAAATTCTTCAATGTGAGTACTATGTTCTACAAATTTTTGATTTAAAAATACAAAATATGAATGTTTATATATTTATTTTTAAAAAACAATTCCGGGGAGAACGATAAACGGGTATGCGAATTGTCTCGCAGTGAAACGGGAAGGGGCAAATGTGGAGTTTTTAAAAAAACAATTCCGGGGAGAACGATAAACGGGTATGTGAATTGTCTCGCAGTGAAACGTGAAGGGGCAAATTTGAAGTTTTTAAAAAAACAATTCCGAGGAGAACGATAAACGGGTATGCGAATTGTCTCGCAGTGAAACGGGAAGGGGCAAATGTGGAGTTTTTTAAAAAACAATTCCGGGGAGAACGATAAACGGGTATGCGAATTGTCTCGCAGTGAAACGGGAAGGGGCAAATGTGGAGTTTTTAAAAAAACAATTCCGAGGAGAACGATAAACGGGTATGCGAATTGTCTCGCAGTGAAACGGGTAGTATTTAAACGAGTGACTGTAAATTAGCAGAACAGCAATTTATAAACATCCATTTAAGTTACTTAAAACAGAAAATGGGAAGCTTCATAATATTTGATTTTATTTGTAAATTAATGTTTATTTGGTATCAATTGTCGGGGATGTTTTGTCACGGGGGCAAAATGTCCGGGGATATTTTGTCTGAGGATATTTTGTCCGGGATATTTTGTCCAGGATATTTTGTCCGAGGATATAGAGTCATAGAACCGTCACAGAGAAGTTGTGGGGAGATTGACATGTTCGTGATAACACATGTAGTCGTGATTTATTTCTGCTCCGGCAAATTTACGTCTTTTTTTAATGTTAATTGTGAAATTATTTTATAAAATTTATACAGAAGTGTGAGTTAACAGTTAAAAAGTGTTGTGACCTTAATTAACAGTTTTTTAAATTTTGGATTTGATATTTTATGCTGTTTTTTAAATAATTCTGTAATGTATATGAAGCGGCCACTGTGATTTGGTACAATTTCCTGTTGTTAACATGCATTTTTTTGCTTTGTGTGCACAGAGTGAATTATAAGACATTCGTATTTAAATATTATCTTTGTCCTAATTATTTTTCGATTAGATATGGTTATCTGTTCTACATGCAATTCTGCAATTCAATCTGATTTAGAATGCGCAACATGTACGCAGTGTAATTTAAGATACCATTTTGAATGTGCTTCTTTAAGGGTGGCATCTTATAATGCTAAAAGACTTGAATGGAAATGCTCAAATTGCAAAATAGTTAAAACTAAACAATTAGATTCTGAGCAATTTAAGAGTGAAAATTTGAATGATTTGATTCAAACGGCTATTAAAAATAATTTAAAGCCTTTTATTGATAAACTTGATTCTTTTATGATTGTTATTACGAACCTTACAGATTCAATTAAATCTTTGCAAGAAAAAAATCAACAACTAAATAACCAGGTACTACTTTTACAGACGGAAGTAGAATTTGTTAAGCAAACGACGTTATCTCGTAATTTGTCCATAAACGGTATACCTGAGGAAGAAGACGAGAATCTTGTTGAGAAAATAATCGACATCTGCAAAGCTTCTGATGTTTCTGTTATCGATGACAATATTGTTGAGGTCTTTAGACCTAAAACACGTCGAGATAGTGGACAGCGGTCGGTCATTGTAAAATTTGCAGATGACAGGATTCGAAACAAGGTATTTCGTAAATGTAAAGCGGCTAGACTAACTGCCTCGCTAATATGGAAAAATGCAAATCCTAATACCAAAATTTTCGTCAATCATCACTTAACACCATACTTCAATACTCTGTTTTATGAGGCAAGAAAGTTCAAGACAGAAAATAATTACAAGTATGCATGGTTTGACAACAATGGTGTAAAGTTGAAAAAAGATGATAGTTCACAGGTGTTTGTAATAAAAAACATTATCGACATTAAAAAAATTGGCGAAGAGACAAACTAAAGCCGAATGTAAAGATAGTATTTCTTTTAGTTTAATTTTAAGTATCTATTATTCTGATAAAATTGTTTTTAACCTTTAAATTTTTAATACGTTACACTTTAATTATATTATTATTCGATCCTTAGTTCCGGATCCAACGATTGATTGATTAAATTATTTAATGATATACTTGTTAAAATGGCGAATCATTATTGCAATGTGATGGATGGCAATATTTTTAATGTGGCTCATATTAATATTCGGTCATTGAGTTCCAGTTTCTTTGATTTAAAATCCTACATACTTGAAAATAATTTTGACATAGTTGCTATTACGGAAACATGGCTCACAATTGCGCATGACTCCAATTTCTATACAATTGATGGCTATAATTTCATTCGCGCAGATAGGGGTCATGCGAGAGGTGGAGGGATAGCGGTATATATTCGTTGTACAATAAAATATAATTATTTAAATTTTGCAAACGATTATGATTTCAATGGAGTTGAGCAGCTATGGTTAGACTTCGCAATAGGTAAAATTAAGTATGCATTTGCGGTGGTTTATAGACCCCCCAATATTCCTTATGCCAATTTTAGAGTAATTGAGAGTATATTAGCAAACATATTTCCTATCTACAACCACGTCATTTGTACAGGTGATTTTAATGTTAATTACATTGATACAGTTTCCCCGGAATGCACCTATCTTAATAATTTGTTCTCAGCATTTGGAATGCAGCAAATTATCCAATCGGTGACGCGCGTAACCCCTAGGCATGCTTCTTTAATTGACCTTTTCTATATTTCTGATCCATCTCTAGTCATTAAATCTGATGTTGTTGAAATGGATTTTATGACTGATCATAAGTTGCTTTATTGTGTCTTAAATATACCTAAACCACGTGCACAGTATAGATTTTTCAGTTACAGAGACTACAACAACATAGATCGTGATGAACTTGAAAGAGACATTCAAAATCAAAATTGGAATGAAATAATTAATAAAGCACATATTGACGATAAAGTGTCATGTTTCAATACCCTAATTCTTTCGCTATTTGGTAAGCATGCTGAGATTAAAACAGTCAGAACAAAAAAGAACTATTGTCCTTGGATAACGCCGGTCATTAAGATTATGATGAACCTAAGGGATAAAGCATTTCAATCTTACAAAAAAACCCGGGAAAACGGCAAGTGGCTGTATTATAAACAACTAAGGAATTATACCACAGCTGCAATTAGAAGAGAAAAGCAGGCTTACATCAACTATTGCAATAGGAATTCAAGAAATAGCACTGATCTTTGGAACAATGTAAAAAAATTGGGCGTTACACTTAATAAAAAGGTTCAGTTGCCATACAATTTATGCAATCCTGATAAAATTAATGAGTCCTTAAATGTATCACCTGCTGTTTTATCTGATAGTATCATAGATGAATATAACAATGATAAATCTTCTTATCCAAATATTAATTTTGAGTTTCTAACTATATCTGTCTCAGACATTTATAATATTGTTTCGACACTAAAGTCACATGCGATTGGTAATGACGGGATTAGCATTATAATGATTAAAATGTGTCTTCCATACATTGCTCCATATATTACCCATATTATAAATCATTCAATCTTGAGTACAGAATTTCCTGCTGTTTGGAAACTTGCATTAGTTAAACCACTGCCTAAAGTCTCTAATCCATTGACCTTTAATGACCTCCGACCGATCAGTATCCTACCGGTGTTATCGAAAATATTAGAGAAAGCATGTTGCAAACAAATTGTAGACTTCTTAAATAAGTATGGTATTTTACCAAAAACCCAATCTGGATTTCGTCGAAACTTTAGTACTGCAACTAGTTTACTGAATCTATGTGATGAACTCTTAACAGCATTCGACAATTCACATGTATCACTGCTAGCGCAAATAGACTTCTCTAAAGCTTTTGATACGATACATCATCAGTTATTATTAGCTAAACTTAAGAACATTGGCTTTTCTTGTAATGCAGTTAAATGGTGCTCTAATTATCTTGTGGATAGAGGCAGGCAAGTCATAGTGGAGGAATGGAAAATTTCCAAACAGATAAATACTCTATGTGGTGTTCCTCAAGGGTCGGTCCTTGGACCGGTCTTTTTTCTTATTTTTGTTAGCGATATAACCACTGCACTAAGATATACCTCTCTACATGCATATGCAGATGATACCCAACTTGTTATGAGCTTTCATCCTGATGATACAGCGCTGTATACATCATATATGAACGAAGACCTCCAGAGGCTTTCGGTTTGGGTTAAACGAAATGGACTCAAGGTAAACCCAAATAAGTCTGTTGTATTATTAGTAGGTAATAAAATCTCCCGTAATAAATTTTTAATAAACAGTTCAAATATTGTGTTTGACAACGATGTACTTGCTATTTCTGAATCTGTTAAAAGCCTTGGTGTTTATATAGATTCTGATTTAAGCTTTTCTGAGCACGTAAATAAAGTATTACAAAAAGCATACATACGATTAAAATATCTTTATCAATTTCGTTCACATCTTAGCCAAACAATCAAACTCGCGTTATCTAGATCCTTAGTTCTTTCTATTGCACAATACTGCGATACTGTGTTTGTGCCACAATTAAAGGTTACCGATTTAACCAGGCTGAGAATCTTACAAAATTCTTGTGTTCGATTTTCGTGTGGAATTAGAAAATTTGATCACATAACTAACTATAGAAATCTTTGTAATATGATTAGCATATATCATGGTATGGTTATAAATTTCTTATGTCTCTTACATAAAGTGATTATCTCCGGTCAACCTGAATATTTGCTTGGTAAAATATCTTGGCGTAATGAGAATTTGTACTCTGTCAAACTCCGTGCTAAATGTCAACTAGAAATCCCGAGACATAGAACAACTAAATATAAAGGGAGTTTTTCGTATTTGGCTGCCAATCTCTATAATAAAGTACCACCGGAATATAAAGTTCTAAAATTAAACCCCTTCAGAAAAAAAATAGAGCAATGGGTTGTCTCCAATATTATATAATTTTAAAGTAAAATGTCATATTATTATGC
Organism: Xanthostigma xanthostigma; assembly: GCA_963575645.1. Lineage (NCBI taxonomy): Eukaryota > Metazoa > Arthropoda > Insecta > Raphidioptera > Raphidiidae > Xanthostigma > Xanthostigma xanthostigma. The sequence continues at coordinate 12,340,599 of OY754475.1, forward strand.
CATGACTATGCTAATATTAGCCACGTTGGATTTTATATGTAGATTTTATATGTATATTTCTTAAAATGCATATTTCTCCTATTTTTAGAATGAAGTGTTAATAAAATTGATATGTATTTTGTTAGTCACAGACACTATGCAATAATGATTTTTATAAATTATAAATCATGTACTCGTGTGTTATAGTTATGTAATGATAGGTTAAGTTGTAAAACAGCTTCTATAGCTGAACTTATGCCTTTTGGTCTTTTAACCAATAAATATTATTATTATTATTATTATTATTATTATTATTATTATTAAGTCGTGGGGAGATTTTGACGGGGGGGGATTTTGTCGTGGGGAGATTTTGTCGTGGGGAGATTTTGTCGTGGGGAGATTTTGTCGTGGGGAGATTTTGTCGGGGAGATTTTGTCGGGGAGATTTTGTCCGGGGAGATTTCGTGGTGGAACCACTGTCTAGACGAGCAGATTTTGTACGGAGCGGACCATATCCGCTGTCCGGTCCGTACCAAGTTCGATCGTCTATTAATACTATATATTATACAATGTATAAATGTGTATTGGCTGCCCGTGTGCCAGTTCACTGCTGGCCAAGCGCAACACGTCATACTTATAGCTACAGATATACTGTTAACATCAGCATGTTGGCGACGCGATTCATAAGATTTTACCCATCCCGTAATCTCCTACCGTGCTTATAGAAGTTTTCACTTCAAAAATAATTATTTAACGAAAAACAAAAATATTAACATGAAACATGCAATATTTGTCTTTGAAATGCTGTATCATATTAAGGCCGCAGTAAACGAGGCTTGAAACGCTGCTAGATTTCTTGCTAGATTTGCTGTTAAGGGCTCGCTTCACACTAGACTATTTTTCAAGCTTGTTTTGTGGATAGATCTGGTGCGCGCGTAGTGACAGTTCGAATATAAACACAGAGCAAAACGTGTCTGTTGTCTGACTCTGAGTAGAATGAAGCCATGTTGGTTTGTGGGCGTTTGTTCAAGTGCCCACGTGACAAGATACTGCTTCCTGATTGGTTCTTGCTCATACCTAGCAGCAGATCTAGCAGGGAAAATAGCCTCTGTTCTAATTTTTAAAACCTATCTTGTGAGCTAGCAGGCCAGCCCGCAGTGACGTCATTTCCAGCTTCGTACCTAGCCTACCGGCTAGCAGAACTCCTAACAGCGTTTCTATCCTCGTGTGGAGCGGCCTTTACATAACGCATAATCTATCTGTACTGAACGATGATAATTTCTATCGGAAATCTCCAAACAGCAAATCTCACACACTCTGTTGAATTATCAGCTTTCGTTTGAATGTTGTGTATTTTTTTTTACTGTTTTGTTTTTAAAAAACAAAAGCACAAATAGCTTTTATCATGAATAACAGAACTGTGAAAGGTTTCTTTTGTTTTCAGTTTTAATAAAAACTGATTTACATTGAATATTGATGCGTTTAATTTTTCAAAAATTATATGGTTCTTATATTAACGACACGTGTGTTTTTTCGAAATGTTAATATACATTTTAAAATCTAATTTATAAATGAGGAAATTTAATTATGATATTTGTTTAGAACAACGAATAATATCAATAATTAATGATCAATATGATTAGATTTCTTTACCGCATGTTTTGTAGATCTGTCAAAAATAAATTAGTTAAATTAAATTTAAACTAGTTAAGCATGCATTGATTAATTTTTACGTGGAACATATTATGTAGGTAACCATGGCAATGAATCGCAAATCATAGCGCACAGAGTGCGCCCGGCCAAGTTCTCGCACTCAAGCCTATATTTACACGAACCATTTACAGAACTGAATTTGTGCAGGTGAGTTAAGCTTACCAAAAAGAAGGTGTATTCCAAATTTCAGATGTCTAAGTGGAATAGTTTCCAAGATACGTGTGTCCAAAAATCACGATTTTGGAGATTCATCATCAAAACGGCGTGAGCAACACCTATGTTCAACGGGTCACCAAATTATCTATTTGATAGTTTCAAGTGATTGACTTCCCGAGTTCCGCAAATGAAGTATAATTATATCTAATAATATATAAAAATAAATGTTCATTCGTTTGTCGTCTCTCTGTTCGGTTCGGCACCTACGCGTTTCTATACCATGCGATTATTACGATGAAAAAGGGTTGGTCACATCTAGTACACGTAAAAGGTGTGACAGCTACTATACTGTTGTAAGGCGCGTGCATTGGCAGCATTCGTATGGTGTATACTGTTATAAGGCACGTGCGTTGGCAGCATTCGTATGGTGTAATGGTTAACGTACGCTACTTACAAGCTCGCGATCCGAGTTCAAATCCCGAGCAAGTTGCGAAATATTTTTATGATGTTTGTTTTTTTTTTAATTAATTAAACCATTACTAAAAAGCACAAAATAATTCATTAAATAAAAAAAGATAACATAGGCCAAATCTTTTCAAATTTTTTTTATTTGTGACAACTAAGTATTTCATATTCGATTTGATATTTATTTACTTCATTTTCCAATTTTTTTTATTGCAATGGAAGAATTTCCTGTGGGAGTTGGAAGCGTAATAGAAATTTTAACATAAATCTGAACAAAAAGTTATGAAATCCCATCAAAAACATAATGTAAAAAAAGGGGCCAAGTTCTCGAAAAAACTGTGTTTTGTTATCTTAAAAAAAATAACTGAAATGTAGAAAATATGCCAAGTTCCTTGATACACGTTTTTAACAATGTTTTGATAAGCGGAAAAAATATTGTGGGAAGTGATAAATTTACAGACAAACTTGGCAAGTTTTCAATGTCTCATGTACACTTCTTTAATGAAAACTTGCCAAGTTTGTCTATCACTTCCCACAATATTTTTTCCGCTTATCAAAACACTGTTAAAAACGTGTATCAAGGAACTTGGCATATTTTCTACATTTCAGTTATTTTTTTTAAGATAACAAAACACAGTTTTTTCGAGAACTTGGCTCCTTTTTTTACATTTATGTTTTTGATGGGATATCATATTACAGCAACACTGCGCAACAAAAACTCATCGCATCAACAGCACCCCGTAATCGTTATTTAAGGAACTTCCTCATACCCTCTTCGCTTTTCACTGCGCAACAAAAACACCGTCGTATCAACAGTACCCCGTAATCGTTTTTTTAAGGAACTCCACCACATCCCCTTCGCTTTTCATTGCGGAACAAAAACAGCATCGCATCAACAGCACCCCGTAATCGTTATTTAAGGAACTCCCTCATACTCCCTTCGCTTTTTATTGCGCAATAGAAACTCCATCGGATCAACAATGTTGAATTAAATAAAAAATAAATATAGTTTAAAAAAACTTTTTTTTTTACTTTTTAGTTCGATATAAAGCGTGTTTTTTAGTTTTTTTAAAACTATATTTATTTTTCACTTTTTAGTTTGATATAAGTTTAAGTATATAGTTTTTAAAGTTTTTTTTAAATTATATTCATTTTCCACTTTTTAGTTCGATTTATTGTCAAAAATTTCGGCGTGGACGGGATTAGAACCCACGACCGGTGAATCCGAGAGTTGACGTCAGCGAAGACTAGCGCCTTAGACCGCTCGGTCAACGATTGCTCTTACAGTAGTGGCATAACATACTAACAGTAATAAACAACTTGTTGTAGTCCAAACGAGGTTACAAACAAACATACATACATACAAACTTACAAGTGAAACTAATATAAAGCGTGTAATGAAGACACATATTGGCTTTAGTAATAAGAATTAAAATTAGTTGTCAGATTTCATTCGGAATTGTTTGGATGACTTAATGACTTATTCTTTCTGTAGGAAATTTGGAATTTCCGATTTATAATGTTATTTTCTTGCCCGCAAGTGAGATCACCGCTGAAATTATTTGCATTTTATGATAATGATTGACCGCAATTGGGACTAAACTTGGTCCGACCGCAAGTGGGAGGATACCAATTTACTAAACTTTCGACACATCACAATTCCGCCCGCATTTCGTAAATTTGACAGCCCTGTATACGAGTATGTATCTCAATTGGTTAGTGTTTAGTGTAAGTATGCATTTTGTCATTAGTGAACAATTCTATGTACATCAGATAGTTCTGCAAAGTGAACGGACCATCTAAATGCATTTCAATTTGACCTTTGGCAAGAAAGTTTTATACACTGTTGTAAGTTTGAAATGAGAATTTATGTAGTTTACTTAAAGCGGAGTTTACCTATGTATTTTGCACTGCAGACTGTAATATACATACATGCATATATACCGGGCGTAATCGAAAAGAAGCGACAATTCATCCATGAAATATTTAAATCAATAAACCTTAATTTTTGACGTGATAACGTCTTATAAATTGATGAATCACCAATATTATAAATTGATAAAACACCGGCTGCATGTACGAAAAAGTGTAACGTAACGTTCCTAACGTTCGTAACGCGTAACGCATAACGCATAACGCATAACGCGTAACGTTCCGCCTGACCCTGTGCGTGCTTTTTGCTAATTTCTCGCTCAATTTAAATCAGATCGGTTTGAAACCAGTCTTAAACGAAAGAGGAGAACATTTTACATAGATTTCGTATAACAGAATTTGCCTAAACAGTTTTTTTTATACAAATTTATATAGAAAAATATTTTATACAAATTTATATAGAAAAATAGCTGTATAAATGCATTGTTGTCTATTGCATGGCGCGCGCGCGACGCGGTCGGTCGTCTTTGTTTGCCGTACATGGAAATTAGAAAATAACGTATGTCTTGTCTTAACATGAAAACGGCTGCATTTCTAATGTTTATTTTTTGACATTAGTATTTTGTGATTTGCAAAGCCTTCTAAGTTAACTATTGGAATAACTAATTATTATTAGAACATAATACTTTGTAAGTTGCAAACGTCACTTTTGACATTTCTTATCATTCCGACACCAAGGATAAGCGGATTGAAACCAAATTTTGGGAGGTTTAGGTTATGTATTACGGAATACGTTATCACGTAAAACTATCGTCCGTAAACCGACTTTACAGACAACCAATTTTTTTTTAATAAGAAAAATCGCAGGTTTGTGGACAAAAGTTATATTTATAAAAGTACGACGTTTCGTCTATAAATTTAGACTTTTTCAAGTATAGACGAAACGTCGTACATTTATAAATATAACTTTTGTCCATAAACCTGCGATTTTTCTTATTAATTATTATTGTCGATGGACACGATATCTAATATATACTTAATTTTTTTAATTTGGAATAATCTCGTCACACAATTGGCTGGAATATTTTCTATGTTTAAATTTGCATTGAAAAAAATTCGAAATTGAGAATTTTGTTATTTATCTACACATAGGACGCAAAGCTCTCTAAAAGATATGAAAAAATTCTGATCCCCCGTGGAAAAAATCTAGGACAGTAGTACACCATTAGTTTTACCTTTATCCTCTCCACATTATACTATAATAATTTATTGATAACTAGTAGCCCGGTCCGGCTTTGCCCGGATTTGTAGATTGCTTATCTATACTAATATATAAAGCTGAAGAGCTTGGTTGTTTGTTAGGTTGAACGTTCTAATCTCAGGAACTACAGGTTCGAATTGAAACAAAAAAATTATTTGTTGGATAGCCTATTTATCGAGGATGGCTATAGGCTATATAATATCACGCTACGACCAATAGGAACGGAGCATCAATGAAAAATGTTGCAAAATGTACCTCAAAATTTGTCTGTCATTAGCTTATATTCAGGTGAAATGCCCTAACTAAATATTCCAATATTAGCATCGTACATTCAGAAGCCCGGCTAGCTCAGTCAGTAGAGCATGCGACTTTATATCAGGGTCGTGGGTTCAAGCCCCACGTTGAGCGAATATATTTTTAATTTTTTTCTATTTTCTACATTGCTTTCTTACATTTAAATTTTAATTTTATTTACGACTAATTAAAATTAAATAAATCTAGTTAATAGCTCATTTGAAAACTGTTACAACTATAGGTACCTATATAAAAATAATTTTCAAATGAGCTAATAATTAGATTTATTTAATTTTATTAATTACAGTACCTAATTATTGATTTAAATGAAATTTATTATCTACTTGAAAAAAGTATAAATACTGCTTTTTATCGACAAAAACTTTTAAACGGTAACTCCGATCATCATGAAATTTGGAAACAATATTCATCTCAGTAAACTAAGCTGAATGTGCGTACTCATGTCCCTCCCTTCCCTATTCATTCTTTTGCACCCGGGTGAAACCGGGCGGGACCGCTAGTTAAAGATAAACATATTATGCTGCATCGAACTTTCTTATTGAATAAAAGCCGTATTAGCAGAGCGTTGTCATAATATATTTGTTAATAATAGCCGTTGCCCGCGGCTTTGCACAGAACACGGCAGCAACAACAGTAGTAGTGTTTAGGTTAGTTAATATTATCTTAAATACTTTTTTTCGCCCTGAAATTTTACAAATTAGTACTTCATAGGGCCCTAGGGCCCAATTAAGAACTTTGTGTAAAATTTCATTCCGAAAAAAGTATATAAGATAATATATTAAGATTTATTCAACTCTGGACCATTTTAGACCTTTTTAGGGGCCCTAGAAAGGGACTTTGAGGTTCAAAATCGAGCTTTAGGGACCTATGAAGTAACAATTAGTGAAATTTTTACTCAAAACGAATATTTTAGGTAAAAGTGATCATTTGAAAAGATATGTATTGTACAAGGTCTATTTTTAGGTCTTTCTTATAGGGACTTTACAAAGGGTTCGAGGGTTAAAACCATGTATTCGTATGTAAAACTTTCCGGAGAATCCTAATATGAAATAAAAAAAGTATGATTTCCATTTAAAACTTTAAAGTTGAGCCCTACGGGACCCTTTTAGGACCTTCGGGCCCAAAATATAAGTTTGCCATTCAATAGACAGAAAAAATTATAAAAAAAAAAACATTTTACACTTTTGGTGTCACTTACCCGATAAGAAATATTAAGCCATTTCGGAACTTTTAAAACACTGTGTATATATAGATAATTTTCAGTGTCTACAAATCGAATATTTTCTGTAACACCGTGTACATAAACTCCATATACGGACATATAAGTGTCAAGAAAAGTTAAGTCTAAAGTAAAAGATATGAGACGACAAAGAAATAATGATTTTAAGAGGAAAATTTCGCTAGGTAAACTTTCACAAGTTCTTGTTTTGTTTCTTTAGTTTGTTTTAAAAAAATGTGTTTACAGCTGTCTTGAATACTTATTGCGTATCCCGTTGAACAAAGTTAGTATATTAAATATCTTCACGAACTTAAATATTATAATATATACCCTATCGGCCAGAACTAACGTAAAACTCAACCGTGAATTGTGTACAACTTCAACGGTTGTTTTAATAGTATATTGTGCGACTAGTGACTTGAGCGTGAAATTTGCCGCACGAGCGTAGCGAGTGCGGTAACACGCAAGTGGAATATTCTCCTTCGATCAATGGTCGCACATAATACTTTATTCAACTAGCACGAGTAATATGTAATCGGGGCCCTGATAAAAGAGGGAAAAATAATAAATCACTTCATTGATTGACGTACCCACCGCCCTCGATACACACTAAATGGCCCTGACTTTCGCTGAATTCCGATGCTGTTTTCATATTATATACAAATCGCTACCGCGTTCCTATTGGTACAGAAACTATGTAGTAATACATTATCGTACAGTTTCGGCTCATTATTAGCACTCTACGCGTCAACATGAAGTAATTTATTATTTCTCCCAAATTTAGCAGGGCCCCGAAATTATATATTACTCACGCGTGTTGAATAAATAAAATTACTTTACGACAAAATGAGAACAAATGCAAAGAAATCCCTAGAAAAGTGATGGCGAACCTATGACCCGCGGGTCAGACATTGACCCACGCAGACTTTTTAAATTGACCCACGCAGACTTTTTAAATTGACCCACGCGTTGATTTTTATAAATTTATTTTACCATTCCAACCCAGAAGTGGGGAATGGTACTAGTTTAGGTAAAAAATCACTTTTCAAAAATTTTACAATATCTTTCCGTTTTGAGGTCCACCGAATCCAAAAAACATATTTTTGAAAAAACTGTACGTCTGTTAGTCTGTTTGTCTGTGAACACGATACAGGTCAAACGGATGAGCGGATTGAAACCAAATTTTGGAAAATGTTTGGTATGCAAATATGAAGATCCCTATTGTTTTTGGGGAAAAATGCGCAGAAGAGATACATGTTATAACGGTGTTGTTTATATAATAATGGTATACTTTTCATAACGGATTATTATTCTATTTATTTTTTCAAGAAAGTTTTGTTACAATTTTTTTTTTCTAAACTTTCTTAAGCAAGGCCGTAGGCAGGGGAGGGTGGGATTTCAAGAAGCGCTGGACAGCTGTAACGCAGTAATGTTTCCGATGATTCACAAGCTACTGTCAATACTCGTGACGCTACCTGTATCGACGGTGACACCAGAGCGTACTTTTTCCTCATTGAGAAGGCCAAAAACATTTTTGAGAAACAGCATGGGATAGTCACGACTGACTGGATTAGCCTTGATGAGCGTTCATCGTGATGTCGAGATCAGTCCAGAGATCGTTGTCACGCGCTTTATTTCTGGTGACAATCCGCGTCGGTTGCCTTTTAATTAAATTTTTCATTTATGTTAAATTATACTATAGTAAGTATATATTATAATTTTACATAAATAAAGTTGTTGTAACTTGTTGTCTCTGGTCCAGAGCTCGACCCCCCCCCCCCCAAGTGAATTCTTGGTTACGGCCTTGACTGTGAGGTTTTTACTTCTCGTACGTGCTGAAGAAGACTGAACAAATTCCTCAAACCCCTTATACGAATTTTCAGTTAAGGTAGTCCTATAAGAGAACTGAATTTCATGAAACTAAATAACTACTTGACATTTATACAGTTGGAGAATTAAGTTAATTTTCTGGCAAGGTAAAATTAAACTGAGACTATAAATGAATATAATAAATAATGAATCTTCATAAAACATTTGCATAATTAATTAAAAACTGTACTACGTTGTATGTGAGCTCGGAATTCTTGATGATGATTAAAACTAATTAACAACAATTTAATTCCCAAAACACCAACACTAGAAATTAAGAAATTTCTACGTACATAATCAAGAATTAATGATTACATTACAGCAGTAGGTAAAGGCCGCTGCACACGAGGCTGGTTTTGCCACGCTGGAATCACTGCTGGGATCAGCTGCTTGCTTAGAATTTATCTGTGTGTTTATGTAATTAATAAGTGACTAATTAATTAATGTATTTAATAAGCGTACTTACGACTGAAGTATGAAAAAAATAGAGTATACACTACACTGGTCGAAAGTTTGACATTCTTGCACTTCGCGCCATGATGCCTTCGCTTCAAGCATCATGGCGCGCAGTGCAAAATATCATACTTTCGGTGTAGTATACTATTTCAGTAAATATGTGAGCTGTTTATGTAGAAAAAATGTGAATGAAGGTCACTGCATACGAGGCTGGTTTTGCCGCTGGAATCACTGCTGGGACTTGTACGCTGGCTGCAAAGATTGAAATGACGTCACTGCGGCTCGCCTTCAAGAGCATTCGATAGAAAGCAGTGGCGTGTAACAATATTATTCGTTTGATCAGGTCAACAAAATATTCTGATTTAGATGTTATTAAAAATTAATTTTAAATCCAAAAACGATTCTTATACTCAGTTGCAGAAATTGTTGTCAGAAAACCTTATTTAACAATCACCTTAGATTGTGAACATACATATCCTGCTCGAAAAATAATTGATAGATCGAAACGATATTTTCATTAAACTGTATATCCATGTATTTTGCATCATTTTTTGTACATTTACTACTTCAAAACAACGTTTTTCTTCGCATTTTGATCAAAATTTAGCTTGAAAAGCGATATTTTTCTATGTAAAACAATCATTTGTTTAGATGTGAGTACAACCTAATTTTTAAATACGACATTAGACTACTCCTGATGTACGGAAACTGTAATTATATTGTGCTTACAATCTTATGTCATTGTCAATTCAAATTTTTTAACAATCCTTTCTGCAATCCAGCATTAATCTAACAAAAATAGGTCCCCTAAAAACCTAGATCCGCCCACGCTTCCACTGTCCGATTTCGGTCAAATTCGAGTCTTCCTAAATCGTTTCCATGCTATCGTTCATGAGATCGTATCGCAACTAAAACAGTAGTTTTGTGATTCGTACATTGGCAGTTTGTGACAGAAACTTTTTTTATGCAAAATACTAGATTTGGAAAAAATCGACATAATATGTTTCGTCTTTTGGCCACAGATACAAAGGAACTGGATTTAGCATTCAGATCAATGTTTGTATCATTCTGTGCTTCGGCTTGAAGGATCGCCACAAACCAATGTTTACTTCCCAGGCACAAATGTCAACTCCGTGCAGACTGCAGACCCTACTCAAATGTTTCTTTTGACATACCACTTCGAGAAAGAACACCGCATGATATATGTGACAACTTCGTTCGTGTTCGTCTATGTTCGTGATAATGCTAAAACTGGTGTTTATTAACCTATATTTGTGTTCGTTACTTCTCTAATCTGAACGTAGCTTTATGCGGATTTAATTTGATTTAGTTTTGGTTTGTTCCTAAAGACAATCACGAACTTGTCGCTGACAAGTTTAAGAATTTTTGGGGTTTCGTAACTCAGCATCTAAAAATAGATTCCTTATAAGATCATCTTGTTGTCGGTCTCAGTCTGTCTGTCCGTCAAAACCCATTTTTTCAGAAACGTCTAGAGGTATTGAGCTGAAATTAATACCAGATACTAAAGTCTATGACTCCATAGTCCCGAACAACATTCAAACTTCTAACTCAATGCAACAAAAAGATACGGTTTATCATTATATAATTAGTTTTTAAAAATAAATGATCATTGAATGTTAGCGAAAGTGACGTCATCCTACGTGATGATTGTAAACTGAATTGTTATAGCGATGCGGAATCCTCAAGGCGTACTTTCCTCGCACTTGACTACTTTTTAGCATGCTTTTATTAGCTATGTATGGATTCTTTACAATTTATCTTCACCCATTTCCACACGTCTGAGTAATTTGAAATTTTGTACACGTTTGTCAAATTGGAAGGGTTCCAATTGGCTGGAATTTTTTCATTATTCATGCACTTAATAATTGGAAACTATAGTCTCAAGCTTGTTTGCTGGACCAGCTGGAGCGGTGGTTACAGTTGGCACGACAACAGTTTGACACGACGGCTAGAATCGTGCAACTTCGGACTCCTCATGATTTGATTTCTAGACTCTTGTCGATGTCATTATATTGTAACAAATCTGTTCTTCGTTGTGGTGGTAAATATTTATTTACAACAATAAAATGATAACAAAACAATTAAACAAACAAACTAAAAGTACTTCTCTTATATAATGGAGGTGAAATAAAAATTATAACGTAACAAAACAACTAAATTCTAAGTAATAAAAATACACAAACACTGTATACAGGAAACGCAGCTATTCGATCTATTCGATTATTATTGATCCAGCTTTATATAAATGAAATCAATGGTCTATCAACCACACTAGTAGTTATATATTTATTTGTTACGTACACGCGTTGGCTGACTGTCGACTGTGGAGTCGGTCAAACACACTGTCTAACTGTTTTCACACCATCTCCAGTCTCCACTGTGTCTGATAGTATTATACCACTACTGCCGCGTGATCGAACATTCTGGAAAAATCTACCTGCGTCGATTTTCATCTACGCAATTGTAGAAAGTTCGGGGTTTTTCTACCAGCTTCTACAGAAGTCTTCTACCTGCACGCAGTGTTAATGGCGTGCGTCACAATATAGTAGTGTACAAAAGGTCGACTAATAACGGAGTAAGTACTAGGTCCAAATTAAAATAAATACGTATTGATTTATTAAATACACCCTTCTATAGAAATCTAGACAATTGGGTGATATATTTGATATCCATAAAATAAACGAGGATGTAATTTCCAAGTGATTAATAAAATTTGTAATTAAATTTATGCTGTCGGAATTATAAGTAAACGGGATTTATTATTCCCAGTGGAGAGTAGAAACTAGAAACTAAACGGATCTCTAATAGTTTTATGTTGGACCGAGTCGAGACAACTCGCACGACAGACCCTTACATATAGGTACCGCGATGATGATGATGACAAAACATTATCCCAATTATTCACACGGTTCTACACCTAAATACCTCTACATATAACGTACAGGGATGTCATCAGGGATGGGTTCGTTATCAAAGACAACATGTAAGCAAGTTTTTCTGTTCATTATAAAAGGGCACATGACGGAAGCTCATTATGTGTTTGATATTAATGCTTAAAAATTACGTATAAGCTGTGTGCACGAAGCCTATTAGCGCCGCTAGTGGGTAATAGAGAATTATTGAACTCACTTTTTATGGAAATCGCGACATGTTTCTAAGGTGATAAGTAAAAAAATTTAGTTGGCCATGATGTGTCAAAAAAAAATGTAATAAGGAAAACTGATATTAATTTGTTTACACTGACAGCGGAACGTCAAATTAGGGCGCCAATGGTCTTTATTTTACTTAAATCGCCATCAGCGCAACAGCTCGGAACACAACAAGCATTTCCAGATCGCTTAGTTTTTCTATGTTTTCTTTGTAATTAAAAAACTTTATAAAATTATATAACTACTTTCACTTTTAATAAACATTGCTCACTGACATACGGAAAATTGGAGTTCGAAGTTTCCCCTAGTGCTCACCACAAACGCTCGCATCAAAAAATTTGTGACTCCACCTCCGTGAACATAGCCCATACACAAAAAAACCTTATTAAATTTTGAATTTTTTATTTAATAATAACAAATAAAAAAAACTAAATTATTACATTTATTTTTTAATTAATTATTAAGAATATGCAGGGTGAATTTTTAAAACCCAAACACCCTTTTATTTCGTGGATTAAAAAGATAAAAAGTCTCGGACAAAAGGGAATCAAGGGAAAACAATGGTGTAGTTCTTTTTCCTTTGGTGGAGACGGGTCCCAGATATCAAGGTCATCTCCGCTTTTTTAAATGGGAACCCATATTTTTGATCTCTGGATACTTTGGATAAAAAAAATACCTTTTGTAACAAACGTTTTTCGTTTTGAAGCAGTTTTGAACCGCTGTTTGGTTTTCAATTCATCCCATGTATCCTATTTTATGGATTGCGTGAGTCAAAAAAACAGAGAAACCTGACAATTGTCTGCAGATGTAACTAGTTTTCGAGGATACTAAACAATGAACATACACACACGTTTAAGAATACACAATAATATTGAAATTACTGTTGCAAATTCCAAACAAAATTTAGGAAGAATTAAAAAAAATCCAAATCTTCTTGGTTTCCGGGCTTGTATGCTGAGGTCCATTGGTATTTCTACCTGACGTTTCATCTACAACTGCAGTAGACATTATTTAAGGAGGTTGATGCGTTAAAGATCCAATCAAAAGTAAGTCGAATTCTAAATGGGAACTTTTCCATAATTAATTTTTACAAAAGGTTGTAAGTCGATGATACTAATAAATTATTGTCATAAAGACATAAATAATTTTTTTTTTTTAATATTAATTATTTATTTCAGTATTTTACTCGATGGACTAACTTTTGAATTTTTTGTACAAAGTTAGGTTAGAAAAAATAAATTTATGTAAATATCTATATTTTACATATTTTTTGCAGTGAATAATTAAAAAAAGAAATTAGAAGTAATAAAAATTAAATCATTAAAAAGTTGAAAATTTAGTTAAAATTGTTAAAATTGTCAAGAATAAAAGTCCATAATCGAAAAGTACTAAGGTTTAATAATTTTTTTTAATGATTAAAAGTCTCCTAATTAAATTGGAAAAAATATTAAAATATACGTTAGACATCGATGCTTTACATTATTAGTTTTCGGAAATGCTGACATTATTTGGTTATTTGCAAAAAATTAAAATGTACCGTTTGCATGCTATAGGTTGACATATTTTCTATAAGACTACAAGTAAAAGTTTTTTTTAATTTTTAACTTTATAAATCTCCTAATGATTTTGGATTTTTTACAGAAAATTTTGTCATAAAAAAATCTATTAAAAAAACTTTATTTCACATTTTTTTCATTATCTTCGTAAAATGGCTCAACCTCCTTAAGGCGATGTGGCAGTGGGCAAAGTTTTCCTGTAAGCTGCTGACAGGTAAGTGTGTCGACGAGTGCGGTACTTCCATCTTCTATGATCAGCGTGCTCGTGTTCTCTGCTCGGTCGTAGTATGCTCTTCTGTGAGTGGTCATTCCATTCAGTGGGTTGGTATTGCACAGTGCTGGTGTCCAGGTTTTACTTAGATTCAAACCTTCATTTTTCCGGTTGAAATTATTTTAATTATTTACCCCTACCAGCAATATAGGAGTATTTTTATTAAGACATGCTTAAAACTCAGAGGAATAAGCGAAATAAATATGTTTATGTTTATTAAGTGTATGCGTAACGAGCCGCTCAGCTCGCTCGTTTTTACTCAGTTGACTGCCCATTCGAAGCTTGATGTATTCCTCGTCCTCGTTTTCAGACCTACGTTAAGGAGCACGGTTACAATAAATCTTGCCCAATCCTTGACGACCGACGAGCAGTGCATACAGTAGACAGAGATGTACGTATGTAGAATTGTACATACGAGTAACCATGCCGTCGTAAATCCCCGTTGGATAGATAATAAATGAAGTACAAGGTACAACACTTACAATGGACACGCCTAGCACGTGTTTTCAATGCGCGTCGCCGTAAAAGGCGTCTCTCGTTCGTTCGAAATTGACGTCCGTTAAAAACGATTCATATTCAGTTCGGACTGAAATATTCATTCGATTATGAGTCATGAATCCGTCGAAGATTATTATTATTAAGAGCCGCATTAATTTACAGCGAGAAACTCATTGCGTTTCATTTGGATTGTTTGCCAGAACTGTGCCTGCTTTGTGTTGCACTGCTCTCTATTCATCTTATGGTGTTAAGGAGGTTAAGCCGTTTTACGAAGATAATGAAAAAAATCTGAAATAAAGTTTTTTTAACAGATTTTTTTTATGACAAAATTTTCTGTGAAAAATCCAAAATTATTTGGAGATTTATAAAGTAAAAAATTAAAAAAAACCTTTACATGTAGTCGTATGGAAAATATATCAACCTAGCATGCAAACGGTATATATTTTAATTTTTTGCAAATAACCAAATAATGTCAGCAGTTTCGAAAACTAACTATGTAAAGCATCGATGTCTTACGCATATTTTAATATTTTTTCAAATTTAATTAGGAGACTTTTAATCAATATAAAAAAATTATTAAACCTTAGCAGTTTTTGATTATGGACTTTTATTCTTGACAATTTTAACAATTTTAACTAAATTTTCAACTTTTTAATGATTTAATTTTAATTTTTATTACCTCTCATATCTTTTTTTAATTATTTACTGCAAAAAATATGTAAAATACAGATATTTATATAAATTTATTTTTTCTAAAGTTAGTCCATTAAATAAAATACTGAAATAAGTAATTAATATTAAAAAAATATATCTATTTATGCCTTTATGACAATAATTTATTGGTTTCATCGACCTATAAGCCTTTTGTAAAAATTTATTATGGAAAAGTTCCCATTTAGAATTCGACTTACTTTTGATTGGGACTGTAACGGATCAACCTCCTTAAATGGTTATTAACAAGTCGTTTTTGAAATATATTATTTGTTAAATTAATTCGCTTTTACTTGTTTTGCTCATCATTAGCTGGGTTGCAGAAAACATTGCCAAAAAATCTGTTTTAATACTGACCTTAGATTGTGACCACATACATTTTTGAGATTTCAAGTAATGAAGGTTTTGTGGCTTGAAGGAAAGGGACCAAAACATTTTTTAAAGTTTTGGAGGTTTTCTACTTATCGAGGTTCAACTCAAAAGAGCTTCTACTGTATTAAGGTACTTAATGTAACACGAACCAAAATCTTGAAACTTGCATCAGTTGCATAAACGCCTACTTAAATCGAAACCTACTGCGATGCCTGAATCGACTCGATGTTCATGCAACACAAGAACAGTAGGGTTAAGTTATTTTGTAGATACCTAGTGCTTGACGAATAAAATGAGGTACGTTTTGCCAATACCAGTTTTATTAGCAGTAATTGGGGCACTCTTTATACTCCATAAAAGGAAATGAAAAAGGAAATGGTCAAAAAGATGGTTTATAGAAAGAAAAAGTTATTCAGATGCTTTATTGAAAGAGCTAAAAGTACGTTTGTATTCCAAAGACCTGTATGCAGATGATAAATGTTTATGAAGTCTTCCCAAAATATACGATCACTTTCCATCATGGAATTTACACACACAATCAACAAAGTAACCTCTAAAATGGCGCGGGAAAATAAATTAATATCGTCTTGGCATCGACGCAATTCTATACACGCTGAAACTTGCATCAGCATCGCCGACTCGGCGTCGTGGCTCGCCGACCAAAATGGGATTCCAGACTCTGCATCGCTGCAAGCCGCAACTGATGCCAAATACGTGATTCAGTACTACACACACTGCTACATGCATCATGAAACATAAGAGTCGATGCCTGCATCGCAGCTAACATCAAGGTGTGTAGGCCGCTAAGAGAGCCCGTTTCCCTTCTGGAATTTTTATATATTCTGTGACGCTTGGTTGAAACAAACGTTAAAACGATTCATTAAGCTTCACACTTTTACATGACAAATTAATTATCATCAACATTTGTCAGTTTCAAGTGTGGCACCTTTTTTTTTTGCCACACAAAGGTTACAAACTGACATTTCAGTTAATTGTTATTTAGGTTCATATTGAGTTGTTTTAAGACACGCCCCAAGCATAGCTGAAGTACCTGTATGCACTCGTTTTGTCGTTGAGTGTCTCTAAATCTTTTGATACTCGAATAAAACGGCATTTTTTTTTATTAACTTTAAATATATCTGTACATTTTTCTATCTACTTATTATTTAGATGTCATATTTTTCGACACAATTGGTGGGAAGAAACGAGCCAAGTTCAAAACACTTTATAAAATAGTTTAAAACCTCTTTTATGCAACATCAAAGTCGCGACATCTAGCGCCATTGACCGGCGAACCCACTGCCACTTTTACACATTATGTCAAATGGGACAATTAGTAAAAAGTGAATTAAAATTAATGTGCAACATCAAAGTTTCAAACCAAATGTGAAAGAAAATAAGTTAAAGTTTCTAAAAACTATGATCAAATAGTTCAAATAGATCAAATAATATTAGCTAACATCATTTTTTTATGTATTATTACAATTATCTAATAATGTAGCATTTACGAATTGTCATTTTTTACATTTGATTATGCAAGCTTTCGTCGCTAAGCGCGCACGGTCATTCAGCATCTCCCTTCCAAGCAGCTGCATATAGCGAATAGGATTCCGCGTCTTTTCATCCCCCGACAAAATATCCCATCAGAAAAACTGTACTACTATCTCACTTTGTATACACGACCCCGTAATTGTTTCTTAAGAAACTCCCCAAAACGCTTTTTCCTTTTCACTGCGCAAAAAAAACGCCATTGCATCGACACGACCCCGTAATTGTTTTTTAAAAAACTCCTCCCAAATGCCTGCCCCTTTTCACTGCGCAAAAAAATGCCATATGTGTATATGTGTTACGGTCAATGTCCGGAATCCGGGCAATGTCGACAATGCCCGAGCCACATCGGGCAATGTCCGAAATCGGACAAGGTTCAAGAAATAGATGTTTTATAAACATGAAACGCTGACATTTGATAGTATCTTTATCATGATAAGTTACCATTAACCCTTTATGGAATTTTTATCACTGATATCAACTATTGAAGAATGTATTTTTCAGTTTTCTATTACAATTATCTCTAGAGATATTGCAATAAATCTGTCAATATCATATTTCATGCGGTTACGCACTCCATGACTAGTTGTGTTTACATGAACATCATGTAAAATGTCAAAAAGTTCGTCAGTTGCCACGTAATACAAAACATACCTGTCCTGGGAATGTTCAAGTATTACGTAACGCAATTTGGGGGGCGGGGGGTCTTGTAAAACGTTACGATGCGTTACAGGGGCGGGAGGTGGTATTGGAACAACGCGTTACGTTACTTTTTTTATTGACGTGATAACGTCTTATAAATTGATGAATCACCAATCTTATAAATTGATAAAACACCGGCTGCATGCACGAAAAAGTGTAACGTTCCTAACGTTCGTAACGTTCCGCCTGACCCTGTGCGTGCTTTTCTCGAAAACGGCCCTAACGATTTGGATGAAATTTACTGAAAAGGGATTTTGGGGGGCAAAAAATCGTTTTAGCTAGGTCTCATCTCTCGAAAAAATCCTTTTTTTACAAATTTTATCGTTATAAAAATCAATTTTTTGACGTATGAAAATACTTAAATATTGTAAGTAGGTTTTGGAATTTTATATAAACAGTGAAACAATTGTTTTATAAATATTATGACAGCTAATATTTGAGACTTAAAATAAATACGAAAGAAAGAAAGTTAAAAAAAACAATTATATTATATGGTGAGTAATTTAAATAAATAAAATTAACCTAAATTTGAAGCGAAAGATGCAATATCATAGATTCGAATTATTATAATTATTATATAAATTTAGGTTATGTATTACGGAATACGTTATCACGTGAAACTGTGTATTAAAAGTGTGTATTAAATAAGTTTAATATTTTTATATAGAAAAATGAATAACATAAACAAAGCATGTATTTTCAAATATTTCCAATATTCGTATCAATATACCCATTTATTTATTTTCGCTTCTTTTAGCAGTCCTCAATGACTACCTATTTTTGTTTAATGATTAAAAGACTCACTTTTCTGTTATTATTATTTAAATATTTATCAAACTGGGAACGTGGGGAACTTTAGAGGCGTTTGTTGAGGTTTTAATTGGACTCACTGTATGCCGAATAAATATGAGTGGAGTATATAAATGTTACGTGATCTATGGAGTAACCCAAAACAAACAAACAAATTTATATGTAAAGCTTGAATGCTGCATTCTCTCTATTGAAATAGGAGTGATGTAGTAATCCGGCACAAAGCGGAGTATCGCATAATAATATACTGTAGAATGTAGACATACCATTATATGTAACGCTGGTGCATACAGAAGGTTGATTAAGGTGATGAGATATACAGAATAACCGAAAAGTAGACTAATTGTAATGGATTTATAATAAAAACATATCGGCCTAGGGCACCACCACAAAGGAGGCATCACATTACGGGAATACTTTTGTAACAAAACTGTTCTAGTTCGTGGTGGAAAATATTTATTTACAATAGTGAAACGTTTACAAAACAAATAAACAAACAAACTAAAAGCACTTCTCTATAACGTAACAGAAACAAAACAACAAATTCTAACTAAAAAAATAAAAGAATAAGTAATAAAGAATTAAAGTCACTTATTATGTACACTAAACACTATAGATAGATAGATAGATAGATAGATAGAGATCTTTATTTTGTTGGTACAATTAATGTACATAAATAGCGTCAACACAAAAACAATTAATTATAAAAACTCGTTCAATCTGTAGTGAGCCTTACTTAATAAATATTTTTTTAAATTCTTCTTAAACTTTTGTTTAGAATTTGTTAGAGTTATTTCAGTAGGTATCTTATTGTGTATTCGTATCATAGCGTTGCGGACACCTTTATGAGCCACTGCTAATGTACAATTAGTAGTTTTTAAATTATTCTTATTTCTTGTGGTATATTCATGTTTATTATGATTTTCATTAAACAAAGATGGATAGTTTTGTACAAAATTTGCACAATTTAGAATATAAAGATCTACTAGTGTTAGTATGTTATACTGAATAAATAAATTTTTACAATGTTCTCTAGGTGCCACACCCGCTATGATACGAATACACTTTTTTTGGATTAAAAAAACTTTTTCTGCCCATACCGAATTGCCCCAAAAGATTATTCCATACTGGATAATAGACTGAAAGTATGCATGATAGACATTAAGCAGAATGTCGGTACTAGTATATTTTTTTAAATAAGTAAGAACGAATTTAGCTTTATTTAACTTAGGCAAAATGTAGTCAATATGTTGTTTCCAGTCGAGATTATTGTCTATGTATAGACCGAGAAATTTAACTGAATCTTTAATATATGAGAATATGTCTAAGTTTAGTAATTGTGGGATGTTAAAGTAATTTCCAAGCTTAATTATTTCTGTTTTAGTGTCGTTTACTTTAAGGCTGTTATTTGCAAACCATTTGCTTAAATCTATCATGCATTTTTCCAATCTATTTTTTAAAAGCGCCTGATCTCTTCCCTCACATATGACTAATAATACAAGAGATTATCATACTAATATTATAAAGAGGACAGATTTGTATTTTTGTGTGTATGTAATGAATAAACTCAAAAACTACTGTGCCGATTTAAAAAATTGTTTCACCATTAGAAAGCTACATTCACCCTGAGTAACATAGGCTATATTTATTGCCAGAAAATATTAAGGATCCTTACTAAAACTTTAGTAACGTAACCCAAGGTGTAAAAAAAATGCCATAAAACATCTTTCGTTGCATGCGCTGCGAAACGATTTGGATGAAATTTACTGAAAAGGGATTTTGGGGGGCAAAAAATCGTTTTAGCTAGTTTATGATAAACTAGATTTATATAATTTACTCCGCACTATTTATTTCTCGCAATGTTTATTTACACAGTTCATTTATCTATTTATCTCAGCAATTACCTCAGTACTGTTCACGGTACTGACTGTCAATTTATGTCACAACTTACTATTTGTCGATTGTTAACTCGATGAAGCACAATGTATGTTTTCCCACTTATATTGAAAAAATAATTTAAAAAAACTAGTGTGCTTTAGACCACACGACTGAAGTAAAACCTCTTCCTGCCATAATTTATTATTATTAACCCGAAAATTCACAAAATATGAACTTTAATTTTTATAATTTTCGGATCAGTTCTGAAGAAGTTCCAAAACCAGACCGAAACGTTAATGTATTGAATTTATATATTTTTTTGTTAATATATTTGTCTGAAAAATTGGTCGATAATTTTATTTATTGAAAAGTTCTAATCAGACGTTAATCAAAGATTTGAATACATCTTCTGACTCGAACTCAAGATCACGAATCCATTGGTGGCCACAGAAAAGACACCATCTTCGAGTTGCGCTTCTGGTTATATACCTATTCTTGCGTGTAAACTTTAACCATCACAATCAGGGCCGCGCCGACCCCCGGCAGCGCCTGTGTGCGAAACCTATGGAGCGCTTCTTTTTTTAACGAATCTTCATGTTTCAACGTATTTTTTTAAATATTTGTTAATTTAGACCGAAATAAATGTTCTCCAGTTTTATATACTAAATAGTGTAACAAAACTGCTGTAGTCCACGGCGGAAATTATTTATTTACAAGAATAATTGTTTAACAAAACGGTTAAACACACAAACGAAAGCGTGCTTTTTTATCTTAATGAATATTAACGTTAACAAAACTAATAGTTCTAAATTATAAAATAAAAGACTAAGTACCAAAGAATAAAGAGTCACTAAATTATGTAGGTACAAAGAAATATTTACAACACACTGGAACGCAACACAAAGTTTATCAGCACACTTGTCTATTCACTATAAGTCATTTATTTAAAACCGGATTTATAATTGCACTCACTAGAGTTAATTTATTTCCACAGGTTAACTGAATTTATGTTGCAATGTCAGAGCACTGTGTCAACACAACGAACAGCTCCAATAACTGACTGATCGACTTGCTCACCCTGCTTCCTTATATAGTTTTTCGGTCCAATCTTCTAGAATGTTCGGGACGAATCGAGTTCTTTTCCTTTACATGTGTGCGGGTCTCCAAGGTCGAGTGTTCGTTACCTACTTCCATTGTTGTTGGTTGACCTCCGAGTATTGTATAGTTTATTCTAGAAACTCCATAGGCGCATCACTGGGGGGGGGGAATGCGCAACATAATTCTTTAGAGTTCATAGCCGTCCCAACTGGGGGCGCAACAATAGGTAAAACCAGTTCGCCCGGGCGCCCCTATTGTCTTGGCGCCTGTGTACGCAGCACACTTCGCACACAAGGGCGGCGCGGCCCTGAATTCACAATGTCCTCGTAGACTGCTAATCTATTAATTCGTCACCCGTGTTGGCGTCCAGTAGATCGGGTGCACTGACATATTGCTTCTCGGCATTCATGAGGCATTAATTACTGACGTGTTACAACTATACACGCATGTACATGAACATGTGTGCGTGAACGTAACGTGCATGTATGTATTTACATGCATGTTCGGTACAGTCAATAAATGCTTGACAAGTTAGTGAACACATAATAAACGGTGGAGGTGTGTTACATCTGTGTCATGTATACAACCAGCTAACTACATCAGCTGTTTATTATTGTATATTAATGACATCCAGCAACACTATTATAATAGCTAAAAACGTAACTGGATATCTATGAATGCATGTTTTGTATAGAGGTTTGATGTCTCATTCATTTTGCACGTAATGTTGCCACCACAGATTCTGTGGTTGCCACAGAACATGGTTGCAGAAGTGATACTCATTATCAGTTACAGAATCTGCGTCAGTAACAATAGCGTCGGTATTTAGACGGATGACGTAATTAAGGTAGGTGCCTCGCGATTGAAAATTTTTAACCTTTAACGCCCAGCGTCCTATTTATAGGACAGTGCGTTTAGCATTTTTTTTCCAACCACGCATAGGCGTAGCAATGATTTTTCAATGAATTTTCAACTCTACCTACCATTACCAGCTGCTACTTATACATAATTTGAAAACTGTTCATAGAAGCGAAATCGATCAACACGACTTTCTGGAGAAATTTCACGACAAAGAAAACGTAGATTATTGTAAATTTATCTTGTTATTTGTACGTGAACAATTAATATTGTATGGTGGGCCAGGAGGATTCTAGTGTAGGCCAGGCCCCCTCTTGCTACGCCAATGCGACCACGTGGTGATATATTGATATTTAATATTCATCTACTAAAAATATATACGCAAAGTTTTGATGAATTAGTATTAGTTTGCAAATATAGGACTTTTATCGTTTGATTTTGGATACATAAACATCACTGACTTTTTTCATCTGTGTACTGCGACTTTTAGTAAGAAAAAATTCGCAGGTTTATCGACAATAGTTGTATTTATAAATGTACGACATTTCGTCTATAAATTTAGACTTTTTCAAGTACAAATTGAAAATTATTTAAAACAATAATTATGAAAATAAACATTAATTACTAACTATAGCAATTAACAAAAGTTAAGATAAGATAAAAACATGGCAACAAGTTTATGTATAAATTTTTAAACAAAAAAAAAAAAATTAAAATTAAAAATTAAAAATTCGAAAGTAG
The DNA here is from genome assembly GCA_963575645.1 of Xanthostigma xanthostigma. NCBI lineage: Eukaryota > Metazoa > Arthropoda > Insecta > Raphidioptera > Raphidiidae > Xanthostigma > Xanthostigma xanthostigma. Next base: position 12,364,116 of record OY754475.1, read on the forward strand.
TTCAATTTCATAATATAGTTGTACTGACTACTTAAATTTTGAGAGTCTGTTCTAGAAATTAATAGAATTGTTTTTTCTAATAAAACACATTTCACTGATATTACGTTTCTTCCAATTTGACTCTTTATCTAATATATTTTGAACTTCGTTAAATAGAAATTTATGTACAGTGTCGAAATGATGAGATGACAACACGGTCTTATTATCACTTAATAAATTTATGTTTCTACAGTCCATTCTGTGTTGGTAAATTCTATGTTTTAGTAACTGTCTTGTTTGCCCCACATAACACTTACTACATTCACAAGGTATTTTATAAATGATATCTAATATATATTTTTTTAGTGTTTTCATGAAAATTAAACGACAAAAGTATTTTTTTTTCATTATAGATGCAAAAAATGTGCCCAAAGGTATATCCCTTTCATTTATTTGTCTGAGGTTTTGCCGTTTCTAATCGACTTTTTTGACAAAAGCATTGCTCAATATCTTTTTAACACTCATTAATAATCATAATATATTAGACTAGCGGTCCCATTCAGTTTAACCCGGGTGCAAAAGAACAAATGGGGAAGGGAGGGACATAAGTACGCACATTCATCTTAGTTTCATGATTATCGGAGTTACCGTTCAAAAGTTTTTGTCGATAAAAAGCAGTATTTAATTTTTTTTAAGTAATACATTTCTTTTAAATCAATAATTACTGTAATTAATAAAATATAATAATTATTTAATTGAAAACTCTGTAGAAAAATATTTTTTTTAAAGGTACCTATAGTTATAACAGTTTTCAGATGAGCTATTAATTAGATTTATTTAATTTCAATTAGTCGTAAATAAAATTAAAATAAATTTAAATGTAAGCCTTAGAATAAAGTAATGTAGAAAATATTTTCGCCCAACGTGTGCCTTGAACCCACGACCCTGATATTAACAGACGCATGCTCTACCGACTGAGCCAGCCGGGCTTGTGAATGTACAACGCTAATATTGGTATATTCAGTTAGGGCATTTCATCTGAATAGAAGCTAATTTTTGAGATACATTTTGCAACATTTTTCAATGATGCTCCTCTCTAATTGATTGTAGCGTGATATTATATAGCCTATAGACTTCCTCAATAAATGTGCTATCCAAAATTTTTTTTTTTCAATTTGAACCAGTAGTTTCTGAAATTAGCGCAATCAACCAACCAAACAAACAAACTCTTCAGCTTTATATATTAGTATAGATTACAAACGTATGCCAGGTCTGCGTTGGTCTGACTGCTTTTAACGAAAGCACTGCTCAATATCGAGCCGATGATGTATTTAATCCTGCAGGTAGAGAGAGTATGACGCGGTGTCAAGTTTTGTGGCGGCATGGCGGCGGCTTACATGCAAGGTTCCATGTCAAGATCTGTAGAACATGCAAGCGATGTGTGTTTTGTGATTATAGGCTTGTCGACCATCATTGTTGTACTGCATAATACCTTTGCTTATGGAACTCCAGGCTTATTCACGGATGACAAGCTATTAATCCTATCCTGTACATAAGAATTTTTTTTGAAAATATGTATACAGTATATTGACAGCTAGATTCTGTCTACTGAAAATGTTCTTAAAAACCCGGTAAATAATTTAGACAATACTGCATTAGACAAAGAAAGATAATGTAGCAAATAGACATGATGACAGTATAAAAGAATCAAATAATAAATGGTTTTAGAGAAAAATATATGTTGAAAGGATTCTAAAAAACAACCCAATGTATAAACATTGAGATTATTAAGGTTTTTAATAAAATAAAAGTATAAAATACTGCAATCGGCCATATTTATTGAAACGCCGAATGACGTCACGCCTTCTGAAATTCTTTGTTGTCCCAACGGCAAGATTGTAACAATAGAAATGACATTTTCAACTCAGTTGTAATTAATGTAATGATACAGACAAAGTTAAATATAATTTGAGATGAACAGAGCCAGGTTGCACCCTAAACTTTTTCTCTGAGCCAACAGTTAATAACGTTGAGATTTGCCAACCTGTAGCGGCCAAATTACTATGGAGACCACATGAATATAATTTTATTTTTATATTTTCTCGAAATTAACATTTTTTTTCGATTTTTATGTGAATAAATAAATGTTTGTTTTTTAATTCCAAACTGTTTACGACTTTTAAGAATATTTAAAGATGGATAAGTAGTGCTATGTATGTAAGAAATTACGAAATAATTATCCCACCCTGTCATTTGACCGGTAAGTAAATACGACATTTACCTTAGGTGTGGAAGATGTTTTTGACAAAGTTTTTATGAGTTAAATTTGATTAAACAATTAATCTAAAAAAATCTTTTTATCAACAATATTAGATTTATATATGTACCTCATTAATTCTTGTTTTTATATTCTTAAAAATTATACACCTATATAAGGAGGCTCGTGTTCCTCTCGGGAGAAGAAAATATTTCTAATTTAGAATGATGTAACCTTATCACTTGGGGGTCGGAAATACTTCATTTTTTTATATGATAATGACACTTCTGTGAAGAATTTTTATTTTATTTTTTTAATTTATTGTAAATTTCAACACACAACATAAAAATCTAACAGAAAATTTCGTGGTTTTTAGCTTTAGGAAACTTAGCCAATTAGTAAGATATCAGATCATGGAAAAATTCAGGCCAAAAAGTGAGAACATTTTTTATTTAATTTTTAACTCTCACAATTCTGATAATTATTGTAAAAAGAAAATATAATAGATTTTCTCGAAAATGACGCATTTCCGACCCCCAACTGATAGGGTTTAAATCATTCCAAATTAGTTAAAGTTTCTTCTCTCGAGGGGAATACGGTATTTAGAAAAAGACGAGTGCTTCTCTTCGATATTGGATGTTGTCATCACTACATAAAAGAAAAGCCTGACTGACTGACTGATCTATTAACGCACAGCTCAAACCACTGGACGGATTGAGCTGAAATTTGGCACACAGATAGTTTTTATGACGTAGGCATCCACTAAAAACAGATTTTTGAAAATTCAACCCCTAAAATGCTGGAACGGGGGTTCAAAATTGGCATGAAGAAATCATATAACATAGATGTATCAATTCGAAAATGCGCAGGATTACTCCTGTCAACAAATAAATAAACACGTGTTTCGTGCTTTATCAAAAACAACCCCTTCAAAAGGTGAAAAGACGTAAAGTGTCTAAAAATCAACACGGGTGTCATTGTCAAGGTTTGTCAGGATGTTAATCACGGGAATGTCATACATTTTAAAATTTATTAGCGTGGTCTACTATGCCAAATAATGAGAATGCATCCGTGTTTCGTCTCAATCGCGTGCGAACACGCGAGTAACGGCTAGTTAGCTAATACAGAGAAGGCTAGGTCCATTTATATATTTTACGTCTTTGGTGACAGCCATTACCCCGACTTCCCCTATTCAAATCATCTAGCATGCGGACGCAATGATAGTGATATTTTAAAAATCCGGAAAGGTAGACGTGGCGTGAAAACAAACAAAAACCAGCTGAAGTCCGAGAGATGTTATCTTTGTGTTTTATATTGGCGTGCTTTGCATATACTTTGAAATAACACCAATGTTTAAAAGCTCAAGGAAGCTACCAAAGCAAACATAAAACGGCTGAATTCCAAATAACGCTATCTCTCTGTATGTTCGCACATTATGAAACTATACCGCAGTAGAAAAAGTTCTCTTATTTACGAGTCTTTATGTACAGCATACTCTATTTTCTTTTTTGTAGCGAATTTTATAATTGGTGTTTTGTGTGGGTGCTCAATGAAAAGAATGTATTTTGTCGTCAGTGAGAGATTACTTTTTAGAGTATACAGTGTGTTCACCGAAAGTGGGAAGTGAATAATTCGTGTATTCTACTAGAAACAAAAAAAAAGTTTAAATAGTTTTTTTGTTCAACTCGAGATTTATATCGGTATATTTTTTGGACTTTAAACTTAACCGGAAATGTAAATGCATTTTTTTTTCAAACGGCAAACTATATTTTGTTTTCGAACATTCGAGAAAAAAAAGCATGCAGAATTGCTTAAGATTTTTCCAGAATGTTCGAAAACGCAACAGCAGAGGTATAAGTAGAACCGCACCTGCAGTTCACGAGTCAGTCAGACAGTGTGCGTTACCCAGGTTACAGTCAACAGACACAGTGACATAAATCATTGAGCTCACATATAAATTCCCTAGGGCGCTTATAAAAATAAATCTTGTATATAGTGTTTTTTTTTTTTTTGTACATAGAGATTTAGTAGTGACTTTGTATTATTTAATTACTTAGAATTTAGTTGTTTTGTTTGTTACATTATTTATATTTCATTTTCCATTATAAAGTACTTTTAGTTAGTTTGTTTATTTGTTTTGTTAACACTTTATTGTTGTAGGCATATAAATATTTACCACCACATCGAAAAACAGTTTTGTTACAGTATATTATACACGGACGTGATTAGCAGTGACGGTCGTTAATTTAGACGTGGCGATCGTTAGTTGCCGTTATAAACGGTCAGCAGAGGTGATTAGTCATTATCAGTGCTGCTTTAAACTGCCCACGCCTCTGCACCCTCACTCCAAACAAATAAAGTGGTACACACTGTTTTTTTTACTTCCCACCTCAACGGGAATCAATAATAAAAAAAAAACAACCGAGACTTTCTGATGGATTTCTCTCTCTCGCTCTGTCTGTTTACCCGTATGTCACAGTCTTATAACTCCACCATCTTTCCGTCGATTTGTATCAAATTTGACAGACAGGTGTCTTATGTGAACCGCCATACATTTATGTATTGACATTACAAAAAAAATATGAGGGTTAGAGACGATAACTCGATGTGCAAAATATCCATTGGAAATACAAAATTATTATATTATATAACATATAACAATGTTATTAGCTGTGTTAAGTGCGGAAAATTGATTTTTATAAATAACTAGCGGTCCCGCCCGGTCTCACCCGGGTGGAAGAGAACGAATGGGGGGGGGGGTGGGGGGACATGAGTACGAGTTCATCTTAGTTTACTGACATCAATATTGTGTCCAAATTCCATGATGATCGGAGTTACCGTTCAAAAGTTTTTGTCGGACGGACAAATTTTGAGTTACATTTTGCAACATTTTTTATTGATGCTCCGGTCCTATTGATCGTAGCGTGATATAATATAGCCTATAGCCTCCCTCGATAAATGGACTATCCAAAAAATATTTTTTTTTTTCAATTCGAACCAGTAGTTCTTGAGATTAGTGCGTTCAACCAAACAAACAAACTCTTCAGCTTTATATATTAGTATAGATAATATATTGTTTTTGAAACGCCACAGATTAAAATATGGAATTCAAAATTAGAAGCGGGTTTAGTTTTTTTACTTGTTCGTTTGTTTGTTTTGAGCAAGAACCAATCAGGAAACAGTATCTTGTCACGTGGGCGACAGACAAGCGCCCACAAACAAACACGACGTCATAGCGTGTGTTCTGCTAAGAGATAATAAACGTTCACTTTTGTTAACACTCAACTATCACTGCCAAATCTATCTACAGAGCAAGCTTCAATGCATGCATCGTGTGAAGCGAACACATAAGAACCATCACGAAAACCAGCGCTTGAAAACTAGTTGCCAAGTGTAGCAAGGAAACCAAAACCAGCCTCGTGTGCAGCAATCTTAATATACCTACCTAAATACCTTGGCAATATGAATGAATTTTTTAAAATATCATTATTTTTATTTTTAATGATTGTAGATGTTTAAATATTAAAACGTATATATTTAATGTTAGGTACATCCAAATGTACAAAAATATTAACAGCCACAATCTCGATCGTAGAGTCGATTCTCTTGGGGAGCGAAATCATTACTTCTTAGCAAGTAATCGTTCCTGTAGAGCCCGGCACCGCTTCTCTACTAATTAGTCGGCATTTGAGCATTCGCGTATACAAGGGAAAGAATTAATTAAGAAATGCCACATGTCCTGGGGAACAGCCCTTTTGTGAGACGTCTAATATATCTTAAATTAAGCCTTAGGGAAACACGGACGCAGATCGGATTGTCAGATGATCTGTCAATTGTTTTATAGGAATTAGAAAATGATCTTGACCATGTTGGTCGGCTATTTCAATTTTTGGAAGCAACTGACCTTGTACAATTTGTTATACAATACTAGCGGTCCGTCCCGGTTTCACCCGGGTGCGATAGATATAATTCTGTAAAATGTACTTAGTCACTTGGTACTAAAACTTTTTTTTGTTTGTTTCTAAACTAATAGCTTTAAGTAAATTCTATGAGATGTCGCTACATGTAGCTAAAACAGTTTATTCTTACAAAACACCGTAATTATGAACAAAATATTTAATGAAAACTAGCCTATACCGTAAGTTAGATCAATCAATACAAAATTTCATTAAAATTTGTGCGAAAGATCATTGTGACACGAGATTTTTATATACTGGGTGTCCCAATCGACGTTGGCTAACATGGGTAACTTTGTTATTAGTGGAGATAGAAAGTCGGTTAAATGAGCAAAGTAGTGCAATTGTCTTCTGTTACTTAGTCTTCTATTTTATTATTTAGAACTATTAGTTTTGTTCCTGTTAATGTTATTATTACTGTTTCGTTGTGTGTTTAACTGTTTTGTTAAACGTTTATGAAATACTGTAAATAGGTACATAATTTCCACCACGAAATAGAACAGTTTTTTTACAATATTTTACTTTCGATACGTAATGAATTTACCTGAAAATTCGATAACTACATTTCAGAAATAAAATTATTAGAAATAGCTGTGCCAATAAATTGAATAGCAACCAAATCAATTTTTCTTTATTAATACATTATATTATCAAATTCCAAATGTCATTAGAAAACTCGATGGGTGAAGATCGAGCCTAATCGGGATCATGTACTATATGCTTTTAATATGAAGAGAAATATATTTGTTCACAATCTAAGGTGATTGTGAAATAAGATTTTTTGACACACCTTTCTGTAACCCAGCATAGGTGTTTTGTGTTTATTTCTCTAGAAACATAAAACAATCGATTTTGTACGTGGCATTTAATTTTCAACTCAATTTTAATCGTAATACTTTGATGCTAGTTTTCTATTCATGTTACATTTTGAAAATAAAAAGACCTAGAAGTGGCTGTTCCACGATCATTTATTATAACTCAACTTTAAAATAACGCAATAAAGAAACTTCTCGATAGTTAGAACATTTCAAACTACAGTATGTCCGCGAAAGGTTGAAGTTATATTAAATGAAAAATTGCAATTTTATACTTTTTTTTAAGTAAAACTTCTTTACGCTCTCCTGACTATGAAGTAAGCTGGTGAATGCCTGACGAGAGATTTACGGAAGTGTGATCGGGCGAGGCGAACGGAAGTTGAAAGGGAGATATAAGTTAGTGAAGATAGAAAGAGGATGACAAATACTTTACTGGCTAGTGGCACCATCAGGTGGCCCAAAATATAAGTAGGACTAACAATAAAATGACACATACTTTACTTGCCAGTGACGCTATCGGATGACAAAAAAGTTTTGTAAACCTACTTTAAATAATATTTCATAAAGATTTACGCTTAAAATCCAACGAAAGCTAAGTAATTGCAATGTATTACTTTTGTTTTCATTATCATTATGTTTATATTTCTTTCTTCTTACATTAGACTTCATTTCGTTCTTGAACAATTTTATAAATTAATATTTTGTTCAATACATTAAATATTTTACGTTTAAAGTGAATGAAATTGTAAATTAATTTTAAAGTTCATATTTTGTGAATTTTCGGGTGAATAATAACAAATTATGGCAGGAAGAAATTTTATTTCAGTCGTGTGGACTAAAGCACACTTGCTTTTTTTTATTAACGGGAGTAGGCTTGTCACCGGGAACACCGCAGCCTCTTTGGCAATCTCTTATATCACTCGATCCAGTATTCTCGTTCCTTGCACTAGTTTGTAAAGTCCGTTGACTGGCTGGTTGATATAATCTTCTGGACTCATTCTACATTGTCCATAGATTACTATCTGTCTTCTACGATCCACAGCCTCGCATTCACACAGAATATGATACGCTGTTTCCGTCTCCTTATTGCACTGTCTGCACTTCAAGTTCTCCTTAAACAGTCCGATTCTTTGGAGATGTCCTTTGAGGGCATAATGTCCTGTCAAGTCTGAGGCCTACCACGAGACGAAGATTGTTTCTACTAAGTTCGAGTAGTTCTTCATTCATCTTTCGGGATGGCACTTTTAGTCTTGTCATGTTACTGCCCGGAAATTTGATTCCAGTATGTCTTGTGCTGATTTTTTATCCATTCCCATTTAAAATGTTTGACGCCTCGAATATGTCGAACATATTCGAGGTGTCATCAAATTATTTTTAATGGTTCATGTTATTTATCAGAGAACATTATTTTAGCGTTTTGGTTGAAGTTTTTAAACTATCCAATTAAAAAAACAAACAGTATCTATACATTTTTACATGTCGTAAAAACGACATCTTTCGAAAAATTTAGAGGGAAAACGACCCAAAATCAAGAAAAGTCATAGAGGAAATAGGTGTCAGACTAGGGCCTAGTCTGACACCTATATGGCTTCATTAGGCCTAGTCACTAGGCCTAATGAAGCCATACATACAAAGTTTGGGGAGAGTATGTGTCAGTAAAATTTTTGCCGACGGGCACTCTGACTATCAGACGTTAATCAAAGATTTGTAATACATTAAAGTTAGTGCAAGTTTTGTTTGCAATTGGATTTGGATACAACATTATTTTGTGAAACTTTTTCTGACGTTTACACTATTTCCATAGGTCGGATTTTTGGGTGAACGTCAAAATATTCAACAAAAAGAGCTAGAAGTATAGTGCAGTGTATATTTATTCTACCTGATATTTTTCTCGGTGAATTGAAAGTAAATTTTATTCTAACGAATAAATTTGTTACAAGATTAGTAACTTTTATCTTTAATAGTGTTCGGTGGGCATTAGAAACAGAAACTTTTTGACAGAGGAATCAACCGAATATTTTTAAAGGAATAACGATGAGAAATTTATTTTTTGATATTTTATATTTTTATAATTGTTAGATAATTACAAGCATTCGCGGACACGCTGTCGTAAGTAAAATAAAGTGTAAGTATAGTGTCTACCTACTCTAGTTATAACTTACAATGTTTGTCAATCGTAAGTTTGTTGTCTAACGACAAGACCATAAAATATCTTGAAAGCTTTTAAGCAAGTATTACGTATAGTTTTTCGTGTGTGGAAACCACTTACTTAAAAAGCAATTTTAAAATTGCAACACAGTAACAAATCAGCAAACGTTTGATTACGGCAGTCTGTTTTTATGCGTTTACGTGATTTTATGCGCATTCAAAACTAAACGTTATTGTTTAACTTTCCGTAAGACGCGCGACTGATCTAACTGACACAAGTCGAACATTTCTTTTCAGCATCTGTAGTTCTGAAAGTGACATAAGTAGCTACTAATAATTAGAGTTGGGGAAAAAATAACTTCACGATGAAAAAATCACTGTGACAAGCCGTCTAAAATAATCACTGTGATCTGACAGGCGATATCTACGTTCCAAAGTAACGTATGTCGTTCCATGTCACCGCAGTCACTGTCGCTCAAACATGACACTATGATCTGACGAGATATCTACGTTCCAAAGTAACATATGTCGTTTCATGTCACCGCAGTCACGACGGTCGCTTCAAGTTCCAATAGATCTACGTTCCAAAGTAACGTATGTCGTTCCATGTCACCGCAGTCACTACTGAGTACTCACTGTCGCTCAAAGTCAAACATGAACGGAGTGGTGTAATGGTCAGCGTGCTGGCCTTTGGATCGCACTGTCGTGGGTTCGAATCCCACCTCTGCTCATGGATATTTTGTGATTGTCGTTTAGACTCAGCTTTACATACTCAAACATACTGGCCAGATACTAAGAGGTAGTGCCACCCCCCCCAAGTGATATTCTCTTGTATATTGCATATGCTCTATATATGTGGATATATACAATTGGATATACCTTTAAAAAAAAAAAACGGAGTAGGCAAACAACGCCGTTGTGACGTCAGACCGTGCGGGCTTGTGATGTGAGTGATCGACGTGACAAGTCACGATGATTTTTCACTGTGATTTTTGTGTAACCGGAATAACAGTCACTGTGATCTCATAGTAACGACTTTTCCCATGTCTACTAATAATAATAACTTATATAATAATTTATTTGTCAATAATAATATACTGACTGTTACGGGTATTTATCTATGTAAAATTTTGGTAAATGTTAAAAGGAATAGGGACGAGTATACAGACAATTGTATGATTCATGATCATAATACGAGACAAATTTCTCAAATTCACATTTATAAATATAAATCAAATTTTTATTCTAAATCTCCTAAGTGTGCTGGACCTATTCTGTTCAACAATTTGCCTACCCAGCTACGAGAAATTAATGACCTAAAATTGTTTAGCAAAACGCTTAAAGTATTGTTATTGGAAAAATGTTTTTATGACTTAAATGATTTTTTTAACTGATTGATGTTATTTTGACTGTTCATATCTGTACATACAGCTATATGAATCAATAAATTATTATTATTATTATTATTATTATAATGCTTTTAACGTCCGTTTCTCGACTTTATGTCATAACAGACGCCATTCGCACCATTACTATTTTCCATCTATCACACGTCCCGTTATTTTCTACATTTTTTAAAGTTCCACTTTATTCATAGCAATGGGCTAATGAAGGAATTGTTGGACATTAGGATAAGGTAGGCAAATTTTGAACACAGGAGTTTGACAGGTGATCGGTCATGGCCTTGAATAAGGAACCATCTCAATATTTATCTGGAATTATTGGTGTTTCATTTGACTTTATTTTTAAATGTAGGGCTGTTGATTTTTTCGTTAAAATCTGATTATCTTGTATACGGTGGAAGTATGGGTTACATACGATAACAGCCGCGGTGGCGATCGTGGCTGCGATCAGATCCAGACACACCAAAGCGAATTTATCGCCTGATCGCGCACATAGAAAAACTCAAAACAAATTAAAATATAACGTATAAGCATGTATATCAATAAGTTAAATGAGTTTAATAAATATGTTGTGAACTAGAAGAATTTTTACTCGTAGCAGCTATTTTAGAAGACAACGAAAAAAAGAGTAAGTTCTATTTTCTCTTGTTAGTATCTCAACTATTACGTAAAAATGAATTTAATCTGCACAAATAGAAGTAACAAATCATATAAAATTTTATGCATTTTAACATGCTCAATAATTTTTACGGTAATACTCGACATTTCAATTTTGTATGCAACTAATGGCTAACACAGCGTTCAGCGGCTAAAAACAACACGAAGCGTTTGCCCGTCACCGCATAGTGAACGCTAGAAGGAACGCTGATTATTCCCGCCAAAATGACCGCGAACGCACTTCTGTCTGAATGTCTGAACACGTACATTAAAACAATATGTTTTATTTTACCGCCATCGCAGTCGCTATCGCCACCGTCACTCGGGCTGCCTAGGTCTGTGAGAGCCTTATTAAACAAGTTGTGTAGATATAATTATACGTTAGATATTGTGATCTATGTGGCAGCCATTATTAGTTTATCAGGCGAATATTTATTTCCACGAAGTAAGACATAATAGATTTATAATAATTGCAGTAAACATAATTATATTTGGTAAATTGAATTATGGCTATTGTTTCGGAGGAATACCTACCTGAAGAATAAATGAACTGAATAAATAACTACCTACGGTCGGTGAATATAATTAATAATTCCGTATAAAAATTGTACTGTTCTATTAAACTATTGGTGTTTCATTTGACTCGTGTGAATCGCATGAACGGTTTTAATATCTAATTTAAAGTCCTATTTTTAAATTTATGGCTGTTGTTTTTTTCGTTAAAATTTGTAATTATTATCTTCTATAAGGTGGAAGTACGGGTTACATATGGTGGAAGAGCCGGGTCACACATGGTGGAAACGTCAGTACAATATTAAATTAAGAACGAAACAAAATCTGTAAATTACTAAAAGTTGTAACCATGAACTCTGTAACCAGGAGATCCAGTTTGAGCGTAGCGGTGGACCGATATCTGTCGCATGAACCAATATGGCGTCAGCTACTGGGTAACGCACACTCGTTCATGGCTTACATGTGTGTAGTGTCTGTGAAGTTAAACAACTTTGGTAACTATGGCGATAACAGGTGGAAGGAATCGAAGTTTTCCCAGGTAGAGATAAAAATAACAGCGCCATCTCGCGTGCGCCAGAAAACGGTCCGTCTCGAAACACGGTAAGCATAGGAGGCTAGGTCTCCTCGTTACAGACTTCGTGACTATAAGTTAGGTTACATAAGGCGGCTAGGTCTCCTCGTTAGAGACTTCGTGATTATAAGTTAGTGTACCTACATAAGGCAAAAACATGGAAACAAGATTATGTTGACTATACCTGCGATTTTACGAGGAATGGTACTAGTTTAAGTAAAAAATCTTACAATATCTTTTCGTTTTGAGGTCCTCCGAATACTAAAAACATATTTTTTGAAAAACTCTGTACATCTGAGCGTATTGAAACCAAATATTGGTATGCAAATATAAAAAGCTTTATTGTTTTTGGTGAAAATCGGCGCATGCGCAGAAGAGATATATGCTACAACGGTGTTTTTTATATAATAATGGTATACTCTTCATAACGGCTTATTATTCTATTTATTATATCAAGAAAGTTTACTTAAAATTTTCTTGACGTGATAACGTCTTATAAATTGATGAATCACCAATCTTATAAATTGATAAAACACCGGCTGCATGCACGAAAAAGTGTAACGTTCCTAACGTTCCGCCTGACCCTGTGCGTGCTTTTCTCGAAAACGGCGCTAACGATTTGGATGAAATTTACTGAAAAGGGATTTTGGGGGGCAAAAAATCGTTTTAGCTAGGTCTCATCTCTCGAAAAAATCGTTTTCATACAAATTTTATCATTATAAAAATCAATTTTTTGACGTATGAAAATACTTAAATATTGTAAGTAGGTTTTGGAATTTTATATAAACAGTGAAACAATTGTTTTAAAAATATTATGACAGCTAATCTTTGAGACTTAAAATAAATACGAAATAAAGAAAGTTAAAAAAAACAATTATATTATATGGTGAGTAATTTTAATAAATAAAATTAACCTAAATTTGAAGCGAAAGATGCAATATCATAGATTCGAATTATTATAATAATTTATTATATAAATTTAGGTTATGTATTACGGAATACGTTATCACGTAAAACTATCGTCCGTAAACCGACTTTACAGACAACCAATTTTTTTCTAAACTTTATAGTTTCCGAAATATTTTGAAAATAAAACAATCAGCTTTTCTTTTGTTTTGTAGATCTGTCAGAAATAAACTAGTTAAGCATTTGATTAATTTTTTTTACATGACGTGGAATATATTATGTAGGAGATCATGGCAACGAATAGCAAATATAAAATTGAATACTAGCCATTACCCGCGTCACCTCACGAGATATCAGAATTTTTTTCTTTATTATACTATATGTGAAAGAAAGCCATGTGCGTAATAAGAAAAGATAAGTACTTGGATAACGGCTTCGCTAATAAAACTACAATAAACTACTTAACACTTTGACGGACACTTAAAAATTCAGTTTTGTTCCAATTTTGACACTATAGTTTTTAAATTTTTTCATATGTTTGAATTACTTTTAAAAGTTGTTATCTTGTGACAATATTGCCTTAGTAGATATTTGTACGCTCACACAGAGCACACAGGGTATGTATTCTACACTGGAAAATAGACTGCTACACCCGTCTGGCTATAAAACGTTCCGTAGTATACGACGGCTTCAGCCGTCGTGTCAAACTTTTGAAGTTTTATTTATGACGGTCTAAGCCGGTTTGTCCGTCAAAGTGTTAAAAAATTAATTCTCAAAAAAAAAAACCTGAAAAAACGAACTTTGTACATTTAACTAATGACGTATTGTTTATTCAAAGAGCAAAACTCTAATTTACTGAAACATGCAGTGGTAAATTAATACCATTCTTATTAGTTTTGTATTGATTAATCAGCCAAACAATTGTTTGTGCTGCAGCAATGCACTGCCACATTAAAAATTGATGTATGCAATTAGTTCGATGCTTTGTCGTTTTGGAAACATTAAAATAGTAACTACAAAGCGAAAAAAAACATTGTAATTCCGGACAACACTCGACAGTCTGGATATTCTAATTTCAATTTGTCAGTTTATATATTGAAATTGTCATGGTATGAAAATAAACATCAGCTTACTCAATTAAAACTGCATTCGTAATAATAATAATTAATCTGTATAAATGAACACCAGCCAAATGCAAGTCGGGCTCACGCACCGAGAGTTCCGTATAAACTGGTAGGTATGTAAATAGTTCTTCCATGACGGGAATCGAGTCTCGAAGATTTATCCCGCTTTGCCGTTATCCATACATCAACATAGTTTGCGGGTAGTTTACCAACTAAGTGTGTAATTGAAATGAGTTCAGAAAAGTTTAAAATAAAATGGAAAAAAAAGTTAAAAATTTTGAAAAAACCCACGACGGATGTAATAATATTTAATAATAACATAATAATAATATTTATTGTGTTACGACTGCACATACAGTTTACACTTGTCAATCAAAATTGGAAAAATTGCGTCACATTACAAATTAAAATTAACATAAAAGATATTCCTTTACAGTATAAAAAGATTTACAAAGTAAGAGCTCTTTAAGATTTTTTTAAAATAAATTTAAGTTGGTTATATTTTTTATTGAAACTGGCAAATGATTATAATAGTTCAAGAGACGGCTGCAGAAAATGTGTCATCATAAAGTGGACGAGCGAAAAAATTAGAGATTGATAGTTAAGACCATAATTAAGAAAGATCGCTAAGGTTGCCTGCGAAAATCCTGCCGAAACAATGTTTTTTTAATTTGTTTATCAGTTAATAGACCAGTGAAGTTAGCTTTTGACAAGGACAAAATTAATAACAGAAAACGAATGACGAGGAAGGGAAGAAACTGCCGTCAGAAATACAAAAACTAAAAATTCAAATGCGTAAAAGGCCGGAGGGCTGTAGGGGGGGGTGCGTTTTAAGGGTCAAACGCGGTTTTTCGTTATTTCCGGCGAAAGTTGACCTCCAATCGAAAAATGTTGTATGGCAATGTTGTAGGTATTAAAAGGATCTACAACTCTTATGAATACTTATAACTTTTTCACATAACCTTAAAGATTCAAAGAAATATTGAAAAAAATAAAAAATTACAGCTTATTTAGGACATAGAAAGGTAAGTCTCCTGAAAATTTCATGTAAAAAAATTAAAACGAAAAACACGGTTTTTTCAATATTTCTTTGAATCTTTAAGGTTATGTGAAAAAGTTATATTCATAAAAGTTGTAGATCCTTTTAATACCTACAACATTGCCATACAACATTTTTCGATTGGAGGTCAACTTTCGCCGGAAATAACGAAAAACCGGGTTTGACCCCTAAAATGCACCCCCCACAGCCCTCCGGCCTTTTACGCATTTGAATTTTTGGTTTCTGTATTTCTGACGACAGTTTCTTCCCTTCCTCATCATTCGTTTTCTGTTATTAATTTTGTCCTTGTCAAAAGCTAACTTCACTGGTCTATTAACTGATAAACAAATTAAAAAAACATTGTTTCGGCAGGATTTTCGCAGGCAACCTTAGCGATCTTTCTTAATTATGGTCTTAACTATCATCTCTAATTTTTTCGTTCGTCCATTTATGACGACACATTTTATGCAACCTTGGACTATAAAGCCTAGATCCAGCACACACAGGCGTTTTGCTATACGACGTCGAACTAAATTTGCGATTCCATAGCTGTGAAAACTGTCTAGTGTTGTGATCATGTACACTAGAATTTCCGACGTATAAATTTTGTTTTTGAATAAAAACTATATTTAAAAGTTTATAGAGATAAGTACAAGCTAATGTTAAAATCTTATTTTTCTTAAAAATTTCTCGACAGGATTCTTTAAAATTGATGCTAAATAAACAATGTATTATGTATTATAAACGTTTTTGTTTTTTATTCTGCCTGCATGTATATATTTTTTTACCTGTAATTGGACTTTTAGACTGTTGGTGAATAAATCTATTATTATTAAAAAATTACGGTTCACACTGCAAATCACCAATTTGGACTGTAAATTATTTGATTTGAAAGAAAAAGAGAAGATAATATATTTTTAGTGAGTAGTTTTAAGTAATATTTCAGTTTTTTTTTTATATTTCTAATTTTTTTTATAGTCTGTATTATAATAATATTATGAATATTTCAAATTTTCCACCAATATTTAGAATGGACCTTCAGGATGAACATAGGCTATACATTAGTGCGTTAAAATAAAAACGCTTTTTGTAAAGACCAATTTTGCAAGGTAAGTCGACGAATAAACGGTAGCAATCTATAAATTCGGGCGAAGCCGGACCGGTACACTAGTTGTCAGTAAATATATAAAAGAAATGTAAAACCAAAGCGTTGACAAATATGGAAATGTTGTATTAAAGCCGAACTTACAAAACAGGAAACGTTATCTAAACAGAAACTGGATATGAAATTAAATTTCGTATGTCTTCACAGTTGAATTATATTGTAAACGGAACATGCGGTTTACCAATTTATATTGATTTATTGGAAATTTGTTGTATAAATCAAATTTGTTTGACAGCCTATATTACAAATCATATTTAGAGATGCTACGAAGTAACATACTAGAATCTACATGAACATACCCGTTGCAAATCTACTCTTTCAGCTGCTGCAAACATATAGAGTGTTCGTGAATAGTTCGATTTATCGTTGAATGGGGTAGTTCCACTTTTTTTTTAAGTAAGCTTCGTTAGGCGCGTTTTGTAAAGTGTAAATGCTTGTGACGTTTTTGCGAACTCTACTACGTAAAAAAATATTTATATATTGTAACACAATTGCTCTTGGTTGTGGTGGAAAATATTTATTTTTAACAATCAAAAAATGTTAACAGAACAAATAAACAAACTAAAAGTACCTACTTCTCTTATTAATGGAAATGAAATAGAATTAATGTAACAAATAAAACAACAACTTCTAAGTAATAAATATAATATAAAGTCACTAGGTGCTCAGAAATATATACAAGAAATATTTATCTAAGCGCTCTAGAAATTTATATCCGAGCTCAATAATTTATGTCTAGCCTATGGCTCTGCTTTGAACTTGGTTACACACACTGTCCAAGTGTGGTCTCTGTACACTGTTGCGTGGCTGTATTTATATGCCTGCGGGGTACCAAGTTTAGCCTTTTCTCGAATGTTTGAAACCCTTCTCCACCTGCTTCTATTAATGCGCGCACTGTCAGTGGCATGCGTAACAATATATTTTGAGGTTCGATAGTGGGTTAGCGTCGTAGCTGCGACCAATACCTACATTTCAGATCAATATCAAATTTGACAGAGTCCAATTATATCGGTGGTTAATAGCCAGGTCTATCTGTCGAATAGAGACATGATATACCGTATGTAAACAGGTAAGTTGCAGATAGGGAAATTAGCATTGGGAAAAAAAATGAATGGATCAGAGCTCGCCGTGACTCGAAAAACTGGAAATCTTGTTTTTCATTTTGAAAGATATTCTTTTGCAAAATAAACAGTTTCAAATTATTACAATATAATCGGACTTTTTTTTATTAATAGGACATTAAATGCCCAAAAATATTTAAATATGTTGTCAGATCAAACATCCTCCGCCTATTCGTGTTGCAGCTGAAGACATTATTGGGTCGCTGATTTATGAAATTTTTCTAAACAGATGGAGGTACTTTTTTGTTCTGTGATAATAACTACATTGTAGTGCATTTATCAATCAGATTATTATACAAAGTAATTGCTTTTATACATTTTAATTATTACATATCAATTTATATTATATATATATATATTATATATGTATGTATGGATATGTAGGAATGTATGCGTGAAGTATGAATGAGAGTGTGCATGTGTCAGTGTATATGCGTATTATGTATATAATCATACTTACCTATACCACATATTATTACCCCATATTGAATATTTTTTTTTATAGTGCATATAGCCTGTGTTGCTGAGCACTTATTTTATTAAAAAAAAAAAAAATTATTACATAATATAACTATAAAAGTACTGTAAAACTAAATTATGTCACATCTCCTATGTCAAAAAAAAAAAAAATAAAAATCAGGGCTGGCGGTTTATATTTTTTCACTGTATGGAGTAAGATAATGATTTGGCCTACTGGTATTATATATTCGTTCGTTCCCTCACACTTCGATAGCCGCCCTGGGGTGCTCTGAATCGGGAAGGTGAACAAAAATTTTTTTAAACTTATATATCGCAGTATATATCTCAGAAAAATATTATATTTCAAAGTGATTGAAAAAGGACAATGCCCAGCCCTGCGTACACTGGACATATGAGCAGAATCGAATTTCGGGGACAGTACTGTTGAAAACTTTTTCCAAAAATGTTGGTATGGAATTCCATACCACTGCTAATTCAGGGTATGGAGTGCTCCATACCAACCATACCGCAAATGCCGCCCCTGATAAAAATTATATTCTTTGCGCTTAACGAAATATTTCTTAAAATTAATTTTATTTACATTTTTACATATGCAATTAATGCAGTCACGGCTAACTCTGATTCATTCATTTTTTCCCAATGCTAATTTCACTATGTGCAGCGTGTTTACACACTGTATACACACAGATTTCCATCATATGTTAAGGAAAAGAGTATTTTAAACAAACTTACAACACAACGAATAAATAGCGTGAATAATAACTGAAATAATAACACGAGTAGAGATTATTCCTGATATTGCTGGCAGCAAAATATAAACAAGGTTATTTCAAAAGCGTCAGTTCAAAGAATAACTAAAGGCTACCTACAATATTTACCATCCTACTAATAGAGTTACCAGGTACGCTATTTTATGATATATTAAACCGTGAATATATCACAGACAAACTTATTAACTAACCGACAGAAAAAAAATTGGTTGTCTGTAAAGTCGGTTTACGGACGATAGTTTTACGTGATAACGTATTCCGTAATACATAACCTAAACCTCCCAAAATTTGGTTTCAATCCGCTTATCCTTGGTGTCGGAATGATAAGAAATGTCAAAAGTGACGTTTGCAACTGTCAAAGTATTATGTTCTAATAATAATTAGTTATTCCAATACTTAACTTAGAAGGCGTTGCATTTCACAAAATACTAATGTCAAAAAATTAAATTAAACATTAGAAATGCAGGCGTTTTCATGTTAAGACAAGACATACGTTATTTTCTAATTTCCATGTACGGTAAACAAAGACGACCGACCGCGTCGCGTCATGCATATAACAACATTGCATTTATACAGCTATTTTTCTATATAAATTTGTATAAAAAAACTGTTTAGGCAAATTCTGTTATACGAAATCTATGTAAAATGTTCTCCTCTTTCGTTTAAGACTGGTTTCAAACCGATCTGATTTAAATTGAGCGAGAAATTAGCAAAAAGCACGCACAGGGTCAGGCGGAACGTTACGCGTTACGCGTTAGGAACGTTACGTTAGGAACGTTACGACCGTTAGGAACGTTACACTTTTTCGTACATGCAGCCGGTGTTTTATCAATTTATAAGATTGGTGATTCATCAATTTATAAGACGTTATCACGTCAAAAAAATATAATAGGGATACAGACTGGGAACAAATCAAAATGCTTATCAGGACGTAGGTATTTAAAACAGGACTACCTTTCAGCTCCGCAGGAAAATGGAATCCTTTCTTTCACAAAAATACATAAATAGTTCACCTAGGTAATCATATTAGACAACAGTCAGTTTCAATATTTATGTTTATCTCAGCTGTTTATCAATAAGTTATCATATTCTTAGTTGCCCACAAACCTGTAAACTGTAAACAAAAGAAAATCTTTGGGTATTGACGAAAACGTTTTATTAATAATAAATAAGCGCAATGGAGGCGGGAGAAAAGATAAGTGATTTTGAAAGACACTTTGGATTCAGTCACTCGACCGTATCGACAATATGGAATAATGGATTTCTTCTCTCCGTTTAACGACAACTCTCAATAACGCCACAAAGTGCACAGTTCCTTGAGTGTCGCTATATAGAGTTTACACTATATTATGAGCAGACTTTAGAAAAACAATTTGCATATCTATACTAATATTGTAAAGAAGGTACGAATTTGGTGAGTTTGTGTGTATATAGAGGGTAATCTCCAGAGCCACTGTACCTATTTGAAAATATGGTTCACCACTATTTAGAATGAACCTTCAAGACGGACATAGATTATACGGATGAAATAATAAAAACTTTTTAAGAAAAAAATTAAACCGCCGAAAAACTGAAAAGCAAAAAATAATAAATCTTTTTATTTAACTAAGTTCTATCTAAGTAGTTGAACGTATGTGACAGTATAGTATATCTAAGTAATTTTGAGTCGGCGTCAACAATCCTTCGCCGGAAATCTCTGAGCGTTCACGAAGTTAATGTCAGCGACAGAGCAACCCGAACGGGCACACTGAGGGCACACGTCTTTGCGAGTGGTCGTGTGGAGAGCGCATGTTTGGAATGTTAATGTTTATCGCTGGAGATTTCACGTATCATTGTTAATTGAATTTGGTTATTTCTTTTAGTGATCTTTGTTCATTGATGGTTTGACGCCGACTCAAAATTACTTAGATATACTATACTGTCACATACGTTCAACTACTTAGATAGAACTTAGTTAAATAAAAAGATTTATTATTTTTTGCTTTTCAGTTTTTCGGCGGTTTAATTTTTTTGTTAAAAAGTTTTTATTTTATAATTTTTTGTGGCTATATAATTTATAATTGTAATACACAACTCAGCATAAAAATCTGTGAATGAACAATAAATCACCCCTATTTTCCCACCCTTAGGGTAGGATTTTTTTTCCAAATTTATATGAGACCAGCCTCGAGGTATACCCTATCCAATAAAAAAATAATTATCAAAATCGGACTACTCTGTAAAAAGTTATGTGTGGTCATATGTTACAATCTGTGAGTGAATCCCGTTTTCCTACCCTTAGGGTTGAAATTTTTTTTCCAAATTTATATGAGACTAGCTTCGGGGTATACCCTTTCCAATAAAAAAAGAATTATCAAAATTGGACTACTCTGTAAAAAGTTATGTGTGGTCATACATTACAAACAGTGAGTGAACAATCAATCATCCCGTTTTCCTACCCTTAGGGTTGGAATTTTTTTACGAAATTTATATGGATCCAACTTCGGGGTATACCCTTTCAAACAAAAAAATAATTATCAAAATCGGACTACTCTGTAAAAAGTTATGCGTGGTCATACATAAATAAAAAAAAAAAACAAAAAAAAAAAATATACGCGTCGACTTGAGAACCTCCTCCGTTTTTGTTTTTCGTCGGTTAAAAACGTTTTTCGTAGAGACCAAAAAACGGTGGCCATGTACAAATTCGAGCGAAGCCGCACCGAACGACTAGTATACAGAGTGAGTCAGATCACCCGTACCGTTTGTTTTTTTCGAAAACGGTTAGTCGTAGAGAGTTATGTCAAAAATCTGTATTATAAAAGCCCTAATTAAGAATCGAATGATGATATTTTTTTTCCCCGGAAACGTCGGCTTCCCTATTAGTTTGCTCCAGAATGTTCAGAACTCCGGAATATTAAATGGCACGATAGGTCGAAAGTGGTATTGTTGAAAAGATCTTTAAAATATATAAGCAAGTTTTGTAGGACATTTTTTTTTTATTACTGCCACCCCTGTTAAGTAATATTCGTTTAAAATGATTAAATTAACATGTTATAATAACGAACTTAATTTTAAAAGTTGGCATTTAAAATCTAGTTCCCTAATTAAACAATAATAAATGTCACAATATATTTTTTATAATTGCAATTGTTTTTTTTTTGTCGGAAAATACTTAGAGGTACCCATAGCATATCTAGAAGAGCTCATCAGTGTTTAGAAGTAAATGAAAAACAGTTTAAGCATTTATGGCATTGTTTAATTAGGCAACTAGATTTTAAATGCTGACTTTTAAAATTAAATTCGTCATTATGACATGTAAAATTAATAATTTCAAACGAATATTACTGAACAGGGGTGGCAGTAACAAAAAAAAAATGTCTTACAAAACTTTGCTTATTTTTTAAAGATCTTTTCAACAATACCACTTTCGACCTATCGTGCCATTTAAAATTCCGGAATTCTGAACATTCTGGAGTAAACGAATAGGGAAGCTGACCTTTCCGGGGGGAAAAAAATATCACCATTCGATTCTTCATTAGGGCTTTTATAATACAGATTTTTGACACAACTCTCTACGACTAACCGTTTTCCAAAAAAACGAACGGTACGGGTGGTCAGACTCACCTGTATGCTAAATAGAAAAAAAACAAGAAAGTTTAGTTGAAAAAACAAATTTACTCGATTTCCGAGCAACAGAACGGCCAGTAGGATTTAAAGGTTAACAGTTTCGTAAAATTATTAGCTGACCTACTTAATACTAAAAATGGAATTTTAGAAAACTTACAATCCGAACTTTACTGCGGCAACGTGATTTTAAAATACGATGATTTAGCATATTTCAGAGATGGAAAAATAACAATTCTAAAATGTTCGATGAGCAAGTACATTTGACATTTGCAGATGAAGCTATGCACGTACCTATGTTGGTTTTAATTTATTATTTGTATTGTATAATCGATATTGACATTTTAAATAGTTAAAACAACAAAAATACGATTATAGCCAATAAGTTTATATATGAGCAAACTTTGCTTAAATAGCCTCTCGTATGAAGCAGCATGCATACATAAATTTATTAAATGCTTTAACCTAATTTACTGAGACATATTTTATCCGAACCCAGAGACTAAGAAGATATTCGAATACATGCAAACAATACTCATAAATAATACAAGTTGTCGGCAAGATGAGGAAGCTTTGCAACCTTAGGTCTTGTGAACTTACATTATGTCCACTAAATTCTGCCTTCACAAAGCATTGGAATATTACAGGCTGTACGAGAATGTTATATTATTTTTTTAATAATAATATAATAATAATAATAATAATAATAATAATAATAATAGTACTTTATTTCCGTTGGTACCCAAATAGATATGGAATGCGTCATACTACAAAGATAAAAAAACATGTCACATCATTATTAATAAATGTTTTTAAAATTTAAGCATAAAAAAGTCTAAAAGTGAGTAGTTATTTACATTTAATAGATGGCTTTTAACCTTAATTTTAAAAGCATTAAAAGAAAGTTTTTTAAAAGAATCGGGTAAGTGATTGTACATTTTTACCAAATGATTGCAAACATTTTTATTGTTGCGAGTAAGAGACAGTACATAGTTATTCTTATTACGAGTGTTGTGCTCATGACTACTGACATTAGGCAAAAAAAATATGTGGATGCTTTTTCACGAAAAGAACTGATTCGTAAACATAAAGGTCGTAAATTGTTAAAATTTTGCATGTTTTAAATAATGGTTTGCATGACTGACGAGGACTTACATTATTAATAACTCTTACGAGTATGCGAAATAAATCTTTTGTATGTGAAGAAGAACCCCAGAAAATGATATATATAAGAATAATATATATTCAAAAGTATTGAAACTGGAACAATATTGCTTAAGGATCTTAGCAGGAAGGCGAATTTAGTAATTTTTTTTATGACGTGATCAATATGGCATTTCCAATTTAGATTTTTGTCTATAAAGACGCCTAAGAATTTAGTTTTTTCCTCTAAGGCAACGTTTCCATGATTTGGTAGGGCCAAATTTGAAATGTTGCTGCTGTATTCGCCGAATTTAATAAACTGAGTTTTTTCGATGTTCAATCTTAGACTGTTTTCAGAAAACCAGTTTTAAATAGCTGATATAGAGTCATCAATGTGCAAAAAAAGATTTTGAGCTTGTTTATCCTCATAAATTACTGCAGTATCGTCTGCGAACAAAATAAAACGTGCTAAGCAACTTGGGTTTTATGCACGTGAATATTATAAGGTAATTATAAAATATTGCACTGTTGTTTAGATTTTCTGTTTTAGGTTGGTGAGTTCCATTAACCGTTGTATTTTCAAAACGCAAGTGTAATCATCTATGAGGTCTTCTTCGATTGAGTTAAGGTCGCTGCACTCGAGGCTATAAACGCTGCTAGAAACACTGAATGGACTTGTGCTGGCTGGTAGGCGGTCTATGAAGTTGAAAATGACGTCACTGCGGGCTCGCCTGCTAGCTCACACGATAGGTTTTAAAATTGGAACAGAGACTATTTTTCTTGCTAGGTCCGCTGCTGGGTATGAGCAAGAACCAATCAGGACTCTGACTGGCTGTTCTTGACTTCTAGACGAATAACAAACTTTAGACGTATGACCTCTTTTTCCACATGTATGACAATTCCAAATCTTTGCTGGACATAACTGCGGATCATGATACCTCATTCCACATCTTTTGCAGAGTTCTCTTGAATCATTTTGACCATCTCTTGAACTGCTTTGACCATAGTACATTCTCCTATTCTGTTGACTGTTATGACTTTGTTTACTGACGACATTTTGCTGTAACGATTTTTCCTTAGACTCCTTTTCAGCCATTTCCCAGTTTCTTGCTATCAAACAAGCATTTTCAAATGTTAAACCTTTTTCTTTAAGCAACATTGACCTTAAATGACTATTTTTTACCCCAAAGACAAAGCGATCTCTCAGTGCTTCATTTAAAAACGCACCGAATTTACACGATTGTGCTCTTGACTTTAATTCAATTATGTAATCCGAAATTGACTAGCCGTCCTTTTGATCTTCCTTATGAAACTTGTATCGTTCTGGAATTTCATTTATTTCTGGCGAAAAATGTTTTTCTAGAATTGTTATCAATTTTGTGAAGGTTTTTTGTGTTGGTTTATCTGGATAGACTAACTTTTTCAAAACAGAATATGTTTCTTGACCAATGAACGTTAATAGTGACGCGACTTTTTTCGGATCCTCGACATTATTTAAAATGAAAAATTGCTGCAATTTTTCTGCGTATTCTGTAAAATTATCTCCTGGCACAAATGAATCTAATGTTCCCAGCATCTTCTTTTATACACTAAACAACTACGCTTTCCATAAATCCTCGTCGCCAAAATTCTGTTGTGTTTCCAAAAACAGGTTCTTTTTTTCATTTTGTGACAATAATTTCGACCGTTCACTTTTAACATAAATTTTATTCTGTCGTTTCAAACTAAAAACTATTTTTACATTTTTAACTTTTACATAAAAAGACAATTTGCTATTATGCAATACTTCAATTTTTAAATATCATTACAAACCCCTGATTTAATACGTGTCGCTTGTGGCGCCTCCATGTAGTTACTATAGATAGGTACTGGGTCCAGTTCGATAACACTATGCACCCAAATTTTGAAATTTTTTTTTTAAGTCATAGAAAACGCTAAAATTTGACGTTCAAAAAAAAAAAAACTTTGCGGATTATTCACAAATTTCCTCAAAAATACGTGAAAAAAATGGAACTACTTTTCGTCTTTCACTGTCATTTTTTTAATCTAACCAATCAAAAATCACAAATACACGTCATAGCAACTGGTGTAGAATTATTATATAACTATCTCACTTTGTATGCAGCTTTCGATTGTGTTATGGAAGCAGGGTCGTATTAATAGTGCTAACACACGGTCGAACTTGGTCCGGTCCGACAACGGACATGGTACGGCGGATCTTGCAACAGACGACCGAATCTGTTCCCATCGAACCGGGCGGACACGCAGACTACTGTACAGACGAACAGATTTGGTACGGAGCGGACCAGATCCGCTGTCCGCTTCGAACCAAGTTCGACCGTCTGTTAGTACTATTAGATTCGCATACCCGTTTATCGTTCACCCCGGAATTGTTTTTTTAAAAACTCAACATTTGCCCCTTTCCCGTTTCACTGCGAGACAATTCGCATACCCCTTTATCGTTCACCCCAGAATTACAATTCGCATACCCGTTTATCGTTCACCCCGGAATTGCTTTTTTAAAAACTCCACATTTGCCCCTTCCCGTTTCACTGCGAGACAATTCGCATACCCCTTTATCGTTCACCCCAGAATTACAATTCGCATACCCGTTTATCGTTCACCCCGGAATTGTTTTTTTTTTAAATTCCACATTTCACTGCGAGACAATTCGCATACCCCTTTATCAAAAAAAGCGATATTTTTCAATCTTCATGAAAATGTGAGTTTTAAATTTAAAATTCGTTTTATAAATTAAAATTTCCAAATACGACTCTGCTCTGAACGTTCAATTGAATTTCATTCCAACCAATTGATATTACTATCTTTGTTTATCATAGATACAGGTATATATAACTTTCTCTTTTCTTATCACTATATGAGACAAGATAGCGATCGCTATAGTAAAATAATATACTTCAAATCAATTTACTATACCATATTTAATTTTTTTAAATTAATTTATAAAAATTAATTTTCCGCACTTAAAACGACCAATAACGCTGTTATATGTTATATAAAACAATAATTGTGAATTTCCAGTTGTTGATGATCACCCAGCCCTACTAAACTTAATCGAATTTTTTGTTATATAATGTATCTATTATTTATGTAATTCTTTTAATTTCATTTACACAAAATGTAGTTTTAATTTTCAGTTGTTAATAAAACGTTAAAAAAGTAAAACATCTTTTTTTTCTACAATTACGTATTTAAAACGCTACAAAATATCTACTAAATCTACAACATTTTGGTCCTTCGACACCGGATCTTAAGATTGACATACTGCAATATCAGAGCATAATTATCACAGATAATGAAGAATCTACTAGAAAAGCAAGAATTGATTCGTGGTTTAATATCGCGTACAGTACTCAATCTTAAGAAACTTGGAAAATCAAACATTACTAAAGGTACGATACGAGCTCGCATTGAACAACTAGATGCGTATTGGAAATCGATGCAAGAAAATCACGAATCTTTATTGGAATTGAAAGAGCCGAAAGTTCGCGATGATCGTTACTTCAAAGATAACCATTTTGAAGCTGCGTCTGAGGAATATCTTAACATAAAAGGGGAACTTCTCGACCTGCTAGAGGAGTCCACTGCACAAACGTCTACAGACACTGCAAACAAGGATGGGCAAAACTCATTCGATCGTTCATTTAGTGCAGGAAACAATCAAATGTTACCAAG
This sequence comes from Xanthostigma xanthostigma, assembly GCA_963575645.1. Classification (NCBI taxonomy): domain Eukaryota; kingdom Metazoa; phylum Arthropoda; class Insecta; order Raphidioptera; family Raphidiidae; genus Xanthostigma; species Xanthostigma xanthostigma. The sequence continues at coordinate 12,391,462 of OY754475.1, forward strand.
AATAAACGTACCTCGTTTCTCTGGTAAATACACCGATTGGGCAAGCTTTAGCGACCTGTTTAAATCACTTATCCACAACAACAACGCACTTTCGAACGTAGAACGGCTGCACTATTTGAAACTAAGCTTGACCGATGAAGCTGAACAGTTATTGAAGAACCTTGGAACGACTGACTCAAATTATAAAATTGCTTGGGATCAACTCGTATCTAGATATGAAAACAAACGCCTGATTATTCATTCTTACTTACATCAATTGACCAGCATGCCTGCAATCCAAACTGAATCTGCAAGTGAACTGAAACGTCTATACGATGGGACAAATGAAATAATTCGAGCTTTAGAAAATTTAGACCGACCCGTTGATAGCTGGGACGATTGGCTGGTGCACATTACTGTTGAACGTTTAGACTCAAACTCGAGACGCGATTGGGAAAAATCTATTAGCCAAACAGCCGATCCAGTTACATATGCAACTCTTAAAACTTTCATGGAAGGTCGTGTAAGAGAATTAGAAGTGCTAGACAGTACTTCTACCAGCAGCGAAAAACCTCGTGCGACTCGTTCGAAGACATATACGACAATCACCAAAGAAAATATTTGTGCAGACTGCGATGGAAAGCATTTCGTCTTGTTTTGCGCCGTATTTCGGAAAAAATCACCGGAACAACGCCGTGAAGTGATTGCGAAGAAAATGCATTGCTACAATTGTTTTGGTAGTAACCATCTGCTAAAAAACTGTTCGTCCATCAAACGTTGTCAACAATGCGGAAACAAACACCATTCTATGCTGCATGATGCCTTTACCACTAAAGCCAAAAATAATTCGACGGATCCAGCAATGAAGAACGTAACGAGTCCAACTGCTTCAACCACTGCACATCATATCAAAAACTCACGACATTCTAGTACCATTTTACTTGCAACTGCTATGGTGTTTCTTCATTCAGACAACGGCAGAAAAACTTCGGTTCGCGTACTATTAGATCAAGGATCAGAATCATCCTTTATTTCTGAATCCATTGTACAATTACTTCATTTACCTAAAAAGAAAACTAACATCACTGTAACAGGTCTTGGGACTACACGAACAGCAACAGTACGAAGTATGGTCACCGTACGAATGCAATCGAAAGTAAATCCTGATTCACAATATGAAATTGATGCTTTTGTATTACCACGCCTCACCGCTTTTCTACCATCAGCATCGACTCAAGACTTACCTGAGAGATTACCACATTTAATTGGGCTAACATTTGCTGATCCTAATTTTGCAAAACCAGGAAGAATTGATTTGTTATTGGGAGCAGACGTGTATAGCAGACTCATTCTTCAAGGTGTTCGACGACCACCTGAATCTCAAATACTAAGCTGTCCAATAGCTCAACACACGACTTTAGGTTGGGTTATTTCTGGTCCAGTAACTTCTGACCGACAAAACCCTGCATATGCTACTTGCAGTTTACATTGTACAACAAATACTGAATTATCTCAGCAACTACAAGCGTTTTGGCAGATGGAAGAAATCAATGACGTAGAGACGACACTGACTGAAGAAGAACTGGCTTGTGAAAATCATTTTGTGACGACTCACTCACGTGACAAAAATGGTCGTTACATTGTAAGATTGCCATTTAAAGAAAATCATGCACCTCTTCACATACAGTCATCATACCAAGCAGCCTATCGATCATTAGAGCGCATGGAGCGAAGATTTTCTACTGACTCAGAATTTGCGAAACTCTATAACGAATTTATGACTGAGTATCATGACTTGGGTCATATGACATACATCAGTGAAGATATGACAGATCAGTTCTCTGATATTGGATATATTTTGCCACATCACGCTGTCATTAAGACATCAAGCTCGTCAACTAAACTAAGAGTTGTTTTTAATGCCTCACAAAAAACAACTACAGGAACATCATTGAATGATAACTTATTAATTGGACCCAAACTACAAGCGGATTTACCCACAATCACTTTGAAATGGAGAATGCATCCCATAGTATTCGGAGCCGACATTACTAAAATGTATCGCCAAATAAATGTACACACCGATGATTGCAACTTTCAACAAATCTTATGGAGATGCACCCCCGAGGACGCCGTACAACAGTGTCGCTTACTTACTGTGACATACGGTACAGCGTGTGCACCGTATCTTGCATTGCGAACTTTACGACAGTTGGCACACGATGAAAAAGAAAAGTATCCACTAGGCTCTCAGATAATTTTAAATGAGATGTACATCGACGATGTGTTCACAGGAGCTGAGACACTTGAACAATGCCTTCAATATCAAAATCAATTGATTGAATTATTGAGAGCAGGCGGTTTCAGCCTAAGAAAATGGGTCTCTAATCGTGAAGAACTACTAGCAAATATTCCGCACAGAGATCAAGAACCGCTCATCGAACTAAACAAAACGTCTGAAGCTATCACATCAGTACTTGGATTATGCTGGCAACCCGATTCTGATGTCTTCCGGCTATCTGTGAGATTACCAACAATTTGCACTCAAATTACAAAGCGAACTATTCTTTCAGATGTATCTAAATTATTTGATCCGTTTGGTTGGTTCAGTCCTGTAATCATCACAGCTAAAATTCTACTGCAGTCACTGTGGTTACTTGGATCTGACTGGGACGAGCAATTACCTGACGAAATCAAACAAAAATGGATCAACTTTCGAGCACATCTTCCTTCGCTAGAAGACATTCTGATCAAACGATGGACTGGAATGCAAAGTTCGGTGAAGAATGTACAAATTCACGGATTTGCTGATGCTTCGGAGCAAGCCTACGCAGCTGTTGTGTATCTTCGCATTACCCATGAAAATAATGAAGTTTTCATTACATTACTGACAGCTAAAACTAAAGTTGCGCCTGTTAAGAAAGTATCTCTTCCTCGTCTTGAACTCTGCGCTGCTGTTCTGCTGTCTCGACTTCAAAAACAAGTTCGACTGATAATAAATCTGAATTGTGACACCTATCTTTGGACTGATTCGACAGTGGTTCTCACTTGGATAAAAAATCATGCATCCCGCTGGAAAACGTTTATTGCTAACAGAGTCGGCACAATACAAAGTCTGACCACTGATACTCAATGGTCTCATGTACAAAGCGCTGAAAATCCTGCGGACTGTGCTACTCGAGGTTTGACACCACATGAACTTAAAAACCACTCACAGTGGTGGATGGGGCCATCATGGCTTCCAAAATCAAAAACTGATTGGCCTGTATCTGCGCCATCACTAAGTTCTGCTGATTTAGAACGTAGATGTACAACCACTCATACTATTCTATTGCACTGCAGCCATGACTGGAGTCAAAATATGCTACAGCGATATTCCAATCTTAACAAACTTATAAGAGTTACTGGATATTGTTTCCGTTTTACTGCAAACTGCCGGCTTCCGGCGTCAGATCGCTATTTTGATTTCTTAACATCTACCGAACTTGTCAACGCTCGTAGATATTGGATTATTATCGTTCAGCAAAGTGCATTTTCTACCGATATTCAAACTCTTAAAACTGGTCAACTCTTGTCAACTAAAAGTCAATTGTGTAAATTAAAACCGTTTGTTGATGAAAATGATATTTTAAGAGTTGGAGGACGTTTGCAAAATGCAATATTGCCGTACGATGAAAAATATCCAATTATCTTACCTCAGAAATCGCCATTTACAACTCTGATAATTCGCCACGCTCATCATAGAATGTTACATGGAGGTCTACAGCTTACGTTAAGTCACATCCGACGTTCCTACTGGATTATTGGAGCAAGATCACAAGTAAAAGGCTTTATAAGAAATTGTCGCAATTGTCTTCCTTATCAAGTCAATACAAATGTACCTCAAATGGCCGATTTACCCGCTCAACGTGTTCAACCGTCTCGACCTTTCTTACATACTGGACTTGATTATGCTGGTCCAATACTTCTCAGAACCACTAAAGGACGCGGACATCGTGCTTATAAAGGATACATCGCTCTTTTTGTGTGCCTTTCTACGCGTGCAATACACCTCGAAACGGTAAGTGATTACAGCACTCAAACTTTCATTGCCGCTTTAAAACGTTTTACAGCAAGACGCGGTAATTGTTCAACATTATGGAGCGATCACGGTACCAATTTTATTGGTGCTGACAATGAGCTACGCCGACTGTTTCAAGCTTCATCTCCACAACGCACTGAGATCGCCGAACTTCTGGCCAATGACGGCATTGACTGGAAATTTATTCCTCCAGCCTCACCTCACTTTGGAGGGATATGGGAAGCCGGTGTTCGCTCAGTTAAACACCACCTTCGACGTGTAATCGGCGAGCATACATTAACATTTGAAGAGATGTCAACTCTACTGGCAGAAATCGAATCTTGCCTCAATTCAAGACCTATTCAAGCCCTAGACGATGAGCCATCCAGTCTAACCGCTTTAACTCCGGGTCACTTTTTAATTGGAGCACCTATCTGCAGCATTCCAGAACCTAGCTTACTTGATGTTAAGCCTGGACGACTCAACCGATGGCAAATGCTGCGTCAAATGTATGAGCATTTCTGGGCGAGATGGTCATCTGAATATTTAACGACCCTACAGGCGCGTCAGAAATGGAGAGTCACAAAACATCAAGTGATGATTGGAGATCTTGCCCTGGTAATCGATGAACGTCTACCGCCATCAAAATGGATTCTAGCCAGAATCGTCAATGTTCATCCGGGACAAGATAAGCAGATCCGAGTTGTCACTGTGAAAACTTCATCCGCTACGATGGTACGACCAGTAGCCAAACTATGTCTTCTGCCCCGAGCTACCGAAGACGTCTAATTTTATTCATCACGGCGGGCGGCATCACAATCCGAAGCTATTTAATTTCGTCAACTATGACGAGGCGGGCGGAATGTTGATGATCACCCAGCCCTACTAAACTTAATCGAATTTTTTGTTATATAATGTATCTATTATTTATGTAATTCTTTTAATTTCATTTACACAAAATGTAGTTTTAATTTTCAGTTGTTAATAAAACGTTAAAAAAGTAAAACATCTTTTTTTTCTACAATTACGTATTTAAAACGCTACAAAATATCTACTAAATCTACAACACCAGTGGATATTTTGCATAGCAAGTTATCGTACTCTTACCATAGGTACTTATTATTATTATGAAATTTATCAGGTAAGTAAATTAGATTATTTTAATTATATTTTCATTATAGATTTAGAGTAAAGCATTGCGTGTATACTATTGTTTTTTACCGATTTAAAATTATAGTCAATGAAATAGGATCATAACTAACAATGAAGTAAGGTTATTTTTTTTGACGCAAATTCTCTAATTATTTATTACCCGACTACGGCGAAGCCAAAAGGAAGGGTTATAAGTTTACTTTGTACTCAATTTTTAATCGACTTGTAAAAATATAAAAGTTAATTATACTAGAGAAAGTAACCAATGAATAAAGGTTTTAAAAAAATCTGTGGTCAAAAAATTGTTGATGTTAGATGACATGTAATGGTCATTTATATAATTAATGAATTTTTATATTCACTTATATAAATTAGTGAATTTTTATATTCACACTTATATAATTAGTGAATTTTTATATTCACTTATATAATTAGTGAATTTTTATCTTCATATTGTGAGTGTTCACTAACTCTACGTGGTCGATTCTAACATTGACGAATAGTGAATATTATGCACTTGTAATTAATGAAAAATCATTGATTCATGTTTAGAGATTCAAAATGACGGACGCTAGTATGCAAAAAGTCAGTAAAACTTTTTGTGCGGGGGTTTCAAATGATAAAAACTCGATGAATAGATTCCAAAAATATTCGGCTGCTTAAAAATGATTAAAAGAAAGAAGAACGGAATAATAAAATAAACAGAAAACCCGACTACGCAAAAATTAAACTAATTAAAAGAAAGAAAACACGTTGGAAAACCTTCTCAACATTCATATTTTGTAGATCTAGTAATATTACTCTTAAATTGTAAGTTTAATTTTCAGCATGACTGCAATTATAAATCTATATCTTCGCAAGAGGGAATCGGATTTGATAAACAAACAGTTAAGTCTTGTATATTTATCGTTTCATGTTTAACAGATGAAAATATACATTCAAAAATGTTTCTCATAATATTTTTATTCGTTGAGAGATGTCACACAAACAAGCATAATACTGACTGGTATATTATTTTTAAAATATTGGTTATTAAAGGAAACGCTACAGACGGGAAACATTTTCATAACATTATGTCACCTACACAAAAATATGTTTTAAAAATGTACGCCTAAAAATATACGCCGTGATATAAGAAGACGACGTGCGTCTGTATATCACGAAAATTTAATTAAGTTTTTGCTGACGATGCAACGAAAAAAAATCAACTTTCTTTCTCGTACTATATTGGTAAAACATGTTGAAGGAAACATATGTCACAGAGCTGTAATAAAACTCGTGTTTATCAAAAGAGACCGAAAAAATCATAACCCTAACTCCTTATCAGTGCTTATTTGACCGAGTTGTAATAATGACTCTAGTTTTTATTTATCTAGCACATAGTGACCTCACAATACATTTTATTCAACACGTGTGAGTAATATATAATTTCGGGGCCCTGCTAAATTGGGGAGAAACAATAAATTATTTCATGTTGACGCGTAGAGTGCGAATAATGAGCCGAAAATATACGGTAATATATTACTGCGCAGTTTCTGGAGCAATAGGAACGCGGTAGCGATTTGTATATAATATGAAAACAGCATCGCAATTTAGCGAATGTCAGGGCCATCTTGTGTGCATCGAGGGCGGTGGGTACGTCAATCAATTAAGTGATTTATTATTTCTCCCTCTTTTATCAAGGCCCCGATTACATATAATTACTCGTGCTAGTTGAATAAAGTATTATGTGCTACTATTTATCGAAGGAGAATATTCCACTCACGTGTTACCGCACTCGCTACGCTCGTGCGGCAAATTTCACGCTCATGGATCTTCTCCTTCTATCACTAGTCGCACAATATAGTATTACCTTTCCAGCCCACAAGTCGGGAATGGTACCAGTGTAGTTTTCAAAAGTTTACAATATCTTTTCGTTTTGAGATCCTCCGAATCCAAAAAACATTGGAAAAACTCTGTGCGTCTGTTAGTATTTGAGCACGATGCAGGTCAAACGGATGAACGGATTGAAACCAAATTTTCGGACGATGTTTGATATGCAAATATTAAGAGCCCTATTATAACAGAAGAGATATATGCTATAACAGTGTTTTTTATATAATAATATACTTTTCATAACGGCTTATTATTTTATTTATTTTTTCAAGAAAGTTTTGTTAAATTTTTTTTCTAAACTTTATAGTTTCGACGATAATTTGAAAATAAAACAAATCAACTGTTGTTTTGTTTTGTAGATAAATAAACTAGCATGCTTTGATTAATTTTTGCATGACGTGGACCATATTATGTAGGTAACCAAGCAACGAATAGCAAATATCATATTGAATACTAGCTATTACCCGCGTTACCTAACGCAATATCAGAAATTTTATTTTCTTTATTATACTATGTCAAATGTCAATATTTTTGAAATTAGAATTGTTCCGTCAGCCAATTGGCTGAAATTTTTTAAATAAATCACACCTATCATCACGTCTTTTGCGCCAAACATCATAGCCCATTACTACAGTTCTTATATTAGGCGAAAAGAACATTTCAACTTCAAAAATATCGAAATTTGACATATTATAATAAATAAAACAAAATTTCTGTTAACGCGGCCGGTGACGCGGGTAACGACTAGTAACAAATATTATATTCACTATTTGTTTGCACGGCTACATAAAGGGAGAAAACGCGCAATTGAAGTTTTAAAATGACATTTTTGCATAAATAATATTAAATGTGGCGAATGACTGTCAATCTAAGCTCATTGTCGAATCCGTTTTTCTGACAATACGTTCTGCAACCCAGCATTAGTGCAAAAAAGTGACAGAGACTTATCGAGTATTATTACAGCTCTATGATTTCATTGAACGTTTCTGCGTGTTTGTCGGATGGATCAAGTCAAGGGTGGCGCTGCGCCATCATCCAACCAGCGAAGCCGTGCGCGATCCGATGCTTGCTTGATCTAATCTCGACATTGAACGTGGCGTATTCAGAGACGATGAAATATTATACTCCAACCTAACTTTCCATAAAACTTACATACTTACTTCGCTTGTATCATATCGTCAATTGGTCTATGCGCGCTTTTGTTTACGTACGCCAGTTTTAAATGATCTATCTACTAGCGTGACCTGTGCGAATTATTCGCACTAAATAAGTATAATAATTATCACTTTACAAAATTACTTTTTAAATATGATTGCAGGTATTCAATTCGTTTCTAATTTTGCACACTGCTTATAACGTTCTTCTTTTTGTTGTAAAAGAAATATTTTACTAAAATTGTCATATAGAGGCGTTGTTCAGCGTTGCCCGTCAGATGGCAGTATGCAGTATTTACAATATGAAGGTCAGATGACA